>OY740718.1:79938986-80681901 GCA_963513945.1 Hydrotaea diabolus | reverse complement strand
GGTCCATATTTTTCAAAAATAATGATGGTCAAAACGTAACATTCAATGGTGCTCGATATTGCTCTATCATATCGGACTTTTTACTACCTGAAATTAAAGCCCGTATTCTTGACGACATTTTGTTTCAACAGGACGGTGCCACTTGTCATGCAGCTGGTCAAACAATGGATCAAGTTAGAGGTAATTTCGAAGAGCAGCTAATTTTACATTTTGGACCGGTGAATTGGCCGCCTAGATCGTGTGATATCACACCTTTAGACTTTTTTCTTTGGAGCTACGGAAAGTCCAAAGTCTATGCTGACAAACCAGCTATGACTCAGGTCTTGGAAGCCAACATTACGTGTGTCATTTACGCCATACCGGTCGAAATGCTCGAATGAGTCATCCAAAATTTCACCCTCAGAATGGACACGCTGAGGCGTTGTTGCGGCCAACATTTGAAGGAAATCATATTCAAAAAATAAATGGCATAAAATTTCCTTCGAATGTTTAAAAAAGTTCCACACTAGATTTGAATTTTAGTATTTTTTTATTTTTAAAAATATACCTCTAGATGGATCACCTATACGAAAATCCAGAGTTTCATCGCAAAATCAGTTTATAGCGCCAAAATACGCGTTATTGGACAGCAAGAAAATCAACTGTATGTTGTGGTTTTCATGCCGGAGGTGTGATTGGGTCCTTTTTTTCGGCGATTAAAACAATCGTCATGTTTCCGTCAATGGTAACATGACGCTATCGTGCCATGTTAGAATTTTTTTTTTGGTCAGAATTTGATGAACTTGACATCGCCGATACGTGGTTTCAACAAGACGGTGCCACTAGTCAAACAGCACGCAGGCAAATTCGATGAACGTGATATCTCGAGAAATGCTTCGGTCGAATGGCCACCTTTTTCATAAGCTTTAACGCAATTTGATTTCTTTTTATGGGGCCACATCAAGTCATTGGTCTTTGCCAACAAGCCAACAACATTAGACGAGCTCAGAGACAACATCCAACGCGAAATTGTCAACGTTCCGGTCGAAATGTGTGCTAGAATGGTGGACAATTGGGTCCAAAGAATAGATCGCTGTACAAGGCACGTGGTGGTCATAAGACCGAAATCGAGTTTCATTTTTAATAAGTACCATTTGCACTACACCTGGAATAAATTTGAATTAATGCCTTTCTGGACATACGGTATAGAGTTATGGGGAACCGCCAGCAACTCTAATATAGAAATTCTACAAATATTCCAGTCTAAGGCCTTACGATCAATTACAAATGCTCCATTTTACATTACGAACAACTTATTGCACAAAGACCTCAAAATGCCTTTTGTGAAATGTGAAATCAAAAAGTTTAGTTCAAATTATTTAGACAGACTAAGTAATCACACAAACATATTGGCAATCACACTATTAGATGAGACTGACGAAGTAAGAAGACTAAAAAGAAACCATGTTCTAGATCTTCCATTTTTATAATATTTCAATAATAATAATTATATGAATAAGAATAAGTAAATATTATGTAAATTAATATTTTCTTTTTAGTTTAGCACTATTTATGCGCATACATCTGTACATATATATAAATTATATTGTTGCTTCCGATGGGAATCAATAAGTCATGTTATGTTTTAAGTTTATCAAATTTGCTTATTATTGTAAAATAGATTGCAAATAAAATTGGAAAAAAGAAAAAAAAAAGTATTCTGTGCTAAAAATTGATAAATTTACGTGTACTTAGATTTTTCAAAAAAAAATGTTTTTAAACTAGGTATTGTTTAATAAAAGAAAATCCTGATGGTCATTTTCCATGTCTAACGTAAAAATGGCACATTGTGGTGAGTTAATATCAAAAATTATAAAGCCCTTTCTCAAACAAATTGTGTGAACCAAAAAAATTTTTTTTTATTATTTTACAAAAAATCTAATATTTCCGAATTTTCTCCACTCATTCACTTTAAGAACAATACAGATACTTTCAGTTCCATTTGTCGGTTGTACCGATAAAAACTTTACAGTTAATGCAACCCCAACCATTCTATTCTGTAGGCAAAAAGATTCGGTTGTATCAAGAATCTCTTCTCTATGTGCAGAAACTAAATTCGTTCTTGGCCTCATATATGTTACGAGCAACCAATTACCGCGCTTATGATGTTGGGCCATATTGGCAAATCTTTGTCTGTAGCATCTATGCAGAGATCCCTTCCGCTTAGAGGTCCTGTAGCTCAAGTAACAAATCAAATCAGATCTTGATCACATTTTGTCTGGAATAGGTTTTCCTATAGCCACCATAAAATGTTCCTTTCCGATTTAAGGTTCTGCCGCTCTACAAGACAGATATGATAACCAATCCAATAAGCATTGTTCTAAAATTAATTATAACTGCAATCATTCGATTGGCAAAAAAAATCGGTTTGTAGCAACGAATCTGTTTTCTGTGTGTACGTTATACAGCCGCTAACGAAAAATCGGCAACCAACCCTACTGTAAATGGACCATATCAATGAACGTTTTCATATAGACCCTGAAACTCTACCAACCACGTTTTAAATCTGTGTTAACATAAATTTATCATTGTGCGACCTATAACCGACCTTGGTGATGTGGGACTATATCGGTCGATGTTTATATAAGGATTCTGTAACAAAGTGTTTATCTGTTTGAGCCGCCTACAGTGGTGTAAATCGGCCTTATCTGATCGTGATCCATCTAGAGGTATTTTTTCAGAACAAAAAAAAAATATAAAAATTCAAATCAATTGTGGAATCTTCATTGGTAATTTGAAAGGACATTTCATGGCATTTATTTTTTGAATATAATTTCCTTCAAATGTAAGCCGCAACTACGCCTCAGGGTTTCCATTCTGAGGGTTCAATTTTGGATGACTCGTTCGAGCATTTCGACCAGTATGGCTTTAATAACACGCGTAATGTTGGCTTCCAAATACATAGAGTTTGGACTTTACGTAACCCCAAAGAAAAATGTCTAAAGGTGTGATATCACTCGATCTAGGCGACCAACTTACCTGTCCAAAACGTGAAATTAGCTACTTTTCGAAATGACCTCTCAATAGATCCAATATTTAAGCAGCTGTATGGCAAGTGACACCGTTCTGTTCAAACCAAGTTCGCCAAGATTACGGGCTTCAATTTCAGGTAGCATAAAAAGATCGATATCATGGCGTAATAGCGAGCACCATTCACGGTTACGTTCCGACCATCATCATTTTTGAAAAAATATGCACCGATGATTTCACCAGCTTATAAAACGCACCAAACCATGGTTTTCTCTGGGTATAATGGCAACTCTTGAACCTCTTCTTGTTGCACTTCAGCCCAAATGCGGCAATTTTGTTTATTGACTGCCGTTGAGCTGAACAAAACTTTGGTCGAAAACAGCGGATCTTCCCGTTTCTCACCGAACCCCATTTCCATAATAAAGTTGCCAACATTTGAAGGTAATTATTTTCAAAAAATAAATGCCATAAAATGTCCTTTCAAGTTACCAATAAAGATTCCACACTTGATTTGAAATTTTATATTTTTTTTTTATTCTGAAAAATACCTCTAAAATCATCACCCTATATAACCTTCAAATACCTCATTTCCATACATTTAAAGGATTAGTGCTCCTCACGGTGTCTATAACATCAAATTGTATGTACGAGTACTAGGGTAGGTCGATTAAGCAATCAATATTGTGTCATCGATTTTTCGATAGCTTTTGGCATGAGGAAAAAAAGTTCCACTACGACATCAAAAAATACATTTTCGGGGCGCCCAAGTTTAGGTTTTTTTTAGTAGGTATTAATTTATATGTTATAGTGCAACTTTTTTCCTCATGCCAAAAGCTATCGAAAAATCGATGGCACAATATCGACAGATTTTTGTCCTTGCAAATCGGCCCACCCTAACGAGTACATATGTATGTCAGAGCCTTCCGGTTTTTAATCGATTGAAAATGTCCACAGTAAAGGTTTTTAAGAAGCACAATTAAATTGCTTATAATGTATAAACGTTTAAATTAAAATGTCTTTGGTCTTCAATAAGTTACTAACGATAATTTTGCTAGTTCAAACATCATTTAAGCTTCATATCCCCACTCTTACAATGGGTGGGGTAAATAAACTGAGTTTAAATTATCGTGCTGACAAATTGTAGAAATTTCCAGCCTTTCAATCAATTTGCTGAGACTGGCATGTCCTCTTTCTATCCTTCCACTTTGAAGTAAACCCTTCCCGATAACAGGGATATCATGCACCAGTACTTTATTTCAAAAACTACTTCTGCTGCTCCTCGGCCCTTAGCGAACAATGCCCCAAATATCTTTATCTGCGCAGTTGAATGTATGAGTACCGCATGTCCTTTTGGCGGCATACCATTTATAATTGATCCACTTAAAAAATAATAATTACTGTGTGTCTACTATTATTTTCATTCTTTGTTTCCATTTTATTGCAACAGCAATTATGAAAATTACATTTCTTAACACTTCTGCCACACAGACCCACATACGGGGCCGACACAGTCATAACTAACAGTTGCTCGTGAATTTGTAGCGCCTGGCGCCTTGCAAAGAAGTTGAGTTAGCTACAGACGGTAGCATAGAAACTGTGGAATAAATGACAGTTTACAGTGTGTGGTATGTGTCAAATCTACCATCATTCTCTGTAAATCTTGATAGCAACAAATAAAAACGTCGTTAAGTTCGGTCAGGACGAAACTTCTATACCCTTTACGGTTAAGCAAATACTTAGAAAAATGTACTTTTACAAATAAAAGGTTTTTAAAAGAATGAATTGAACCGCCGAGAAGACCAAAAGATACGTGACAGAAGGAAGCGCCTTCAAAAAAGTTTATTTGCTTTTAGATCATTTACAAACACAAGCAGAGTCATCGTCACCGTGCAAAGTTTTGAGGTCCTATTTTTGCCAACCGAATGTTGGTGGTTGCTCGTAATATTCATTGATTCCATCGCTTCTTGCGAATGATTATAAAGTACATGACAATTTTCAGTAGTAGGAACTGACAGTATCGGTTATTTTGAACATCTATTGGTTATTGTCATATATTATTGTCTATAAGAACTCTTTGAACTTGTTCCGACCACTTAAAGTTAATGTGACACAAAATATCAAACTAATTCTTGAAGTCTAGGCTTCAAATGAATATAAATAAATATGTGAAGCGCAAAATAGAAATGGACCTAGGGGTAAAAACCAGTTTTGTTCAGGAGAGCCATTTTAAAGATTTAAATACGTGTATCTTTGGTGTACCATCAATTTCATAATATCTCTGGGAGGGAACACTATTGGGGCATGGGATCGGTCTCATTCAATGCTCAGATGTTGTCCACATCAAAAAAAAAAAGTAAAAATTGATTTTTTTTACCCTTAGGCCCCTTTCTCTATGCGCTGTCACATATATACTTTTATATCGGTCATAATTTGTAGGTTATTTTAAAAATATGGGAAGAAATAAATTTTATTAACTCAACTTTTCAATAAAATTTGTTAAAAAAAATTTTTGAAAAAGGACGAAAAGGGCCTTTTTATCTTACAGATAATCTGATTTTATTTAAGACGATCTTGACTAAAATGATACGATGGTTGCTATTTATATTTCGGGTCTCGACAATACTAGTGTTCCCAGATGCAAACTGGAACTTCCATTGGAGACTTTGACATTTTGTTTTAATCTACTTGTTTCGACTTTTGGCGATGAAACACTATCAAAAACCACTGCTGTTAATCGCTGGTACTAAGAGTTCAGTCTCGGACGCCGTTCACTCCATGATGAATGACATACCATGAGATTGAGGCATCTGTGGGCATTAGTATGACAAGCATTAACAAGATATTGCATGTTCATTTGGCCGTGAAAAAAATGTGTTCTCGTTGGATCATACATATTTTGACGAATGCTCAAAAAAAGGCTCGTATGGCACCAAGCAAAGAGATGTTGAAAAAGTATAACTCCGGTAGCTCAAAGTCAATGTATTATATTGTCACAGGTGACGAATCATGGATCTATGCATATGAACCAGAAACAAACCAGCAATCGACCATAAAGGCCTTTCAAGACGATCCAAATGCAACAAAAGTTGTTCGTGAAAGAAGTAAGGGGTGTTTTTTATTGGGGAACTTTAAGTTGGCATCACTTTTTTAACTGGCGGCCATTTTGTCAGCTGTCAAGTGATTAATATTTAGTTTGGTTTGCCATTTCATCATGAACAGGTTGACAAAAGAACAACGCTTGCAAATCGTGCAAATTTATTTCGAAAGTAATGGTTCAGTTCGCGAAGTTCACCGCAAGCTCCGTCCATTTTATGGTCGACATAATCGTCCATCAGAGCAATTAATTCGGTTAACCATGGATCGGTTAACATGGACCATTGGATTATTTTCTTTGGGGATATGTGAAGTCGCTCGTCTACGCCAACAAACCAGAAACACGTTAGGGGACTTGGAAGCCAACATTCGTGGCGTTATTGCCAACATACGGCCCCATATGCTAAAAAAAGTGGTTGAAAATTGGACCTGTAGAATTGGCTTTATTCGAGCCAGCCGCGGCGGCCACATGCCCGAAATCATATTTAAACATTAATGGCATAAAATTATCCTTCCAATAAAGCCAAATTGATGGACATTAAAACGATTTTCTTGTGTTTTATTTTAATTCGAAGTTCTATACCTTAATAAAAAACACCCTTTACATCGAAGCAAATGATTGCGTTTTTTACGGTATTACCAGCCATGTTGCCACAGTGGAACGTAGAGTGTCAACCGTTTGCCAACAGTGTTGGAAGAAATGAGGAAAGATAATAAGAGAAGACGGATGACAATGAGAGCTCTCACACATCAGCTGAAACGATGAGTTTTTTGACCACTCAAGATGGCGAATTGCTGGGCTATCCACCGAACAGCAATGATTTGGCACCCAATGACTTCTTTTTATTCCCTAGCATCAATTTATGTTTTGGATCAGAGTGGAAAATAATTGGTTTGTGCGCATGCAAAAGTGTATTGATCTTAAAGGAGAATATTGGGAAAACCAATAAACCATTTCCAATGATGAATAACGTATTGTGTTTTTATTGCCGGACCCGATATATAAACATCAACCCTCGTAGCATCCAATTCGAACGCTCTTTAGTAAAAACTTAAATGTTGTCATTGTTCGACAACTCTTGAGCAGATAATCGTAGTACATTACATGTATTGTGATTCATTTGTTTGCATATGGCTTGATTTTCACTACATGTTTAATTTGGGTCTACCCAATGGTCCTAGATTAGCAGCTGTAGTAATATGAAATACGGTTCGAATTCTCTTATTGCCGATTTTCCAGCTCTTTCCATTTATAAATTATCCTACCAGGTCTCTAACATCCTGTGCTTAAGAGAATCCACATCTAATATTCAAAAAATGTGACCCGAAGAAAAAATTCCATATAGAGAAGAAGAAATCCAAATTGTGGTACTGAATACAAACCTTACGTTCTGTATGCAAACTGCGAGTTATTGTAATGACCATATACAAGAATCGTGTTCCAGCGATGACAAGAAAATTAAATTCAATTGCTTAGTTTGTTTTTCTTTCTTAATATCAATTCTCTTCACCAAATAATATTTTTTCATTTACATTTTTCAATTGCAGTTTGTGTTTCTCAATTTCCGTTTGTATTTCAATTTGCGTTTCCCAATTTGAATTTGTATATCAATTTAATTTTCTCAATTTCGGTATTTTTCTAATATTTTTTTTGTATTTTCCCAATATCAATATGTTTTTTCTCAATATCGATACTTTTTTTTCAATACAATACAAATTTTTTTCAATTTGCGTTTCTTAATTTTAACTTGTATTTTCTAAATTTCAATTTGCGTTTCTCAATTTCAATTGGGAATGGTGTAGAGCGGCAGAGCCTCAACTCGTGAGAGAATATTGTGAGGGACTTAATGAAAAGAGGGCCATGGCGACTATTCAAAAACTTAAACGACATGGTCGAGTTTCATCAAGGTTACAAGAGATCTCGTACTTTGCTAAATCAGAGTTAGAAAGGCGTCGCTAAAAACGTACAATTGAGCACGGTCGGACAACATTTGTGGCTTCGAAAGCGACAAGACCTTACATCGGCTGGGAACTATTCCAAAACATGAACCACCAGATTTAATTGTTGGTCGTTCCTAACGTAACAAGCGAAATTTAAGCAGGCTCGGAGTTAAAATGTTACATTTGGAGCAACCGGACCTCAAATGGGAGGGTCCTTCGTGTGGGAGCCCTTCGAAAACATGAGCTGATATGTTCCAAATGTATCTGGGTAACTAACTAGCTGACAATAGCATACCGTGCAAAATTTGCACAAGATCTAATTACGTTTGTGACTTCTAAAGCGGCATGATCTAAAAACGGGTGTAGGATCTATTTTAAAACCCAAATATTGGTCGCTCGTAACGCTTTATACGAAATTTGGACGGAATCGGATGCAATAGGTGGCATATTCAACCGCAGATTCTAAAAATCGAGAACGAAATTTGTTTTATATCAAAGCATGAAGCGAAATAGCCCAATTTCAATAGAGTTCGCCCTTGGCTCAAACCGCTTTCATCGAAATTGGTTAACGACATGTACTTTTATAACAATGGTAGATGGACAGACGGACGGATGGGCATTGGATGGAATGCCCTAAATGGAATTGGATATTGTTTTTAAATCAATCGGTATAATAAACATTTCATTCGCATTAAGGTATTATTAACATCAGTACTTAATCATAATACCCTGCAAGGAAAAAAACTAATTTCTTATAAATTAAGAAATATCAAATAAGTTGTTTTTCGTAGAAATCACAGATTGATGAAACTTTGTGAGACAGCTGTGGACCGCAGTGATGTAATGGTTGTGTGCCCGACTTTAATACAAGTAAACTAAGCTTCAAATACGGATAGGAACATCTAAAGTTTTTTAAGTTACGGGTTTCCACGACGTATTTCATACCGCGTACAACAGCTGTTAATTTCAAAATTACATAGGATTATAAAGACAAATACGTACCCCTTTTCCTGCTCACCCGGTTCCAATTGTTGTTACAAAAAAAGTGAAATTATCATGGAATATAGAGAGAGCAGATTTGTTGCCACAATCGATTTTTTTTCACTCGAATGATTGACGTTGATGCACTTCGAGTATTCCGTCGGTACAACCAAATGTTAGTTGGTGCTCTGTAATGTTCGATAATGCGAAATGAAGTATCGGAGCAGCATATGACGTATCCATACACCTAAAAAAAAAGTTTCGATCAGCACTTGTTCAACGAAAAAATTTAAAATTTTCTTTAGATGCAAAAAATTATTTACACTTGAAGTACTCTTAAACATTGGGAGTTATCTCGTTGAAAAAGTGGAAAAGATAAAAGAAGATTTTTACCGAAAATGCTTGCTTTACAATTTTTTTTGGGAACTAGAAGTCACTAATAATGGAATTATTTTATTTAAATAATGCCTATTCAAAAAATTAAACGTAAAGGACGCATTAATGATTATAAGTTTAATGTTAGTCATCATCCCCAATAATGGGTTACAATAACAATAAGATTGCAAACCTAATACTAAATTCCTTTTTCGCGTTTCATTGGTATGACCGATCAATTAGTTGTGTATACAATACGATGATTATATTTATCATCTAGTGGTAAGTCGAACCGAATATCCATTACGATTATAAACATTGGGTTATTGCAACGGAAATTTTCTAATTAGAACAGAATTTTTATTGTTCCAACCGATTACCAACTAATTTTTTGTATGTTGTCTCTATATAAGACTTTATTTCCACATAATGAAAACATAATCAATTGGAAATCGGTTCGAGCTACAAATATTTGGTTGGAAACAGACTTTCTGTCGCAATCACCAAATTCCATGGTAGTGATGGCTACATAACGGTAATCACAACCAAAAAATTGGTTATGACAACCGGATTTAGTTAAACTGTTGGTTGCCTCAACTGGAGGTTATGTCCAATAATTGGTTGTGACAACATATAAGTTTTATGTAGCAACCAAATCCTCTTTAGTTCACTGTTGTCATATTATCCGTTATCCTAGCATCAGAATATAGTCTGTATAATATATTTATCGGTTATAATTTCTACCAAATCTATATTTAAAAAAAAACACATTTAATCCTTAGGCGCGCTGAAGCTTTTTATCTTAAGCTGAAAGTGAAGTCGACGATTCTAAGCGCAAATAGAAAGGGACCTAATCTTTAAAATGGCTCTCCTGAACAAAACTTTTCATCAACTTTTCACTTTTTTTTTGATGTGGACAACATCTGAGCATCGAATGAGACCGATCCCATGCCCCAAAAGTGTTCCCTCCCAAAGATATGCGCGTTTTATGAAAGTGATG
Organism: Hydrotaea diabolus; assembly: GCA_963513945.1. NCBI lineage: Eukaryota > Metazoa > Arthropoda > Insecta > Diptera > Muscidae > Hydrotaea > Hydrotaea diabolus. The sequence continues at coordinate 80,671,502 of OY740718.1, read as the reverse complement.
GTACACCAAAGATACACGTATTAAAATCTTTAAAATGGCTCTCCTGAACAAAACTGGTTTTTACCCTTAGGTCCCTTTCCATTTTGCTCGTCGCATGTATTTTAGTGGAAACCGGAAATTAAGAAAACGAAATTTTATCTGGCCGGACCATTTAAATTCGAAATTAACGTCTATTTTACTGGCTATGCAATTTATTTTTACCGAAGACAGCAATAAAATTTGGCATTAGCATAATTTTCAAACAATTTGTTGACAATTTTAATTATACAGAATACTGGAATTTCTAGAAATGAAAAAATTATAAAGTTAGTTTCATGCATAATAGGGGTTGATATTTTACGAATGAATTCAATTTTTGGCTTTTCCGAATCCTTTAAATTATTTTATAACTACAGATTTTGTAGAGTTGGGTCTAATGAAGCTAATATTAATGTTTCAAAGACTTAAATTACTTAAGAAACTTGAAAAACTATTTAACCGGGTTTTCTAAACACCCCATATCTAAAGGAATTAAAGAAAACTCGATTTTTAACAGTTTAACGGATTTTTATGTGATTGAAAACAACTGCGTCGTTTTGATGCATGATATCTTATAGGCTGTTTCCACTACGGTCGCGTCCACGTCCGCATCCAAAAATCAATGAACGCGCGTTAAGGCCCATACAAAAAACATAGGCAGTTAGGTATGGGAAAAAGTCGCGTTCATATTGGACGCGTTTATCGATAAGTCGCTTTTACTATAAAATCGATTATTTTTGCAATCGAAACCCACCCATACCTATCAATGGCAAAATCGCAAATTGCACATACCTATGAAAACAGCTGTCAATCAGTATAAATAAAAAAATCCAAAATGCAAAAAACAGGAGGTAAGTTAATATTTTTGCTTTTGTTTAAATAATATTAATTTTTCCAATTATTTTAGAATTTAAAAAGACGGAATGGACAGCAGTAACAACACTACATCTGTTGCACCTCTGGGAGGAAAACATTGATGGCCTGAGGGGTGCTCGGAAAAACACCCACATACACAAAGAGATGGCGAGAAGTTGGGAGTGACTGGCGCCGAAGTAAAAAATAAACTGGACAATTTAACGAAAAAATACAGGTAATTTTTTAAATATAAATTATATACCAATATTTTTTTGGAATTAAATCGATTGTGTTTATTGCAGAAAGGAGCAGGCGCTAGTTGGGCCAAAAAAATATTAAAATTTTTCGCACCCCTAAAAAAAACAAATAAACACAAACAGCTGTTTGAACGCAAACGTGGACGCAAAACACAATGGAAACACCATTACAAATTTATCGATAAATCATGGACGCGGACGTGGACGCGACCGTAGTGGAAACAGCCTATTAGACGTCGTTTGCCATTACGATTTATTAGTTGTTTTAAAAATATTTGTAGCCGAAAGAAAATCATTTTCTACGGAGTTCCTAAACAAGCGCAAAGATAATTCTATACGCAAAGGGTAATTCTAAGTACTACAAATGAGTCTCCCGTATGTCATTGGATTTCTTTCCGAAGTAATCGTTGCCACGTTACTGCTAAAGAAAAACCTTTGCGGGTTTAGAAACAGCTGTACAGTCTTCTAGGCAACCAATACATTTGTTTCTGAAAAAGAAACAACGAAAAGGTCTCGAACCAGAAAAAAACTGTTCCAGTCATAATAATGATAAAAGACTGAATAAATATAAACAAAAAGAAAAAACTATTAAAAAGGATTGATACGCCCTAAGGTGCAACGCATGTATGAACATACTTATTAGGGACATAAATACTGTTACAGCATTGTACACACCCATTTCAATAGTAGAACTAAACATACCCCGTTAATGTCATATGGGTTTTGAATTGTTTATGGGTTCATATGGGTTTAAAATTGTTTCAACTTTCATCATGGAGTGGTCAGATAATGAGAACCGTATCGCTGTAAATGCGCTTTTCAAGTGTGAAATGAGAAAAAACGATATTTTCAAATCGCTCCGGCCACTAGGGATTAGCCGCATGTTCGTCTACCGATGCATAAAACTGTTTGAGGAGACTGGAGATGTAAAAGACCGCCACCGGTCGGGCCGCCCACGCTCTGTTCGAACACCGCATGTCATTAAAGCCGTTAAATCAAGAATTCACGAAAAGCCGCTCCGAAAACAGAAAATCATGGCCCGTGAGATAATATCACGCAAAAGTCATTAAAAAAAAACTTGGAACTTGGGGCTTTCAAACGACGTACCGGACATTTATTGACTGCAGCTTTAAAAAAATAGGATTGAAACATGCAAACGTCATTTGGTGAAGCACACTGATAACTTGCACAGAAAAATGTTGTTCACCGATGAAAAAAATTTTACCGTTCAGGAAAAATTTAACAAGCAAAGTGATATAGTGTATGCGCAGTCATCTAAGGAAGCATATGAACTGATCCCAAGGGTGGAAAAGGGTCATCAATAAGCTTCAGTCATGTTTTGGTGGGGTTTCTCTTACGATGGGGTCACTGACCTGCATTTCTGCTAACAAGGAGTTAAAAAATCGGCCAAAGTTTACCAAGAAACCGTTTTGGAAGCTGTTGTGAAGCCTCTTAACAATTCCCTGTTCCAAAACCAGACATGGACGGCCCATAAGGCTAAGACGTACCTGGCCTGGCTTCGATTCAATTTGCCAGCGTTCATTTCCCCTGAAGAATGGCCCTCAGGCAGTCCAGATTTGAACCCATTGGATTACAAATTGTGGACGGTTTTAAAGGACAAGGTATGTCACAAAAGATATCCCAACATTGGATCTCTTAAGACTGCTTTGGTTCGAGCTGTGGCCGAGGTTCGTGCCAATTGACGATTGGCCAGTGCGACTTAAGGCGTGTGTAAAGGCAAAAGGCGGACATTTGGAATAAGTAGATTCTTTTTGGATACAATATACATCAATAAATATATTAAAAAATATTTGGTCCAAAAACATTCAGTACTTTTTATTTTACAGCATAAAACGTGTGTAACAGTATTTATGTCCCAACTTAGTATGTACGCACAAAACACGGACACTTTGTTTGTGCTTTTTGCATTTGTGGATTTCAACGAAGACCCATGCGAAATGGGATTGGTGGAAATGATATTGTGGTCTACGCATAGTTCGAAGACTTTACGCAAAGGGTAATTCTAAGTAATACAAACAAGTCACCCGTTTAAGTCATTAAATTTGTTGCCGAAATAACCGTTGCCGAAGACTGCTGAAAAAAGACCTTGGCAGGTTTAGAAACAGCTGTACAGTCTGCCAGGCAACCGAACCGATACATTTCTCCTTTTTTTCGTTGATTATGAAAAAAAGCAACAGAAAGACTCGAACCAGAATAAAAACTGTTCGTCATAATTTTATTTCGGACCAAATACTGTTAGGACTCCGCTATTCGATTGTGATTGTTTAAATAAAACAAAATTTAAATTATTTGCTTCTGAAATGTATGCTCTAATACATATTTACTATTATTAATCAATGATTTAATAATAGATTGTGTCGAGTGGAAATTGATAAAAAAAAAAAAAACACTAAGAGATATTATAAGCATTTTATATACTTATAGAAAAATCATTTCGTTAAAACTTCCAACTCAGGTAGTTTTAATCATATTGAGCTTTTTCTTCAAATTTCTTCGGTCACTCTAAAATCGAAATTTCACGTTATGGCCCACTACACTAATTTGATGCAGAAAATCGGTCCACTTGTACATACAAACTTAATTAGATTTATTATTTCGGTCATATGAGCCAAATTCATAAAATTTCATCATCAGTTGGTACAGCTAACAAACGTTCGTGGTTATGACAACCGAATTCACAGAGCATTTTACAACAATCAATACTCGTACATGTACAAATTCAGTTTTTTTGGAGTACATGGATAGTACGTGGATGTTACAAAGTCTACGTTTCATTTAGGCTCTACGCTGCGCAAAGTAGTGCGCCATAGAAAATACGCAAGAAACAAAATAAAAAATAGCAACATAAAATGGTGCTGTTGTTATTCTTAATTTTAATGTAATTATATTCCTATTCAACTTCTCTTTTGAGTATACATTCATTACATTATGTTTTAGCCGTTTCTGGTTTTTAAAAAGAACAAATAACTTACAACTTCCGGAAAATATTGTGCAATTTGCAAAAGAAAGGAGCGCAAATTTATGACGTTCGCACCAAGGGTTACGGGTGGTTAAGGTTGCCGGCAACGGTATCGTTTACACTTTGCAGCGCCCACAGACAAATGGCGGTGTCGCCATGTGCGGGCGCAAAATTTTTTCGAAAATGTTGGCAAATTAATTGTTAATTACAAAATGAATAAATATGTTAAGGCCTTGGAGGGAAAAAATAACTCACAGGAATAGCACAGCACACAGCACATGTTAGCGGCTATGCTGTTGGGAAATATCATTCAGGGCTGACACACACACTCTTCAAATTGGATGAGGGTTTGGGGCACTGCAGCATACGGTGATCCCAGGTTGACAGTTTTATACACGTTTATTCATTGTGGTTCGGTGAACTCCAAGTATTTCATTAGTATAACCAAATATTGGTTCGTGCAATGAAAATTTCAGTACATAGAGCCTCAGATATAAAAAATTGTATGTAACATAAAAGGACAATTAAGCCAAGATAACAATTAAATTGTTCAATGTCAGCATCTGTTCTACTTTTTTGATTGGCTTGACATTTGTTTCAATCGGTTTGCAGACATACAGTGACGGACAAAAGTATTTACACAATACAAGATTTTATGTTAAGTGTTTAATATTTTTTAAATAAAAACCGATAGCCATTTGCGGTATTTAGCACAATTATGTATTCAATTAATATTTATTTAAATATAAGTATAATAGAATATCTATGGTATGTAGCTTATATTAAAGAAAAACTTAAAATTGAATTCAATGAGAATTTTTCTTAAACAAAATATTATGTTGAGGAAAGACAATGGTTCAAATGTATACTGTTAAATAGAAAGCACTAAATTCCTCAACAAGGACACTCACAGAGAAACAATCAGTTGGAAATTGGTCGGAATTACAAAAATTCGGTTGGATAATCTTACTTACTGTTGCAATCACCAACATTCCATGGTATTTATGGTTACATGGTACACATTTCATTAGATGATAGCTACAATATTACGATACTGACAACCAATAAGTCGGTTATACCAACCGAATTTCGAAAAGTATTGGTTGCCAAAACTGGTGGTTATGACAACAAACCAATTATGAAGTACATGTTACTTTAGCACCAATAATTGGTGCTGACAGCAGATAAATGTAGTAACCAAACCTTTTATGTCATTTTTTCAGAAAAGTGAAGGAAACCTTCTCATAATTCAAATAACAGAATCAATATTTTCAAATCGTTAAATGTAAAAATTAAAGCAAATAAACTGTTTTATTTCGGTCAGATAACCGAATACATAAAATGGCAAATCATTTGGTCCAGCTAACAAATGCTCGCTGCAATGATAACCGCATTCAGGGAGTTCTTATTGCCAACAATCTATAGCAACAACCAATAAATGCACAAATTCAGTTCCAATAATTGTACTTATTAGTTAGTGTTACCGATACTGTCAGTTCCCATCACTTAAAATTGCCGTGTATCCAATCAACATTCGGTTGTAGCGATGAAGTACATGGATATTACGTGCAACGACCTACATTCGTTTAGCAAAATCGGCTGTGGCAACAAATCTGTTCGCTGTGTGCATAGTTGCCGGACGTTTGGGCTCATGTGGCCCAAAAAGCGTCCCACATGGTCAAAAAGGGCGATTAGTTGTAAATATAGACAATATTTTAGAATTATTTAGTACTTTGTTGAGTCACCTTTCTTTTCAATCTTCTTGGCATTAAATGGACTAAATTTTTTTGTGACATCGGCCGCATCACTTTGATATTCTTGCAACAGGATTTCTTTAAGTTAAGTCTTGCAAGTAATATGTCGCTTTCCTACTACAGATGTTTTATGAGGTTAATTATGTATAAAACAAAATATTTGCCTCAGCGACTCCAGGGCATTTTTGAAGCTAATCGGCAACAACAATTCAGTTATCTATTTATACTTATTTGTGACTATTTACATGTATTAACAAGAAAAAATGTAAAATATAATAAACTAATATACAAAAAGAAGTGTTCAAGAATTTAAAAAATTATACGAGAAGTTTAAAGTTTTGAGATAAGTACCCATTGATACAGAATGAATATTTCTTAAACTTTGTGGCATATTATTATATTGAACGCTTCCAATATGCTTTTTGCTTTGTTTTGACCGGCATCTCGCGACCGACAAATTAGAGTAATTTCTAGTATTTAAATTTTTGCACTCAGCTAAGTACTGTGCTTTGATGTCCGATATTGTGTACATATAAAATGAGATGCTTTATGTGCAAACCGTAACAGATAAAATATTTCTTGCTATTTCTCTATAAAGTGATAGCGTAGAGTACCTTCTTGGCAAATTATTTATCATCTTTAAAGCTTTATTCTGTTAAATTTGCAAAGCCTTCAAATCAGAATTCTTCTTATACCCCAGAAAACCACCGATCAAGCCCATCTCATATACAATTCAAAACATTAACGACAGCCTCTACATTTCCACAGTCCTTCAGAAAACCGTACTGATTGCCAAATATTAAGTTCTCATTTTCAAAAATTTCTGGCAATTGAAAATATAATATGTTCTCGAAAATTGTATAAATTACAGGTAGTAAGGATACTGGTCTAAATTTTTCCACTGAATTTGCGTTCTTCTCCTTCGGAATGGTAATCTTATGAGTTTTCAATATACTTATAGTTGTGACTAGTTACATGTATTAACAAGAAAAAATGTAAAATATAATAAACTAATATACAAAAAGAAGTGTTCAAGGATTTAAAAAATCATACAAGAAGTTTAAAGTTTTGAGATAAGTACTCATTCATATATTGTAGAATGAATATTTCTTAAACTTTGTGGCATATTATTATATTGAACGCATCCAATATGCTCTATGCTTTGTTTTGACAATCTAACCGGCAGCTCGCGACCGACAAATTAGAGTAATTTTTAGTATTCAAATTGTATTGCACTCTGCTGAGTACTGTGCTTTAATGTCCGATATTGTGTACGATTATTACTTTGAATACATATTAAATGAGTTGCTTAATGTGCAAACCGTAACAGGTAAAATATTATTTCTATTTCCCTATAGGTGACAGCGCATAGAGAAAGGGACCTAAGGGTAAAAAAAAATCAATTTTCACTTTTTTTTTGATGTGGACAACACCCCAAAAGTGTTCCCTCCCAGAGATATGCGCGTTTTATGAATGTGATGGTACACCAAAGATACACGTATTTTAATCTTTAGAATGGCTCTCCTGAACAAAACTGTTTTTTACCCTTAGGTCCCTTTCTATTTTGCGCGTCACATATAGTGATATCGTAGGGTACCTTCTTGGCAAATTATGTATCATCTTTAAAGCCTTATTCTATTATATTTGCAAAGCCTTCAAATCAGAATTCTTCCTATACCCCAGAAAACCACCGATCAAGTCCATCTCATATACAATTCACAACATTAACGACAGCCTCTTCAGTTCCACAGTCCTTCAGAAAACCGTACTGATTGCCAAATATTAAGTTCTTATTTTCAAAATATTCTGAAAATTGAGAATATAATATGTTCTCGAAAATTGTATCAATTACAGGTAGTAAGGATACTGGTCTGAATTTTCCACAGAATTTGCGTTCTTCTTCTTCGGAATGGTAATAATCTTATGAGTTTTCGATATACTTATAGTTGGGTAATCTGAGGTAGCCACAGTACTATTAAAAATATTTGCTAAAAATGGACTTAATTCCACGGCACACTCAATAATAGCAGCTGCTGTTACTCCATCAGATCCTGGGCCTTTAGTCCTATTCATGCCTGTTATTACTCTGAGAACTTCGACGTCTGTGGTATATCTCAAGGTAAAACGATTACTGTGATAACTAAGAGTTTCCTTTGAGATATTTAGGTATACTGCAGGAAAACTTGGTAAAACCAAGTTTTCTACACCAGCTGCAGACATACAGCCCCACACCATGGTCCCTCCTCCGCCATGCTTGAGTGTGCTGACCACATTGTCTTTATCTATACACTTATTCCTCCGTCCGATTGGTAAATGTTAAACTTACTCTTGTCTGAGAAGGAGACAGATAGAGTAATCTATCCCAAAAGTCTTCTGGTTTCTTTTAGAACTTTTTTGCGAAATCTATTTGTTTTGATTTTTTTTTCTTATGAGTGACTTTTTTCTTGAGATTCGTGAACTGTAACCAGTACGAGTAATACGCACAGTTTTTGGAAGAATTTCTTTATCCATCTCCTCCAAAAATACAGCCAATTGAGTAGAAGTAATTTTTGGGTTCTTTTTTATTTTTCTTACATTCAGGGCTTTTTCTCTAGCACTTAGCTTTCGGTGCCGCCTAGTACGTTTCAGGTTTGTGTAATCTAAAGATTTTTTAAATCGCTTTACAATGCTGCCTACAGTAAATCGCCTTAAATTTATTATTTCTTAATTGCTGCATAAGTTATTTTGTTTATATAGTTGCAATATAATTTGTTTCTCGGCTTGTGCAGTTACCTTTTGTTTTCGGCCCATTTTTCACAATTTTGTTTTTTATTGTACTTCATTATTTAAAAACAAAACGAAATAGGGGTTTCCCTGTTTCGTAATAAAAAGGATTGCCATATCTAAAAAAGTATATTCATATTAGGGTATTTGTAAGACCATAACTTAATATGTGTAAATACGTTAGTCCGCCTACACCGTATCATTATTATTTTTTATTTTTCCCCTATGATTTGTTATACTTGCTGTCACTATATTTAAATAAATAATAAATTAACTAGTATTTTTGTTGAAGACCTTACCGTGCTAACTACTTTTAATTGAAAATTATGAAAAAACTTCTTATGTCTGTCACTGTATATTTTTATAAATATTTAGCAAGCCTAAATAACCTTAAAGAAATAAAAACAATAACAATTTTTGTATATGGTTGTAAGCAATACTAGGATGGTTATTAGAACAAAATTGTTTGTTACCATTGCCAATTATTGGTACCAACGACCCAATCTGAGCAAAACTATTAGTTACCACAACAGGCGGTTTTGTGCTTCATTTCATTGGTGCAACCAAGTTAATTAGTTGTATTTGCCATACTATTACCAAAACTACCATCTTATGGTAGTCTGAACAGATATTTCATCAAAATTATTTACAATAGGCGAATAAAATAAAAAGTCTTCCCTTTCAGCGTAATCTAAACTTCTGTGTATTGTTTGTATTGTTACAAAGTCTCCCGTATAAGTCATTTGATTTGTGGCCGAAGTAATCGTTGCCAAAGACTGCTGAAGAAAAACCTTGGCGGGTTTAGAAACAGCTGTACAGTCTGCCTGGCAACCGTAGCAAATACATTTCACCAATTTCTTCTTTTTAAGTTGATTCTGAAAAAGAAACAACATAAAGGTCTCGAACCAGAATAAAAAACTGCTCAAGTCATAATAATGATAAAAGACCGAATAAATAACAAAAAAACTATTAAAAAGGATTGGTACGCCCTAATGTGCAACGCATGTATGAGTATATGTACGCACAAAAAACATGCACACTTTGATTGTGCTTTTTGCATTTGTGGTTTTCAACGAAGACCCATGCGAAACGGAATTGGTGGAAATGATATTGCGCGTTGAAGATTGCTCTACACACAGTTCGAAGACTATACACAAAGGGTAATTCTCATTAATAAAAATGAGTCTCCCGTATAAGTCATTTGATTTGTGGCCGAAGTAATCGTTGCCAAAGACTGCTGAAGAAAAACCTTGGCGGGTTTAGAAACAGCTGTACAGTCTGCCTGGCAACCGTAGCAAATACATTTCACCAATTTCTTCTTTTTAAGTTGATTCTGAAAAAGAAACAACATAAAGGTCTCGAACCAGAATAAAAAACTGCTCAAGTCATAATAATGATAAAAGACCGAATAAATAACAAAAAAACTATTAAAAAGGATTGGTACGCCCTAATGTGCAACGCATGTATGAGTATATGTACGCACAAAAAACATGCACACTTTGATTGTGCTTTTTGCATTTGTGGTTTTCAACGAAGACCCATGCGAAACGGAATTGGTGGAAATGATATTGCGCGTTGAAGATTGCTCTACACACAGTTCGAAGACTATACACAAAGGGTAATTCTCATTAATAAAAATGAGTCTCCCGTATAAGTCATTTGATTTGTGGCCGAAGTAATCGTTGCCAAAGACTGCTGAAGAAAAACCTTGGCGGGTTTAGAAACAGCTGTACAGTCTGCCTGGCAACCGTAGCAAATACATTTCACCAATTTCTTCTTTTTAAGTTGATTCTGAAAAAGAAACAACATAAAGGTCTCGAACCAGAATAAAAAACTGCTCAAGTCATAACAAACAAGAATATTTTTCAAAATTATATACAATCGGTGATTACCACAAAAAGTCTTTCCGTCCAACGAAATCTATATAGTCCGAACCATGTGCCAACCAAATTTTTCTCTGAGTGTTGTACATATGTGACAGCGCATAGAGAAAGGGACCTAAGGGTAAAAAAAATCAATTATCACTTTTTTTTGATGTGCACAACATCTGAGCATCGAATGAGACCGATCCCATGCCCCAAAAGTGTTCCCTCCCAGAGATAAGCGCGTTTTATGAAAGTAATGGTACACCAAAGATACACGTATTTAAATCTTTAAAATGGCTCTCCTGAACAATACTGTTTTTTACCTGTAGGTCCCTTTCTATTTTGCGCGTCACATATTGTAACAAACAAATAATATTTTCATGTAAAACTCTAAATATTTTGGTAACCACAACCGTAGCCATAACAAACACTTGCATGTATTTATCAAAACAATTTATAAGCAATTAATACCGGAAGCAATTTATGTAGGCAATTCATGTTGTAATGTCATAGATATTTGAGAAATTCCAAAAAATATCGACCAAAACAGTTGACCTTTTAAAAGACACTTTTTAAGTCGGTCAAAAAAAGGGCCTTACACATTCTGCATTTCAGCTGCTGTAAAAACATTGCAAACGATAAATAATGGGTGATCCATCTAGAGGTATTTTTCAGAACAAAAAACATATAAAAATTCAAATCAAGTGTAGACTCTTTATTGGTAATTTGAAAGGACGTTTTATGGCATTTATTTTTTGAATAGAATTTCATTCAAATGTTGGCCGCAACTACATCTCAGGGTTTCCTTTCTGAGGGTCCAATTTTGGATGACTCGTTGGAGCATTTCGACCGGTATGGCTTTAATGACAAGCGTAATGTTGGCTTCCAAAACCTGAATCGTAGCTGGTTTGTCAGCATAGACTTTGCACTTTACGTACCCCAAAGAAAAATGTTTAAAGGTGTTGTATCACTCGATCAAGGCGGCCAGCTCATCTGTCCAAAACATAGAATTAGCTGCTTTTCGAAATGACCTCTCAATAGACTCATGTTTGAGCAGCTGTATGGCAAGTGGCACCGTCCTGCTGGAACCAAATGTCGCCAAGATTACGGGCTGCAATCACAGTAAGGTTCCGGCCTTCATCATTTTTGAAAAAATATGGACCGCTGATTCCACCCGCCCATAAACCGCACCAAACCGTGGTTTTCTCTGTGCATAATGGCACCTCTTGAACCTCTTCTTGTTGCTCTTCAGCCCAAGTACGGCAATTTTGTTTATTGACTTTGCCGTTGAGCCAAAAATGGGCCTCATCACTGAACAAAATGTTGGTCGAAAACTGCGGATCTTCCCGTTTCTCACCGAACGCTCATTTCCATAATACAGTTGCCAACATTTGAAGGAAATTATTTTCAAAAACTAAATGTCATAAAATGTCATTCAAATTACCAATAAAGATTCCACACTTGATTTGAATTTTTATATTTTTTTGTTCCGAAAAAATATCTCTAGATGGATCACCCTATATTAAGAAGAAACTAAGGCCAAGCTAAGTAATAAACAATTAAAAAAAATTATATTCGGGCGGGGTCGATTATGAGATACCTTTAAGTATAAATTTCATCTGTCTGCAACTTAGGTAAGGTCGAAATCAATTTTTAAGGATTAATTATTTGTTGCTCATAATGTAATATACAAAGTTTAAGCATGATCAGGTATAATTTGTGGTTTCTAAAGCTGAAGGAGTAAGGGTGCCATTTGACAACATGGCCCGATATGGCCAAATGGGACAAGACATTATAATTGGTCGTAACACTCCATGCCCAAATTTGGAAGGGATCGGACGAAATATGTGGCTTCTAAATCTGTAGATTTTAAAATTTAGAAAGGACCTTTGTTAGGGAGCAATGTGGTCAAGTTTCACTCGGAGGTATGTTTCAGTGGAAGCTATTTGAAAAAATACGAACATTGGGAAGAGCATATTCGATCTGTAATTAATTATGTTTATATTGGAACACAATGGTCCAATATTTCGGTCAGACAATTTATATTCTTGTTAATGACAACCGAATTTAATAAATACTTATAACCAACAATTTAAAACAACAACCTATAAGTTAGTCAGTTCCAATAATCATTTTAATTAGTTAGGGTCACCGATACTTTTTCTCTTCGACCTTTAGTGTAAGTTCCCCCTACTAAAAATTTCCGTGTATTAATCAATATTCAACTGTAGCGATCAAATACATGGATAGAAAGTGCGACCATCAACAATTTTGTTGGTATTGAATTCGGTTCTGCCAATAAATCTGTTTCCGTGTTTACTTGCAAAATCGGAAATAGTGGTTGTCTAGAACTATAGCTAACTCTGGTAAATTTGTTGCCGATTCGTATATGTTTCCATATAGGCCTCACACAAATGTCCTTCCGACTTGATGTTGTGATTCTCTATTAGTCACAAATTCCATTCGAATGAGCTCAAAATTAGAAGAGAGTCGTATATGCGACTTATAACCAACCCTACTGATGTCCGACCATATTGGTAAATTTTTTCATATAGTCATTTTTCAAAGGTCCTTTCCGAAATGGTTCCTTCCTACAAATTCATGACACATTTAAAATAAAATAAAGCATATTTCAGCTTTAAGTGGAAGAACTTACCCAATAGTAATTTCTAAAAAAAAACAGAAAATATAGTTTAGCTTAACAAACTTTACAGGTATTTTAGGCAAGTTTTTTTCCAAAGTCGCTTGGATAATAGTGTCGATTTTGGGTTCGTTTCGACCTTAATCAGATCGCTGGTCCTCACCAACTAGGTCCTCCCTTTTTTTTACAAAAATACAACGCACCCTTACGATTGAGAACCATTGGTAGATTTTCTTTACAACGTCTGTTGTGAACATCGTTGAGCTTTTCCGACCATATGTGGCTGATGGATTTTTAGTTTAAGTATTACAAACAATAACAAACCTGATCATATTAGCTTGTGGAGTAAATTATCTTTCAAAAGTTAAGATTTTTTAGTTTAAGATTTTAAGAAAATTTTGACATGCCCATCTGTGTGGCTGTTAAAAGCACGAAAGCAGTCAAATGAAATATGCTAGGATCATAAAACGATTAAAACATCTTTGAAAAATAGTACACTTTTTTAGTATTTGTTTAAAATTTCTCAACTATTTGTTGAGTAAAGAAACACGGGTTTATGAACCTTTTTGCCTGTAAAAACGGTCCGAATGGTCCTTACAAAGATTTCCTAATGAATATGGGCATATGGTGACTCAAATATAATCAAATCTTCTTAATACTCGAAATATAAATGTGTTGTAAAGATCTGCTTTGAACTTGGGCTCGGGCGTAGGAATCCAAGAGACCTTAATAAAAATAGCCGCTATAGTAAAAAAAGGCAACCAATCGTAAAGGGGCCAAAAATATGATTTCTCCCCTTACATTACCGAAACCATGGCGAAGGATTGTAAGATTTCAGTCTGTCCGAACTTTTTTTTTATATAAGCTTTATTTGAATTATTGAATCTGCTCCAAAGGAGCCTAACAATAAGTATACGAATCTTAAGTATAATTCAATAATGAATCCTAGTATGGATTTCTTGTAATGTGGATCTCTGCTTATTGGCATTTAATTAATTTGGTCAAAATAGTATAAAACTGGTATGGATCACATGCCTGAGAATTTTAAACCTAGTTTGGCTTAAACCTCGTGATAAAGGGCCAGAGGACCCTTACAATCATTTACAGAGTGTTCGCGATATTATGTAGAGCGAAGAACTCTAGTTATGTATGTATAACGGATAACTCTAGAATAGCAGAGTGGACGACGTAATTTAGGTTATGTAGGTTTTTCGCGTTGACTGTTTTAAGGATCACGTATGAGAGCGTTTAAGCCACGTGACGTAGAATAAAGGATTCTACACAGTCTTTTTTGAGTGTTCGTCCGCGATTGATATTGACTGTTTTAAAGATCACGTATAAGAGCATTTAAGCCACGTGACGTAGAAAAAGAACTCTACACAGTCTTTCGGGCGCGTGTGTTCGCGATTACTGTTACGGATGAAGCACAAGTGCAGATTAGAAAACACGGCGTTCGTTTCTTCGAAGTCTTAAAGAGCTTGGACTGCACAATAATTGTCTAGCAAGTACGAACTTAGTTTCTTTTTTTCTTCTTGGTTTTAATATTGAAATTTTTGTTATGAAATAATACATTCTTTATTATTAAAAGAAAATTGTATTAACTTTTCTGTGGTCCTATATATTGAAATGCATCTTGAATTTTGATTTTACAGTTTTTGTCGGCTGCAAGGTTTTTGGTCGGTTTTTTTGAAATCATTGGTTTGCAATATTTTCTTAATGGCAACACTGTTTGTGCAATAAGTTTACTTGGCGTTGTGTGTCGTACATTAACATATGTTTAGCTCTCTTATTTTTCAGTTTTTTGATTCAACAAATTAAACAAGTTTTACGGCTCGAGACCTTTGGTGAGACCCTGGTCTTACACCAAGAAAAAACGTATGGTTGGGGTGACAATATTCGAAGAGCATCATTCTATTGTTAGGTACTTGGTTGTGGCACAACAATATTATGATCCACATACCAAAGTAGGATTCACTCACAACCATACTTTGATATCGACAACCATATTATGATTCAGACTCAACCATACTATGATCCCCACAGCCATATCAAGATTCTCACAGCCATATAATCTTTAAAATTCAACCATGATTGATCCCCACAACCATTGTATGATTCACACGCAACCTTATGGTTCTAACAACAACCTAACAATGAAACCCAAGATTATTTATTAGAATTGGTAAATTATTTAAAACTTCATTCCATTTAAACTAATAAAAGTTTCAATGAAATAATTTATTTAACTTTAGAACAGTCTTTAGAATTAAGTGTTTCATTGATTAAAAATATTCTAGTTATACACCTTGCGATGAACATACATCAAACAATTTCATTTCATTTACAATTTCATCCATTCATCATTGGTATAACAAATTTGTCAATTTGTTTGCAACACCAGGCTGATTCAATCACGACTAGACAAATTTGACCAGCGTATTCCTTGGCTCATTTCATGAAAATATGTCCATATGTTTTGGACATTTTCGGATTGGTGGTCGGAGTGTACTAGGGTAAAATTTCTATGAATCACCATGTATATTCCTGATCGTCGTAAACTTCAAAGCCGATCTAGTCATGTCCGTCCGTCCGTGTGTCTGTTGAAAGCCCGATAGCGGTCAAAAGAATCAACCTAGGATCGTGAATTTTTGCACGATGATGGTTTATGGTCATAAGATTGTAAATGGGCGAAATCGGCCTAGGGGAAAAGTGTTCCCTTTTTTGTGGACGTCAATGGTTGAAATGGAGTCTGTAAATAACTTTAAAAAGGCAATGTTGCTGGACATTTCGGCTCTTGTGACACTAAAGATAGCTCGTGTAATCTAAAACGAGCGAGCGATCAGTGTATTCAACAAAAATTACTACTAAAATAAATATTTTTTTATAATATTTTTTAGGCTATCCATTCAATATTTCTTGATTACAAACCGAATGAGAACTTAAGTAGATCCCAGTCCCCATCGTTGGATGGTATATAAAATCAAAAAAATTCTTGCCTCGGCTACATTTTCCTAGGCTATCACGTTCCAAATATCGCTATAAAAGCAGTGGGCCGCTCACTGTTCAATTTGTTAAATCAAAAGACCGAAATTAACAAACGAGCTATACATATTGTATTTTAGGATTTTTTATTACGATAACATAAATAAAGCTATTGTAATGGAATATAAGTAGAACTTATTACTAAGTAATATTTTTCCTCTGCGTATGTTCAGTTCCACTTAGTGAAAATTACAGTACATGATGAATACTGATGAAATGCTGATAGTACAGGCAAACTCAATCTTTCGGTTGTATGTGCCAGAAATTCAGATTGAAATTAATTTCGGTCTTAGCAGGTGACGAGTTTCAAAAACTGATCGAAGCCCCATGGAATTACCGCATACATTAAATGCTTGCTATGTCATAAATTATGAGTAACATCACAGAGCACGAAACAATGTCAGTATTTTGCAATTTTCATAACGCCCGTTGTTGTGCGGTTGGTTACACCGACCGCAATTTATGTGAAACAAATTTAATTAAGTATTTGAAATATGCAAATTTACACTTTATTTTAAAGGCAACAAAAGCACATTCCGCGTTCATACATACCAACATATATACGTACGCATGTACGTACATATATCACAAAAATCCACTATTCAACTGGAAGAAGATGAACGCCTGACATAAACGTGTAGTAGTACATGCACATGAAATATGAGCATTACTTTGTGGGGTTTTTATTAAAAACTGTAACCATAAAATATATCCCCGTACATATTTCTCTGCTACTACACTGCAGCTGCTGCTGCTGGTGAACAGCACAAAATGCGGAATTCATGTGGATGACAGGAAACACATTGGAAGGAATTTCACTTGACAGGCTGGTGGGTGCGTGTGTGTTGTTGTTTCTACGTTTATGTCAAGGCTAGAAATCAACAGAGATCGATTTGTTTTTGTTCTACTTTCTCACTTTATTTTTTGTACAACTCAGATGCATCACTAAGGACGAATAGAATATAAGTCTGAAAAATGTACGATAAAGTGAACTCATGGAACAATAAAACGTCCAATTTGAAAATGGAGGCGAAAAATGTTTAAAATAATGCTGAGCATTCAAACACATTTTTCTATTTTCTGTTTTTGATGTGAATCGATATACAACAATGATTCGGACCACCCCTCGTAATTTCTTTAATCTTTAAGTTGCTCCATTAGGAGTTTAGAGCAAAAACAATTTAGAATTAAGTGCAATTTTGAGTTTGATTAGACACAGAGAACAGATTGGTTAGCACGACCGAATTTTTGCCAACCAAATGGTGATGGTTGCACGTACTATCCATGTATTCCTTCGCTACAACCGAATGTTGATTGTGTACACGGCAATTTTCAGTAGTGGCAACTGACCATATTGGTTGAAGAGGCAAAGTATAGGTTACCCTAACTAATAAGGATGATTATTGAAATTGAATGTAGTGGTTGTTGTCGCAGATTATTATCAATAAAAACTCTTTGAATTCGGCTGTCATTACCACGAGCATTTGTTAACTGAACCAACTGATAGTTAAATTTTATGTATCGCAATAATAATTTTTTTTTTTTTACTTTTATGTTCAACGATTTGAGAGTATTTTCTGTTATTTGAATTATGAGTAGGTATTTTTAAAACTTGTTTTTTTTCGAATCTAACAAAGTTTGTACGCCCACCCAAGTGGAACAATTTTATGCAAAAAGTGGGCCAAAAAATTCAATTTTTGTTTTAGTGTCAAAAAAAAATTTTAGAAAAAGCTGATTGGAATTTTTAAACTGGAATTTTAGAACTAAATATTTTCGGCTACTAAAGGGTTAATGTGACACAAAATACCTAAAATGAATGGTCGATGTTTCGGCTATATTTGTGATACATAATATATACTTTCATATTGGTCATATTTTGTAGTTAAAGCCATATAAATAAAATAATATAATTGAATTTTCAACTTCCCTCGTAGTTAAATGAAATGCAACACTGCTCCTATCAAGTACCATCTGTTAGTAGACTACTGCCAAATTTTGAGAGAGTTCCGTCATTTAGTTTGTGTTTAACACCTGTCAACACATACAACAGCTGTTTTGTTATAAATGGAAATACATTATTTTTTGCGGAAAAAAATTATCAATCAAATCAAGGAGAAGCTTGATAAAACTATGGAGAATTCTGCACCATCGATTTCAAATATAAAAAGGGGCTTACCGACAGTCGTTGTGGTCGCACACGTACAAATTACGCGCCCGAAAACGTCGAAACATTCCACGATATGGTGTTGGCCGATCGAAGAGTAAAAGTGCGTGAGATTGTTATTGCCATACGCATTACAT
The DNA here is from genome assembly GCA_963513945.1 of Hydrotaea diabolus. Classification (NCBI taxonomy): domain Eukaryota; kingdom Metazoa; phylum Arthropoda; class Insecta; order Diptera; family Muscidae; genus Hydrotaea; species Hydrotaea diabolus. The sequence continues at coordinate 80,653,026 of OY740718.1, read as the reverse complement.
ATTGCAGTGTTGTTTTGATTTTACATGATCAGTTGAGTTTAAGAAATCTGTCTGCAAGATGTGTGCCGCGTTTGCTCTCAATTGACCATAAACGTAATCGTGTGACAACTTTAAAGGATTGTTTGGAGTTGTTTAACCGCAATTCGAATGAGTTTTTGCGGCGTTTTGTAACTGTGGATGAAACATGGATGTATAACACTCCGGAGACCAGGCAGCAGTTTAAACAATAGGTTTCTCTGGGTAAACCGGCTCCGAAGAATGCCAAGGTGACTTTGTCGGCTAATAAAGTGATAGCAACAGTTTTTTGGGATGTACGCGAGTTAATCCACATCGGTTACCATCAAAAGGGAATAACAAGAAACGGCGAATATTATGTCATCATATTGAAAGAGAATTTGAAAACTAAACAGCCCCATATGGCCAAGAAAAAATTTCTTTTTCATCAAGATAATGCACGGGTGTGCACGAGTGCAGTTCTCAATGGCAAAATTGCATGAATTGGGTTACAACTCATCCGCCATATTCTCCGAATTTAGCCCGCAGTCACTATTTCCTATTTGCAAACCTAAAGAAATGGATCGGTGGAAAGAGATTTAGCTCCAACGATGGCATGATTGATCAAACAAATGCCTATTTTTTGCAAGGAATACAAAAATTGGAGGAACGTTGGACTAAGTGTATTGAGCTGAGTTGAAAAATAATATTTTTTTTTTTACAAAAAAATGTTTTATTCAAAAAGTCACGAAATTATTGGTATGTCCTCGTATTTCATATTTAATAGTTATTTTTTGATAAAGAACGAAAAGGGACGGTCTATCTTGTATATTCGTTCTATACTAAAATGATAATAGTATTAATTTAGTAGAACATTTTAACCCAAAACGAAATTTTTTTAAAGTCATCTATACAACTTCATTAAAAAAAGGGAACGCTTCAACTGAAATCAATTGATTAACTGTTTGTAGAACATAGAAATAATCAAACTCTTATTAAAGAATTTTTGTTATACTTTTCTTCACTTTTTCGTAAAAAGGACAAAATCTAAAAGATAGGCTGTTAAAATGTTCGACGAAGAAAAAACTTAATAGGATTTCACTCAACCCATCAGGAAAATTCGCTAAAACGTAGGAATATTTTTAGCTTATTTCATAAAGTAAAGAGTTGGAAAATGAAAATTTCCTCGGCCCATAAAAGATAACTCGGACAGTGCCTTTCTTTGGCAATTTACTATAATCATCTAATCTATTTTCTAGAATAAATCATTCACCCTGAGAAAAAACGGTAATTTTGTTGCATAGTGTAATTTGTTGTAACAGCGAACAAAACGGGGTTTGGTTATTACAAACAATTTTTGTATTGTCACCACCAATTATTGGCATCAAAGTAACCAAAGTCGTTTTACTGAATTCAGTTGTTATAACCGACTTGTAAGTTGTATGTGCTGTAAGTATTTTAATGATATGGTATGTCGTACCATGTGCAAGTAATAACTAATACAATGGAATACGAGTAGTAGCGATTGCAACAGAATAACCCGAATAATTGTAGTACGGACCGATTTACAACTGATTTTTTCTCTGTGTGTGGAAGGTAAGAAGACTTTAGCTCTTCATGCTTTTAACATACAGAAAAATAAACGGATATCTCTATATTGCATCAAAATTAAACTACGATCAACGATATATGTACTTTATAGGGTCGCAGAAAAGTATTTTGAGATGTTACAAACGAAATGACAAAATTATATATTATACATACGAGTTGTACATGTGAATTCCTTAATTGATATGTTTAAAATTTTGTTTGCGTGTTGAAAAAATAGCCAAATGAACGAGGTCAGCTTAAATAATTGAGTATGTTTTTTTTGTTTGTCAGTGGTTGTCATGATTTAATCTGATTATTTGTAGTTTTTATTATTAACCATCCATTATTCATGTGCTGAAATGCGATTTGTATGTCAAAGTTCCAAATGCAAGTGCAATGTAGTTCATATTTTATTGTCTGTTTGTGTTAGAAAATTCTCCAACATTTACCGTCATAGCGAGGACTTTATACTTTTTTTGATACAAGAGAATAATTCGTGTAATATATTTCGATCCAGTCAAATTCTTATCCTTAAAAATACCTCTTAACAAAGCGACTACATCCAATATAGCAATTTTTCAAATACTTCAATACAAAAAATTTAAATTTTACATTTTTTTTTTATTAAAAAAAAATGTGTTGTATTTTTGTCTCCCAAAAGATAGTGGAAAACACGCACAGTCGCTGTGCTATTGATATCTGTCATGTCAAGGCTTGCATAAATATTACACACGTTTGTATGGAAATGCAAAGTGAAACATTCATATACCCTGGCTTAGTTATTAGTACCAAAATCCAATAGACATCCATACATTCATACGTATGTATGCTTCAGCATGTTGCGTTTTCATGTCACAATTAAACTGAAAAACCATAACCAAAATCCGATAAAACCGCCAGCGGTTTTTTTAAACAATTTTTGTCGGTTAACCGACAAAATCGAGTTTTGGTGTCACTTAATTGGATTTTTAAGAATGTTCTTAAATTAAATGTATGTGCACAAGATACAGGACAGAAAAAATATATTTTTTTCCCCAGTATACTTCATCCCCTTACAGTACTTGATAGAAGGGATAACCCAATTTGGTAAGATCAAAATTGTAAAGGAGTAACTTACGGCATTAAGAATTTTTGTGTCCAAAGTTCAGTGAATGCTACACACTGTACGAGTAGATTGTGCATTAGAGCGACCATACAAACGAGGGCGGTTCGGAAACTTCTTAGCCTAGCACAAAAAGCTTTTGGAAACTTCCATCTCTGCTATGAACACATGTTAAATTTTGTTTCGATCTGGCAACTCCTTCATATAGAAACAAGTGTTCACAAAAGACACATCCGCGATCTTTTACAATGGAAAAATTAGAAATGCGTGGTGTCATTAAATGTTTACATAAAAAAGGTTTATCGGGACAAGAAATTCATAATGATATGGTGAATGTGTTAGGTGAAAGTGCTCCTTCATATGCAACAGTAAAAAATTGGGTTGCTGAATTTAAACGTGGTCGTACAAGCATTGAAGATGAACCACGTAGTGGACGTCCAAAAACAGCAACAGAAATTGTAGCCAAAGTGCATGATATGGTATTAAATGATCGACGAATAAAAGTGCGTGAAATAGCTAATATCATGGGCATCTCAAATGATCGAGTCCATTTAATTTTGCATGAAGAACTACAGATGAAAAAGCTTTCTGCAAGAAGGGTGCCGGACTTGTTAACAGTCGACCAAAAACGCATAAGAATGAACATTTCTCAAGCTTGTTTGGATCGTTTTCAGCGAAACAAAATGGATTTTAAGCGTCGTTTCATAACTGTTGATGAGACATGGATCCACCACTATACTCCAGAGACAAAAGAACAATCCAAACAATGGACTGAAGCTGGAGGAAGTGCCCCAAAGAAGGCAAAAACAATTCAATCGGCTGGTAAGGTTATGGCAACGGTTTTTTGGGACTTCAAAGGTATTTTATTGATTGACTATCTGAAAAGGGGTAAAACAATAAATTCAGAGTACTATTGCAACCTTGTAGATCAATTAAATATACAAATTCGAGAAAAACGTCCTGGCCTACAACACAAAAAAATAATTTTTCATCAAGACAACGCACCAGCGCACAATAGTGTTTTAACAATGGCTAAAATCAACGAATTAAAGTTCGAGTTGCTTGACCACCCACCTTATTCTCCTGATTTAGCTCCCAGTGACTTTTACCTGTTCCCAAATCTAAAAAAATTCCTTGCTGGCAAGCGTTTTACCTCAAATGAAGATGCAATTACAGTTGTAAACCACTATTTTGAAGACCTTGAGGAAAACTATTTTAATCAAGGGATAGAATAGCTAGATAAGCGTTGGACTAAGTGTATTGAAGTTTCAGGAGATTATATTGAATATTTTTGAAAAACTAACTATTCTCTTTCATTGATAGGCTAAGAACTTTCCGAACCGCCCTCGTACATACATACATTCTACATTTTAGCGTCAGTTATAAAGCTCTAGCTTCTCTTAAGACTTTAATAAAACAAAGAAAAACATGTGGACAATTTGTAAATTCAGGTGGGTGGGCCGAAGCTTTTATACTCTCCACCACCATGCATTGCCGATGTCCTTTTCAGATTCATTAATTTCATTGTTTTGAAAAACCCACACACCGAGAACAGATTCGTTTCCGCAAGCGAATTTCTTTGCCAACCGAATGATTAAGGTTACGTGGACCTCAAGTAGTACATCGGTACTATCGAATGTTAGTTGGTTAGTTGGAACTGCAGTTTTAGTGCAACTTACAAAGCATCCGAACGTTTAGAAGAGAATTTTTGGATCTAAAAATCTACAAGCCATACTTGTTTAACGAAAAACACTAAAAGTTTCGTCAGAGGCAAAATAATGAAATTGAATTGAAGAAAACGTGGATAAGATGATGAATAATTTTTACTGGAAAAAAAAATTTGGTTAATCGATTGGCTCAAAGTCAGTTATAATCGCATTATTTTAATTTTAAATAATCCGAATATCCATTACGATTATAAACATTTTGTGATTGCAACCGATATTCCTCTTTTGCAACCGAATCATTGTGGTTCCAACCAATTTCAAACTAATTTTTTTTCTGTGTGAATATTTCCATTTTTAAAGAGGGCTAAAGGTGCATACGGAGCCCGTAGATTCGGGCCTGAAATTAAGATAAATCTTAAAAGTTGAAGCATATTAAGATTAGTGAGGAAGTTCCAGTAACCATATGCCCACTAGTACCTGTAGCCCGTAACGCTTCGCTACCCTATATAAGTACATGCTTTTAATAAACAGAGGGATCTTGTTCTGCATACATTATTTTCATATTCAATTGAATCTTCCTGTAGTATTCTTGCTTAAGGAATATTTCAGTTTTATCATCTGGTGTTGGTAAATATTTAAATTTGATGGTTTTCCAACAGATTGGTCCATTATTTTGCGCATTAAAAAGCAGGCAAAGCACGGCCCACTTTCCCCAAGTCATATATACTATCTCTGATAACACAGTACAACAGTGAAGTTACTTAATTGTAAATAAAAGCAGAACGCGTTAATCGATTTCTATGATCTATGTCGCATTTTGTTTATAGGTTATGTGACTTTACGTGAAAGTTATAAGACTCTACACGTTTTTCCGTTTGGGATTTATGTTTTAAAAAAAAAAAAAATTTTTTTTGGCAAAATTTTCTTCATAAATTTATATTAATGGATTAAAGAACATGTAATTATTAATTTTTTTCAATTTATTTCAGCAAAATCGAACTAGTCGTTCTCGAGTTATGTCAAACTACGTTTTTGCCAACATTTTACAACTAAGCGAAAAAACATCAAGAAAAGGAAAAAATGTAAAAGGTCATAAAAAAACTGGCGCAAAACCCTTTGAGGGTTTTAATATACTGACCTAGTACCATCACCCTGACTTGGAATTTCTCACCCCCCAGACAATAACCCCAAAAATTTTCCACTGTGTAATTTATAAGTTATGGTATTATTGTCACCTTTAATGGTAAGTTCGTTGAAAATCGGTTCACGGATAACAGAGCACATCAATTAAAAAAGTAGATAAGAGATATGTCTATAGTTAAAGAAGGTCGATTTTTTCCGAGTGCGAAATTGCAGCAAATTTTTAATATTCGTACATATTTGGAATTGTGAGAAAATTTCGTTCATTTAATAAATGATTTTCCTGTCGAAACCTCCCGATATATACTACCTCAGCATCATTCGTTAGTGTCAATGCTTTGGTGTTATCGTAGAAACAGATATGTGTATACAGAGTGATTCATTCACAACTGGACAAATTTCACCAGCGTATTCCTTGGCTTATTTCATAAAAATATGTCCATCTATGACAATGATCGAAAATGCAAGGGGGCGAAATGGCAGCGGTTTAAAAATTTTCGGATTGTTGGTCGGAATGCATGAGGGTAATATTGCTAAGTTCTGAACCAGTGTTTGCTAAGTTTTGAACCAGTGGTTGTATTTCTCTTAAAATATAGCCTAAAAATACCTAAACGATGCCCAGAGGTCCTACCTTTCCAAATTTATGACTATTTGACTGAAATGCAATGCATGACGCATTATTATCTGACCACAAAAAATGGTTTATGGACCAATGATTTTTCGAGCAAAACTGTTGCCCATTTCAAGCTTTAAGGGCTAAACTGAGAAGCGACGACGAAGCGGATTGTCGTTTGCGTTAAATTTTGAGTCGGTTAGACTGGTGCCGAGTTGATATTCTTAGACTGCGTCAGACACTTTCGACATTTAGATTCTCGTAGGTGTGCGCCGCACTGAGGATTTGGTGTCACTAAGTCTCATTCTACAAAGGCGCACAAGTTTTGATGGCATCTCATTCGCTGTTATGGTTTCAAAGAATGTATCTCTTACCAAAGTGTCGAATGCAGCCTAATGGTCAATAAAACGGTGGAATGTAATGATTTGGTTGGTCTTTTCCTGGATTTTGCTCATGTAAGGCTTTGGTCAATTGTTGACTTATTCTGTCCGAAGCCGCACTGATACGGTTGGGTCAGGTCGGCGAGTTTGGGTCTATGAAGAAGTGGAAAGCTTTAAATCGGTTGATTTTTTTTGGATTTGGCGCGCGTAAAGATTTGGACGATAGTTGACTTATTCTTCCTGAAACCGCACTGATAGGTCGAAATCAGGACGGCACGTTCGGTCTTCAGTCTTTCTCACAGTATAGTATTTTATGCCCAATGGATAGGAGGCTTACTTTATGTTAGTTGGTGCAAACCGTCTTGTCTTCCTTTTGTAAATTGGGCACAGTACGCTGAGGTTCCAATTATCGGACGTGCGTTGGGTCTTCCGGATAGTGCAAACTAGCTGAAGCATGACAGAAATCGTTCGGCTGCCGCATATGTTGTTTTGTTGTTGAAATAGTCGATTTTATTTCCATATTAACTCCCGATATCGCTCCAACACTGCTCGCTTCGCCATATAAGCCAGTGTTGCCTTGTAAGCTTTGTTCATTGCTTGTTTCACCCCCTCCTTATCGTACCATTTGTTCCTTTTTTGTCGCTACAGCTTTTTCTTAGGCGTCGTTTGTTATGGAGTCAAGTTTGTGTGCTTTAGAGCGCTAATGTCATCAGAAGAAGGAACTTTAGCAATAAGCTGTTGAGATAGCTTCATAAGGTTGACTACCGCTGTCTGTTGTAAATGCAGCTATTCGATGTCTAGGTTTTCCTTGTTGTGCGATCAGTGCCTACCTTTGCTGCTACAAGGTAGTGCTCTGAATCGATGTTTACTGTTCGGAACATTCGTCCATCAAACATGCTGGATGCATGCTAAACGTGGATTACACCATTATCGATTTGATTCCCTGTCTTTTCATCGGGTAAAAGTCATGCAGCCATATGAATGGATATCACGATGTTTCATTTTGTCGGTATTAATTACCATGTTTCCTGCAGCGTCGAAATCGTTCAGACTCATTCTATTGGCGGAGGTGTTATGATGAAAGCTGAACTTTCTGATGTTCGGGCCAACGAGAATATCCCTTCCAACTTTGGCATTAAAATCCCCGAGAACAACTCCAATGCCAAGGCGTTGGCAGCGGTCGTAGGCCTATTAAAGACGCTCATAAAAGGTCTATTTAGTTCACCATTCGTTCTTATCTTTCGCCAAAGCATGTTCATGTTCTGCTACTGGTGTGGACCGGCTATAAGATGACTTGTTAGTTTGTTTATATCAAATCGACATTGAATCGACATATCTTATTTATTCGTTTTCTTTACTCCATGTCCCTTTGATTTCAATTTTTTAATGACAGTGTTGTCAGTCTTGTACTAATAGAGGACATCCACCAGTTCAATTTAGTCACCTGTTCACAGGAGTGTTCCTACATTTCAGGTACATACTTGTAAATTGTGGTCGGTTCAGTCGCAAACCGAATATGTATTTGTAACCGGTTTTTTGAATACTCTACAAATACATAGACAAATGTTTTTTGTTCGGAGTCCATTTTATTTACAATCGAACATATGTAAATGCGTTCGCAGGCACATTAGAGTGGCCCAAAAAAGACAACATAGGAAGGCAAATAGAGCAAATTATAAAAGTAAACTTTATGCATAGACTTTGGACTAAATTATTGACCACGTATGGACAGCTTTGAAATTACACAGTAAAAAGAGATCACCTTAAGAAGTCAAAATAATACACAAGATGTAATTCGGAAGTACAGGGTGGAGCGCGGTAATTTGCTGATTTCGGAATGAAATAACAAAATTATGAAAGTTAGAAAAAATTATTTTATATTTTAATTATATTGACCTGTATTGGAATTTTTAAATTACATGGTTTTAAATAGTGTATCTGGCAAATGTCGACCTTCGCTATCCACACACTGCTGCATACGTTTTCTGAAGTTTCATGAACTCTAACAAGCATGTCGACTGGTATTCTGCCAATTTCAGCCTCAATATTATTAATAAGGTCTTCCAAGGTGTTGGGACGGTTGATATTCACCTTCGACTTCAGGTAACCCGAAAGAAAAAATCGCATGGGGTTAAGCGTGCGGCCAGTTCACATCACCCCTCAAAGAAATAAGCCGTCCAGGAAGCATTTGCCACAAACAATTCATGGTAACCCTCGCTGTGTGTAAAGTGGCACCAACCTGCTGAAACCATGTATCCTCAAATTGCATTGCCTCAAGAGCCGGTTAAAAAAGTCCAGAAAATGCCAAAAGCAAAAGATTGCTTCCGAGCAGAGCATTTCGGAGATTGCAGTACTGCTGCTCTAACTCTCTCGATGTTTTGTGGTGTTGTAATCCTTCTCTCAGGTCCCCTTCGTACACATGACACACTCCCGTTCTTAATGAAGTTACCCAATTTACAATTGATTGCCGTCCAGGAGCACGTCCGCGTGGGGGAACAGCGAATCGTAAACAAAAGCACGCTGCACTGCAATGATCAAGTGCGCATTTGAAAAATACGCTTCAAACCAAAATGATTACCTCCTAATACACGAATTCCTAAATACGAATACAAATCTCCCGTCAGCCACTATAAGCCACACACACTCTCTACTCTCTTCGACCAACAGTGCCGCCACAGCCTGCAGTGCAAAAATCAAATTAACGCGCTCCAACCTGTACTTGCTTAATTACTCTAATCCATCTATATTTACAAAGAATTGTAATTATATATTTCATGGTTTTTAAATGAAGCTAGCAGGAATCGAACTAGGTACCTCTAGTTTTGTATACCAACGCTCTTTCTGATTGTGATATTCCATGCTACTCGTAAGAGTGATGCTAGCTAAAGCAATAAAAATAATGTTTATGTTGTGTTTTTCTTTACTTTAACGGGTGGTCCGAATTCAAGTTTTGTTTTTTGAAAATAAAAAAAATAACAAAAATTAATTTATTCGGCAGATAATTGTTTCTCTTTTTGACCAACAAAGGTGTTATTTATTTATTTGTTTATTTATTTAAGTCTATGGAAGTACAAATTCCTTACAGACTGTTTCTTACATCTAAAAGTAAATTAAATCTAAGTTATTAATAAAATTACATAACGAATCAAACAAATCAATGTTCTGATTGGAGATACTATTGAACTCTTTCATTGCTCTAGTTATAGGTTCATTAAGAGAATAATTCGTTCTATGAACAGGTAAACAAAACAAGTTAAAGCGACGCAAAGTTCTGGTAGGAAAGCAAAAATCGACTAGTGCCAACAAACACGATGAATCTATCGAGCCCGAAACCAATTTATGAAGAAAAACTTGAGATAAAAAGGTTCTTCTATTGTCCAGCGTTTTCAATGAATTAACCTACATTTGTCTACATATAAAGGCTGAGGTTGAGCAAAATTAGTTGAGCGAAGAGCAAACGATATAAATCTCTTTTCAATTTTTTCAAGTCTACAAATGTGAATTGAATAAAAGGGATTCCAGATTAAGGACGCATATTCTAATTTAGCTCTAACTAAAGACGTATAAACTACCTTTACTGTGTATGGATCCACAAAATCTCTACAATTACTTTTAATAAAAGCTAACAATGAGTATGCTTTAGGTACAATAGAATTTATGTGATTTACGAATGTAAACTCGAATCAAATATTACCCCTAAATCAACAATTTCATCAGCATTAACTAGTTTATAATCATTAAGCATATAGTCATGTAAAACCGGATTTCTGCATTTAAAATATGAAACCTTGAAACATTTCTTAACATTAATTTCAAGAAAATTCTCCGAACACCATTTGGCAATACTCTGTACATCATTTTGCAAACGAAATACATCTGCTATGGATTGAATGCACAAAAACCAATTAACCAATTAACCTCGACTTATGGATAAGTATTGAATGAGAAACTTTATCAAATGCCTTAGATAAATCTGTGCAAATAGTATCTACTTGACAACCTTGTTCAAAACTAGAAATGCAATACTGTGAAAAACCGCTAGATTTGTAACAGTAGAGCGACCTCTAATAAAACCATGCTGAAATGGTGATAAGATTAGTTTAACAGCAAAATACATCTTTTCAAATATAATATATTCGAATACTTTTGCAATATTACACAGTTTTGAAATGGGTCTGTAATTCGAAACGATATTTTTTGATCCAGATTTATAAACAGGCGTAACTGCTGCAATCTTCCATTTATCAATAAAAACTCCATGTTTAATCGAACTATTAAACAAAAAGAGCAAAGGAAGAGCTAACGATATCCCCTATACTTGCAGAGCATTATGTTAACTACGGAAAGATAGATAACGTAGAGAAGGAAAGAGAGGGTAATGTTGATGCCCATTTAAATTGATGCTGTTCATATTGTACGTGGCAAAAAAAACTATGTATTCCGAATAGCATGGCTGAAGAACGAATAACTTATGTACTTAGTAGGGACATAAATACTGTTACAACATTGAACACACCCATTTCAATAGTATAACTGAACAACCCCGTTAAAGTCATATAGGTTTTGAAATCTAACCTCAATAGCGTTAGTCTGTAACGGGGTTTTTAAATTGTTTCAACTTTCACCATTGAGTGGTCAGATAATGAGAACCGTATCGCTGAAATAGCGCTTTTCGAGTGTGAAATGAAAAAAGTGATATTTTCAAAACGCTTCGGCCACTAGGGATTAGCCGCATGTTCGTCTACCGATGTATAAAACTGTTTGAGGAGACTGGAGATGTAAAAGATCGCCACCGGTAGGGTCGCCCACGCTCTGTTCGAACACCGCATGCCATCAAAGCCGTTAAATCAAGAATTCACAGAAATCCGCTCCGAAAACAGAAAATCATGGCCCGTGAGATGAATATCACGTAATAGTCCATGAGTCGAATCATTAAAAAAGACTTGGGACTTGGGGCTTTCAAACGAAGTACCAAACATTTATTGACTGCAGCTTTAAAAAAAAATAGGATTGAAAAATGTAAACGTCATTTGGTGAAGCACACTGATAACTTGCACAGAAAAATTTTGTTCACCGATGAAAAAATTTTACCGTTCAGGAAAAACTTAACAAGCAAAATGATGTATATTCGCGGTCATCTAAGGAAGCATCTAAACTGATCCCAAGGGTGGAAACGGGTCATCACCCAGCTTCAGTGATGGTTTGGTGGGATGTCTTTTACGATGGGGTCACTGACCTGCATTTCTGCGAACAAGGAGTCAAAACATCGGCCAAAGTTTACCAAGAAACCGTTTTGGAAGCTGTTGTGAAGCCTCTTAACAATTACCTGTTCCAAAACCAGCCATGGACTTTCCAGCAGGATTCTGCGCACGCCCATAGGGCTAAAACGTTCCAGGCCTGGTTTCGAAACAACTTGCCTGCGTTCATTTCCTCTGAAGAATGGCCCTCAGGCAGTCCAGATTTGAACCCATTGGAATACAAATTGTGGACGGTTTTAGAGGACAAGGTTTGTCAAAAAAGGATACCCCGACATTGGATCTCTTAAGACTGCTTTGGTTCGAGCTGTGGCCAATTTTCCAATGGAGATCGTACAGCTATTGACGATTGGCCAGTGCGAGTTTAGGCGTGTGTAAAGGCAAACGGCGGACATTTCGAATAAGTAGTTCCTTTTTGGAAACAATATACATCAATAAATATATTAAAAAATATTTGGTCCAAAAACATTCAGTACTTTTTATTTTACAGCATAAAACTTGTGCAACAGTATTCATGTCCCTACTAAGTAATGCGCGTATGGTCAATAACGAATGGATACAAACTTGTCACCTTGCGGTTGTTAAGGGCAAACACTTTGACCTCCGGGATGTGGCCACTTATATCAGAAGGCCGTTGTTGGAGAGAAAAATTAGAAATAATTGCTATCCCCGCCGTCTCAGCGGCCTCCCTTGGAGGGTACGTAGCTGTTGGGGAGGTCGGAAGAAGTGAATTATTTCTTGCACATTTCTATTTTTCGCTTAAGGTTATTCTTGAGTAACTTTATGTTATTAAAACGTTATGTTACTAAAACAAACGGGTTTCCACGCAAATTGTCAATAGCTTTTTGTAAACAAAATTATTTTTAAATTCTTGTACTATTGTTTTAAGTTATCGCGTTAGCGACATTCTGAGCGAGATGCTAATAGAGCACGGCTAATGCAAGGTCTTTGTGCAAAATTCCCATTGCGTGAAATGTTGAGTTGTTGAGATCGATGACGAGATGATGATCTGAGCCACACACGCGTCGTATAACGACGGGGGTCATGAGTGTTATTGTCGACTAACATGCCTTTCTCACGAATGTGAGAACGCATATAATAAACTAACAACTTGGGAACACATGTTTTTGACCAACGAAACTTACATCATCACTTTTTGGCACAACAGTTGTTCAGGATCTTATTGGCGTTATGAATATCGCATGTGACTCGTTAACAACATGATTGTCCGAACATAGGCGTATGTGAAGATTACGAGCTTGAAAAAGCTTACACTGTTAGATGGGAATTCCTTTATAAGGTTAAAACTTGTTCATACCTCGTGTTTATCCACACAATGTTGGACCACACTAACACACACATGCATGTACGAGTAGTGTGAATATTTATGTCATGTTTAAAAGTTTTTAATTATTTCAACCGTGAGTCTTGTTAATGGCTTAATCAACGGAAACAAATATTTACCAACCACAGTATTGCATTCAGATTTTTAATATACAGGGTGGCCGATGAATGCTGGTACGCTCATAAAAACTTGAAATAGTTAATAGGCCCAAAGAGAATCTAATTAAGCACAGTGTGGTTTCAACAAGATGTCGAAAGTTGTAATGTAATAAATTCCTTAACTTGTTGGAAAACTCTATCATGACAGAGTAATTATAATTAAAAAAAAATATTTTTTGCCCCCAAGGTCTCCTGCAAGCAGAAAGTTTACGAAACAAAACCAACAAATTTTTGATGATTTAAAGTACTACATTCGAATATCAATTGAGTCAATTCCCGGTGATGAATGACTTTTTAAGGTCGTTTTTTGCACAACTAAATTTTACATTTCTTTGTTTCTGTGTTTGACAAATTCAACCATGGAGAGGTACACAATTGAGCAGCTCGTTAAGACTTTTGTTGTTGTTGTAGCGGCATATAGTGCCGGGGTGACAGCCCATGGCCGATTAATTTCTCCTTCGGGTCGATCCGGTGCATAGAACCGGCTGTCGCGAGATCTGTTGTTCAGACTGTTGAAGCCATTTACGAAAACGGGTGCCCAAATCAAAATGCATTTCGTTTTTTGGTCAGCATAATCGACCAAATGTGTCCACAATCGGGAGAATTGTGCACAAATTTTAGCAAACCGGGTCTGCAGGAAATGTAAAAACAGCTGTGCATGCTCGCCTAGTTTGTTCTGGGGAAAATATTGATGTTGTTCGCGATACTGTGGCAGAATAGCCGTCAAGCTCGAAACCCGTCTTCGTGCCAAGAATTAAACAAATATCAGTGATACTTATTTAGAATAAAGATTTGAATGTATCGGCTGTAGAAAAAGTACTGCTAATTTTTTAAAATTTCTGGCTTCTTATAAAGGTTAAACTTTGTCATTTTATAATGGAACGCAATATCTTTCATATGACTACTGGCTCGGCAGTACCTCATCCTATCAACCCAATTTTCCAAAACATTTTCAGTTGTTTCGGGTCGAATCTCTTCAATTAAAACTTCGATTATATTTTTCAACGCTTCAATTGTCTCTGGGTGCTTTGCGTAAAATTTATCCTTAATGGCTCCCCACAGAAAATAATCCAAAGGGCTCAAATCACACCTCCAAGGTGGTCAATTGACTTCACAATTTCGGATGATTATTCAATTTTCAAAAACAGTGCTTAAAATATCGATAGTTACGTAGGCTGTGTGACATGTGGTCCCGTCTTGTTGACACCAAATGTTATTCCCTTGAGTTTTTGAAAAAAAAAGTCTATGAGCATGACGGGGTATTCTTCATGCTTTGCCAAACAATCCTCTGCCTATTGGGCGAAGCGAAAACACATCGGATGGTGTTCCATTATTTAATGACAAAGTTCAAGCTATCCAATAAATCCAGAAATTTAATGAAATCATCAGTATTTTTTCGATTCAAATTTTAAATGGCCCACTCTATATACGCTTACAAAGTTTGATTGATTCAAGAGCTGAAGCCTTCTGACTATTTTAAGCGTCGTTAGTGGCTCTTACCGCGAGAAATTCAATGACCGTGTTATTTCACGTCGTGGCGATGCCAATTGGCAGCCACGATCATGTTGGACTTCTTTCTTTGGGGATATTTAAAAGAAAAAGTGTACGACAATAAGCCAAGAACAGTTCAAGAAATAAGTATGTGATATTTTGGCATATCAACGACATTGAACCTCCATTATATCTCAGTCATTGAAAATATGGACTATCGGATAGAAGTATGCCACCGAAACCGTAGTAAGCATTCTATTAAAACTTTTTGTTTTATTTATAATTTCGTTTTAGGTAGACCACCCTTTATAATAAATATGTATTAGGTTTTAAATGAAAACTTAATAAGTTTGTTTTAGTACATTCATTTAAGAGTCACCCTGTATGAGTGTTTACTTTGTACTTGTGCATATATGACTATACATTCACGATTCATCGATTCAGTCCATTATTAGCGTAACTGTGACGTCCTTAGGCCAAAAGTCATATTAATGATTCTTTTGCCATACATGTGATTTTAGAGGAGAGCAGTAATTTATGTAGTCTATATACACGCAGAAAAAAAGTATGGTTGTGGTGACAATATTCGAAGAGTATAATACTATTGTTGGGTATATGGTTGTGGTACAACAATATTATGATCCTCACAACAATAGTATGATTCACACTCAACCATACTATGATCTCCACAACCATAGTATGACCCTCACAACCATAGTATGCTTCATATACAACCATAATATGATCCTCACAATCATAGCATGATTCACACGCACCATGTTATGATCCCTACAACCATAGTATGATAACACACAATTGTACTTTGATCCCCAATATAATTTATTAGAATTTGTTTAAGTTGTCGACAATAGATTTGAATTATGAAAATTATTTTAAAAAATACATTAAATTCAAAATAATAGGAGTGATTTATTTCACAGTAGAAAAAATAAGTTTAAATAAACGTAAACGTTTTTATTAAAAAAAATCAGTTAAACAAAGCCAAAGCGGTTTGTTTAAAAAATTTTAATTTCGAAAGTACTATTATTGCATTAGATCTTTACCAATAACATTCTTACAGCATATTTAAATGAAGAAAAATTACAATCATACAGTATGATTGGCGTAATCATATTATTATTATGGTTGCGACGAACATACTTTTATTGCGGAAAACATATTATTATTGCCGTGACCATGTAGTAACCATGTTTTTTCTCTGCGTGTATGAGGGATTTTCTGCAAAGCGGATCACAAAACAAAAAATGTTGGTTAGTCCCGATTTGTTTGCTCGATTCTAAAGATTACGTCAGTACATGATGCCGCGTAAACGAACAGGTGGGGTCAATGAGCCGTTTTCGCGCAAAGTGCATCTGTAGTTTTCGACAAGTTAATTGTCATATACACAGTTATGAAAAATGTATTTTTTAAACAAAATTTAACTTCGTTTTTAAATGTGGAAACTCTTATTAACGTTGTTTGTAATTTAATTGAAATAATTCAAATATTTTTTTTACTTATTATTGAGTGTTCAAATTTGGTCAAATACACAGAACGTTTGAAACGACAATTAGCCCTGGTAAAACTGGACCATATCGGACCTAAGTTTCCAATAACTTCCACGTTAGGATCCCTCCAGATTTAAGGTCTTGATTTCTACAAGCCACATATGATTTACGATCTTATCAACTTTAGGATCTACAAGTAATATTTAGTATCCGATCTATCTTACTTTTTACATTTTGTGTTATGACTAATTTTCAACCTACCCGAGTCAAAATGGACCATATATCAGTATTTTTTTAATATAGTTTTCTTACTTCGTTTTTTCACGAATTTATGCCCTGTAGCTTTACACGTGACATACAAAATACAATCTCGGTCGAAATACGCATAATGTGTTATGTGTGGCATATGGGCAATACTGGTAAATAGGGCCATATCGATCCATGTTATCATGTAGGAGTTTGGAAAATTTTACCACCGAAAGTTAATATTTCATAAATCGAAAAAAATTAATATACATTTTGTAGAACGCGTAGTTTTCTTTTAGAATACATAACTTCTAAATGTACTCTATTCGTTTTCCTGCATAAAAGTTTGTACTCTTATTTTAAGGTTTCATAATTAGAATGAAAATGTTATAGTTTTGCATAAATTAACTTTTGAGTCCTTATTTTGACAAAAACCAACTGATATTTATGCAAAATGATGTCCTGAGTGTCCCAATCACGTATAGTTTTCGAAATATCGTAAGTAATGAACGATTTTAGTACTGACTGAACAAAAATCTTTTGACTTTTACAAAAACTGCTACAACTTCAGCAATTTTCGTCGAATTATCAAAAAATATACCACGCTGGAAACGTTACAGTATGTTCTTTATTATTGTGCAAAATCAGTGTGAGTGGGAGAGCTACAAAATTGGGGCACAGTTGGAAGTTGAAAATACATTTTCAAAAAAAAAAAATAAATTTTGACTTATTTCGGCTGTAATTTCCACAATTTTTAATTGATTTTTACCAATATGAATTTTTATTTATATGAAAGATGTATTGCTTACCATTTAATATTGCCTATTTTGAATAGAATTTTGATACGAATTTTATGCAAATTATCTCGAAAACTATACGTGATGGGGCAAAACGGATACTTAATTCGGATTCAGGAGATCATTTTACATAACGATCAGTTGGTTTCGTCGAAAGAAGGATTTTGTTGCAGAACAGTGTTATCGTTATCAGTCGGTTGACATTTTGGCTGGGTAGTCTGTAGACAGAGAACCTCGTTCTCTGACCAGATTCACCAGATAGACGATAACATTAAAGACATTCTAAGTTTGTGAGTAAACATTAAGTGCTCTTTTTTCCTCTACATAGCCAATCTTATTCAACCCTCAGGGTTACAATAAAGATTTTCGGAAAGAAGGACATTTGTGCTAAAAAAAGCAGGACATTTGGGATAAAATTGTCGTAATTGTAACATATACAAATTGTATTATGATCACCAATTATATATTATTGTTTTTAAAAAAGGGAGACTATATTAAAAAAATATAATTTCGGTGACATTGGGCGAAATAAACACGTAATAACTATAATAATGGTAGTAGTGTTTTAGGTTAGGCTGGAAAAGACTAGATAGCAAAACTGCAATAACATGGTCAATCGTGAATGAATGTGTCAATTTTGATCATGTCTACAGCAAAAATTTCTTTACAAAATATTAACAATGGCGGAAATTAAAAGTATTTCATTCTTTTTACCTTCTTGAAAGCAATTGAAGTAAAATCCACTAAATGGCAAGAAAATCAAAAAAGAAACTTTAATGCTACAATTGGAAAATTTAATTTTGCCTTGATTTTACTACAAAATTAATTTATATAAACGACCTTTCTTAAAGATAATTAATCTATATATATAAAGTTCCTTGCACTGTAAATACCAGTGCAAGAATTTAGACGCAAAGAAATTCAGTTGTGAATTTTCTGTGCAATAAATTTGACTATAGGTTCCGTACAATTTTTGCAATACTGATACGGAGATAAATTATATAGGGTGATCCATCATGTTTAGCTAATGTTTTTCAAATACATATAAATAGTATATGTATTGCATATGAGTAGTTCTATGTCAAATCTACAAATGGAACTTACCTTTTTTGAATGTTATGAAATGTGGTACAAATGATGTCGTGATGTATTTTACATTAACACTCCAGGGATAAGTACTAGGTTTTTCACTCAGTTCCCGACAAATGAGATCTATTCAAATGGAAAAATAAATATTAAAATAATTGCAAATAATTTCAAGTTCCATAGCAATACATACTTTTCCAAAAAATTGTAAAACTGCTGCCTAAAACGGTTATAACGAGGTATTTTAGTTCTCCATAGCAGGACTTCGCAGGGTGACGTGCGCTGCCGAGTATTCCGCTTTTCGATTTCTTAGCGCATAGATCACGATGAAATTTAGTGATGAGATGGTTCAATATCACAAATCTTAATGGCATGATTATCTCACTTTTGTATGGGATAATCCTGTCCTCAACTCGCCAGTGTAAATGTCCACCGTGGAATCAACGGTGTGGCACGTAACGCGGTTTGTTAGTACTATTTGTCTTTTAAATCATTAATTACCATCCAATTGAGTCCAAACAAAATCGATTTTATTGTTCGGTAGTGCCCATCGTTGACAACATTGTCGCCATCTTTTTAGGAAACGTACGGACCCATGGTCTCGCCAGTTGACTTTCTGCAGATGCATTACAACACTTGATAGACACCGGGTCGATTAATATCATCTTAAATCCGGCATTTTCGCTCGTTGGCCGCAATCATGTTAAAATTGGCCTAGAAGCTTTAAAAGTTTTATTGCTGAAATTGGGATCCGCTTTTAATTGTTTCAGAGGCCTGGGAGTACAAGGTGTGGTTTATGATCGTTTTCCTCTGGCTTCTGGGTTCGTGCTATTTCGTAACGATGTGTGCTCAAGTCTTCAAGCAGAATTCGCCAAGTTGTTGTCTCCCTAGTTGACAAGATTTTTTGTTAACGTAGTCGTTCATCCAAAATTGGGCCTCTTTACAAGTGATAATTTTTGTAATCTCCACGATAGAATTGGGTGTATACCAAAATGTATTTCGTTTGCAATATTTCGAAATATTAAACGCTAACCCTAAGAAGTAAATATATTATTGACCGTCCTAAAATTCGAAGGCGATATAGATGCATGGTCATTGTAAATGGGCCGTAGGATTCTTAGGGCGCAAAAATCGGCTGTTAAGTACTTTTACACATTTTAATATCAAATCCATGCTGAAAGATAATGTGATACGTCCTCGCCGAACTAAATCTCGTTTTTGCTTACAACTGCAGCAAACTCAGATTCAATGCAGGACCTTGCCTTCGATCGTTTTACTACAGTTTCTAGGTTTTTTGGAGCAATATTCGCCAAGTTGAGGCCATGCGAAAAGTCTCTGCTTCGTTTAAGTCTGCAAACGGCTTCTGCTGCAAACTCTAACGGCGTTATACTTGAACAACAAAAGTCTTATTTGGACTCCAAACATTGAATTATCGCCTGGTTAGAACAAACTTGTAAGTTCGAATAATACGCATCCTTGTCGCACGTGGTGCTGGACGATCTTACTAGCCATCGTCATTTGTCTTTATTATCTAAAAAAAAATTGGGAAAATATGTTAATAAAATAGAATAAAATAGAATACAAAAATAGATATTGCATCCGCTACATATTAAAATAGAAAATACAAATATCTTAGTCAAAATTAAAAAAAAGGATGCGATCTCTCCGAAAAAATGTTTACAATAAGTAAAGACTTTTAATCATTTCAAATAGTGGAAGGTATCAGCAGTATTGACACGACAGCCGGTTCTATGCACCGGATTGACCCGAAGCAGAAATTCTTCGGCCAAGGGCTGTGACCCCGGCACTATGTGTACCGCTACAACAAAATCAGCCGTATTTTTTTTTTAAATTAAGAAACAGTAAGCAAGCTGCAAAGATGGGTCTTGTGGCGAAGACCAAAGGAAACTTGACATTGTTGTTGTCGGCAGCTACAACGTCGTGATAGTGAACGAATACATCTGCCTGGAAGCCACCTAAAATAATTTCTTCTCTAGAAGTAAAACATTACATACCACAATCAAATGTAGGACGGTGCTGTTGCAAATAGGTCATATTAAAGACTCAACTAATAAATAAATGAACGCTCTCAAAGAAGTTAGAAGTGATGGAAAGGATTTTTTCAATGCGATGAAGACCGATAGCATTTTATTGTGTTTAGCGAACTCAAATTCGTTTATATGTACTTTTTTATTCCCTGCTTCACACTGTGAATCACGAAAGTACCGATCGACGATGCCTTTCATCTTAAGGCTCTGACGCTCTTGAAATTAAAGAAAATCGGTTCAGAAAGTACCGATCGACAATGCCTTTCATCTTAAGGTTCCGACGCTCTTGAAATTAAAGAAAATCGGTTCAGATTTATATTAAGCTTCCAAACATATGTCTAAAACTATAGATTACATCCAATCTAGATGAAACTTGGTACAAGTAAGTTTTTTGAATCAAGAACGGACGCTAATAAAATTGAAAAATGGTTTCAGATTTTAATGTAGCTCCCACACATAGTATAAGTATGTTCAACCGATTGTTAGTCTTTTGCTCTAGAATCCAAATATTATCTCGATGACAGCATCAAGTTTTGAGGACAAATTATGTAAGTTATTGAAATGTTAGGAAATCGGTTAAGATTTCGGTATAGCTCCCACACATGTCTGCAGCTTTGATTTTTTCAATTCAATAGCGTTTATTAATGTAAAATTTTAAAAACCTCAGTGAAGAAAAAGAAAAAATAAATTAACTAAAATGTTTTTAAGTTAATAAATAAAAATACGTCTATGATAGTGAAGCCAAATTTTTAATGTGTACTATATAGCTGGAATCAGTACACCTTTGCTGATAAAAATCTGATAGTCTTTGTAGCTTCTGATCAAATATCTCTTTACCACTTGTAGCCTGCAGTCTCCTGGTGGAATAGAACCATGGGAAATTAAAAATCAATTTTAGGATCTTGTTTTGGGCTACTTTTAGTTTCTTGACATGGGTTTTTGCAGCTCATTTCCAGACAGGGGCTCCGTAAAACATTATAGCGTTAAATATGGTTTTAAATAGTATAAGTTTATTTTCAACGCTTAATTTTGATTTCCTGTTTATAAATGGATATAGTACTCGTGTTGTAGGTTTATTTTACCAACAGTACCAGATGTGTGTTCTGCAAATTTTAAGTTTGAGTGCAGAATTAGTCCTAGATACTTCACTTTATTGTCCCAAGGGATAACTACAGAGTTGACCTAGACATATCTTTGTGGGGTAAAGCATTCTTTGCGTCTTTGAGTGAAGAAAATTGATTGCTTTTTCGCACTGTTTACTACACATTATTTTCCATTTATATAAATATTTTAATACAATATCTATTGACCTTTGAAGATTTGATATTATAGTCTCCGATAAAGCATTAGAGAGGGATTAGCTGCATGTTCGTCTACCGATGCATTAAACTGTTTGAGGAGACTGGAGATGTAAAAGACAGCCACCGGTCGGGCCGCCCACGCTTCGTTCGAACACCACATGCCATCAAAGCCGTTAAATCAAGAATTCACAGAAATCCGCTCCGAAAACAGAAAATCATGGCCCGTGAGATGAATATCATGCAAAAGTCCATAAGTCGAATCATTAAAAAAGACTTGGGACTTGGGGCTTTCAAACGACGTACCGGGCATTTATTGACTGTAGCTTTAAAAAAAATAGGATTGAAAAATGCAAACGTCTTTTGGTGAAGCACGCTGATAACTTGCACAGAAAAATTTTGTTCACCGATGAAAATTTTTTTACCGTTTAAGAAAAATTTTAAGCGAAATGATAGTGTATGCGCGGTCATATAAGGAAGCATCTGAACTGATCCCAAGGGTGGAAGAGGGTCAACAACCAGCTTCAGTCATGGTTTGGTGGGGTGTCTCTTACGATGGGGTCACTGACCTGCATTTCTGCGAACAAGGAGTCAAAACATCGGCCAAAGTTTACCAAGAAACCGTTTTGGAAGCTGTTGTGAAGCCTCTTAACAATTCCCTGTTCAAAAACCAGCCATGGACTTTCCAGCAGGATTCTGCGCCGGCCCATAAGGCTAAAACGTCCCAGGCCTACCAGCGTTCATTTCCTCTGCAGACTGACTGCTGACTGCTTTGGTTCCAATGGACGAGGTTCGTGCAGCTATTGACGATTGGCCAGTGCGACTTAAGGCGTGTGTATAAGCAAAAGGCGGACATTTTGAATAAGTAGATTCTTTTTGGATACAATATACATCAATAAATATATTAAAAAATATTTCGAGCCCTTACCGCGAAAAAGACGTAAGCGCCAAAAAGAAAATTTTACAGGAGTGGGTTTTTCCGGTGAATTTGTAAATATAAAAATTTAATTTTTAATATGCAATTAAAATTACTTTATCTCTATAAATGTTAATATTAAATTTCTAATACTTATTCTTAAGAGGGTTGTACGAGTACAATTTTCTATTGATCTTCATTAAAAAGCGAGTGGCGATTACGTCTTTTTTGCGGTAAGGGCTTGATTTGATCCAAAAACTTTTTATTTAACAGCATAAAACGCGTGTAACAGTATTTATGTCGCTACTAAGTAAGTGTTGTTGATTTTGTTGACGCTTCTTTCTTATCACTTTTGTTATATTCAAAAAGGGGGAAGATCTAATGTGGATAGATGATTGTTCCAAGATTTATTGTTAAATCGAATTATTTCTTCGCTAATTATTTGATGCAATCTTCTGACAAATCTGTCGCATCCAACTTCTTCTGCATTGGTTTCTTCTTGATATTAGAAATCGTATGAGTAGTGGCAGAGGTTCAGCTTGGATTGGAAGCCACATAAAACACCCAATCTTAATGAAATTTGGCACAGTTTATAAAGATCGATATTTGTAACTACAGGGTGGAGCACCAATTGTAATAAATTGAAATAACTTTTTTGTCGATTTATTTCATTATTGTTTTTATTGTATAGAAAATTTAATTTTAGTTTATATGACTAATTGTGTTTGAAGATAATAGACCGAAAATGACCTCCGTGCTCATCCACGCATATGCGACACCTGATCAGAAAATTATTAATTGCGGCAAAAAGGGTTTAAGTTAGGATCGCTTCAATTATTTATTTAATGGACTGCTTCAATTCAGTAAAATTCCTTTTTTTTGTTTGTACACCTCTTGCTTGATATAACTTCAGTCAGGTCCGGTGACCTTTGGAGGCCAGCGGAAAATGGAATTTCCAAATCATTTTTTTTTTGGGAATTTTCGTTGGAGCTCTGCCATAACCGGTCTATCTCCATCTTGCTGGAACCAAATGCTGTTGATTTGGATACTCCTTCGGCGCAGTTCTGGATAAAAGAAAACTCCTTCAACATCTTTAAATAACGATCCCCATTGACAGTCACTGTTACACCCTTTTTTCTTCAAAGAAGTATGGCCCCACAACAATGCAGTTTAATTAAACTGCGCACCACGCAGTAACTCGTTCTGGGTGCAGTTCCGTCACATGGAGTACGAGTATTTGCGGATAAGATTCACTCCATATACGGCAATTTTGCTTGTTGACATTGCCGTTTAGATCAAAATGGGTCTCATCTTACATAAACAAGCAATTTATCAAGCTGTTGTCCTCCTCGGGCATTTCAATAATTTTTTGGTAAAATTCAATTCGAAAAGGCAAACTCAGAGGGTTTAACTTGCTTGTAATTTGAACTTTGTACGAAAACAAGTTTAACTTATCATGAATTATCCGTTGTAGTGACCGTCTGCTAACTCAGTTTGCGCCGATAAGTTTCGAGTCGAAAAGCTTGGATTTGCCTAAATTACCGATGCTACAGCCGCAATGGTGTCTTTAACCCGAACATAGCGATGCTTCCAGATTCGGCAGATAATGATCCATTTGATCGAGGGAGTTTCGCCAAACTTTCGACTAAATTCGGCATAGCATGAAACCGTAATATCCAAATTCTCTTTTCGGTGTCCCAAGCATTCATATTAATAAATCTTAATACTAACCTTTAAAAAAAATACAGAATAAGCCGATTTCTGACACAGAAAAAGGTTATTACATTTTGTTTTTGCATCACCCTGTATATATGGTCAATAAGGCTCGGTTACAAAATACAATTTTCTTAAGAGATTTAATGTTGGGGTATCTTTTGTGACAAACCTTGTCCTCTAAAACCGTCCACAATTTGTAATACAATGGGTTCAAATCTGGACTGCCTGAGGGCCATTCTTCAGAGGAAATGAACGCTGGCAAATTGTTTCGAAGCCAGGCTTGGGACGGTTTAGCCCTATTGGCCATGGCTGGTTTTGTTAAGAGGCTTCACAACAGCTTCCAAAACGGTTTCATGGTAAACTTTGGCCAATGTTTTGACTTCTTGTTCGCAGAAATGCAGGTCAGTGACCCCATCGTAAGAGACACCCCACCAAACCGTGACTGAAGCTGGGTGATGACACTTTTCCACCCTTGAGATCAGTTCAGATGCTTCTTTAGATGACCGCGCATACACTCTATCATTTTGCTTGGTGAATTTATCCTGAACGGTAAAATTTTTTTCATCGGTGAACAAAATTGTTCTGTGCAAGTTATCAGCGTGCTTCACCAAAAGACGTTTGCATTTTTCAATCCTATTTTTTTTAAAGCTGCAGTCAATAAATGTCCGGTACGTCGTTTGAAAGCCCCAAGTCCCAAGTCTTTTTTAGTGATTCGACTCATGGACTTTTGCGTTATATTCATCTCACGGGCCATGATTTTCTGTTTTCGGAGCGGATTTCTGTGAATTCTTGATTTAACGGCTTTGATGACATGGGGTGTTTGAACAGAGCGTGGGCGGCCCGACCGGTGGCAGTCTTTTAAATCTCCAGTCTCCTCAAACTGTTTTATGCATCGGTCGACGAACATCGGCTTATCCCTAGTGGCCGGAGCGTTATGAAAATATCTCTTTTTTATTTCACACTTGAAAAGCGCTATTACAGCGATACGGTTCTCATTATCTGACCACTCCATGATGAAAGTTGAAACAATTTTAAAATCCCGTTACAGACTACGGCTATTGAGGTTAGCTTTGAAAACCCATATGACATTAACGGGGTATGTTCAGTTCTACTATTAAAATGGGTGTCTTCAATGTTGTAACAGTATTTATGTCCCTACTAAGTATAGGCAATGAATTTTGATGCGGTTAAAATCATATGTTTATATTTTGTTTATCATTTCATTAAAAACATTTAATAAACCAGTCACTTTCGAATGATTTTGAAACGTACATACTAGTAATCAAGAGCGGTACCACAACGAACAAAAAAATGCAATTTGGAGAAAAAATAGAAATAGAATAAATTATTAAAATAAACTCAACAAAAAGCTGTTAAATAGTCTACTTGTCGCAAACTAGCCAAGATAAGATGTTCAATCAAAAAATAGTTTAAAAAATAAACATAACTTATATAATGGCAAAAACTGTCAGCTAAAATAGTGGTATTTTAGTTTAAGCATATTGTACTGCTCAGATATGCCTAATTTGTTTGGATGTGAATGTGCAACATATGCGGATGATACCTCATTATTTTTCTCGCATGAATATGGACACAATATAGTGACTAAACTTCAACGCGCTTTAGACTCTATATTAGATTACTTCCACAAATGGAAGATAAAAATAAATGAGGACAAAACACAAGCTGTGTTTTTTAGTCGAAAACGCCATCCTTGTTTTTACCCATCGAATCAGTTGACAATAAATGGGATAGGTATAGAATGGAGCGATAATATTAAATATCTGGGAGTCTATCTGGATAAAAAATTACTTTTTTATTTGCATATTGCACGACAAATTCAGAAATTTTGCATTGCAAGAAATATGTTATATCCACTTATAAAACGTGGTTCTCCACTGAGTATTGAAAATAAATTATTGCTGGCAAAAGTAATTTTCCAGGCCATCTTGCTGTATGCTTGTCCTGTATGGGGAGTATGTGCAAAAACACATATAAAGAAATTGCAAATCTGCCAAAACAAATTATTGAAAATGATGTTAAATTTGCCATGGCACTTCTCCACCACACATCTACACAAAAATAATAATATACATCTAATCAAAGACAAAATCCGCTCTTTAACAGATAGATTCAAATTACACTGTAGTATTTCATCTAATTCTCTAATCTCAAATCTATACATGTAAATCAAATCAACTGCATTACATTTCTAAAAAAAATATATAATTAACTTCTTTTTTTGTGATAAATCAGAGGTTTTTCAAACAGTTACTTTCCTATGAAACATTATATTTTTGTTACGTTATAAATCATACAACAATTGAAAGGAAAATGTTTTAGATGAAAAGTTGCATGATGCGACTAAAACTCTGTAAACTTGTGTGATAACATTAGGCTAAGAAACGTCTTTTAATAAATAATAAAAAAAAAAAATGTCTAGATGTACACGACTCTTTAAAAAAGAAAAGGAAAGCTATTTGATTGTAGCAGTTTTAGTACTTAGCTTGGATTACTATCAAGTATTAGCCTCCCTCCAGACTAGGTACTACGAGGGTTGCTATATAAATTTCTGGCCTAGGCAACACTTAGTTTTGCCTGGCGCTATCTGATATTTCCAATGGAAAGTTTGACATTTTTTAGCATAAACGTACTCAGAACGTTTTAAAGTACAATCATCATTTGTGTTGACTTGCAAAAATCAATTTGGCAAAAAATGAAATTAACTCGTAAACATTTTCGCGCGATCGTTTTTCACAACTTTCGACATGAGTGCATCGATGAACTTGAATCTTTGTATGGCGATGAAGCACCATCCTATACCACTGTGAAAAAGGGTTTAATGAATTTGATCGTGGCCAACGCTCGCTCAAAGACGAAGGTCGTCCAAAAACGGCCGTTGTGCCACAGAACATTGATGCCGTGCGTGAACTGATAATGCAAGCTCGTCATGTGACATACCGTGAGATAGAGGCATCCTTGGGCATTTCTTCCACCAGCATACATTCGATATTGCAGTAACACCTGGCCGTAAAAATGTTTTGTTCTCGTTGGATCCCGTACAATTTGGCAATCGCTCAGAAAAAGGCTAGTGTCGATTGGTGCAAAGAAATTTTGAAAAATACGATCGCGGTGCTTCAAAAGGCACAGGTGACGAATCATGGATCTATGCGTATGAGCCCGAAACAAAACAGCAATCGACCTTGTGGGTCTTCGAAGACGAGCCAAATCCAACTAAAATTGTTCGTAAAAGTAGCACTTCGAAGCAAATGGTCGCCTGTTTCTTCGGCAAAACTGTTCATGTGGCGACTGTTCCGCTTGCGCAACGTAGAACGGCCAATTGTGAGTGGAACACCACAATTTGTTTGACTGTAGTCTTCGGAGAAATTCAAAAACGAACAAGAGAAGACGAATCATTGTGCACCATGACAATGCAAACTCTCACACATCGGCTCAAACCAACGCCATTTTGACCGGCCAAAACGTCGAATTCATGGGTCATTCGTCGTACAGTTCTGACTTGGCACCCAATGACTTCTTTTTATTCCCGCACATCAAGA
The DNA here is from genome assembly GCA_963513945.1 of Hydrotaea diabolus. Lineage (NCBI taxonomy): Eukaryota > Metazoa > Arthropoda > Insecta > Diptera > Muscidae > Hydrotaea > Hydrotaea diabolus. The sequence continues at coordinate 80,625,116 of OY740718.1, read as the reverse complement.
AAAAAATGCGTGGTCAACGATTTTCGTCGCCAGAAGATGCTGTTGAAGCGTTCAAAAACCATGTTTTGGAGGTGTCTCAATCGGAGTGGAAAAAGTGCTTCGACAATTGGTTTGTGTATAAATCAAGCTAGAGAATACTGTGAAAAACAATAAAACCATTTTTGATGATAAATATTCGTATTTTCATTATTGGGCCAGACATATATATAGCAGCCCTCGTTAGACGGCAGCAAGTTATTTTTCTTAACATTTTTCTTTAGTCAAATAATAATTAAAAGTTTCGCTATCCATTCTTAGTTATCGAGACATATTTAATAAAACACCACTTATACAGGGTGGCTGATGAATATGACTACATTAAGAAACTCAAATAACTTTTTTTTCGGTATATGGAATTCATTTCAAGTAACGGTCTCCAGTAAACGTAACGGTGTGCTCGTTTTCTTCGAAAAAGTAGGCCCCACAATGCAGCGTGGTGAAATTGCACACCACACTGTGACACGAAGAGGATGCAATTCCATCTCACGGAGCATCTGTGGGTTGGAAGCACTCTATATTCGACAATTTTGTTTGTTTATGTTGCCGTTTAATTCAAAATGGGTTTTCAGTCTCAGAATTCAGTTTTCTCAGTAAATTGTGAACAAAATTAAATGTTGTGCACCGATTTTAATGAAATAAATCTCATTTCATTCGAAATATATTGAGAATGTTTTTGACTAAAACTGTGATTTTTGTTGTTTTTATTTTTTATAAACATTTAAAGAACAAAAAAATTATTGTTTGGAAAATTAAATGGCGATATTTGAGATTTTTTGTTATCTAAATACGATGAACATTTTTCAAGTTATTCCAATTTATGTAGTGGAAGTGCCTTCATTTTTTTTGGAATCGGAGATTGGATTTAAAATCAGCGACCTCAAATTAGAAGAAAAAAATGGTTTTAAGTTCTAGCCAAAACATAAAAAGTTCAGCTTGCTCCCCTGTGTAATATACTCAGAATCCTAGAGGATCTTCTACTTACATAAATTTTCGGCAAAAACGCATGTACTGTGTATTATATGTTGCCGCATGTCTAAGGATTGCAACAACTCTACCCTATGCAATTGTATGTACATGTAGGTGTTAGTTTCGATTTGAAATCTCCCAATGATCCATATACAAATTGACTTTCCGATGAATTTTTGCCAGGTTTGTATTACCTTTTGCTCGAAGAAGCGAAAGGACGCAATCCCATAGAATACATTTGACACTCATCGATTCATTGGATCTTTCCTTGCCATGCCTAGGTATTGAATGCAAGGCAAAGTCAACAGACAAAAGAACTTCTCATCGAGCAACAACATCAGCTACAACAACAACAATGCAAGCGAGAGCAAAAAGACACGAAAAACTACTATCGCATAGAATACAAAGGGGAAATGACAGTAATTTGTGACAGGAAATTAAAATGCAAAATATAATCACACTAAAACAAAGTAATACAAATAACCAGAAGCACAAAAATAACGAACAAAAAAATATGCACAAAGACGAAGAAATGTCTTTGAGGGTAAAGGGAAGCTGCAAAAATAATTGGCAAACTGAAGATAATACTAATCTGTGTGCATAGAGTTGTTCTGTTGGTGTTCAATTTATTCCGATATGAAATGGATTGAAAATATTTTTATGTCTGTATGCAAAATAAATACTCGTATTTTAAGCATCTTTAATATTTATCCAGTGCGATTTATGTCAAACATATAGGAAAAAGGTAAATGTCTGTTAAGGAAATGTTTCATGCTATGCAATTTGGCATTGAGAAACAGTTTTAGTTTGAACATAACTTTAACGAATGATATTGCTAGTACAAGGCAATCATGCCGGCTGATACAATTGTAATGCAGATCTTCGACTCCAACTTGTATGCCCTACTCCACACTGTGCTACATAGTAGTATGACTTAGTTCTGATGTTTGCAACACATAGACCCTATATTAAGCATACCGATCGACTCAGAATCACTATCTGATTTCATTGCTGTCCATCTATCGTTGTAGAGAAAGTACAGGTCGCAATTATCTCGATGAAACTTGGTGCATTTTTCAGGTTAGGGCTAAGGACGAACCCTGCTAAATTTGGTCCACATCGGTCCATATTTTGATATCATACAGAGGGGTTTTCCCGAATTGAGAACCTACAGCTCTCAAATCCACATAATACGCCTGATTCTGACCAAATTTCGAGCATTACAAGTGAACAACACATATCTCTGGTGAAATTGAACCATATCGGAATATGATTTCGAATGAGTCTTACACAAAGGTCACTCCCGATTTGGGGTCATGTAGCTCTAGAAGCCACAATTGCACCCGATCACTCTCAAATTTTGCAAGGTACGTTTGGAGCAACCATAGATTAACTGTGGTGAACCTGTATTCCTTTAGCTCCCACACAAAAATCCTACCCGATTTTAGAATCTACACATTTAACATCCGATTTTTACTAAATTTCGCTTGCATCGTTACGAGCGACCAACGCCCATGTCCTGCATCTGAAGACTATATCGCTCAAACTGTGGTGAACCTGTATTTTCCTATATCCCCTAAACAAAGGTTCTTACCAATTTTAGAATCTGCTCATTAAGTATCCGATTGCTACTAAATTTCGCTTGGAGCGTTGGTCTAAATCGTTCATGTTTTCGAATAGCCCCCACACAAAGGTCTCTTCCGATTTGAGATCCTGCAGCTTTAAAAACAAAAAAGTTTTAACTCTAACATATTGAGTCCGAAATTGTCTAAGCTCTAGACATCGGTGCTTAATCATTTGAATATCACAGTAGTGTAAGGTATCCCATAGCCGGCCTAGCCCGACACATCTTTCATCCAATCTTAATGAAACTTAGCACGAGTATGTTTCTCGGCCCAAGAAGAATGTTGTTAGAATTGAAGAAAATCGGTTCAGATTTTGATATAGCTCCCATACATAGTAAAGGTATATGTTAATCCGATTGTATACCTTTAGCTGTAGAAGGCACATTTTACATCCAATCTTGATGAACTTTGGCACATGTTTGTTTTTTTGGACAAGTGCGGACGTTATTCAAATTGAAGAAAGTTGCCTCAGGTTTAGATGTTGCTCCTAAATATATCTTCATCCGATTTTTCTGCTTTTTGCTGCGGAAACCACATCTTACATCCAATCTTGATGAAATTTAGCACATGTTATATTTTTGGACCCAGTTAGGATGTTGCTTAAATTGAAGAAAATCAATTCCGATTAAGATATTGCTACCACATATATGTATATCAGCTTTTTTGTTTTTAGCTTTAGAAGTCCCATCTTACATCCAATCTTGATAAAAACTTAGCATGAGAAAGTTTTATGGGCAAAGGAAGGAAGTTATAAAAATTTAATATAAATCAGATTTAGATACCGCTCCTACATATATTTTGATCCGATTTTTCTGTTTTTATCTTGATGAAATCTTGATGAAATTTAGCACGAGGAAGTTCTTGGGCCAAGGAAAAGGCTTTTGAAATTGATAAAAGTCTGTTGAAAATTGTATAAATCTCTTACATACTCGTATATGTTTAACCAATTTTATCAAAAACAATGAAATTTTCTCAAAAATGTAAAATCTAGCTTTAAATTCTTAAAACAAAAAAACAAATTTCAGTTAGCTTTGTTAAACATCCAGGGCTACGTGGTATAATATAGTCGGCCACGCCCGTTTTTTTGCAAGTTTTTTTTTTTTAATTTTTCCAGGCAAATGGTACTACCGTTGATAATTGATATAAGAGTGTCAAGAAACACCAGAAGTTTCCTTCTTATCTGCGTTTCTAACTTATAAGCAATTTTAATTAATTACAGGGTGTTTTGCAAAAATTTCTTATGTGCACCTTTTTCTTAAAAAATATGTTCTAATGTCCGTTACTTACTTTCAAAACGCTATAAAAAATAAGATCTTCGTGATACGGGACGTTGCCGTAAATTCCTGGTTTCCTGTGGGAAAAATCAAAACTTTACCATGAAGACAATCGACATACAATTAGCTAACATGGGCTTGGACAATATATGGTTTAACACAACGGCGTCACTCGTTAACTAGCGAATGAAACAATGGCCCCATTGCAAAAAATGTTCCCAAAGGACGCATCATCCTACAAAACGAGAACAAATGGTCGCCGAAATCAATTATGGTCTATGCCAATAAGCGCGAGAGATGAGAAATTAAATTATAAGTATATGTGACAGCGCATAGAGAAAGGGACCTAAGGGTAAACAAATCAATTTTCATTTTTTTTTCTTTTTTGACGTGGACAACATCTGAGCATCGAATGAGACCGATCCCATGCCCCAATAGTGTTCCCTCCCAGAGATATGCGCGTTTTATGAAAGTGAAGTCGACGATTCAAAGCGCAAATAGAAAGGGACCAAATCATTAAAATGGCTCTCCTGAACAAAACTTTTCACTTTTTTTTTGATGTGGACACATCTGAGCATCAAATGAGACCGATCCCATGCCCCAAAAGTGTTCCCTCTCAGAGATATGCACGTTTTATGAAAGTGAAATCGACGATTCTAAGCGCAAATAGAAAGGGACCTAATCTTTAAAATGGCTCTCCTGAACAAAACTGATTTTTAACCTTAGGTCCCTTTCTATTTTGAGCGTCACATATACTTATACTTTATAATTGATATTCAGACATAAAAATCTCAAGAATTGAAGGACTATTTTAATTCACACATCGTAAAGTCAGAGAAGTCATACATAAATGGCGTAGACTGAAAGCATGGAGAAAATAAAATCGAATATGTACATTAGACCTGTCCAAAAAACGTATGAGATTTTTCAAAATGATTTCTTCAATTTAGTTTATCCACTTTAAGTATCCTTGGGTCAAAAAAATAAGAACTGCGTCAAAAAAAATAAAAAAAGTCTTACCAAAACTCAGCGCAACGGGCCTGAAGTCAGGACTTGAGTGTTCCGCGATATGACGAAAAGTACGGTTACAAAATTGCAAATTATTTGTGAACGTAAGCTTTTTTTAATTAAGTTTAAAAGCAGATATGTTTTGTTTACATTAGAAAATCTATCTGTTAAAAAAAATTTGAAAAAATAAAGACGGATACTTTTTTACAGCATCCGAAACACGGAATTTAAAAATTTTCTTGTAAAGTTCAGTTTTTGTCGCCTCCTATTTTCGAAATATTACTCCATCGGGTGTGTGCAATTTTTTTTATATATTTCTGTGGACTATTGGCTTTAAAAAAAATTAGGGTTGAAAATTTTCTTAAGTAATTACGGTGGCGTAAAAAAAATTTCAAAAAACTTGAAAAAAGTAAAAATGTTTTAATTGATTATTAGTGAAGTAATTTTAAGTTAACCTGGGAAGATTTGATTTTTAGAAATTAAATGCATATTTTTTCGGTGTTCGGCTACCACTTGTAGGAGATACTGCTTCTGCTCTTCGTTGCGCGTTGTTGATGAGTTGAATTCTGATATCAGTGCAACACCCCGTTCTGCGATGTCGTTGACAATTTGCAAGTTCTTCACAACAGCAAGGCCATGCAAAAAGCCCTCATCTTGCATCCAGTCAGCCACTTCTACGTCCATAAATGACGTTGGTAATTGCAGCTTCTCAAAAAACGTTATTGTATGCATTGAAACTAAATCTTCCAGTTTTACTGTCGTGATGTTAATTGATGGTGATGCTCTCTTCTTCGAATTGAGTTTTCCAGCGTTATTTTTGAATGAAGCTACCATTTTATTTAAAGTTTGTACACTCAAGCTTTTGTCATAAAATGATAGCCCCACCAACTCCTCTCCAAGGTACCAAAGGTGATTGGTAAGCTTCTTCAATGCTGTTTTTCCAACGTCAGCATCAATTGTTTTATAACTGAAATAATAATAAAACAGAATTAAAATTTGTTTCTTAATTTATAGTAAAGTACATACCTTTCAAGAACCTTGAGCAATAATAGGTCATTTCTTGGTGCTGATGATGGCAGAGGCGCTAAAAACCAGAACCTTGCATAAACGACAACAACGAACAGACAGATTTCACGAATTAATTTTTCTTCCTCTGGTGTTAACTGAAACTGCTTCCTGAACATAAAAATTTTTAAACTATAAATTGCCTTCGACATCCATCTGGCTCGATGCATGGCACCAGGACATTTAAAAGTAAATTTACAACCCTCATCACCACCAAGGAAGATCACCACAAGTTCCAGAAACTCTTTATAGTCTTTTCTGGCGTGTGATTGGATGTCGAAGGCAATTTATAGTTTAAAAATTTTTATGTTCAGGAAGCAGTTTCAGTTAACACCAGAGGAAGAAAAATTAATTCGTGAAATCTGTCTGTTCGTTGTTGTCGTTTATGCAAGGTTCTGGTTTTTAGCGCCTCTGCCATCATCAGCACCAAGAAATGACCTATTATTGCTCAAGGTTCTTGAAAGGTATGTACTTTACTATAAATTAAGAAACAAATTTTAATTCTGTTTTATTATTATTTCAGTTATAAAACAATTGATGCTGACGTTGGAAAAACAGCATTGAAGAAGCTTACCAATCACCTTTGGTACCTTGGAGAGGAGTTGGTGGGGCTATCATTTTATGACAAAAGCTTGAGTGTACAAACTTTAAATAAAATGGTAGCTTCATTCAAAAATAACGCTGGAAAACTCAATTCGAAGAAGAGAGCATCACCATCAATTAACATCACGACAGTAAAACTGGAAGATTTAGTTTCAATGCATACAATAACGTTTTTTGAGAAGCTGCAATTACCAACGTCATTTATGGACGTAGAAGTGGCTGACTGGATGCAAGATGAGGGCTTTTTGCATGGCCTTGCTGTTGTGAAGAACTTGCAAATTGTCAACGACATCGCAGAACGGGGTGTTGCACTGATTTCAGAATTCAACTCATCAACAACGCGCAACGAAGAGCAGAAGCAGTATCTCCTACAAGTGGTAGCCGAACACCGAAAAAATATGCATTTAATTTCTAAAAATCAAATCTTCCCAGGTTAACTTAAAATTACTTCACTAATAATCAATTAAAACATTTTTACTTTTTTCAAGTTTTTTGAAATTTTTTTTACGCCACCGTAATTACTTAAGAAAATTTTCAACCCTAATTTTTTTTAAAGCCAATAGTCCACAGAAATATATAAAAAAAATTGCACACACCCGATGGAGTAATATTTCGAAAATAGGAGGCGACAAAAACTGAACTTTACAAGAAAATTTTTAAATTCCGTGTTTCGGATGCTGTAAAAAAGTATCCGTCTTTATTTTTTCAAATTTTTTTTAACAGATAGATTTTCTAATGTAAACAAAACATATCTGCTTTTAAACTTAATTAAAAAAAGCTTACGTTCACAAATAATTTGTAATTTTGTAACCGTACTTTTCGTCATATCGCGGAACACTCAAGTCCTGACTTCAGGCCCGTTGCGCTGAGTTTTGGTAAGACTTTTTTTATTTTTTTTGACGCAGTTCTTATTTTTTTGACCCAAGGATATTAAAAGTGGGTAAACTAAGTTGAAAAAATCGTTTTGAAAATTTTGGACAGGTCTAATGTACATATATTAAGGCTGGTAAATTTTTGTGGCTGCAAAGCGTAACACTCAGGCAGTTTCAGAACCATTATTAGGCATATTTTCAAAAGAACCCATTTGTCTAAAATCATTTTCGAGCTTGCCAATTTTAAAAACAAAGTCCAGCGAATAAAATTTTTAAATTCTTTTTGAAACATTTTTGGAATGGCTAGAAATTGTTAGAAGGTGCCAATGTTACTGTCATAAAAGGAAAAAAAATCCACTCCCGCAAGACGAAAAGTAAGAAATTGCATAACTTTTCAATAATTCCCATAAATCTGTTGTATAAAGGCAGATACAAGCGTCAGATTAAATATTAAAATTTTGTAGCGTGTTCCAGCACGTCCAAATGTATTTTCGGGCCAATTGTATTTGATCTTCTATTCTTTTTTACGTGAGAAATTAAAATGTGTGGATAAAAAAGTAAAAACTGTTCGTATCTTGGTTCAGTTTCAGAAGTAAGAATTCTTCAAAAGTCTCAAGTGGAGATTTTTTCTTTTCATATGGTATCAATACTCGTATCGTAGCGATACGACTCCGCGTTAAAAATTTATTTAATTTTCAATAGATTTTCTTATTTCTAAATATGACAGACAAATGGTTTCGCGCGATGTGGTACTTTTTGTCGCGTTTTTCATCCATACTGACTCGTTATAATGTATTTCCTTTACAGTAGTGGCTTCGCTATTTAAACTGCCCGTTTTTTGGACTCCAATATTAAAAAAATCTTTAAAATGAATCCATTCTTAGATTCGTAGCGGAATAAGCTGTAACTTAAGTTCCTATATTTCCATATTGGTCGGTTCTTTTGACCAAAAGGACGTTTTTTAGGGTCCCTTCGCCCAGTAACGCTAATATCTGCTAAAACTTTAACCCAAACGGCCCTTATGCTAAAAACAAGCAAACAATAGAAAATATCGACATGTGGGTTTTTAAATTAATGTTAATGTTACTACGAATAGAACAAAATCAAGGAAACATAAGTAAATTTGGGCATATGGGAAATCAAATTGAAAAAATATCCATACGATTCCTAACGTAGATTTTTTTATAATTTGGCTGATTAGAACTCGGCTTGTACGATAATAACCATTTGAATAACAATTACCGATGGAAGATTTTACAAGATTAGACCCAGCCGGCCGATATTTTCGAAAACTAGTTCTTATTCTGCAATTATCTCAATTGTTATCTATAAAAGGTAATGATAATGGTTTCCAAGGTCTCCTAGTGGATTTTATTTTACAAAACCGTTCCAATTCTAATCCCTCTGTCGGGCTCTAATATTTATCTTCCTACGCGGTAGGGTAAGGGTATAAGACACCTTTTTGACCTTTTTGTTGTTTCTTTTCCAGAATCAACGTACAAAATTGGTGAAATGTATTGGCTTGGTTGCCTGGCAGACACTTTGTGCTTTTGTATCTGTGGTTTTCAACGAGAGCTCAAGCGAAACAGAATTGGTGAAAATGATATTGCGCTAGAAAGATTGCTCACGCACTAATCGAAGATTATACGCCAAGGGTAATTCACAGTAATTCAAATGAGACTCCCGAATATGTCATTTGATTTGTAGCCGAGGTTATTGTTGCCAAAAACTGCTGAAGCAAAACCGGGGTTTCGAAACAGCTTTACAGTCTGCCTAACAACCACAGCCAATATATTTCACAAACTTTTAAGTTGATTCTAAAAAGAACCTCAAAAGGGTCGAACCAGAATAAAAACTATTTAAGTCATATAAGAAAATATCTTCGCTCTATTTTTGCCAGATCTTATTCTTTCTATTATATCTAATGGTGTAACTTTTACATTGCGAAAAGTGCGTTATGATTCCAAAATCTAATCACTCAAAATGTCTTGGACTAAGAACAGAGCAGCGCCTTAGCTGGGTAGAACATATTTGGGTGAAAAGAAAGTAAGTGGAAAACAATTATGAAGTCATCCTTTACAAAACAATGTTAAAGCCTCTGTGGACCTATTGGACTAAATATGTGGATGTTTCCCAATTCTTTCAACTTGGAAATTTTACAGAGATATTAATTCAAGACACTTTGACCAATTTCTTATGCACCATAGTTTGTGAATTACTGCTGTACCGCACAACGATCTTGGTTTTCATTATTTAAAGGACGAAATATCTAGGTTTATTACCAACTACTTAGACAGACTAAATAATCATACTGGCTAATACACTCAATACTGGCTAAATCCCTATTTAATAAAAATGAAGAGATTGCACAATTAAAACGAAATCGCAATTCTTTCCTAAAATAAGTAAATGTAATTAATTACGATATTATCAATTAACAATGTAAAATAAAGCAATGCTAAGTCCACTGGGTTTTAGCTGCTCTGTCATTAATTTGTTTGCCACGCCTGTTCTTAAAACGTAGCCAATTACGTTAAAATATTGTACAGCATATAAAACTTTCAACGAAGAAAAATCCAGTCAAAATTGTTTACATTCTTTTTTTTAATGAAGGTCCTCCCGCATTAAGTACATTCCCATCTTCGCTGTCAAAAAAAATCAGAAAAGTTAACATCAACATTAACTTTATGGTTTCAAACACAAATTACAAGTGAAGGGTTGCGAAATCAACACAACGTACAAATATTTACATAATAAAATTCTCACATACAATACGATTATTATGCAAATTCAAATATTATCGTAAAAATTTCAAGTAAAACAGACATTAACGTATTATTTCACATTAATGTCAGATAGCGTTGAATCTGCCTTAAAGTCTTCCCAATGTGATGTGTTTATTTGCGCCATTTAGGAAAGGAGGCATGGCAACGGAGGTCGACAAATCACCGCGATGTGTCTTGTAATACTCGACTGTAACAAGACATGTAATCAATCAAGGATGCTTAAGAAGCGGAAAAAGCGATTTGTCTCATGATAACTTCTTGTACTCAAATGTCGTAAGATATTTGTTGAACATTTTTGGGGAAAACAAATTTGTCTCGAAAAGAAGAATTGGGTTATCGTAGAGCAAGGTTTTTATAAAGCTATAAACGAATGTCATAAAAAAGCTATGTCGGAGAATGTCATAAAAACAAAGTTAAAAATCGTGATTTTCATTTATATCGGGCAGGTCACAAATTTTTAATTTTATTTATTGAGGCTTATTTAATTAAGAGTGGAAGAAAACATAAACAGCATAACAAAGCATACTTAAGACTAAGAGTAATGTCTTAATGCACAATAAATTATATACAGCATCAAACTTTAAAGTTAACAGTGTTAAACAGCTGATTAAGAATTAGGAATAATCCGCCCTTGCTTCCGGGGCTACATTAAATTGAAAAGAATCTAAAGTAAGGTTATGGCCTTACAACAAAAAATAAATAAAAAACACTAACGGAAACAATGGCGGATATAGAGCAAAAATTAAGAAAAAATAGGTGTTTTAACCCCGTAGGTTACCAACTTTACAGTTATTGTAAAAGTCTGGTCATTGAGATAGAAAAGTTCGAATGATTTTCGCATAAATAGACCAGTAGTGCGATTCTGTAACTTAAAACAATAACAAGAATCGCTAAAGTTTTCAACATCTTTTGTTGTTTGCAGTAACGATTTGGTGATTCTGTAACTACTGCTTAACAACAGTAGACAACTTTTGGCTCCAGTAGGCATCTCTGACGAACGAACTGTCAAAAAACCGAAAATTACAAAGAATAATACGAAAAAAACAAATGAATATGCAACACAAAATGTTAGGAACGTTTTATTTTGAAAATAATTTAATTAAAATTTGGATCACATATCTATCAGTAGAATATACATATAGTATATAATTTCGAATGCATTTTCATGTAATTTTTCTTTTACCATTTGCACATTGATTGAGTGGTGGTAGACATACGCCTCCTCATGATGTTCTGGGGCCAAAATGGAGACATATGTACAATCGATAGCTCCGATAGTGCCTCCTACAAATGGTGAGGGTGCCGAAGCAAACACTGCTTTAGCCGCTTAGCGCTCCACTTGAGTCATTGGGAATCTCACCTTTGCAAAAAAAACATGGAGTCGTTAATTGCGTCCGTTACACGATGTATATAATGACTAATGCTCTCCCACGGGCCGTTGGTAACATCCTGTTGCAAAGAATCTCATGGCAGCTAGAACCTAGCAAAATAACGCTTCTAAGTTAATTCAAATATGACCCTTTGCACGATTTTATCTGTTTTTCAGTCGAAATTGTTGTAATTCTTAATTTGCCATCAAGCTGAAAAACCAGATTTTCAACTACGTCTGAAGATAAACTGTAGAGTTTCCGAAATTCGGTTCCAGTCAATTCAAATGGGTTATTTAAATATCGAAGCGCCTATCAACTGTTGGACCACTATTTAATGATTCATTCCACGACAAATTAGATGCCCAAAGACATTTTAAAAACATTTAAAACAGTTCATCGAATTCTTAACAACACAAAATTTTTTGTCGTTTACTTAACAACAGCTGATTTTACAGTAACGACTATCGTTAAAAATTTTACTAAATTGCAAAATAAACAATTTTGTTGTTAGTCATTTTTAACCATTCCGATTATCGTTAAAAAAGTTATAGAATCCCTCTACATGGGTGAAAGGTAGTTAGTTGTGGACCAACTAAAACCTACCAGGAAATAGTATGTTTTATTAATACGAGGGCAGTTCAAAAATTCCGTGATTTTTCCAACTTTCCTCGTAGTTTTATAAAATGCAACACTGCTGCGTTTAACAGCTGTTCAAAACATACAACCTCGTGGATTTTATTAAAAATGGAAAAAATGAATTTCGAATAGTGTGCAAAAAAATAGTGTTTAATAATCATTAAACACTATTTTTTGCGAAAAAAAAAACGTCAATTTAACCAAGAAAAAGCTTGATAAATATTATGGGGACTCTGCTCCATCAATAAAATCAATAAAAAGGTGGCTTACTGACTTTCGTTGTGGTCGCACAAGTACAAATGACGCTAGACGGCCAATTAAGGTCAATACACTTTGAAATGTCGAAAAAATCCACTATTTGGTGTTGGCCGATCGAACAGTAAAAGTAAGTGAGATTGTTAATGCCGTACGCATTTCATGTGGCAGTGAGTTTTCGATTTTACATGATCAGTTGGGCAAAAGAAAGCTGTCTGCCGCGTTTTCTCTCAATTGACCATATACGTAAAGTAGATTTTTTTCCGCGTACGCCATTTTGTTTTGAAGTGTGTTGCAATAAATTGTTATTATTGTAATAAAATATTATTAGATCATTAAGACATTTTAGTAAAGTATGTATAAAGTCGCTTGTCTCTTTTTTAAAGCTTCTAAAATTTGTTTACACAAAAGTGTATAAATGTGGAAATTTTTTGACTCAAAGTTATTAATAAACTTATATTTCGTCGACAAAGCAATTTCCACAGCTAATTAATTTAGTTTGTAAATAATTAAGAGATCTGTTATTATGTCTGCACTATTTATAATCCAAAGCTCGATTTGTTCTTCGTCAATAAGAGCTTTTTTATATATGACACCATCGAGTTCCACTTAGTAGACTGTGGTAATAAAATAAATGAGTTTCCTGGTAATCCCGGATACATTTTGTGGGAAACCGGAAATGAAAACTGACCGGAATGCAGCCATTGGCTAAGGGTAAGCAAAATACCATAGTAACGTAAATTTTAGACAGCCTCACATGTTATCAAACAAGAGGGAACGCTTTTAATACTTCTATCATCAAAACCAAAAACGATTTAGGAAAGTAGATTGTCAGCTTTCGCCAGCAGAAATGAAGCTCTTCTTTTTTCATAGAGAAGGTGTATTTCTTTTGAATTTTTAATTGCAACAGAGAAAAAAATTATATTCATTCAATCTTTTTCTTTTATGTTGGAATGTTAAGACTTTCCCTTGAACTGTTTTTATTACGCCTATGTTGCAAAAGTATATATAAAGTCAAACACAACTAATATTCATTCTATTCTTAATCAAAAATGAATTTTAACTGGACCTCATACTTGCTTATTCCACGCGCGCCGTAAAGACATTATTTTTCAGTCTTAGCTACCTGGGGAACCAGATCAATTTGAGTTTTTTGTATTGCTAATAACTAATATAAGTATCCAAATTGATTGGGAATCGTTGATGAATGCCTAAGCACAAAGGCTATTTCCTCTTTGTGAACAGAAGATCCTACAGAGAATTTGAACTCTTTAACCAAATCAATATGAATATGTATTTTGCGCAAACATCCTTTGAGCAAAACATCCTACGCTTGAAGTATTCACTTGATGGCGTTCGTAGTGGATGGAACGAATGAATGTACCACAATGGGAGGCCCGAGAACATCAACTGGTACTAAATAAACATGAGGACTGACGCCCTTTGTTTGTTTGTTTGTTGTCTTAGAAATTTTCTTTTTCTTTTCTTTTTTATTTTTGGCAAATCGACATTTACATTTACATCGAATTTAAATGGAGGTAAGGAATACACAAGTATCTTAGGAATTGATCGAATAAATTGACAGGTTATTTCAGTTTTATATTATCTTTTCCTTTTGCTGTCGTACGGAACACAAACAAATATATGAGATGAGAAACAATGCTTAAGGGTATTTCTTTTCCTTTTTGGCACAGATGCTAAACAATACCATAAAAATATGCAAACTTTAAGAAGAAGAAGAAAAAACAACAAGTCAATATTGCTTTTTCCAGACATATGTACGAGTAATACGCTTGGAGATTATCACATTGATACTCTTGGTTTTGAAATATTGATTAATTTTTCACAAGCAAATTGGTACAGTGCAATAAATTTTATAAAGAAATTTAACATCTCCAAAACAATAAAACAAATTATATTTTTTAAAATTAAACTAAGTAACAAAAATCTTTTATACATTTCACCTGTTTGCCCTTTGGGTCCAGGAGTCTGAGTATTTTTGAATTCGTTGTTGTTGTTGTTCGGGTTGATCCTCCTTCGGATTGATCCGGTGCAAAGAACCGGCAGTCGTGGGATCGATATTTGAATTCGTTGTTGTTGTTGTAGCGGCACACACAGTTCCGAGGTTGTTGTTGTTGTAACAACAATATATTTATTTTGAAGTCTTGTTCGTCTATGATAGCCCTTGGCCGAAGAATTGCTGCTTCGGGTCAATCCGGTGCATTGAACCGACTGTCGTGGGATTTTAATTCGTAATAAATTCCGCTACAGTACCCATATTTACCCCTTTTTATTCGGGCCAATTCGAAACGTGAGTGCCGCCCTAGTCTGAGTCAAAATTTTCATATTGACTATTAATCGCCCATTTTGAAACATAGGGTTTTTTGTTCTATATGAGCCGAAACGTTTAGCAACTGCATTTCGTCTCAACAAACAGTCTCCATTAAAACCATTATTTGTCAACACAAAACTTATAATTAGTTTAGCAACTACTTTTAAGAGGAATTCTTTTGGCCTAGGCGGAATTCGCCCATTTACAATCCCAAACAGATGGCCATAATCATGCAAAATTTTGTTTTAATTTGTTTGATCGCTATCGTGCACCACACGAAATTCATTCATTAGGACATATTTGGTTAAATCAACCTTACTAAGCTACCTAATGGAAATATTTTTTGTCTGAATTTTGTGGATCAGCCTCTGGATCCTAAATTTTTTGGACAGAACAAATCCAAAAAGCCAGATAACACTTTGTGGCCGCTGTGAAGTAAAATTCGTTAAGGGGTTTGTCTTAATGGTGTCGTTTAACAAGTACACGAATCGACTTTTAAACATACCATCAAAAACATAAATTTCATCAAAAAAAGCTAGAAAAATGGTCCAACCATAATGTACGATGTTAATTGTGAGTCACACCTTATAGTCAAGTTTTTTGCCCAATTTAATTTTAAATTTCTTTGTTGTGGTGTTTGAAAAATTCAACCGTTTAGTTACGAAAATGGCCGTTCAAATCAAAATGAATTTCTTGCATTTCAAGATTATTTTGGTCAACATAATCGAGCAAATGTGTCCACAGCGGATTCGTAAACAAGCAAAATTACAGCATTTGGGCAAATAAGAATCCACGAGTGATTTTTGAAAAGCCGATGCATCCACAAAGAGTAACTGTTTGGAGCGGTATATAGGCAAGCTGCGTCATCGGGCCGTACTTCTTCGAAATTGATGTCGGCCAAGCAGTTACCGTGAATGGCGTTCGCTATAGACTTCTTGTAGCCAGAAATTGAGGATATGGTGGACATGGACGATATGTGAATCCAACGTTCGTCCAAAAAAAAAAAAAAACAGGATGGTGCCACTTGCCACGCAGCCAACGAAACGAAGGCTCTTTTGTGCGAGAAAGTCAATGGCCGAGTTATCTCACCTCGTGGCGATGTTAATTGACCGCAACGATCATGTGATTTGGATATTTAAAGGAAAAACTGTACGGCAATAAGCCAAGAACAATTAAAGAGCTAAATAAGGTTAAGATAATTCGACACATTACTGAAATTGAACCTCCATTATGTCTCAGAATCATTAAAAATATGGACCATCGGATAGAGGTATGCCACCAAAGCCGTGGCGAACATACTTTGTTGCACACATATTTGTCATAGATCCTTTTATCATAATAAATAATATTAAGAGAATTCTCTGAAATCTTTTTGTTTTATTTACAATTAACGTCGTGCTTACTAGTTGGACCACTCTAAATATAAATAACCAAAAAGCTGAATAAAAAATCCTAAATTTTGTACAAAGGAAAGTTATTAAATTTGTATGATTTGTCCAATACTGTTTCTCGCTGAATTATATTGGAACAAAAAGTACTTTCATTTCAAAGAAAGAATCGCCATTATTTTAAAAGTGAACAGCTAAGTAGAGGGTGGCCCAAACAAGACTGAATGTTTAAAAAAGTAACCATTCACATCTATTATCTCAACTCAACGTCATCATTTTAATGACAGAACAGCACCCAGTAACAACATGATTAGGAACTTAGTCTCCCGTTTTAAGAAACAGGGATCAGTACCATCAGCGTCAATTGCACCCCTTCAGGTGTACTGTTTGGTGCGGTGTTATGATTGATAAAGATATTTTTTAGAAAATGAGGAGGGGGTCAACCAAAACGCCATTAACGGAGCTTTGTATAGGACTATGATTTGTTTGCTTCCGCAAGTTGAGAATAATCCTAACATATGGTTCCAGCAAGATGGAGCCACTGCCCATACAGCAAGAGCCACAATGGAATTTATTCGTTACCTCTTTGATGAACCCTTCAGTCTTTCTTGGGCCAACCATTATATTTAAGAAAACATAACATTGATTGAATTAAAGCAAATTGTTAAATATATATTAATATAGAAATATACAATTATGGAAATGTGGTTACTCTTACCTGAATAGGTCTTATATCCTCAGATTCATACTAGTCATGTGGACGCCTTATTAATTCGTAATGCCTGGTGCACATACATATTCAGATATTCAAAGTTCGCATTAACATGCAAATATCAAATCCCAAAGATATATGCAACGAAAACCCAATTTAAAAATTGATAAAGTGCAGTCAGTTGCACTTTTTCGAATATTTGTTGTACGTTTTCCAATGGCCCATAGTGTTGCTATAAGTGTGCGCCGGCGAAAGTTCAGTTTATAGGGGACACCTCAATCCGATGGTCTATATTTTTAATGACTATGAGACTTAGTTCAGTCGCTCATAATTTAGCCGTTGAATTGTTCTTGGCTTATTGAAGTACAGTTTTTTCAATATCCCCAAAAATCGCATGATCGAGGCGGCAAATTAACATCGCCACGACGTAAGATAACACGACCATTGGATTTCTTTCGAAAAAGAGCCATTGTTTCGTTGGCTGTGTGGCAAGTGACACAATCCTTTTAGAACCACATATCGTCCATGTCCATTTCTACAATTTTAGGCCACGAGAAGTCCGTTATTATCTCATGTAAGCGACCACCAATCACGGTTACTGCTTAACCGATCTCATTATCGAAGAAGTACGGCCCAATGACAAAACGTACTGGGCGAGCATGCTTTTTTTTCACATTTCTTCAGACCCAGTTTGCTTCTCCAGATAGTGGGCGATTATGCTGACCAAAGATTTGAAACCCATTTTCGTAAAAGGCTTGGCGAGCTGCTCAATTTAGTACCTTTCCATGGTTGAATTGTCAAACACTAAAACATAGAAAGGTCAAATTAGGTTGGGCAATAAACTTGACTTTAATGTGTAACTCACAATTAACATCGCGCATTATGGTTGGACCAACCTCAGTAATAGCCTAATAAAGGGACTCTTGACTTTAAGGCTTTCTGCTAATGGTCACCGGAATTTGGACAATATTCTTCAAGTCAAGTTTAACAAGTATTGACAACTTTATAAAACTTCTTGCTGTGTGGGGCTTAAAAACGTTCGTCCATGGAAGGCTTATTCTAGGGACTCGGGACGTTAAAGCCTTCTGCTACTGATGACTGCGACAGGTATTAATGTAAATTTCTTTTAAAATAGCACAAGTTGGATGGCCCCTCTTTAGTTTTGTGTTAATGTATTTTTGGCATTTGATGCCAAAAGATCCAACGCACCTCCCATCGTCAACGTCATTCTAGTGGCCCCAAACATGTCCGAATCGTAAAATGAACGCACATTTGCAATAGTATATTACCAACTTCAATATTGTAGTTGTAAATGGTTTATTGAAGGATTGGGGAGGGGGTTGTTGGTCGTTTTTCTACCACTCTCTTGCCGATGTTCGTGTTCTCTGAAGCAATCTGAATGAGAAGGCAAATGGTTGTTCTTTTCCTTGGTCTCCCTATTAAAGACTGCATGTTTCTGAACAGAGTGTAGAATTTATATTGTAAACAGCTCACAAATTTCCTTTTTTTCGACTGTTGAAATAAACAGTTCGGTGATTGAAGTTAACGTTTGTTGCGAGTAAGTCCAATCGATGTCGCAAAATGTCTCACGACCTTTGTGAAACGGCCACCATCATGAATGCAAACAGCGAAATCGGGTTTCTAGCCTCCATATCCAATTGACAATAAGGAAGTGTCTCTGTTTTCCAATACTAGGACATTTAGCGTCGTTGATTTGATCAGAGACACACGTATTTAGGTTCACGATTTGTTCTGTTCATAAAGAGAAAGTTTGCTAGACTTTTTAAAACGGATGTTTATTTTATGTATTGACAGTTACAGGGCGATTCACGCTTTCAAACATATTTATGCAAATTTGTGTTGTCATTTAATTATATAGCAACGGCACCTAATTGAAATGCGTGTCGTACTAAGCCCTGGTGTACAGATTGACGCGATACGACAGTGATCATGCGTCGTACGGATTGAATTCTTATAGTCGGTGTTAAAATTGGTAAATAAATTTTGATATGATAAAAAAAAATTGCGTCTTTTTGCTGTGCAGACCCATGCAAGGTAAAAATGCTTGGTCAATCACAACTAAAAAATCCACAATCATATAGGTGATATACCACTAACTAACAATAAGTTAATTGAATTGGTAGCAAAAAATGTTTTACAGCGCTATCCAACATTCCTATCATTTTCTCATCATTTCATTTCCCCCTCCAAAGGTAATACTATTAAAATAGCAATCGCACAAGCCAACTTGGAAGCAGAAAATAAATGGAGAATTTGCAATCACATCTACAAAAATATTAATTCCATTGGAACTACCTTCAACAGCTTGCCATCAAAATAAAAGTTTTGAGATTACGCATTCCCGACTAATTCACGGACACCTTTTGAACAAGGAACCCCACCCAATATGTGATTTTTGGAACAACTGTAACCTATCAGTGGCCCACCTACTCTTGGATTG
Source organism: Hydrotaea diabolus (assembly GCA_963513945.1). Lineage (NCBI taxonomy): Eukaryota > Metazoa > Arthropoda > Insecta > Diptera > Muscidae > Hydrotaea > Hydrotaea diabolus. The sequence goes on along the minus strand of OY740718.1, from coordinate 80,605,724 downwards.
TGCATCACTACAACTAACGAGATGCAAAATATTCAAACTTTAATAATTCATGATAAAATATGATTTGTACTTATTTAAATTTCCTAACTCAAAAATATTTCTTATGTGTTTGTATGTAGATCACATGTATTATAGGCATACATGTGATCTACATAGTTGCTAGTGTTTTTTTTTTCTTAAGTTTATAATAATTTTTAATTGTCATAGATATAAACACATAATTTAATTATAAATAATGATTGAATTGGTTAAAAAATGGTAAAGCACTCTGTTCCCGTTCCGTTCTTTTTACTGCTCTCTCCTAAGAACATATGAATTTCAGATGGAAAATTGCTCGAGTATATTCGGACATTTGTAAGAACCTAGCCAACCAATTGCGAAATTTGTCTAAACGCTACTGTTATTAGAAACTAGCAAGCGACAACGACAAAAAATCTTTGATGTGAATAGCAGCGTGCACCTGTCTCAACGCAATTTTACTCGCTTACTCAACTAATTAGTGATCGCTAGGTTTAAAACTTAAAAATTTGACGAGATCGGAAATTTGTTTTTTCTAGTAAAAAGTTATGAATGAAATACTTTAATCGAGAAAAAATCAAACTCGCTAAATGTTACTCGTAAATAACTATCTTCTCAAAAAAAATTTTTTTTTTTAAAAAAAAAGAAGTTTTAATGGAAATTGTCTATAGTTTACTGTAAACAAATTCGTTTTCATATTGTTGTACAAAATGTGAATTTATTGTAGCGAGATGCCAATACACCAATATTTGCCAAATATTTAGGGGTAATACTCGATTGTACAATCAACATTAAAAAAACATTCCTTATACAGTGGATAAATTATCAGGGCTGTCATAGAAACCAATCACTTTTGATTTTAAAAACGATAAGAAAAAAGGCTTTGGTGTCATGAAAACCATAGTTATCGGTTTTATCAGCAACAGCTGATTCGAACATTGGTTTTATTTACATTCGAAATGGACAAAGCCAACTTGGTTTCATGACACCAAATGAAACCAAAATTGGTTTGCAAAAACGACAATTAGTAAAACCGACATGGTTTCTATGACAGCCATGTATATATTGGATAATAAACACAAATCTGAACTAAATATCGAAAATAGAACATTAATCATCAAAGCAATATTTCAAGACATGTTTTATTCTTCTAAAGTATGGACAGCTAAAGCTTAATTCCACATTAAAAAATTGCAGGTTTCACAAAATTAACTACTCAAAATGATTTAAAGGCTGTTATAGTTTTATTCCACACAAAGACTACACCGACTTTCCAACATCGAATTAGTGCAAGCAAAATATATCGACTTTGCAAAGCTTTAAGAGAAGATGTGAACAATCTCAATATCTATACATTAATGAATTAAATTCATCCTAATTTTATAAACTAACGTCTCCTTATTTTTTATTAAAAATCTAAAACAAAATCAACCTTTATATAGGTTTTGTAAATGTTGTAAATGCAAGTAAATTAATACATATCGTTATATATTATACACTATTATAAATTAGAATAGGAATTATAAATCCCAAAATTCTTGTTAATATAAATTGTACATTGATGTTATTTATTTGGAAAAAAAATCATCAAAAAATCCAACCAAAAACTTCGCAACATATTCACAACAAAAACAACAACTAACAAACTCAACACAAACAACGTTGTATATGAGATCACTTGCAGTGGCAATGACAACGAAGATTGCCAAAGAGTGTACGTTGGAACAACAAAGCGAACATTAGGCATTAGAATCTCAGAACACGAAGCAGATATTCGAAAAGACAAGGAGACAACTGCACTTGCACAACATGCAAAAGAGAGCGGACATAAAGAAAACTTTAAAAACGTCAAAATACTCGACAGAGAGAAAAACGAAAACAAAAGATATACACTGGAGAGCCTAAGAATCCAACAAAGAATAAACAAATCTTTAAACACCAAAGAAGATAAAGACAACACTAAGCTGCAGTATACCGTTGCGTTATTTTGAAGCATACAGTTCTGTGATATTAGTATTTAAGTTTCCTCCTTCTGTGATTTTTACATTGTATAATTATTTATTTTATTATTTATTACTTGTGTCGTGATGTAAACTAAACCGTAAGTTAAGTAAACTATTTTTTTTAATAGTATAGCAAAATGAAAAACTAATGTAATGTAACATAATTTATTTTCGTCTATAGCATATTTAGTAAAAAATCTCCTGATGAAGTTGGAAACAAAACAACGAAACGTTGAGAAAAGGATGAAATAATTTAGTTTTATTTACATCAAAACATATAACTTGACCATCACAGCCCATATGTATATAAAAAAATTCAACGAAATCATTTTTTTATTCGTGTACAAAGGTGTGATGTTATCGGGATAACGATCTCCTGAGCGAGTTGCCAATCGAGTTACGTAGTTGGCAAGTCTATCGAAATATTAAAATTTCGGCATCACCCCATTCATTTAATAAATTAAATACAATTAGAAATAATAAAAACCTGCAACTATGTGGAAAAAATTCCATTTTAAATTAAGAAGTCTTTCTTGATAAATATGAAAGATGAGTGTCTCAAAAGGAACTATGTATATGAGAACAGCGCTTAGTCCCTAATGTTTAGGTGAATATCGTAATGACCTTAAAGACACTGGTGCTATAAAAAATCGACAATTAACAAGTAAATCTCCCAGAATTGTCTATCCTACATAGAAACGAACTCCATGTTGGAGAGTATAAACGCTACGTCGGCCTGGCCGAACTTGCAAATTGCAAAATTCCCCATAACTAAAGTTTCCTTTCACCGGCTTAAGTATAGTTTAGCGGCATTGCTAAAATTTATTTCAAACTCGCAGTACTATTAGAACTTTTGGGCCGAACTTTCCGAGTTACGGACCTTGGATATCTTATCCGTGATATTTTAGATCTGCTCGGAAAAAACTTTGCATCACGGCAAAACTTATCTGATCATCGTTCGGATGACTTATGACGAAGGCTTAAAAGTCCAGTACCTAGACTAGACCAGTTCATGACTGTCACCAGACTAGGCCAGTCTATGACTGATAGCCGTTAAGTCCGGCCAGCCACTCATGAAGAAGTTATGGCAAAATTACAGTTACTAAAGCGTGACGGGTAAAAAAGCAAACTAAATATTTGAAGCCCATTGGAATGGAGCAGTTGTTTTGCAAAAAAAAATTATTTACGGTACCCGGGTCCAGGGGCCTTGAAAATGATTTTTGCAATATAAAAGTCTTCCTGTGTAGCCAGCGTTAATGATTTTCAGCTATGGCGAGTTGGCACTGGACTTTAATTCCTTTTGCTATTGTTGAAGTAGCGGCAACTGCCGCTGACGCCGGGGTGACGCCCTTTGCCAAAGAATAGTTTTTCGGGTCAGTACGGTTTATAGAACCGGCTGTCGTAGGATTGCCTTCTGTCATTCAGCACTTACATTTATATGGTTAAAATTCTTCAATTCGGCCAACGGAGTACTTGACTATGTATGTTACATAGTCACATACTCCGTTGGCCGCCCAAGTTCAAATCCGAGAAAGAACTTCTAACATTTTTCAGCAGCGGGTTTCAACCTCGTTAAATGCCGAAGACTTTACGAGTAAGAGATTTCCATAAACCATGTAAAAACATTTCTACAAAATGCATTAGTTGGTTGGAGCCGGCTTTAAACAGTAAGTCACGGTCAGTGAGTATAAGAATTAAATCGTGCTCAGCTCACTGATGTAAGAGAAGTCTCCCATGTTCCTTAATGGAATGTTGTGGGAATAAAGCATAAAGTAAACACAAAACTTTTTCAAAAAAATAAATCGCTCTAGTAGGATTTATTTTTTTAAAAAAAAATTATTTGATTCAAAAAGTGCACGTATCCGCCAATTTTTACAGTGCAATTGAACCGCGTCTATTTCGCTAGCTTGCAATTCTTTTAGAATTCCGTATTATTTGCGAATGTGTTTTTGGGTCCCTAGGGGACTTACGGTACGCTATTTGGGCCTTGACGACGCTATAGTTCGCGCCAATGCATTTTTTAGCATCCTTGAGCAATATCCTTTTCTGATAACTGGGCGGTATCATCTTCAAGGCTTTGGCGGCCTCCGGGACCAGAGCCCCGGAAATATAAATATTCAATCCAATCTGAAGACGAGGACATATTAGTTGTATACACTTCATCATCAACGCTACTAAAGCCTAAAAAAGTGGTCCGCTTTTCCGCTCCAAGCCTTCCACCCTAGTCTTAGCTCCATATTGACTATTGGTCGCCTGTTCGGACCATGCGAGACGTTATTTGCAACTATGTTTTTTGTGAGGTATTAAATGTGCCTTAACTTACAGACAGCAGTTTAGATATTGTCCGATCGAAATGTTCGAAAAAGTCATTCAAAATTTAACCCTCAGAATGGACAACCTGATACGTATTTGGGGCCACCATTTGAAGGAAATTAAATTCAAAAAACTAATGGCATAAATGATCTTTCTAACGAACAAATACATATTCCACACCTGATTCAATTTTTGCATTTTTTTATTTTGAAAAAATACCTCTACATTGATCACCCGTTACATCAAACAATATGCTCGCCTATCTTTAATAAGCGAACAAATTCTTTGTCGTACCACAACGATTGTATTCAGATGTCTCGATTACAAAGGCATTCGCCAAATTAATTTAACATTGGACATTTGACAAAGCCAAATTTTACATCGCATCAGCACTATAGAGATTATGCAGCTTATGTAAATGGTTGTCCAACCATTATGCACGATGTTAATTGTGAGTCACATCTTAACGTAAAGTTTTTTGCCCAACTTAATTTGACATTTCTTTGTTTTAGTGTTTGACAAATTCCACCATGGAGAGGTGATCAATTGAGGAGAGTGATTTTTTTGGTCAGCATTATCGCTTAAGTTTGTCCACAATCGGGAGAATATTGATTAAATTTCAGGAAACCGGGTCTGCTGGAAATGAGAAAACACCTTTGCATGCTCCTTCTGCGGAAACCATAATCTTATTCGCGATAGAATGGGACAAGAGCCGTAAACCTCGACTCGTCGTCGTGCCCAACAATTTAACATCTTAAGAACATCACTTAAGCGATTTTCGAATAAAGATTTAAATTTACATGTTTACAAGGTTCAAGCTGAAGCCTACTGACCATTTGAAGCGTCATCAATACACCGAATGGTTGCTTGAACAGACAGAAGTGAACGGTGACTCCAAAGAAAATCTTCTTCGTGACGAGGCACACTTTGACCTCAGTAGATTCGTTAACAAGCAGAATCGCCGCATTTGGGCAAATGAGAATCCACGAGCTATTGTTGGAAAGCCAATGCATCCACAAAAGTGACTGTTTGGTGAGGTTTATGGGCTGGCTAAAGTCATCGGACCGTAGTTTTTCGAAAATGAGGCCGGTCAAGCAGTTACAATGAATGGTGCTCGCTATCTCGAGATGATAAAGGATTTCGTGTGGCCAGAAATTGAGAATATGGACCTAAACGATATGAGGTTCCAACAAGATGTTGCCACTTAAAACACATCAAACAAAACAATGGCTCTTTTGCTCAAGAAATTCAATGGACGTGTTATTTTACGTTTCGGAGAGTTCAATTGGTCGCCACGATCATGTGATTTGGCACTATTAGACTTCTTTCTTTGGATACATTTTAAAGAAACAGTGTACGTCAATGAGCCAAGAACAATTTAAGAGCTTAAAGATGTGATAATTCGACACATTACCTTCAATGGCGGATATTATGCCTCAGAGTCATAGAATTTATGGACCATCGGATAGGGGTATGCTGCCGAAGCTGTGCAAACATTTGGCCAATATTTTGTTTTACTCAAAATTGTCATAGATCCTTTTATCATAATGAACAATAATAAGATAATTTTCTGAAAACTTTTTGTTTTATTTACAATTAACATCGTGCGTCTTAGTTGGACCACCCTTTAGTTTCGTCAAGAAGTTTACGAAACGCAAAACTTAAATTAAGTAACTGATTTATTCTTCACCATTGAGGACCATAAAGATGTGGACGATATAATTTCTAAAGTAGCTTAACTTCTAACATTTTATCTTGAAAAAAAGTTAAATGTTATAATTGCTTCATATAGAGTAGATAGATAAATAAAGATAGACTAAATCTCCAGTCAGTTTACAGGGAAGCAAGAAGGCTGCATACCGGATAATATCGGGTGATCTATCTAGAAATATTTTTTCAAAATAAAAAATAATACAAAAATTTAAATCAAGTGTGGAATCTTTATTCGAAAGGACATTTTATGCCATTTATTTTTTGAATATAATTTCCTTCAAAGTATGGCCACAACAACGCCCCAGGGTGTCCATTCTGAGGGCCCAATTCTGAATGAATCATTCGAGCATTTCGACTGGTATGGCGTTAATGACACGCGTAATGTTGGCATCCAAAACCTGAATCGTAGCTGGTTTGTCAGCATAGACTTTGGACTTTACATAGCCCCAAAGAAAAAAGTCTGAAGGTGTGATATCACACGATCTAGGCGGCCAACTCACCGGTCCAAAAGAAGAAATTATCTAGTCTTTGAAATTACCTTTCAATAGATACATTGTTTGAGCAGCTGTATGGCAAGTGGCACTGTCATGTTGAAACCAAATTTCGTCAAGATTACGGGCTTCAATTTAGGTAGAAAAAAGTCTGATATCATGGCGCAAGAGAGGGCATCATTCGCGGTTACGTTACGGCCATCATAATTTTGGAAAAATTTGGACCGATGATTCTACTAGACCAGAAACTGCACCAAACCGTGGTTTTCTCTGGGTATATTGATAATCAGGTTGCTCTTCAGCCCAAATGTGGCAATTATGTTTATTGAAGTTTCTGTTGAGCCAGAAATGGGCTTCATCACTATACAAAATTCTGGCCGAAGCCAGTTTCTTACCGGTCGCTCATTTCCATTATGCACTTGCACAATTAGGAGACATTGTTGCGGCGTAAGTCTTTCCATGATGAAATGTCAAACAGCACTGAAAACAAATAAAAAATATAGTTGCATACAACTCAAGCGTAATCTGTGAAAAAACCCTATTGAAAAAATACCTCTAGATGGATCATCCATTATATCCCGAGAATTCCTGGAAGACCAACTCAAATGCTAATGGAGTTATTCGAAATATGTTAAAGAAATTGGTGCTGGGTATTACAGGGTGAACGATTTAACTTTTAAATTTGAATCGGCTGTTAAAGTAAGTATTGAAAAATTTCTTAAATTTTTGGTTTTTTATTCATATGACAACCACAACTTGCTCGGCAGTCCTCATCCGATGAACCCAATTTATTAGTTTATTTTCGATTGTTTCTGGTCGAATCTTTTCAAAGACAACTTCGATTTCATGTTTCAACGCTTCAATTGTCTCTGGATCCTTTCGTAACATTTATCCTTAAAGGATCCCCGCATAAAATAATCCAAAAGTCTCAAATCACAGCTCCAAAGCAGTCAATCCAGATCACAATTTCGGCTGATTATTCGATTTTCAAAAACAGTGCGTAATATATCGATGGTTACTTTGGCTGTGTGGCATGTGGTTGTTGAAACCAAATGTCCTTCCTGACATTGAATTTTTGAGAACAAAACTTCTTTGAACTTGGCGCCGTAATGCCCCAACGATGCCACCAGCCAGCTTTTCGATATACACATGTGGGTTTTCTGAACCCCATATGCGACATATTTGCTTATTGACATAGCCACCGAGATGAAAATGAGCTTATTCAATTTTCGGTTTTCTTCATTTCCTGCCAAACAATCTTCAGCCCATTGGGCGAAGCGAAAACGCATCGGATGGTGTTCCGTTATTAAATGACAAAGTTCAACCTTTCCTTACTCATTTTCGAAGAAAAATGGCCCAACGATGCCGCCAGCCCAATGCAACCACTCGTTGTGGATGCATTGGCCTTTTAAAATATATGTACAAGTGTGGGTTCTCTGAACCCCATATGCGACATATTTGCTTATTGACATAGCCACCGATATGAAAATGACCTTTATCAATTTTCGGTTTTCTTTATCTTCTGCTAAACAATCTTCAGCCATTATTAAATGACAAAAACCTTTCCTATAAAACCTGAAAATTTTAAAAAAATTATCAGTACTTTTTTACAGCCGTGTCAAACTAAAATGGCCCACCCTATACTTATAACGCCCCGTTCGCTATTAGTCTTTACTTACCTATTTATTTATGCGATATTTTTCAGAAAGGCAGACAGCCATTATCCATAGCCTATTTTAATTTAATCGGACCCAACTGCAATTCAAAAACACTTTAATTAGGCATCAACGAAATCTGTTAACAATCTCAAGTTAATTAAAGCAATTCAAGTACTTAAATTCACTCCGAAAAAGAAGAATAAGTATAAAACTTACATTAGGGATTTGGACACTGCCGTATACCAGTCCTTAAAAAGTCGTTTTCTTTTGAGTATATAAATCATCTGGCCCAGCCGCTCAACCATCCAAGGTTGCATGCTGCAAAGCACAATGTGTCGCCTGATGTCCTCAAGGCCATCGTCCGTCGGCATTTAATAATGATTTTACTTATCCGTTCGGGTAGACAACCCTAATCCTATACATTCACTCCCACTTATTTGAATAAGTAATGCATTAATCTTTTAAAGTAAACCTCTCAACAAGCCGCAACTGACAGAGTTGTACGTTTCATTTTGTTATTTATCGATTTTGGTTTGCTTTGTTGTGCAGATGTATTCACAAAATTGCCTATTGATTACAAATACTCCCTAAATAATTTGACTATTTATTTGCTTTTGGTCCTTAACAGAGATTTCGCTTTTTGGTCTTTTACATACCCGTCCGTCGTCCCTTTTTTGTTCGTCGCTCTTTGTGTGGCAGCTTTCGCCAGTACGAAAAAATAAAATGCTGGTATTTTAATATTTCAACTTCATTTGCGTTTTAAATCTTTTTCATTCAATGGAAACGTTTACAAAATGTGGCCACAAAATTCCCTGCCACTACCACTTATCCCAGTTCCAATCGCATGCAAAGTACAACGTATAGAACTGGATCAACTCGCTCCATGTGAATATACAAAAAGAGTAGAATGTTCGTGTTCGAAGTGGTTACGAGAAGAACTCCCCCTTTTTCCAAAATGGTATTACAATAGCCATTTACTGATGGTATGCGACGGAATGTACGGCATTCGGTCATGAGCTTAGAACTAATCAGGGCTATTTCTAAAAGATGAAAAACAGAATACTTGGTAAATCCTTGTTATGGAAATGTTTCGACATATTTTGCAGTATGTGCGAATCAGCAGCTTCATTGAATATACTGGATGGCCCAAATAAGACAGAAGGGTTAAAAATATTCATATCTATTATGTTTCTAATTTCTTTTTCTCTCTTTTGCAGTTATACTAAGTAGGGACATAAATACTGTTACAACATTGAACACACCAATTCAATAGTAGAACTGAACATACCCCATTAATGTCATATGGGTTTTGAAAGCTAACCTCAATAGCATTAGTCTGTAACGGGATTTTAAAATGGTTTCAACTTCCATCATGGAGTGGTCAGATAATGAGAACCGTATCGCTGTAATAGCGCTTTTCAAGTGTGAAATGAAAAAAGTGATATTTTCAAAACGCTTCGGCCACTAGGGTTTAGCCGATGTTCGTCGACCGATGCATAAAACAGTTTGAGGAGACTGGAGATTTAAAAGACTGCCACCGGTCGGGCCGCCCACGCTCTGTTCAAACACCGCAAGTCATCAAAGCCGTTAAATCAAGAATTCACAGAAATCCGCTCCGAAAACAGAAAAGCATGGCCCGTGAGATGAATATCACGCAAAAGTCCATGAGTCGAATCAATGAAAAAGACTTGGGACTTGGGGCTTTCAAACGACGTACCGGAAATTTATTGACTGCAGCTTTAAAAAAAAATAGGATTGAAAAATACAAACGTCTTTTGGTGAAGCACGCTGATAACTTGCACAGAAATTTTTACCGTTCAGGAAAAATTTAACAAGCAAAATGATAGTGTATGCGCGGTCATCTAAGGAAGAATCTGTACTGATCCCAAGGGTGGAAGGCAAAGGGTCATCACTCAGCTTTAGTCATGGTTTGGTGGGGTGTCTCTTACGATGGGGTCACTGACCCGCATTTCTGCAAACAAGGAGTCAAAACATCGGCCAAAGTTTACCAAGAAACCGTTTTGGAAGCTTTTGTGAAGCCTCTTAACAATTCCCTGTTTCAAAACTAGCCATGGACTTTCCAGCAGGATTCTGCGCCGGCCCATAAGGCTAAAAGGTCCCAGGCCTGGCTTCGAAACAATTTGCCAGCGTTAATTTCCTCTGAAATATGGCCCTCAGGCAGTCCAGATTTGAACCCATTGGATTACAAATTGTGGGCGGATTTAGAGGACAAGGTTTGTCACAAAAGATAGCCCAACATTGGATCTCTTAAGACTGCTTTGGTTCGAGCTGTGGCCAATTTTCCAATGGACGAGGTTTGTGCAGCTATTGATGATTGGCCAGTGCGATTTAAGGCGTGTGTAAAGGCAAAAGGCGGACATATTCTTTTTGGATACAATATACGAGGGCGGTTCTTAGCCTAGCACAAGAAGCGCGGTATAAACAGAAAAAAGTAAAGTGTTTTGGAAACTTCCATCTCTGCTATGAACACATGTTAAATTTTGTTTCGATCTGGCAACTCCTTCATATAGAAACAGGTGTTCACAAAAGACGCATCCGCGATTTTTTTACAATGGAAAAATTAGAAATGCGTGGTGTCATTAAATATTTACATAAAAAAGGTTTATCGGGACAAGAAATTCATAATGATATGGTGAATGTGTTAGGTGAAAGTGCTCCTTCATATGCAACAGTAAAAAATGGGTTGCTGAATTTAAACGTGGTCGTACAAGCATTGAAGATGAACCACGTAGTGGACGTCCAAAAACAGCAACAACAACAGAAATTGTAGCCAAAGTGCATGATATGGTATTAAATGATCGACGAATAAAAGTGCGTGAAATAGCTAATATCATGGGCATCTCAAATGATCGAGTCCATTTAATTTTGCATGAAGAACTACAGATGAAAAAGACTCTGCAAGATGCGGTGCCGGACTTGTTAACAGTCGACCAAAAACGCATAAGAATGAACATTTCTCAAGCTTGTTTGGATCGTTTTCAGCAAAATAAAATGGATTTTAAGCGTCGTTTCATAACTGTTGATGAGACATGGATCCACCACTATACTCCAGAGACAAAAGAACAATCCAAACAATGGACTGAAGCTGGAGGAAGTGCCCCAAAGAAGGCAAAAACAATTCAATCGGCTGGTAAGGTTATGGCAACGGTTTTTTGGGACTTCAAAGGTATTTTATTGTTTGACTATCTGCAAAAGGGTAAAACAATAAATTTATTTTAGATCAATTAAATGTACAAATTCGAGAAAAACGTCCTGGCTTACAACACAAAAAAATAATTTTTCATCAAGACAACGCACCAGCGCCGAGAGTGTTTTAACAATGGCTAAAATCAACGAATTAAAGTACGAGTTGCTTGACCACCCACCTTATTCTCCTGATTTAGCTCCCAGTGAATTTTACCTGTTCCCAAATCTAAAAAAAATCCTTGCTGGCAAGCGTTTTACCTCAAATGAAGATGCAATTACAGTTGTAAACCACTATTTTGAAGACCTGGAGGAAAACTATTTTAATCAAGGGATAGAATTGCTAGATAAGCGTTGGACTAAGTGTATTGAAGTTTCAGGAGATTATATTGAAAAATAAAAATATTTTTGAAAAACTAACTATTCTCTTTCATTGATAGGCTAAGAACTTTCCGAACCGCCCTCGTACATCAATAAATATATTAAAAAATATTTGGTCCAAAAACATTCAGTACTTTTTATTTTACAGCATAAAATGTGTGTAACATTATTTATTTCCCTACTAAGTATAGTTTTTTATGGAGATATATCATGACTACAAACGAAGGCTACTATATATGTGACGCGCAAAATTGAAAGGGACCTAAGGTTAAACCAGTTTTGTTCAGAAGAGCTATTTTAAAGATTAGGTCCCTTTCTATTTGCGCTTAGAATAGTCGACTTCACTTTCATAAAACGCGCATATCTCTGGGAGGGAACACTTTGGGGGCATGGGATCGGTCTCATTCGATGCTCAGATGTTGTCCACATCAAAAAAATATATATAAAATATGTGCGCTGTCACATATATTTCTGGCCTATATTAATATTAATATTAAAAATTGTTCTATTGTTTTTAAAGTATTCTCCAGCATGCATTAGACACTTTTGCATGAGCTCAAACCAATTGTCGAAGCAGTTTTTCCACTCCGATTGAGACACCTTCAAAACATCGTTGACCACGCATTTTTTTCTTGATGTGCGGAAATAAAAAGAAGTCATTGGATGCCAAGTCAGGCCTGTACGGCGGATGACCCATCAATTCGACGTTTTGGCCTGTCTAAAAGGCGCTGGTTTGAGTCGATGTGTGAGAGCTCGCATTGTCATGATGCACAATGATTCGTCTTCTCCTGTTCGTTTTTCGAATTTCTCCGAAGACTTCAGGCAAGGAAATTGTGGTGTACCACTCAGAATTGACCGTCCTACGCTGCTCAAGCTGAACAGTCGCCACATGACCAGTTTTGCGAAAAAACAGGCGACCATTTGCTTCGAAGTGCTTCTTTCACTACCAGCTTTCGTTGGATTTCGCTCGTCTTCGAAGACCCACACGGTCGATTGCTGTTTTGTTTCGGGCTCATACGCATAGATCCATGATTTGTCACCTGTGACGATCTTATAAACGCCTTTGCACCAATCAAGCGTGCCTTTTTTTGAGCGATTGTCAAATTGTGCGGGATCCAACGAGAATAAACCTTTTTTACGGCCAGGTGATCATGCAATATTAAATGTATGCTGGTGGAAGAAATGCCCAAGGTATGTCACATGAAGATCTTGCATTATCATTTCATGCACGGCATCAATGTTCTCTGACACAACGGCCGTTTTTGGACGACCTTCGTTCTTAAGCGAGCGTCGGCCACGATGGAATTCGTTAAACCAGTTTTTCACAGTGCTATAGGATGGTGCTTCATCGCCATACAAAGATTTAAGTTCATCGATACACTCTTGTCGTGATAATTCATTTTATTAATTAATTGGCATGTTATTCGGAGCCCATTGGGGGCCTATTAAAACTGAATTACAATATGCATCAAAACGTTAAATAGAACATCGTAAACTACTAGAAAAAAAATCAGTATAAAATAAAAAAATATAAATTAAAATAATACTAAATTCTTCAAAAAAAAGAGAAAAAAACCTGATGAAAGCATATCAATGATAATCAAGGAACCAAGGAAAAATATATGCAGCCCGATTCTGAATGACCATTCCCCGGGAATTGATTCCCTATTCCCTGTTCCCCTATTCTAAATTCAATCTCCATTGGAGTTTTTTCACTTTTCCCTAAAAAGGAATAAATTTCTCGGAAAAGAAGTATTCTGAATATCAAAAAGGGAGAATACAACAAATATTTGGACAAAATTTCCGCCAAAAAATTGCAAGGGAGTTGTGTACAGAATATGTAAATATATAATATTTTTCATATTTTTCGGTCACCAACTAAAACGCACGATGTAATTTGCAAATAAAAAACAAAAAGTTTTCAGAGAACAATCTTAATATTTTTTATTATGATAGAAGGATCTGTGACAATTATGTGTAAACAAAATATCGGCCAAAACGCCGCAGCTTCGTTGGCATACCCCTATCCGATGGACTATATTTTCAATGACTCCGAGAAATTCTTTATCATCCTTTAGCTCTTGAATTGTTCTTGGCATATTAGCTCACACTTTTTCTTTTAAATATTCTTAAATACAAAGAAAAAAGTCCAACGGTGTCAAATTACATGATCGTGGCGGCCAATTAACATTGCCATTGTTTCGTTGGCTGTATGTCAAGTGGTATCCGATGCTCCATATTTTCAATGACTCTGAGACATCCTTTAGCTCTTGTAATGTGCGTCAATAACGCACTCTTCTTTTAAATATCTACAAAGAAAGAAGTCCAACTGTGACAATCTTATGATCGTGGCGAAAAATTAACATCGCCATTGTTTTGTTGGATCTGTGGCACTATCCTGTTGGAACCACATGTCCCGGTCTATATCCTCTATTTCAGGCCATAAGAAGTCCGTTACATCTCGCGATAGCGAACAGCATACACGGTAACTTCTTGACCGCCAGTCCGTAAACCGCACCAAACAGTCACTCTTTGTAAATGCATCGGCTTATCAACAATCACTGTTGGATTCTCATTTGCCCAAATGCAGCATCCTGCTTGTTTACGAATCCACTGTGGACACGTTTAGTCGATTATGTTGACCAGAAATTTACGAAGTGCATTTTGATTTGGACGCCCATTTTCGTAGAAGGCTTTACTAATCTTAAGGCGCTGCTTTATTGTGTACCTCTTCATGCTTGGCAAAATGTTATACAAGCGGGCTACTCTTACGAGGAATGATCCACAGCCTAAAGTCATTCACAAACGGCGATATCTATTAAGCACTGCCTTAATTATATTCATATTACCTATACTTTGGGTAGTTCTAGTATACGAGTATACCTCTAGGCAGTACAAAACATCTAGCATAATGAGGCCATGAACCAGTTTTGTTTTTACTAAACGAGGTAAAACTAAGTTGATGTTGTAAAGTTGCTAAGTGTGTAACTAATAGGTGAAGCAATACTTGTACTGCGAATATGCTGCTCAAAGCAACTTAAGGTCCATTGACGGTGGACGGTTAACGGTAGGTAATCAGCTATTTCAGTTGAGGGTTGCATTTTGCATGTGTTAGAGGGAGATGACTACAGTTTGACGGTAGAAAACGACAGACTTCTGCAGGTTGCAGAATCAACCGTCCATCGTCAACCGTCAAGACTAATTGGACCTTTATCCAGCACTATTCCCAAACAAATAATACTCTGAACGAATTCTATAGATGTACCTTTGCAAAGTGCTTTAACGGACATTCCGGTTTTAGCCTTTTGAATTAGAATGGCAACTATTTTCTGATTCAGAACTAAAGTAAACGTGCCCTGGTTCAGTTCAAAATTTACCCAGGTGTGAAAAATAAGGTCATTTTTGAATGTTTGTTTTTGTTATCCATATGTCCATGTTTCACCCAAATTTAGCCAAACTGCAAAAATCATTTTATTGTCCATGTAAATGGTGGTCCAGCTTAAACGCACGATGTTAATTGTTAATAAAACAAAAAGTTTTCAGAGAATTATCTTAATATTGTTCATTATGAAAGAAGGATCTACAGGATGATATATTCACGACTGGATAAATTTCACCATTGTATTCCTTGGCTCATTTCATGAAAATGTGTCCATCTTCGACCTTGCCCGAAAATGCAAGGAGGCGAAACGGCAGCGGTTTGAAAATGTTCGGATTGATGGTCGGAGGATACTAGGGTTAAATTGACTTTTTATTGTTTTTCAAAGTATTCTCCAGCATGGGTTATATAAGTACACTCCGATTGAGACACCTACAAAACATGGTTTTTGAACGCTTTAACAGCGTCTTCTGGCGACGAAAATAGTTGACTTCATGTGCGGGAATAAAAAGAAGTCGTTGGGTGCCAAGTCAGGGTTGTACGGCGGATGATCAATTCGAAGTTTTGGCCGGTCAAAAATGCGCTGGTTTGAGCCGATGTGTGAGAGTCGCACTGTCATGGTGTACAATGATTTGTCTTCTCTTGTTCGTTTTTCGAATTTATCCGAAGACTTCAGGCAAACAAATTGTGGTGTAACACTCAAAATTGACCGTCCTACGTTGTTCAAGCGGAACAGTCGACACATGACCAGCTTTGCCGAAGAAACCGGCGACCATTTGCTTCGAAGTGCTTCTTCCACGAACAACTTTCGTTGGATTTGGCTCGTCTACGCAGATCCACACGGTCGATTGCTGTTTTGTTTCGGGCTCATACGCATAGATCCTGTGACGATCTTATAAACGTCATTTGAAGTACCGCGATCATATTTTTTCAAAATTTCTTTCCACCAATCGACACGAGCTTTTTTTTGAGCGATTGTCGAATTGTGCGTGATCCTACGAGAACCAACCTTTTTTACGGCCAGATGTTCATGCAATATCGAATGTATGCTGGTGGAAGAAATGCCCAAGGATTCCTCTATCTCACGGAATGCTACTCGCATTATCAGTTCGCGCACGGCATCAATGTTCTCTGGCACAACGGCCGATTTTGGACGACCTTAGTCGTTGAGCGAGCGTCGGTCATGATTGAATTCATTAAACCAGTTTTTCACAGTGCTTTAGGATGGTGCTTCATCGCCAAACAAAGATTTAAGTTCATCGATGCACTTTTGTCGTGATAATCCACGGCGAAAGTTGTGAAAAATTATCGCACGAAAATGTTCACCAGTTAATTCCATTTTTTTTGCCAAATTGATTTTTTAATTCACTGTAAATAACACAAATGATGGTCGTACGTCAAAACGTTCTGAGTACGTTTATGCTAAAAAATGTCAAACTTTCTAATGGAAATGTCAGATGGCGCCAGGCAACATTTAGTGTTGCCTAGGCCAGAAATATATAGCAATAGTATGTATATGGAAGTGTATGTAGTATATGGGAAGCCATTTTTGTGCCCCCGAACATTTCTACGGGCACTATATCAAAAAATAAGCCTATATTACTTAAAAAACATTTTACAGTACTACATTACCCGATTCTAAATACTCCCCCGGAGATAATTCCCGGGGAGTTTATTTTTCCCGAGAATTAAATCCTCCTATTCTAAACAAACGGGGAGAACGGTAATAGGGAGAGAGAATTTCGATTATTAGAAACCAGCTGTTTCATGTCAGCTGTTTTGTTTTGCTAACAATTTGCAAATTATATTTACATATAAATTGCAAATGTGGCCTCCATCAGTTCTTTGGGAGAATTTGAGATTTTGTTGTTGTTGTTGTAACAACAATATATTTATTTTGAGGTCTTGTTCGTCTATGGGGGATCTGCTTCGATATCCAGGTGAAGGAAACGCGCCATTTGAACTGGATGCGTCCACAGAGACCTGGGGGTCAGCTGAGTGGGCTTGGCCGGACAATTGAAGAGGTGCAGTACATCATGTGGTACCTGATGGCAGGCGGGACAGATGTCCGGAACGTTAGCATCAATTCGTGCCCAGTAAGAATTGAGGCGGCTGCACCATCCGGATCTCAGCTGCGCCAGAACCACGCGCGTCTGCCGAGGTAGTACCTTCTCATCAGGTGAAATCTCCGGGGGATGTTCCCCTAGCACTGCATTCACACGGTAGCAGGATACTGCTGCTGCGACATCATCGGCGTGAATGTTGTTCAAACCTGCCTGATAGTTTCGATGATCTAAAGGTTCTCTCTTATACCGCTGGACCTCTCTCTCTAGATCATGAAGATCGTTCCTGATCTGCCTGGGTGGAGGCATCCTGTTCAAGAGATGGTGGTTAGGATGACTGCTGCGAAAACACCCTAGCAGGTATTGCTTAGACAACAGGAAATTGTGTCTGCGCACGGTAAGGACCTTCGTGTCCTCATGTAGATGGTCCTCAGAGGACATAAGAAGACACCCTGTTGATGTTCTAAGGGCGGCATTCTGGCATGTCTGAATTTTCTTCCACTGCGTCGTACTCACGTTCGCCGACCATACAGGTGCTGCGTAGTTTGCTACAGACCGACCTATCGCTTTGTAAGAGGTCAACAAGGTTTCTTTGTCGGCTCCCCAAGTACTGCCGGCAAGTGACTTGAGGACCTTGTTCCTACTTTTGAGTTTATCGCAGATAGCTGTAGCATGTGCAGAGGATCTAAAAAGGCTGTCCAATGTGACCCCAAGGATTTTGGGGTAGTTGGTGGTCGGGATGTTGACGTCATCGACTTTCACATTGAGTGACAACCGCACCTCTGCGGTCCAAGCAGTAAACAGTGTGGCTGATGATTTGGAGGCGGATATTTTCATATTCCTCGCAGTGAAGAAACGTGCTAAGTCAGTGAGGTAATAGTTGATTTTCTCGCAAATGTCATCCACTTTAGGTCCTGACGCCAGAATTGTGCAATCGTCAGCGTACGACACAATTTCAACGCCGTCTGGTGGTGCAGGAATTTTAGAGAGGTAGAGGTTAAACAGAGCCGGGGATAAAACTCCACCCTGGGGAACTCCTTGTTTAACTCTACGGGGCTTCGACTTTCTGTCTCTAAATTCTACATATGACTGGCGCCCACACATATAGTTTACGACCCAACGTTTCAAACTGGGCGGAAGGGACGTTTCTTCAATGTCCTCGAACAGAGTGGCATGATTGACCGTGTCGAAGGCTTTTGTGAGGTCAAGAGCCACGAGGACCGTCCTGTCGTTAGGCTTGTTCTGGTTAAGGCCGCGACTTATACGTGTGGTGATGGCGTGTAAAGCAGTTGTTGTGCTGTGCTGCTTGCGGAATCCATGCTGATGATCAGCACTAAGAAAGTGTTTGATCAGGCTGGGGAGGAGCAGTGCTTCAAGCGTCTTTGCTACTGGAGAAAGCAAGAAGATCGGCCTGTACGAATCTCCTTTACTTGCGTCTTTGCCTGGCTTCAGTAGCGGGACCACTCTGCCCATTTTCCAGGCATCGGGAACTTCGTGAGTGGCTAGCGACAGATTGAGCACTTTGGTCATGTACTCTACTCCCGGGGTATCCAAGTGCTTTAACATCAGCATTGAGATTCCGTCCGGACCCAGCGCCTTTGATGACTTTGCGCTGCGGATGACATGGGCAACTTCGCCAACGGTAAATTGTGGTGGTGCCTCTTCGACTCGGAGAGCGCGGATACGACGCAATACTCTCCTTTTCGCCTTATCACTCTCGGGGTGCTCAATAAAAAGCCGGTTAAAATAACACGCGCACCGCTTCGGATCTGTCACTGTTCTATCACCGAACGTGACAGCTGTCCGATCATCCTTCCTTACAGGGTTAGAGAGTGATTTGACCGTTGTCCACAACTTACCAATTCCGGAACTCAAGTTGCACTGCTTTAAGTGGTCTAGCCATTTGTTCCGCTTATATTCGTTGACCAACCTACTGATCTCGGAGTTGAGATCCCTAATTCTAGGGTCAGTAGGGTTGGAGCGACGAATGTCATCACGCTCGTCTGCGAGTCCCGCTGCCTCTGCTGGGAAGTTTGGTCGTACTTCGGGTATTCGACCAGCAGGGATATGGCGAGCGGCTGCTGCGTTGATGATGGCCCGGAACTTTTTCTCGGCTACCCGAACGTCCGACGGAATAGCTAGATTATTAAAGCTGCGGTTGGTGGCTTCTCTGAAGGCCTCCCAATCAGCCTTTTTTTGATTGAGAAACGTACGGCGTTCAGAGGTTATGAAATCGGGTGGTCTATTAATGGAGAGAATTATGGGAAGGTGGTCCGATCCTAGTGAGATGACGGGTTGCCAGGTGACGTCGTTGATCAGGCCAGGCGATGCCAAAGTGATGTCTGGCGAGCTATGGCAATCGCCCATAATCCGCGTGGGGGCGTCCTCATTCACTGTGCAGAACGTAGAGCTATCAATTTGCTCTGCCAAAGCTATGCCCCTCTGGTCGTTGTCTAGGAGAGAATGCCACAGTTCGTGGTGAGCATTAAAGTCTCCTAGGACCAAGCGGTTATTGCCTTGTAGCAAATTGCTAATGTCTGGCAGATAACGCGGGGCACAGCTACCAACCGGCGGGATGTATACGTTGTACAGCTCTATTTCGGCAGTTCCAGACTTGACTGCTACCCCCATACATTCCATGTATGGGTCTCTAGAGTCAAGCTCAGGCGAAATAGGTCTGTACTGCACAGAATGGTGTAACAGGAAAGCAAGTCCCCCACCTCCACTTCTGGTGCGATCCTTACGTAGCACGTTGTATCCGTCACAACTGTGCAGGCTGCAGGTGGCATTCAGCTTAGTTTCTTGGATCGCGGCGACCATGATGTTTCTCCGATTCATAAATTCTATGACCTCACTGATTTTGTTGCGTAGGCCATTACAATCAAATTGCAAGATTGATGCACTGTCAGGAGTGGCAACAGCAATCTGTGGTGTAAGATGCTGTATGTGTTGATGCTGTTGCGAGGGCGACTGCGGGGGAGTCTCGTAGTTAGATGATGATGATGACGACGACGACGAAAATGCAGACGACGATGATAACACCAAATCCAGAGACCCACTGCTAACTTCGTTGATACAGCATGCGGCAACAAAGTCTGCTTCGCTATACTCCCTGATGTGGTTCAAACCTGAACAGCTCCTGAAGTGCACCCACTCCATGCAACGATTACACCTTACAGACGTAGCACGATGGTGTATTCGGTTCTGACAAACCGAGCAGATCCAAGGTCCGGGGTTTTGTTCGATCCCGGCTCGGACCAGTAGTATTCGGAGCAGGCATTCCGGGAAGTGCTGCTCCCACGACGAAAAAATGGACGAACAAAAAACATATATTGTTGAGGTGACTGCCCCTGGCCGAAGAGTTTCGGGTCAATCCGGTACCTAGAACCGGCAGTCGCGGGATTGTGAGATTTTGTGCCACCTTCTGCCGTCGTACGTACTTCTTTTGATCGCCCATACCAGAGAAAGGAATCACATTTTCGTTTGTGCATTTTAAGGGTAGTCCAACCATAATGCATGATGTTAATTGTGAGCCACACTTAAGTTCAAGTTTTTTGCCAAACTTAATTTAACATTTCTGTTTCAGCGTTTTTCAAATTCAACCATAAAGAGGTATACAATTAAGCAATGCCTTAAGATTGGTAAAGCCTTTTACGAAAATGGGCGTCCAAATCAAAATGCACTTCGTAATTTTTTTGGTCAGCTAATCGACCAAATGTGTCCATTGGATTCGTTAACAAGCAGAATTGCCGTATTTGGTCACATGATAATCCAACAGTGACTGTTGATAAGCCGATGCATCCACAAAGAGTGATGGTGCGTTTTATGGGCTGGCAGAGTCATTTGGCCGGCCAAGCAGTTACAGTGAATTGTGTTCGCTATCGAGAGATGATAACAGACTTCTTGTCGCCAGAAATTAAGGATATGGACGATATGTGTTTCCACACACTCAACGAAACAATGGCGCTGTTAATTTTCCGCCACGATCACGTGATTGTCACCGTTGGACTCATTTCTTTGTAGATATTTAAAAGAAAAGTAAATTAAGTAAAGCAAGTAAATTAATGTAAGAGCTAAAGGGTGTCTCAGAGAAACAGAAACATCGAACTTAGTACCAGCCTAAATTCAAAAAAATTTTAAATTATGTAGAGTTATTAACACTTTAGTTTTCTATTATTACATAAAAAATGTTAACATTTTTTTCCAATGAACTGTTTGCAAAGTTGTTTATGAATTCTAAGCATTTTTGTTTTTTAATAAATAACGTCCACAAAATTTTTATTTTGAAAAACGATTTTTTTAAATGACTTTTTGTGAAACTTTTTCGTATTTCTCAACACTAACCCTGGGTACGGCAAATAAAATGTAAACGGCTACGATTATTCTTTCGGGTCATAATAAGAGTTTCTTAAACTCTTGTCTGAGCATTTATTAAACTAAGGTGTAGAGGTGGTCAGAGTGAATTTTGTTTTTGTGGGCAGTTGTGAAGAAAACTTGAAAAGTGAGATTTTCAACAGTAGTACTCGTTTGGTGAGAGCCTGGTCTTAAAGAGTTCGGTTTTTCTATTTACAATTGCTGCGAAGCTTTCCGAAGAGGGTCGTCACGGACCTGAAATCGCGATAAAAGCAGTGTACAGCCACGAAAATCAATGTCACTTTGCCATTTTGTTAAAAACTTGTCTTCTATTTATAGATATTGCGTGATCCACTTCGAGGTTCCCTACTTTTTTAAATGTTAAATGGGAATGTTTATTACCATTTGAAAGAACATTCTTTGGCATTTTTTTTTGAAGTTTATGTCTATCAAATGTTGGCCGCAGCTACGTCTCAGATGGTCCATCCCTTGAGTCTAATTTTCTGGTAACTGGCGAATGACCCGCGTGACGTTTTGCTCCAAGGCCTGAACCGAAGCGGGTTTCTCCGCATAAACTTTAGACTTTACATATCCCCACGGTGTGATATCACACGATCATGGTGGCCAATCGACCGGCCCAAAACGTAAAATTATTTGCTCACCGAAGTGTTCTCTCAATAAATCCATTGATTGATGCGAAGTGGCGCCGTCTTTTTGAAACCAAATGTCGCCGAAATCTCAAGCTTCAATTTCATCAAATAGCCGGTTATCATGGCACGATAACGGTCGCCATTGACGGTTACGTTCTCACCGGCTTCATTTTTGAAGAAATATGGACCGATGATTCCACCGGCCCACAAACCACACCAAACTTTTATTTTCTGGATGAAGTTACAGCTCTTGAACCTCTTATTGGTGCTCTTCGTCCCAAATGCGATAATTTTGCTTGTTTATATACCCATTAAGCCAGAAATGGGCTTAATCGCTGAACAAAATTTGGCTCGAAGACGTCGGATCTTCTTGGAACTTTTCAAGAGCCCATAGAGCGAAACGATGTCGCTTGGGGACGTCGATCGTCTTCAGTTCTTGCACAAGCTGTGCGCTTTCAATTTAAGATCACGACGTAAAATGCGCCAAGTCATTCCACACGTCAGTCCGAAACATATTCCTCAAAGAACGTGAATTTTCGTAATAAAGTTGAACGATTTGTAAACGTTGTTTAGGCGTAAGTCTTTCCATGATGAAATGCCAAACAATACTTAAAAAATAATATGACAGCATGACACGACTCACACGTTATCTGTCAAAAAAGGCTATTGAAAAAAGTACCTCTACTTGGATCACCCATTACAAGAGATCTTGAGCCGGTTAAACCCTGTTCAATGTGTAAAAGCAAAAGACCGAAATAAAGCAAACGAGCTGAACATTAATAAAAAGTTCTAAATGAATTAGCCTTTATAATTAGAAACTAATTGCTTTTATAAACTAAACCATAAATAAACGAACTCTTAGGCTGGCAACAGCCTATACTCCAAACTTATCACACAACAACAACATTAAACGTGATTTCATTGAATTTTTTTAATGTGCTTATTAAAAACACTGCAAACGAAGCGATACCATCACCCGTTCTGTGGTTCAGCGTACAATCAATCGGCAATACAAATCTGGACCAATACATTGCCCCCCTCGGTAAAGATATGTTAGCAACCTCACACTATCAGCAACGAAAGAACACTGAACCTATCGGCTCTTATCACTTGACCAGCTGTTGGCTTTTGTCATGCCACCGCCGAGACAAAGCGATAATTCCATCATCATATAATCGGACTTCGTGTAATACCTACCGCCATACGCGCAAACACACGTTCGGCATCAGCAGTTATTTTTGAAAATCCAACGCACCAACATGATTTGGCAACAACTCAAAACAAATTTCAATTACACGAAAAGTGGAGCCACCGCGCTATTGTCGTTCAATAATTGCATCGCAAATACCCTAAAGCGCTTACTGAATAGTCAGCTGATAAACGGCGGAAGGATGATAGTAGTGCGGGATGGGCAAAACGAAAATGGCAACAATCAGTGCACCATGAAATTTCCAACCATTTGGTTGCGCGACAATTGCCAGTGCAGCGAATGTTTTCATGACACGACCAAAAGCCGTAAAATCAATTGGGAGCGCTGCAACAATATTGGCGCACGTGCGGCCAAAGTTACTGCAAACGATGAAAAGACTGCAATAATCGTAGATTGGCAAGATGCCCATAAATCCGAGTACGATTTGCAATGGCTGCGAAAACGAGACTTTTCCCCAGAACAGCGTGAACGATACATTGAAGAATTCTGCAAACCAAAAGAAGTCGTATGGGGCAAGCGAGAGTACGGCGAGATATTGAAAATTTACGATTTTCAAAAGATAATTGCGAATGATAGAGGTAAGGTCACCGCTTACAAAGGACCACGTAGTGGTGTATGTTTGCATGTGAAAGTGAAGTTGTGACTTGGTTTGAAAATGGGGTTTATTAGGGGGTTGACTCAAAGTTGTAAAATAATTTATGATACAAATTTTAAATGCTACGAAATAAGAATATGTAGATATAAATGTATTTCAGAATTTCTCTTCTTAGAAATACTCGTTAATTGATAGAGATTGGTTACCTAAAATAACTCTGCTTTTCGTAAGACGGGCCTATGTCCGGAATTTTGAGCAAAGTCGGTGATAATATATCGGGTGATCAATCTAAAGGTATTTCTTCCACATATATTTATACCAGTATACTAAATGTACGATAATTCAGAATTTCCTTTTTAGGAATAAATTGATAGATTTTTTCAACAAAACAAGTAAATAAGCCTAATTTCGGAAGGGTGGACTATTGGTCATCTAAAATCAATCAGCTTTTCGTAAGACGGGGTAAGTCTTTATTTTTGAGCAAAGGCAATCTAGAGGTATTTTTTCAAAATAAAAAAATTCAAATCAAGTGTGGAATCTTTATTGTTCATTCGAAAGGACATTTTGTGCCATTAATTTTTGGATTTAATATGTAGCAGTTAGCGATAAAAATATAAAATCAGATGAACATATATGTGTGGGCGTTTAATCGAATCAGCTGAGTCGATTGGTACACTTAAAGGTTAGTCTAGCTAATCTTGTAGTTACAAACATTTGTCATGAAAATAACTTAAAATACGCCGTACCACAGAGTGGCGCAGGGTATATAATGCATCAGCACGGTCATACTACTTTGTAACACAGTGTGGTGTAGAGTAGAGTATTTTTTAAGAAAGAAAACCGTTAAATTCAATTTTTCTAATACCAGTAATTATTATTTATTTTTAAAAGTTGGTTAAAAATGTTTGGTTAATAAATTGATTATACGTCCATCCATTCTTCCACTCCATGAATTGAAAATATATATAGGCTGATCCATCTAGAGGTATTTTAAATATAAAAATTTAAATCAAGTGTGGAATCTTTATTTAAAGGACATTTAATGGCATTTATTTTTTGAAAATAAATACTATCCAATGTTGGCAACTGTATTATGGAAATGAGCGTTCGTTGAGAAACGGGAAGATCCGCTGTTTTCGACCAAAATTTTGTTCAGTGATGAGGCCCATTTCTGGCTCAACGGCAAAGTCAATAAACAAAACTGCCGCATTTGGGCTGAAGAGCAACAAGAAGGGGTTCAAGAGGTGCCATTATACCCAGAGAAAACTAAGGTTTGGTGCGGTTTATAAACTGATGGATTCGGTGCATATTTTTTTTTAAAATGGTGATGGCCGGAACGTAACCTTGAATAATGCTCGCTATCGCGCCATGATATCGATGTTTATGCTACCTGAAATTGAAGACCGTAATCTTGACGACACTTGGTTTCGATAGGACGGTGCCACTTGCCATACAGCTGCTTAAACAATGCATCTATTGAGCGGTCATTTCAAAAAGCAGCGTTTCACGTTTTGGACCGGTAAGTTGGCCGCCTAGATCGAGTGATATCACACCTTTAGACATTTGTCTTTGGGGTTACGTAAAGTCCAAGTCTAGGCTGACAAACCAGCTACGATTCAGGTGTTGGAAGCCAACATTACGCGTGTCATTAAAGCCATACCGGTCGATATGCTCGAACGAGTCATCCAAAATTGCACCCTCAGAATGGAAACCCTGAGGCGTAGTTGCGGCCAACATTTGAATAAATTATATTCAAAAAATAAATGCCGTAAATTGACCTTTCAAATTAAGATTCCACACTTGATTCAAATTTTTCTATTTTTTTGTGCTGAAAAAATGCCTCTAGATGGATCACCCTTTATTTATACCAGATAATTCCAGTGTCCCCTGTTGAGAACTTTAAATAACTATGGTTACGGTATTCAAACGGCAGTCGAAAAGACTTTTAACTGCAAGCAGGGGAGACTGCATAATCGATGAACGCTACTTTACCACCATCAGACCCCAAGCAATGAATGTGATTTAACTATGATCAGTGACTATTAACTTAAGAGCAGATAGATTTCCATTAACCAAGAAACTGCCGGCAGTAGAGCATTAAAACGAGCAAAATAAACACAATGAAAACTACTCTCACTGGGTTTTGATTTGCATCGCTAGTTGTTATAATCACAATATATTTTGTTTTCAAATCCTGTTCCTCTCAGGGGGATCTGTTTCTATATCCAGATGAAGGAAATGCGCCACTTGAACTGGGTATCAGCTAACTGCGCTTGGCCGGACAATTGAAAAGGAGAACTTCATGTGGTCCCTAATAGCAGGCGGGATAAACGTCTGGAACATTGAAATTAATTCGCGCCAGACCCGAATTAAGGCGGCTGCACCAGCCAGATCTCAGTTGGGCCAGAAACACTCGCGTCTGCCGAGGTATTCTTCTCGCCTTGTGAAATCTCCGGGGGATGTTTCCCTAGCACTACATTGACGCTTTAGCTGGATACTGCTGCTTCGACTTTGTAAGTGTGAAAAGCGTACAGATCTGCCTGATAGTTTTGATGATCTGAAGGATCTCTCTTGTACCGCTCAACCTCCCTCTCTCTCTAGATCATGAAGATCGTACCTGATCTGCATGGACGGAGGCATCCTGTCAATGAGATAGTGGTTGGGGTTACTACTGCGAAGCCACATAAGCAGATACTTCTTGGACTAGCCAGCTAATTGCTTGAGGAACTTGTTTCTATTTTTAAGCTTATCGCATGTGCAAAGGATCGAAAAAGGCTGTCCAAAGTGACTCCAAGGGTTTTAGGATAGTTGGTAGTCGGAATGTGGGCTTCATCGACTTTCACATTGAGTGATAACCGCACCTTTGTGGTCCATGCTGTAAACAGTGTAGCCGATGATTTGAAGGCGGATATTTGCATTTTCCTAGCAATGAAGAAGCGTGCAAAGTCAATGAGATAGTTGATTTTCTCGCATATGTCATCCAATGTAGGACCTGACGCCAGAATTTTGCAATCATCAATCAGCGTACGATAAAATTTTAACGTCTGGTGGAGCAGGACTTTTAAATTAAATAAGGTAGAGATTAAACCGTGCCAAAAGTCTACATATGATTGGTGCCCCACTTATAGTTTACGACCCAACGTTTCAAACTGGAGTGACATGATTAACCGTGTCGAAGGCTTTTGTAAGGTCAAGAGCCACGTGGGCCGTTTTGGGGTTGGGCGTTGTCTGGTAAAGGCTGCGACTCTTGCGTGTGGTAATGGCGTGTAAATCAGTTGTTGTGATATGCTGCTTACGGAACCCATGCTGATGATCAGCACATGGAAGGGTTCGATCAGGCTGAGGAGGAGCAGTGCCTCAAGCGTCTTTGCTACTGACGCATGAAGATCAGTCTGTACGGCTCTCCTTTGCTTGTGTCTTTGCCTGGCTTAAGTTGCGGTACCAATCTGCCATTAGGAACTAAGTAAGTGGCTAACGAAGATTGAACACTTTGGTTAAGTACTCTACTCCCGGGGTATCCAAGTGCTTCAACATTAGTATTGAGATTCCGTCCAAACCCAGCGCCTCCGATGACTTTGCGCTGTATATGACATTGGCAACTCTGTCAACGGTAAATTGCGGTGGCGCCTCTTCGATTCGGAGAGCGCGGATACTACGCGGTACTCTCTTTTCGTCTTATCACACTCTGGGTGCTCATTAAAAAGTCGGTTGAATTAACTCGCGCACCGCTGCAGATCTGTTTCTGTTCTGTCCCCAAACCTGACGGCTGTTTGATCATCCTTTTTTCCAGGGTTAGAGAGCGATGTGACCGTTGTCAACAATTTACCAATTATAGAACATAAGTGGCACTGCTTTAGGATCTAGCCATTTTTCCGCTTATACTCGTTGACCAACCTACTGATCTCACAGTTGAGATCCCTAGTACTAGGGCCAGCAGGGTTGGAGCGACGAATTTCATTACGCTTAACAGCGAGTTGTTGTTTTTACTATAGGCAGTTTCTTGTTTAATGGGAATCTACTTGCTCTTAAGCATCACTGTTATTGGTTTTGTTCAACCACATTATAAAACTATGGCCATTTGCGACCGATTTTTAATCAAAGTGAACCAAGATATGTCTAGTATTACAGTTAAAAATTGGGCTTTAAAACGCCTTTGTTTTATATATTTATTTTAAGTTTCGTTCTCGTTAAGCTGAACGAACCCATCCTCCAATGATTGATTCGGTGGCACTTCACGTAAATCTCCACGTTATTTTATTTAAATCAAACTACACAGTACTGCTACCAGTCAATTCCTCCATTGGTTAAATTTTAAAAAAGGATTAAAGTCTATTAGTGTTAGTTATTATTATTCGATTGAAATACTTCTTTTAGATCTGTACAATTGGCTAAAATCGTTGGCTATTTTTGGTGTGTCGATTATTAAGGATGCCCCACAGGATGTGACGGTCGTTCGACAATTAGCAAATCGCATCGGCTTCATTAAAAGGACTACATATGGGTACAATTAAGTTATTTTCATTTAATGCATTATCTCTAATTATGATCATTCCCTTAGCGAAGTATTTGAAGTCAAATCTAAGGAAAAGGCCCGCAACTATGCGTACCTAATGACTCCCCTGCCCTTGCACATTGACCTGCCCTACTATGAGCATATAGCTGGCATTAATATTTTACATTGTTTGGTGCCATCGAACTCAATGGGCGGAGCGAATCTCCTTACCGATGGTTTCTATGTGGCCGATCAATTAAGACAGCACTATCCTAAGTACTATGAGGTCTTATTGAATACTCCCGTGGATTGGTATGATATTGGTAAGGATGGGGAAATGGAATTTCACAATATCTGGAGAGAGCCTGTTATAAAGTAAGTTAGTGGATTTATCCCTTCTTGTGTCGAACAAAATATTCTAATTCAAATGTATTTTTAGTTTGGATACTGATGGTCGTTATCACCGCATTAACCACAATACCACAAAGCGGGACAGCCATTTTACGATTCCCTTGGAAGTGGTGGATTTGTGGTATGAGGCCTATGATAGATTTTTACAAATCTCTTATGAGTCGGCTGTGGAATTTAAGACATCAGCAGGTGACATTTTTGTTTTTAACAACCGGCGTATGTTACATGGACGCACCGCTTTCGAGGATTCGCCACAAAATAATCGACACTTGATCGGTGCCTATGTTGATTGGGATATTATTTATTCCAAAATAAGAGTATTAAAGTCCAAATTGGATTAAAAAGTGGAAAAGAAATTTACACTATGGCAAATTAATACTCTTAAATGCCGGCAACTTTGCGACTAAGAAATTAATTTTTTAGACATGCAAAAGCATGCACCACCTCCACAGCCTATTCGTTCCCTGCACCACCCAAAGAAAATCAGATTAGATATTGCTGTCACACAATGGTTATCCGATTTTTACGTGTTTAGCTCTAGAAGCCACATATTACTTTTAATCTTGATAAAACTTGGCACAAGTTAGTTTTTGGATCAAGTACGGATGCTATTGAAATTAAAGAATATCGGTTCAGATTTATATCAGGCGGATACACACATATGTTTAGCTGATTATATGTTATTAAGTCTAGAAGCCACATAATACTTCCAATCTTGATGATGTCCAGTAAGTGTTTTTAAAATTGAAGAAAATCGGTTGCGATTGTGATATATAGGGTAATCCAAGTAGAAGTATTTTTTCATAACAAAAAAAAAATAAGAAAATTCAAATCAAGTGTGGAATCTTTATTGGTAATTTGAAAGGACATTTATGGCATTTATTTTTTGATAATAATTACCTTCAAATGTTGGCAACTGTATGGAAAGGAGCGTTCGGTGAGAAACGGTAAGATCTGCCGTTTTTGACCAAAATATTGTTCAGTGATGAGGCCCATTTCTGGCTCAACAACTAAGTCAATAAACAAAATTGCCGCATTTGGGCTGAAGACCAACAAGAAGAGGTTCAAGAGGTACCATTATACCCAGAGAAAACCACCGTTTGGTGCGATTTATAGGCTGGTAAAATCATCGGTCCATATTTTTTCAAAAATGATGAAGTCGTCAAGATTACGGACTTCAATTTCAGGTAGCATAAAGATCGATATCATGGCGCGATAGCGAGCACCATTCATGGTTACGTGCAATGGTGCTCGCTATCGCAATGGGTCGTCGCTTCAACAAACACAACGATCTTACTTCCAAGGCCAAAATGTATTCCCAAATAAAAATGCATCCCTTCACTAACACCAACAAACGATCTCTCCACAATCTGACTTCACGCAGAAAAAAAGTATGGTTGGGGTGACAATATTCGAAGAGGATCATACTATTGTTGGTTATATGGGTGTGACACAACAATATTATGATCCTTACAACAATAGTATGATTCACACATAACCATACTATGATCCACACAACCATAGTATGATTCACACTCAACCATACTATGATCTCCACAACCATACTATGATCCTCACAACAATAGTATGATTCACACTCAACCATACTATTATCTTCACAACCATATTATGATCCTCACAACCATAGTATGTTTCTCATACAACCATAGTATGATCCTCACAACCATACTATGATTCACACGCAACCATACTATTATCCCCACAACCATAGTATGATTCACACTCAACCATACTATGATCCCCAAAATTATTTATTAGGATTGGTTATTGTTGTTATTCAAAAATAGAGATTTTTATTAAGTATGTTATTTTAAATTGCATTACTATTAGCTCAAAGCCAGATTTGAGGCCATGTTTTTATTAAACATTTCATTCAAGAAACAAAAATATATATTCCAACGGTCAAAAATACTTTTAGTCAGCAGGGGTGAATGCTACTTCACCATCCGTAGACACCAAGTAACGAATGTGATTTTACCATCATCAATGGCTATATACTTAAGTGCAGGCAGATTTTAAATAAACGAGAACCAGTCGGTATTAGAGTATTTCACCGAACAAAGTAAACACAATAAAAATCCCTCGAACTACATTCCGATTGTTGTGTTTTTTTTAATGGACAGCAACCATTCACTGTATCGTGTGTATGTGTTTTTTTTGTATATCAAAAAAACATAAGCACACACATACTCGTACATGTATGCTCTATAAAACCTGTTTTGTAATGTTCATAGTCGCAACCATACTGTATGATTGCCGTAATCAAATTATTGTTAACGTAAATTTTAAACAACAATACTTTTGTTGCACCAACCATGTTTATATGGTTGCTACAACCATATTTTCATTTCTAAATTTGCCAATAATACTATTGTTACATTTCAACAATAGCAATATTGTCGCAATCATACAATTGTCAAAATTCAATTCAAAAAATAATACTATGGTTGCGACGAACATGCTTTTATTGTAGAGAACATATTATTGTTGCGGTGACCATAGTGTAACCATATCTTTTCTCTGCGTGTTGTTGCCGCAAAACTCAAAGCTACAAGTTTTCGTCGCTTAACGAAAGAAAGTTTTCAAAAAAAAAAACTCTTATATCGGCACTTGCCGCTAGCGGGATTCGAACTCGGGTCACGAGATCCAAAGTGTGGGACACATCCTGTGCGCTACTTCCGGTTTGCAAATCAATGAGCCCAACACTGTCAATGATCAGATCTCACGTACTGTGAGATACGAACAAAAGTAAGTGTTGGTAAACACAAAAAAAAACTAAACATCCAAATTACAAGAGGAACAACAATATCAGTTAGGAGATAAATGTAAAAATATCTACAAGCGCCACTACAATTACGCGTGTCATTGAAGCCATACCGGTCGAAATGCTCGAACGAGTCATCCAAAATTGGACCCTCAGAATGGAAACCCTGAGGCGTAGTTGCGGCCAACATTTGAAGTAAATTATATTCAAAAAATAAATGTCATAAAATGTATTTTTAAATTACCAATAAAGATTCCACACTTGATTTGCTGTAGCTGTAGAAGCCGCATATTTCATATTTCAATTGAAATTAAAAAAGTGTGAGATTAAGATATAGCGCACACATATATGTTCAATCGATTTTACGTCCTTTGCTTTAGAAGCCACAAAATACATCTAATTTGTGATGAAATTTCGCAGCATAAAGCTTAGTGTGTTAAGGTTGACGTTGTTGAAATTGAAGGAAATCGGTTAAGATTTATATATACTTATAGTTTCCACACATAAATATGTTTGTTCAACTGATTTTATGTCTATAGCTTTAGAAGCCACATAAAACTTCCAACGTAAGTGAAACATGCCACAGTTCATAACGATCCATCTGTTACCAGCTAAGATAAGAATGGGTGATATATGTACACGATATAACCTGATTTTATATACAACCGCTCTTTAAAACCAATTTTAATTCTGATGAAACTTTTTTAGTAAAGGCTGTTTTTTTTTAGACGACTGGGGTTTAAGAAGAAATAAAACGCTTGCAATTTAATGTTGTGGCCAAGAATTCAGCTTTAATAGAAAGATAAGGGTTTGCAATTATGTTTTAAAAATGATTTCGGGCAAGTGGCTGGCTCCAGCCGTGGAGCCCAATTTTCGACCACTTCTTGCAGCATTTGGGGCCGTATGTCAGCAATAATATTTTCTCCCATGGCGTCGAACGTGTCGGGCTTATCTGCAAAGACAAGCGACTTCACATAACCCCTAAACAAATAGTCCAGCGTTGCTAAATCGCACGATCTTGGAAGCCACGACACAGGCCCACGACCAGAGATAAAGCGCTCACCAAAAGTTTCCTTCAATAAATTGATACACATACACATCAAAATCCTCCAATACAGGCACAAAATGAGTCATTAATCATGGCTTTATAGCTTTTCCCATTTACTGTAACATTATGGCCCGCTTAATTTTTAAAAAATATTTTGGACCAATGATTCCCTCTTTCCATACAGCACAGCAAACAGTTATTTTTAAAGGTGTAATTGCGTCTTAACAATAACCTGTGGATTTTCATTACTCCAAATGCGACAATTTTGGTTATTAACGTTCACTGTTAACGTCCAAGTTAAAGGGTGTTTTTAGGCGTGTGGTTTTCAATCTGGCCACGCTTTTTTCGGAGTTGGTCTTTTTTACATCTGTCACTTAATTTTTGCTCAGTTTGGTTTGCCATTTTATAATTAATAGACTTATTCTAGAACAGCGTTGATTGTTTCAATTTTTTGGAAAAAAAATTTGGTGAGCGCATTATCTCGCGTCGTAGGCCTGTGGCGTGGCCTCCAAGATCGTGAGATTTAACACCACTTGTCTATTTTTTTTGGGGTTATGTGTAGTCGCTTGTCTACGTCGATAAGCCCGACACGATTGACGCCTTGGAAGAGAAAATTCGGCGCATTATTGCTGACATATGGCCCCAAATGCAGCAAAATGTGGTCGAATATTTTTTGGGTCACATGAGCCAAACCGTCTAGCAACAATGACAATTTGAGGTATTAGGTTTGAGACTCACCGACGCACTTACACTACTCATTTTAACCATTTTTCATCCCCAAAAAATTTGATTTGTGAAGCAAATGCTTATGTCCATAAGCCATCGTCATGCAAAATTTCAGGATCCTCGGAATCTGAGTCTCTTTTCGAAGGAAATTTAGGTATTAAATTTTTGATATCCAAAACTTTTTCTAATGATGTTTGTGGAAAACAGTTTTGACCAGAGTCGCTTCTTTAGAGGTCTTCGTGAAACGCTCAGTTTTCACATTTGCTTACAACACTTACGAGGGCGACCGCAAAAGTAACTGGCCTAACATAAAAAGAACCGTTTTTTTGGAATTATTATTATTTATTTTTCAACATAATCTCCTTCCAACTCAAAACACTTCATCAAACGTTTTTCAAGTTTTTTAATTCCATCCTAAAAATAAGATGTTTCAAGACCTTCAAAATATGCCTTAGTTTCAGCAATAACCTCGCTATTGGACGAACATTTTTTGCCACCGAGAATTTTTTTTAAATTTGGAAACAAGAAATAATCAGAAGGAGCTAAATCTGGACTATATGGTGGATGGGGAGCAATTTCAAATCGTAATTCGGCCAGTTTTTATTGAGTTAAAAATGCAGTGTGTGAAGGAGCATTATCTTGATGAAAAATAACGTTTTTTTTCTAAATGCGGTCGTTTTATCTTGATTTCTTCACTCAACCGATCCAATAATGCACAATAATATTCACTATTTATAGTTTTTCCTTTCTCAAGATAATCAATAAATATTATACCCCTTGCATCCCAAAATACTGTGGCCATTACTTTTCCTGCTGACTTAACAGGACTTCTTGGGACCACTTTTACCAGCTTCTATCCATTGTTTTGACTGTTCTTTGCATTCTGGGATGTAGTGATGGATCCATGTTTCAACAGTTATGAATCGGCGCAAGAACTCTATTGGATTACGCTGATAAATCGCTAAAAGCTTCTCGGAATTGGTCCAACGGACGATTTTTTGGGGCAAAGTCAACAAACGCGGCACATATCTTGCGAATAGCTTTTTCATGTGAAGTTCATCATGTAAAATACTTCAAACTTGTTTTTCGTGTATTTTAACAATATCAGCAAGTTCTCTGAGCTTTATTCGTCTATCTTGAGTCACTTCATTAAATATTTTTCTAATGTTTTCAATAGTAGTAGCAGATTTCGGTCTTCCAGAGCGTTGTTCATCTTCCGTACTTGAACGACCCATTTTAAATTGTTGAACCCAGGATTTCACGGTGGAGTATGATGGTGCATTATCACCATGAACAGAATCCAATTCATCTTTGATTAATTGTGGCGTATAACCTTTCATATACAAGTGTTTAATTACCGCACGAAACTTTATTTTCCATTTTTCAAAAATTATAAAACTTGTTTACTTCAATCATCTGTAACAAAAAAAAATAATCATTAAATATTTCGGAAATTCTGACAGGTGGCTTATAAAAGATTGCTTTTAAAAAACAAAAAAAAAGTTGCTAGTAAAACAGAAAATGTGCCAGGCCAGTTAGTTTTGCGGTCGCCCTCGTATATGCAAACTGTTGCGGTAGCCTGTATCAACAAACGTTTATTAAACTTTTTCACTAAGTTTTTATAAACTCAGAATGTGATAGAAATGTCTCTCCCCAAATTTCAAAAACAGTTTGAAATTATTAAATTTTAAATATTGTTTCCATAATCCTGCAACAATTTTACCTACATTTTACGAGTACACAACGTTTCAGCTCACATCTCTGTTGACGTTTGGGATCTTTTGGCCATGGCACATACAGCATTTCATTCCAACTGTTGTGCGGAAGACAATTAATGGAAACCTAAACAAATATAACTTGGCACACTTTCACATGAAAAAGGGGTCCAATGTAAACAGAGTGAAATATTGTTGACATGTGATGAATCCTTTGAGGGCCAAAGGTGACGACAAACATATTATTTTATGACATTGGTATGAATGGAGCGAGCGAGGTCTATTGTTCCAACGAATAATGCTGAATATATATGGGCAGATTATTGTAATCCTAATCGTAAAGTAGAAAACAATCGGTTCGAGGTGTACACATAGTCTAGGGGCAATAAAGTTACGCACCAGATTATGTGTAGTGAAAGCTTTACATAAGATTACCCTGAGGATGGTAGACGTCGCAAAGCTGCATGGGCAACATACTGGAAATGAGATGAGTTGTGAATTTGGAGAATTGAAAATGCTCTGCCTTGCTGGGATGGTTAGTGTGAGCGACTTTAGTTACGGAGCTGTTTAATCTTTAATGGAATGTTGAGAAAGTAAGATGCTTAATCCTACAGTGATGAAATTTAGATCCAGTGACGGATACGGCAAGTGTAATAATAAATGGTGGGATTAATTATTTAACGGATTTTTAAAAAGGTACCGTTTTGGCAGTCTTCTTCTGCCAGAAATCGAAGGAATGTTGCCAATTTAAGTTTGTTTTAAAAACCTGTGGAAATAATTAAAATTTATTCAGTTTGAATAAAAATAAATCTTGGTCAATAGAGGCTACTACATCGAACCTTAAAAAACTCCAAATAATACAAAACAAAAACTTTGAATGCATTCATAATCTACCAAGACGAAATCCAACGAATCGTTTACAGAGCAAGTTTAGACATGACTTATTAACACAAATTTTTAATAAAATTACACCAAGATTTTCAGCCAAATGTAGAGCTTCAGAAATAGACCTAACAAGACATTTGTACGTACTTAGTAGGGGCATAAATACTGTTACACACGTTTTATGCTGTAAAATAAAAAAGTACTGAATGTTTTTGGACCAAGTATTTTTTAATACTCGTATATCTATTGATGTATATTGTATCCAAAAAGAATCTACTTATTCGAAATGTCCGCCTTTTGACTTTAAGTCGCACTGGCCAATCGTCAATAGCTGCACGAACCTTGTCCATTGGAAAATTGGCCACAGCTCGAACCAAAGCAGTCTTAGGGCCATTCTTCCGAGGAAATGAAAGCTGGCAAATTGTTTCGAAGCCAGGCCTGGGACAAAATCCTGCTGGAAAGTCCATGGCTGGTTTTCGAACAGGGAATTGTTAAGAGACTTCACAACAGCTTCCAAAACTTTGGGCGATGTTTTGACTCCTTGTTCGCAGAAATGCAGGTCAGTGACCCCATCGTAAGAGACACCCTACCAAACCATGACTGAAGCTGGGTGATGACCCTTCCCCACCCTTGGGATCAGTTCAGATTCTTCCTTAGATGACCGCGCATACACTCTATCATTTTGCTTGTTAAATTTTTCCTGAACGGTAAAAATTTTTTCATCGATGAACAAAATTTTTCTGTACAAGCTATCAGCGTGCTTCGCCAAAAGACGTTTGCATTTTTTAATCCTATTTTTTTAAAGCTGCAGTCAATAAATGACCGGTACGTCGTTTGAAAGCCCCAAGTCCCAAGTCTTTTTTAATGATTCGACTCATGGACTTTTGCGTGATATTCATCTCACGGGCCATGATTTTCTGTTTTCGGATAGGATTCTATGAATTCTTGATTTAACGGCTTTGATGAAATGCGGTGGCGGTCTTTTACATCTCCAGTCTTCTCAAACGGTTTATGCATCGGTAGACGAAAATGCGGCTAATCCCTAGTGGCCGGAGCGTTTTGAAAATGTCGCTTTTTTTCATTTCACACTTGAAAAGCGCTATTACAGCGATACGGTTCTTATTATCTGACCGCTCCATGATGAAAGTTGAAACAATTTTAAAATCCCGTTACAGACTAACGCTATTGAGGTTAGCTTTCAAAACCCATATGACATTAACGGGGTATGTTCAGTTCTTCTATTGAAATGGGTGTGTTCAATGTTGTAACAGTATTTATGTCCCTGCTAAGTACATCTAAAACCTCAAAATAAGTTATTAATAGAATGTATATATTTTTAAGTTGTAACTAAGATAGTGTAAATAACAAAAATCTTGCTACTCACGTTGCATCGGCTAATTTGAAAGCACTAACAGCCCTCTTTCATACTTCTTTTCGTGTAACACCATTTGTATCCATATTAAAAAAAGCCAAATGATGAATTCATTCAGAGCTCTGAACTTTTATTTGTTTTGTTTTGCAAAATGGCTGGCATAAGGTCATGTCGATAATATATATCACCCGACGGTGTGCATAATACCATTTTTCTTAGGAAGTAATACGAATGCGGATCGAGTCTATCCGTTCCGCGATGAATCCGTCGGGGTGCATTATACATACGACAATTTCACACATAGACAACCTTAAAATTTAAACAAAACAATTGGTATGTAAAAATTCTCACCACACGCAGAAAAAAAGTATGGTTGGAATGACAATATTCGAAGAGGATCATACTATTGTTGGGTATATGGTTGTGACACAACAATATTATGATCCTCACAACAATAGTATGATTCACACATAACCATACTATTATCTCCACAACCATATTATGATCCTCACAATCATAGTAGGTTTCTCATACAACCATAGTATGATCCTCACAACCATAATATGATTAGCACGCAACCATACTATGATCCCCACAACCATAGTATGATTCACACTCATCCATACTATTATAACTACAACTATGATTCACTCAACCATACTATGATCCCCGAAATTATTTATTAGGATTGGGTAATGATATTCAAAAATAGAGATTTTTATCAAGCAAGCTGTTTTAAATCTCATTACACTTAGTTTCATAGCCAGATTTGAGGCCATGTTTTTATTGAACATTTCATTCAAGAAACAAAAATATATATTCCAACGGCAGTCGAAAATTTAGTTGCTACTTCACCATCCGTAGACGCCAAGTACCGAATGTGATTAAACCATGATCAATGTCTTTATACCTAAGTGCAGGCTGATATTAAATAAACGATAAACAGTCGGTATTGGAGTACATATTTCACCGAACAAAGTAAACACAATACAAATCCCTCGAACTGCCTTCCGATTGTTGTTGTTTTTTATAATGGACAACAACCACGCACTGTAAAAAAAAACGCACACACATGCATGTATGCTCAATAAAACATGTTTTGTTATGTTTATAGTCGCAACCATACGGTATGTTTGCCGTGATCATATTATTGTTAACGTTAAATTTAAACTACAATACTTTTGTTGCACCAACCATGTTTATATGGTTGCTACAACCATATTTTCATTTCTAAATTTGGCAATAATACAAATGTTACATTTCAACAATATTAATATTGCCGCAATCATACTGTTGTCCAAATGAAATTCAAAAAACAATAATATGGTTACGACGAACATGCTTTTATTGTAGAGAACATATTATTTTTATTTATTATTTTATATTATTTTTCTGCGTGCACTCAGTTAAATGTTTCGTAAATAAGCAAAACTATTTTTCAAATATTGCAATGAAATTATATAAATGGAAACAACAACAAAATGCATAAGATAAGTTTCTCATCGCTTAGTTACCTGATGTAATCGCGTGTGTATGGGTTTTGGTATGTATGCAGTACAAGATATTTTTATTGTGTTTACTTTGATCGGTGAAAAAGTCTACTGCCAGCAGTTCTCGTTTAAAGCGAATGTGTTTGCCTATAAGTCTAAAGGTCTGTTTGTTTAAAAGCTTTTATAAGAACTTGTTGGGGTCTTTCGAAAACAATTTTCTTACAAAAGGGTCTTAAATCTGACTATAAACTAAGCATAAAGTGTAAACATTTAATCGATCCACAAAACACTATCAGTCTTATTGCCAGTGTATACATTTCTTTTTTTTAATAATGCTTTATTTGGTATTATTGAATCTGCTCCATAGGAGCCAGTGTATATAAGTATATCATTGACGAAACCTCCATATCTTGGAAAGACACTCGAGTTGTGAACTTGATTTCAACTTGTCTCGGTAGAAAATTTGTGTTGACCTTTATGAATAAAGAAGTTTGACAGAAAGAAAACTTAACTAAAATGGCCCCCTGTCCACAATTCGCTAAAAATAACAATTCTCACATGGAAGGTGTCGATTTGATGGATACTCATGAGTAGTCACAAAACCAAAATAAAGAGCAGAAAGTGAAAAAATCGAACATTTTACAATCTTTTAGATATGACAAATGGCAATGTCTAGCTTTTTCACAAGAGAATAAATAAAGACAATCAAAATAAACAAAACCTTCGACTCATTGATTTTAAATTGGATATCGCCGATTCACAGTTTGGATAAAGAAGCACATCAAAACAAACTCCTGTACGAAGATGTCCGAAATGCAATATGGGAAAATTACAGGTCGTTCAAAAGAATCTGCTAAAATGTAATATATAATCTTCCCAGATTATATTCAACATCAAGGCTGTACTAATAGCTGAAGCAGATTTAGTTGCAGACAGAATTAGCCAGCTTACGTTTAAATTTAAAACTGGGTGTTTAAACTCGAAATATATACATATTTAAATAGGTTAATCCATTTAAATAGGTTAATTAGTTATGTTTTATTTTTAAATAATTAAAATATTCATAAAGGTTTTTGCAAATTATTTCCTCTGAAGTTCACTTTTTTTTTAATTTTCATATTTTATAATCATTGATAAACAAATTTTTATATTTAAGCAGAAAAAGGAAATATACTTAAACAATTCATAACATTTATATCAACTGAATTGCAACATTTTAAAATACGATTGAAATAATTTTAAATTAAATTATATGATTACATTTCCTTTGTAGTTGCTTATATTTCTCTATATTATATTGTTTAAAACAAAAACCTTTACCTAAACTTGAGACTAGCTTTTAATGCACAAAGTATCCTTTAGGATAAAATCACTTTTTATAATCGAAGAACCTGCGCCTTTAAGAGTTAAACTTCACTCTTTTTGATTGTCAGTGTGAACACGATAACGGATGAAAAATTTCATTACCATAAACAAATGACTAGATTACTGAATAATGAAGTTCTAAGATATAAAATTGAGTTGATGTTTAATGACATTTTTGTGATAAATCATTATTGTAGAACATATCGACAAATAGGAAATGTTTCAATATGTTTATTGTAAGACATAAAATTTATTTTGGGTCATGTTCTGCTTAAACGAATAACCTAATTTAAAACAGGCCCCATGAAATGTAAGCCAGCGTGCATATCGCCAACATCAGGTACATCACCCATTGCCATTTTCAACATTTATAGCAAACTCAATAAAGCCCTCAGAGCACAAGAAAGGAAATGAAGGCTAATGGACATTTAAAAGAATTAAACTGTCAAAAGGAGGAAAAGGACAATGGCCTACGTCCATACAAACACAGTTTCGAAAACCTCAGCGCTATCTGTTTGTGTCGTGTTGTCTACTGTGTCGCTTTACCCTAAAACCAAAATTTTTTATTGTCTGTACAGTCGGAGACAATGCTCATGTCGTTCGCATTTTGTTTGGCAATGTTAACATCTAATGTCCAGATAACACAATATTGCTCAAATCGTCGTTTCCCCCCTTTTTTCGGTTGTCCATTCATTCATTTGGGTTTGGAAATGAAAAAGATAGAAATGCTTTTTAAATTTGGAAACATTTGTTTTTCTGTCCTGGCATGGCCGCAAGAATTCATTAGGCTTGATGATTATAATTGATTATCACGCATAGGGTTGTGACGGCCTATATACGCATGTATGCCCAAGTGTTGCTAGCGTGTCCATCCACATGCCTGGGTGTATAATGAAAAGTTTTCTCTTTAAGAGGGGACAAAAACAAAATATTAATGGAGCTATCATTTAGTCGGCAAACTTGGGTCAGTCACACAATGGAAGCCATGGGGCTTTAACAAAAAAAAAATTAGTGGTGCTTTTGAGTAAGCCTCGACAAATAAGACTGGAGTGCAAGAAACGCCATAGATAGGTAGGTCATTTGTTTTTTTTAAATGTCTAATATTTGTTTTATTTGGATAGGACTCTCTGCCAAGTACAATAGTCGTGTTTTATTAAGAAGCGAAACAATACGCATAAAAAAATGGTAAGAGTATA
The DNA here is from genome assembly GCA_963513945.1 of Hydrotaea diabolus. NCBI lineage: Eukaryota > Metazoa > Arthropoda > Insecta > Diptera > Muscidae > Hydrotaea > Hydrotaea diabolus. The sequence continues at coordinate 80,564,208 of OY740718.1, read as the reverse complement.
ACTTAAAATTTCTATCAAAATCCTAAACATTTGTTATTTTTTTTCTTTTTGTTTATTTTTATTTGGTTTTTTATCATTATTTTGACTTCAACAGTTTTTTATTCTGGTTCAAGACCTTTTTTTGTTTCTTTTGAAAATCAACTTAAAAATTGATAAAATGTATTGGCTTTGGCAGACTGTTCAAGCTTTGAGAGTAAACCAGAAATTTGAAAAACTTATCAGTAATTTCTTTTACAACTGATTCAAATTTCTTAAAATGGTCCACCCATACAAGGTCTATAACTACCTGGAATATCGGTCCATGTTTTCAAACAACCCATGCACATTACCCCACAAAAATGTGCCTCCCGATTTGAGGTTCTGTCGCTTTAACTAGTGCGTTATGAACGATTTATATCCAGTCCTACCGAAGCCTGACCCTATTAGTCTATATTTTGCCGTCGTACAGAAAACATTCGAAACGCGATCTACTTTAGATGAAGCATAGAGCGTTAAGTTCGACCTTCAACTATTCTTGGTGAAATTTGACCGTTTCGGTGTTTTCGTATAGCCCCAACGAAATGAGTGTTCACTGCTCTAGGAGTATGAATAATCTGAGGCGTGAATAATCTGAATACTCGTAACAGGTGAAATGCCCCTTCCGATTTTTATTGTTTTACTTTTGTTTTCTTAAATAAAATTGATTTTTAAAAGTAAATATCTATATTTGGTACCATCGAAATCAAAAAAGAAAATTTTCAGAAATCGAAGAGGACAAAATAAAAGAAAAACATGATGCAACTTAAGTGCTTATTAAAAACGTTGAAACGCATGTTTTTTCATGTTTTTGTTTCAACTACAGCTCGTGTTCGATAATAGTTGATCTCAAGTATTAAAAAATAAGTGCAAACAGTCGTACCTCGATAAGTAGGACCTTCATAAGTGGAAATCCTCTCTAAGTCGGACTGTTTTGGCGGTCCCTGCTCTCTTCGAACAAAAAAATAAAAAAAAACCTCTTTAAGCTAGAGTTTAAACCTTTTTAAGTGGGGCTTGATTTTTTTTAGAAGTTACCTCTATAAGTGGAAATTTTTAATCGTTTACTTTTTGAGTGGGTGTAACTTCAAAAGTACAATTTTTGTTTTCTCATTTCTCTTGTGTTTGCTTTTTACTAAGCAAGTTTTTGCGGAGTGGGTCGCAGGGTTGTCAGATTTGGCGAATTCTCGCCAAATATTGAAGATTTTTGGCGACATTTATTTCGGTGAGTTGTCGATTATCCAGGCGGATTTTATTTCGGCGTTTTCATAAAATCCAGGCGGATTTTATGAAAACGCCACAATTTAACTTTTAAAGGTCTTAATGAAAAAGAAGCTTACTCTAAAACGAAGGTCTTAATTTTTAGTCTGCATTTTCGATATTTTGGCCTATATCCGATTGAATGGCACCGTTCTATACATTTTTGTACCTTCCGCCATAGGATAAAAGGGCACAGATATTGGCGATAGTATGACGCAGAGAAAAAATATGGTTCATATATGGTCACGGCAGTAATAATATGTTGTTCACAACAAAAGTATGTTCGTCGCGATCATGGTATTGTTTTTAGAGTTTAATTTTAACAATAGTATGGTTGCCGCAATATTAATATTGCTGAAATGCATCAATATTATTATTGCCAAATATAAGAAAGAAAATTATGGTTGTAGCAACAATATAAATATGGTTGGTACGACACAAGTATTGTTTTTTGGGTTATATGTTAACAATAATATGATTACGGTAATAATACTGAAATATTTTTAATAAAAACTATTATTTTTTTTTAAACTGATTTTTCTACTGTTAAATAAATCATTTCTATTATTTTAAATTTAATGTATTTTTAAATAATTTTCACAACTCAAATCTATTGTTGACAACTTAACCTAATTCTAATAAATAACTTTGGGGATCATAGTATAATTGTGTGTGTTCATACCATGATTGTAGGGATCATAACATGGTGGCGTGTAAATCATACTATGGTTGTGAGGATCATACTATGGTTGTGAGAATCATACTATGGTTGTATGTGAAACATGCTATGGTTGTAACGATCAAAATAAGGTTGCGGATATCATAGTATGATTGAGTGTGAATCATACTATGGTTTTGGGGATAGTATGGTTAAGTGTAAATCATACTATTGTTGTGAGGATCATAGTATGGTTGTAAGGATCATAGTATGGTTGTGAGGATCATAATATGGTTGCATTTGAATCATACTATTGTTGTGAGGATCATAATATTGTTGTACCACAACCATATACCCAACAATATTATGATGCCCTTCGAATATTGTTATCACAACCATACTTGTTTCTACGTGATCACTGCGGTAAAAGCTTGTCTTTTTTTTTTGGGTTAATTTTGATCAAAAATTCGACGACAGAGGCAACTTTGATATAAATATAAGTAATCCAGGCGTATCTAATTTAATAATGAATTGGAAATGAAACAAACCAAAATTACAGAATTTAATCTAAAAAATATCTTAAATCAAAAACAGTTTGACTATTTTCCCAGATTATAAGTTTTTTTGGTTTTATGTTAGTGCGTTCACTTAAATTATATGAATTCTTTTACTTTTTATGTTTACTAAAGAACCTGTTAAAGTCGTGATTACTCGTAGTTACTGCTAATTGTTGTGGTCGTGAATAGTTACGTTGTACTTTTGTGGAGTAGGGTACTATGTAAACGACTCAATGAAAGAAATGTTCTAACTTAAGACGTAGACATCTTAGGTTTAAACTTCAACTCGTTTCGAGTTCCCTAATTTAACAATAAATAAAAAAGCATTTGCATGCCGTGCCTCACTGAGATTAACATCCCAATGCCGGAAGTCTTTGCACTTAGCATTAGAGAGGTATTCCATGAAAAGTTCCCTTTTAATCGCATTGTTTTCATCTGGAACCAAATTTCCTAGTTCTAATGCTATTATATTCTACACCTAACTCTTCCTAATGTTGTAAATCACAAGATGGTTACTGTGGAAATTCCTCCAAATATGAGCAGCAGCATTTTCGTGTATGAAAATTTATGAGTTTCCGTTTGGGATGTTTTGCGTGTTACCAGCATGAAAGGGAATCTCATAAGCCACCCCATAACTCACCCGCCATATCGCATGCGGCGACGGACATACAAAAATAATACGTATTTTCATAAAGAATGTTTGTGGCGTTATGTCACCACAGTGTGCAAGAAGTGGCGATTTTTTTTGTCATTTTAAGGATTTTTTGTGAAAATTTACCCAAATATTTTGACGATTTTCTTTAAAAGATTTAAATTAAAGAAAAACTCAGTACTCAGGAATTAAAAAATCAGATAGATAGATCGCCGATTTGTACATAAAAGAAATTGTGTGTTTAGAACATAGCACTTCATTTTAAATTCATAATAGTGGTGCTCATTACGATGTCCTGAAAAAGCGTTTCTCTATACATAGTAATTACAATTAATTTTTATCAGACAAAGGATTGTTCACAGTAAAATTAATTATTTGTTGGTTTATCGCTTAGCTTAGAGTCCTTAATACGAGTAAGTCATCTTCTGGAGATTTAACAAAAATGCATAATTTACACAAATTACATTAAGCATTGATAGTAATATTTAAAATAAATAATTAAAAGTCCGACTGTTCTCTACAAAAAGCAAGTTGAACGATAAACCAACAAATATTCAATTAAAGGGTCAACAATTTACACAAAACCAGGTAAAAACATTTTTAAAATTAAAATAACAAATTAAATAACAAATAAAAATTATGTTTAAAAACAAATAACAAAATTTTGCGTTTTTAAAAACCAAAAAACAATAATAAATAATATAAAATAATAAACGAATTACATTTTTAGAAACAGAAAGTAAATAATAAAACGAACCTAAACAAAAAAATAAAAAAAACTGTAGTTTGACGATAATTTATACGATATTTTTTTAGGAAATACAAAAGTATCGATTAGTTTTTTTTTCCTGAAAAAAAAAAATAAATACAACAAAATAAAACTGCGTCCGAACTATGACACACTTTAAAAATAATGTCTATTCTGCAGAAATTACAAAAAATGTATCAGTATTTACAGGGTGGGGTTTAAAAATTTAATAACTTTTTTGTTTACATATTTTTTTATTTTTATTGTTTTAGATTATATAAATAATACTTGGAGAATTATTATTTAAATCAGCAATTAATTATTTGAACGCAAAAGCATACGTGATAAAGCTCATTTTTATTTGAATGGCTTCTCAAAATCGAAGAGCCATTCATCAACGCCAATTGCACCGCATTAGGTATTCAGTATGGTGTGGGATCACATCTTCAAATATTATTGGGCCTTACTTCTTCGAGAATGAAGATGGAAGTGCTGTAACCGTAAATAGAGAGCGGTATCGGTATGATAGAGCATTTTTTACGCCCTGCTCTTGAAAACAGACCAGAGATGTGGTTTCAGCAGGACGGAGCCACTGCCCATACTGCCCGAGACACATTTGCAGAAATCCGGAAATTATTTGGCCAGCGCGATTGCTAGATTTGTCAGCATCCGAGTATTTTCTTTGGAATTTTTTGAAGGAGCGAGTATAAGTACTTATATATGTAAGCAAGCCCGAGACAATCTTTCAACTCAAGGCCAACATTGTTGCATACATTTGAATGCTAAAGCCACAAATTTTAAAAGATATTATGAAAAATGCTCTAAAAGAAGCCCATCAATGCGAAGCTGAAAACGGGGGTAATTTAAGTGACATTCATTTTCATTCATAGTACGAGTACATATAAACAAATTTTATTTTTTTATTATTATGAATTACAATCTGAGAAAAAAAAAAATAAAAAAAAATTATTAAAGTTTTCACCACCATGGTAATTTTTGGCCTACCCTGTACATATAGCGCAACATATTTTGATGTCAATTTGGATTACAGAATACAATCAATTCGGATCAAATATTATGTAGTATAGGAAACCGCAGTTGGGATTACTGGATTATTCGGATTAGCGAAGTTCGGATTACCGAGGACTTACTGTATTGCGTTTTTGCTACCGAGTCGCAAATGTAAAGGGTTCGAAAAAACACCACTCAAAACTAAATTGATATTTAAATGGGCGAGTTAGTAGTTCCATTTTTTAAGATCAAGTGTCCATCGTAACATTTCAAATGATAACATCTGAGTTTAAAAAAAAAACTTAATAAGATGAATACGGTTTAAATACTGTAAACTATGATTTTTAATAACTAACTTACTAGAGTTAACAATGTAGTTAAATTTAGTCTTTAGCAAATGTCATAAAAATTTGTTTAAATAGTTAGAAGTTTTTCTTTTTTTGGTTAACCACGATTTTTAACTTACATTATGAACTTTAGGTAAATTATGCCTTCTTGTTTCAAACTATCGGAAAAATGTGTTTATTTAACTTTAAATTGATTTTTTTGTGTAATAGAACCATTAAAAGTGTTTTTTTTATTGCATGACGATTTTTTGACGATTTATTTTTTAACATTTGACGATTTTTGTTCTCAAAGTGGACGATTTTTGTTCTCAAATTTGACGATTTTTTTCTCAAACTCGACGATTTTTAGAAATTGTGCCTGGCACTTCTGAGAACATGGAACATAGATCGTCATAGAATTCTACGGTGAATAATATACGTACGTTAAAGTGTCTCCAATCAATTTTTCCATTTTTCCAAAAATTTACCTGGCATCACTGTGTCACCAACGTACTGACTATAGTGCATGTACCCGTATGGGAGAATAAATAAATTCATATTTTCACAAAATACCATTCGCATTAATTTCATTTCCAGCAATTTGCTTAAAGAAACAAGGGTCGGCGGACTACTTAGTCGGGCATTGCTTCTTTTAACCACTGAAATTATAGTTGTTGTTGGCGCAGTAGTTGCTCTGGTCAAGTCTCTGTTGACATGATGCCCGGCATGGCGTGGCATTGTTGTCCGCATTTCTCGTATTTGACATAAAATATTTGCTTATTCATTAAGTTCTGATTATTGATAATGACGACAGTCCATCGTAACATTTCAAATGATAACATCTGAATTTAAAAAAAAAACTTAATAAGATAAATACGTTTTAAATACTGTAAACAATGATTTTTAATAACTAACTTACTAGAGTTAACATTAGTTAAATTTAGTCTTTAGCAAATGTCATAAAAATTTGTTTGAATAGTTAGAAGTTTTTCTTTTTTTGGTTAACCACGATTTTTAACTAACATTATGAACTTTAGGTAAATTATGCCTTCTTGTTTCAAACTATCGGAAAAAAATGTGTTTATTTAACGTTAAAGTGATTTTTTTGTGTAATAGAACCATTAAAAGTGTTTTTTTTATTGCATGACGATTTTTTGACGATTTCTTTTTTAACATTTGACGATTTTTGTTCTCAAAGTGGACGATTTTTGTTCTCAAATTTGACGATTTTTTCTCAAACTCGACGATTTTTAGAAATTGTGCCTGGCACTTCTGAGAACATGGAACATAGATCGTCATAGAATTCTACGGTGAATGAATGTCTCCAATCAATATTTCCATTTTTCGAAAAATGTACCTGACACACCAATGTACTGACTAACGTGCATGTACCCGTATGGGAGAATAAATAAATTCATATTTTCACAAAATACCATTCGCATTAATTTCATTTCCAGCAATTTGCTTAAAGAAACAAGGGTCGGCGGACTACTTAGTCGGGCATTGCTTCTTTTAACCACTGAAATTATAGTTGTTGTTGGCGCAGTAGTTGCTCTGGTCAAGTCTCTGTTGACATGATGCCCGGCATGGCGTGGCATTGTTGTCCGCATTTCTCGTATTTGACATAAAATATTTGCTTATTCATTAAGTTCTGATTATTGATAATGACGACAGTCAATACAAGTATGTATGTTGAATGGACTTTAATACGCGACAATTGGTGGTATTTATATTGTGTACGCACAAGGGAAAACAAGGCACATGCATGTGGGTCGAAATATCATATTAGGGTGGGGTGACATATAAATATGAAGAAATTAAAACAAGGGAAGAAATGGTAAGTTGAGCCGAACCGAAGCTTTCATACTCTCTACCATGGATAACGTTACAATACGCCACTGACAACATTGGGGGCTTCATACCTCATAGCACCCAATTTTTCAAAATTAATGTCATATTCGTTCGGAAATTTTATTGTTTTTGTACACCCACACGTCTACTGTTTATTAGGCGGTTTTTAGCTCCCTGGGGCCGTAGATCCGGACCCGAAATTTAGACAAATCTTAAAAAAGTGCATCTTATGATTAGTGAGAAAATTGCACTGTTTCTGGGTACCTTAAAAATTTCAGTTGGATAAACTCAATTTGAGTTATCATCTACAGTCCATGGTGTTAATGGTTAAGATAGCTTCGATAATATCACGGTACGCTCAAACAACCGAATGCAGTAAAACTATTGGCTGCCGGAACTGGTAGTTATGACAATTATGAAGCACATGTTACTTTGGTACCATTAATTGGTAAAAACTACAGATAAGTTGTTTGTAGATCAAACCCCATTTTGTTCGCTGTTCTAACATATAAGCCCTTTCTTCTGAGCTAACTAACTTAGTAACCTAGTTAGTTTGTAATATGGTATTCTGGCAACATTGAACGAAATTGTGAGTATTATGGCAACATTGTTTTTCTTTGTTTACACCAAAGAGAATTGAACTGCAAGAGGGTTCATTGCCGAACTCGTCAAAAGCAAACAATAAAAATCAATTGCATATAATAAATCAATTATTTGCTACACTCTTGCTTTGTAAAAATGTGTAAAATTTATTTGAACTTTTAGATCGATTTAATTAATAGTTTTACTTATCACATCTCGTGCAGACGTACCCAATACAAATGGAAGTACCCAATACAAATGGAACCTTTTGTTTTTCTATTTATTTTTGTATACAATACAAAAAACATATGTTTTTATAAAGCTGGGTGTGTCATGTTTAATTTTTTTGTAGAAAAAATAAGTGTGGTAGCTCTTAATCGTTTTTTTTTTATCGAGCTGAGGCCAACTCGCATACTAAACGAGTAATTTCCATGCAACTGCTAGTTTAGTATCCCGAAAAGAACTTGCTACGGTTGCTCTATATACATCTGGACTTCGAATTGATGGGTCATCCGCCGTACAGTCCTGACTTCACATCTTCGTCACCTGAAGATGCTGTTGAAGCGGAGTGGAAAAAGTACTTCGACAATTGGTTTGAGCGCATGCAAAAGTATATAAATCATGCTGGAGAATACTTTGAAAAACAATAAAACCATTTTTAATGACAAAAACTCGCATTTTCATTATTAGGCCAGATATATAGCAGCCCTTATTATTAATAATTAATAGGATATAGTCACTATAAAGTCTTTGTGTAAGGGCCCCAGGACCCAAAGATCGAGCCCATTTAAGGTACGTTAAATACGCCGATGGATAGAGGAAAAAGATTAGTTGGAAATCAGTTCTGTTTATGAAAATTTCATTGCAATACCATTATTTTTGTTCTCGTAACAAAATATCATCGGTCAATAAATAGTTTCTTGCTTCTAAATATAAAATATCTCTCGTAATGAAAAAAAAAATCTTATTACCGAACATGTAAAAACGTCGTTATGTTCGGCCAGGCCGAACCATTTAAACCCTCCATCGTCCCTATGCAACTAAAGGGCAAATAATTAAAAAATGGTCAGTTTTTTGGGCTTTTTCGGTCCATGCGTTCATCCCTAATCTCAGCCAAAATTTGATGACTCAATATTTGGATTTGTTGCAAAGTGTGCTTTAATTTAAGTATCTATTTCTATTTGTCCATATACTTAAAGACGCTTTATAGCCCGATTTAACAATGCGGTGTGTTTTTTGGGGCACATGATTTATAAGCACTTTGGGCACGCTTTATGCAGTTTTCGATACTCCTCTACTTGGACCCTAACCGGAGTCTTTGGCTTTCCTTTAAGCGCTTTTTGGTAGTTATCGTAACCTTTTCCAACGGATAAATATAGCAATTTAAATTTATTTTAATATTTAAAAATTGTTAATAAAACTAACCGTAAAAATTAAGAAATGTATGATATTTTTATTGGTTAAACATATTACTTACCTAAGTTGGCTTCACTTCGATAAATGTTTTATAAGCAATTCGGTCGTGCAGTTTCTAATATTCCTCCACTTGGTCTCTCGTCGAAGTCTTTGTCTTTTCTGTTTGCGCTTTCTGGTAGATATTGTAACCTTTTCCAACGGAATTTTTGTAGTTTAAACCGGTTCCAACTGATTCATTCTCTGTGTGCCTAAATGTATAACTTTTCATTATTTTAATAGTTCACACTCCTCAATTTAAATGTATTTTAATATCTAAAAATTGTTTATTAAATTTATCGTGAAAGTCAAACAATTACACAATTACATACATATTACTTACTTAAGTTGGCTTGACATCCATAAATGATTGATGAACACTTTAGGCATGCTTTCTACAGTTTCTGATACTCCTTCACTTTTCGTCGAAGTCTTTCTACCCCACCGAAGTATTGCCTTCCCTATTCGTGCTTCTGGCGGTTACCACCTTAAGTCTTTCTGGCTGGATCAATTGTTTCCATTCGTTGTATTTTAATACATTGAGCTACATTAATATCGAGATACAACTCACATAGGTCATGGTTCGTTCGACGTATATACTCTTGGCCTAGGTAGCTGCGGCCGCAGAAATTTGAAGAATTTCTCTTTCGAAAACTCTCCATAAAACGGCATCTATATACACGGAAAAAAATATTGTAAAAACATTTAGCATGCAAACATATATAAGTGTGTATTTCAGCATTATAGGTTTACACAAACATATTATATGTTTGAGACAACATTCTAACAAATTGAAATATCATATGTTTGTAGAATAGTATCAAATAAAATGTGAGAACATTTTTTGACACAGAATTTTTATTAGTCGCTAGTTACCGTTTAAGTGAAAAGGTATTAAAAGGTTAAAAGTATTGGAAGCAGAACGCGTTTAGAAAAATAAAATGTATGTATTTAGCTTAAATATTTGAGGCCCGTTTGGCACTATGGATTGACGAGGGTTGCTATATATATTTCTGGCCTAGGCAACACTAAGTGTTGCCTGGCGCCATCTGACATTTCCATTGGAAAGTTTGACATTTTTTTAGCATAAACGTACTCAGAACGATTTGATGTACGACCATCATTTGTGTTGTTTACAGTGGCTTGAAAAAGTCAATTTGGCAAAAAAAAAATGGAAGTAACTCGTGAACATTTTCGTGCGATCATTCTTCACAACTTTCGACGTGGATTATCACGACAATAGTAGATCGATGAACTTAAATCTTTGTATGACGATGAAGCACAATCCTATATCACCGTGAAAAACTGGTTTAATGAATTCAATCATGGCCGACGCTCGCTCAAAGACGAAGGTCGTGAATATCGACCAAAAACGACAGATGTGCTAGACATTGATGCCGTGCGTGACCTGATAATGCAAGATCGTCATGTGACGGACCGTAAGATAGAGGCATCCTTGGGCATTTCTTCCACCAGCATACATTCTATATTGCATGAACACCTGGCCGTAAAAAAAGGTATGTTCTCGTCGGATCCCACACAATTTGAAAATCGCTCAAAAAAAGACTCGTGTCGATTGGTGCAAAGAAATTTTGAAGAAAAAAAACGATTATATGTCACAGGTGACGAATCATGGATCTATGCGTATGAGCCGAAACAAAACAGCAATCGACCGTGTGGCCCTTCGAACCGATCCAAATCCAACGAAAGTGGCTCGTGGAAGAATAACTTCAAAGCAAATGGTCGCTTGTTTCTTCGGCAAAACCGGTTATGTGGCGACTGTTCCGCTTGAGCAACGTATTACACCACAATTTGTTTGCCTGAAGTCATCGGAGAAATTCGAAAACGAACAAGAGAAGACGAATCATTGTGCACCATGACAATGCGAGCTCTCACACATAGGCTCAAACCATCGCCTTTTTGACCGGCCAAAACGTCGAATTGATGGGTCATCCTCCGAACAGCCCTCACTTGGCACCCAATGACTTCTTTATATTCCCGCACATCGAGAAAATAATGCGTGGTCATCCATTTTCGTACCAGAAGATGCTGTTGAAGGGTTTGAAACCCATGTTTTGGAGGTGTCTCAATCGATGTGGAAAAAGTGCTTCGACAATTGGTTTGAGAGCATGCAAAAGTGTATAAATCATGCTGGAAAACAATAAAACCATTTTGAAGATAAATATTCGCATTTTTATTTTTATTATTAGGCCACATTTTGTTCTCCTTTCTCAATAAAGTATAAGCTTAGCTAATAACAGATTATGGGCCCCCGAGGTCTTAATGGGAGTGTGCACGACTATCATGCCAGTTACCCTAGGTTCAAATTCGGCTAAGAACAACTATACATTATAAAGCCACACGACTTAAACTTCTGTACTTAAGCAATCCTTTTTTCAACTCACAGCATTCTAAATTTTAACAGATTTTTCCGTAACGTACGAAATAGGAACAGACAAAAGACATGCGAACGGATGGACACACCAACATATCAGTTTGTTTAATCAACTTACTTGAATACATTAATAATAAGTGTTAAACCCATTTGTCGCGTTAACCAACCCTGTTATGTCCGAAGAAAATTAAGTTTTTCACTCCACCCCATTTTATGTTAAAGAATTTAAGTTCATAATCCTGTGTCGAGTGGGTGAATATGTAAATCCCACCTACTTTAGTATGAATGTTGTACATTAGAGAGACTCTGATTGTGCGAAGCTAAAAACAGATTAAAAAATTACCGCTCTAAAATCGAAATTAAATATGATTTCCTGTTGTTACTTTTTACACACAAGCATATCACATAAAAAATATTTTTTTGATTTGATAGTGAAAGACAAACTTAGAGATTAGGGACTAAGTTCAGACCTCTGGCCTTTGGTAAAATAGGTTCTCTGTTTCTTTTAATAAAAACATAGGAACTAAAAGGTAAATACTTTTATTCTTAAAAATGCATTAAATTAATAATAAAATATTTATATACGAGTACTGTGCAGGGTACAGTGAATTCACCAATACTTTTTAATTTCTATTTATAAGATTTATTAAATCAATTTGACAAAATCATCGGTTTCGCTGAAGACATTATCGTCTACCATGCTGATGATAGAGTGGAAAAAATTAATGTTAAATTACAGCATTATTTTAATATAGTATCGTAGCTAAATATGCAGAAGACTGGAAAATGAAAATTAATACTAACAAATGCTCAACAATACTTTTTCGCCCTTCTGTTGTAAGATGTAATCAAAATATTAGTACCAAATGGAAAGAGTTTGGCATCAAATAACATGAAAACAACAAAATTTCAAATAAGGAAATCGTTAAATATCTATGTTTTAATCTAGAAAAAAAAAATATTTCAATAGTCATATTAAAACTTATAAAAGCTAGAAATGCATTCTTTATGTATCGAAACCTGTTTTATTCTGAACATATTAATACTAGGGTTAAAATCATATTGTACCAAACTTTAATACGTCCTACTTATCCTAACATATGGTTGCCAAATATGGTTCCCCTGCATATATGGAGAAACTAAGAGTTTTTGAATGAAAATGTCTTAGAGCAAGCACGTCACTTTAGAGGAGTCCAAATAGCGATTTCAAGAAATATATATCGAACAGGAAATTATATATCATAGCGAAGGCCAACAGAATCGACAATTTTATTATACACTTCATTAAAAAGCTTTGAATGCAAGGAGACCGATTTAATAATGGCTCCGTATTTCGTCAATGACAATTCTAGTACACTACAAAATGGATACATTCCAGCAGAGGCCTTCTTATATCTTGATTAAAATGGCTATATATAAGACGAGAACGGTATCCCTATATTTTACCATATATGTAGGAGAGCCAATAATAAAATTATAACTTGTATACGAATAACCTTGGACAACCAGAGGTTTGACAGGAACATTTATACGGAAGATAGAAACACACCTCCGAATTTAAAAATTAAAAAATATTGGTGTCTCACTAAATAACCCTTTCATACTTTTTTACCTCCTTGACTGTTTTTTTTTTTAACTATTCATATACAAAAGTTAAGGTTTTTTTTTAAAAAATTCTTTGCATACAATTATATTTATATATGTGACGCGCAAAATAGAAAGGGACCTAAGGTTAAAGACCTGTTTGGTTCAGGAGAGCCATTTTAAAGATTAGGTCCCTTTCTATTTGCGCTTATAATCGTCGATATCACTTTCATAAAACGCGCATATCTCTGGGAGGGAACACCTTTGGGTATGGGATCGGTCTCATTCGATGCTCAGATGTTGTCCGCATCAAAAAAAGAAAAAAAATGAAAATTTATTTTGAGCATCGAATGAGACCGATCCCATGCCCCAAAAGTGTTCCCTCCCAGAGATTCTAAGCGCAAATAGAAAGGAAGCTAATCTTTAAAATGGCTCTCCTGAACAAAACTGGTTTTTAACCCTAGGGGCCTTTCTATTTAGCGCGTTACATATGTATTTTCAGTATACAATTAGAATATAAAATTATAAATTGTGCATTAAGAGTATACTAAATTTACTTGAAAACCCGATTATGTGACAGTGTATTAGGATGTATTTATTATTCTATTGGTTTATTTATAGTCTAAGCATACAGTAATTTGTTAAAATAACGTTAAAAAAATGACAAGAACGTATTGACATTACGAAAACCGACGCCTTCAATCAACTAAGATGGGCCTAAGGACGCGATTTTGTTTAACATTTGGAGAAGAAAGTTCGAGTATGTACAGCGAATAAAGGCCGAACTCGTACATTTTTCTCTTATCATTAAAAGCTTCTGACTATGAAATGGTACAATCATGTTTCCCCCCTCAAAATTGCTAGCTTCTTTTTTGGAATCCAGTTTCAAAATATTAATGTAATGGCCAATTTAAGTGAGATTAAGGGTGATTCTGAGATTATGGGCCAAATTCGACATCATTTTTGGCATTCGATTTTTTTGCACAATTTATTATTTAATCTAATAATAAGAATCTTGACGAAATAACTATTAGATGTGCACCTCATGTAGTGTTCAATCATATTTGAGTTGCTTGAAATCAAGATTGGTTTGAAAATTTGAATTTTGCGATTATTAGATTTTACAGGAGACTACTGTCTATTTTCAGGGACAGAAAATAAACATCCATAAAAATATTAATTGAATAAAAAATTATAATCCTTAATAGCAACAAAATTTATTGAAAATTATTTTTTACTATAGACTGGTTTTATTAAATAAATAATTAATATTTTTCTAAAAAATTGAGAAAATTTCAATTGATAGAAGTTTTAGGGATAAATAGGGTAATGATATTTGATCACTTTGGTAAGAAATTTTTTGAAGAACAAATAAAGTTTTTAAAAAACAAATTTAAAGACTTTAAAGGTCCTACAAATATTAATTGCATAGTAAATAATAAAGTATAATATATTTTTGATGTCCCAAGGACAGCAACGTGGCCCATAATCTCAGAATCAACCTTAAACAAAAAAGAGTCCAAACAGAAAATTATCCTTCTACTCGTTGTTAAGTGGGACATTACAACATTTATAGAGCACAATTTTATGATAAAAAAGTTTGGAAGATGCTCCGTTGATAACTAACAAAAAAGTGAGGCTAGACTTCGCACAAGTCTACAAAGACAACGATTTTTGGTTTTGGAAGGATGAGGTTTTTATGGACGAAAGCTAATTTAATAATATTTGATCTTGCTTTTGTTTAATCAAATTCAACCTACTACAAAACGTGGTATTAGATCCATGATGGTTTGAGGGTCCTTTTCAGCAGCTGGACTCCCGGATCGCTACATTTCATCAAAAGAACCTTTCTGTTCTTGGCAGGAGAAATAAAAATGTTGAAATCTTATCACAGAAAGAAGCTTTAACATTTCTTAAAAAAAACTAGGAAAAAAAGCCTAAAGCTAAATGAGAATTCTTTCTTCTAAACATGTACAAAACCAGCTTAAGCTTGCAGGAAAAAAGCTAAATTTGCAACTATGGTAGAAATGTATCAAAATTATTCGCTTTTTTTTAATCAAACGGAATAAAACCGACTACATGTTACCCTATAAGGGTTTTGCTTTTCCTGCACTTCTTCATTTCCCGGGAAATTGGGATTTTTTTTTTCAATGCCTGGATTTCCTGGGAATTTATGCCCATTAAAGCAGTGTAAAAATAAGATTTTAAGTTCAAACATAATTTTTTTTTAAAAAAACATCTTGTTTATTTACTTAAACTAATGCAAAAATGAAGTCAAATGTAAAACATATTAAGTCTATTCTAACAATATTTGGAAATAAATGTAAAATCAAAAATGTTGTCTCCTTTGGTCAAAAAATACGTTTTCAATGCATAAAGTGCATTTATAGATTCATCTGAAAGTTCATTCCTTATTTTATTAACAAAAAGTACAGCTAAAGAAAATATTCGTTAACTCTCAACAGAGGTCGGATGTATTATGAAAAGTGTGTCGAATAAGTGTTCAGATTTGCTTTTCATTTACCACTTCCTTCAAAATATTTGAACTCCTCTTATTGAGACAAAGTGTTTGTAAGTTCTTTTCAATCCAACATTAGCATTTTGCAACATAATGCTGCGTTCGGATAGGCTTATAAAATCCACTCTGATCAGATTTCATTCAGAAATCTATTAAATTTCTATAGAACTTGACAGATAAAATACGCAGATTTTAAATGCTGGAGATTTTGTATGATTTAATTATTAATACAAATTTTGCCGGGAATTTTCGGAAAGCTTGCAGGATAGAAAAATGAGCGGGATAGGCGGGAATTCCCGATGATAAACCCTTTACTCTCAAAAAACGCTTTGACTCAATTATTTCCTATGTGCGGGCAAATAGCACACATCAAATATTTTTGATATCTGCTAACATTAAGTGGGCTACATCAGTACTTGGACAGATTTCTTAAAATGTTCAAAGGCGACCTTCAACAGCCAAAGACAAAATACTGTGCAATGTTTCACCGACATCGGTTCATATTTAAGACCTGCACTTTGAGAATAGATGGACAGACACGTCTAAATTTAAAGATTTCTGATTTTCCAGGTGTTTCATACATCGTTGAAGCCTTAATGCGCACAAAATAATTTTATTCGCTTTCGCAAAAATGCTTGTACATACTCGAATATTACATTTTTAGCCTTCGCCAAAATGCATATTCGCCAGGGTTACCGTTAAAAAATTTCAAAAAGGGCACAAAAAGGGGATTATTTAAAAAAAAAGTGGCACAAGCCAAAACGAGTAAATTTTACCGAGTTAAAAACTTTTTCCCCCTGGGCCGAGTTCGCCCATTTATAATCCCAAACAGCTTGTGACCATAAGCCTTCATCATGCAAAAATTCTGAATACTAGGTAGATTCGTTTGAACGCAATCATGCCTTTAACAGACACGCGGACGGGCATGGCTATAGCGTCTTACCATTTTATGACTTTCAAGGTTATATATACTTAATAGGGTTTTCGATCAATGTTTCGTGGTGCTGCAAACTGAATGGCAAATTTAATTTGTATTCTCTTTCATGAAGGGTATAAAAAAAACATCAAAAGTCGGACATGGCAGACTATATTATGCTCTACTGGACGTTAGATAAGCCAACTGAAACTATGCTTTTTGGGCTCCTTGAAATAAAAATAAATAAAATAACCAGATTTTAAAAATAATTGCATATGGATTCGTTGGGTTTGGGGGAAAATTTAGTTTTCCTTTCTTGAATGTGTTGGATTTTCCGCCACCTCAAATCAAGGTTTCGGCATCGAAAGTACCGTGACAACCGCGGCTCATTTACAGCTTACTGGATGCATTTTACAAATTTTTCCCTAAGGCACACTGTTGTGAAGAGTATTCTACGAAGCATATTCAAGATCTGGTTACTGACCAATCCTAATGAATTGTGCTAAATTTCCTCAAGATTGGATGTAATATGTGGGTTTCAGAGCTGTGCGACGGGACTGTTTGGAGGTTGTCTTCGCAGCTTGTGTGCAATACACATATAGATGCTCTGACACACTACTACGTGTACCCAAAATGCCTAGCGTAAGCGCCAGAGTTTAACCAAATAAATTATAGTACTTTTTTTCCCGGAACAACCCTTACCTCAGAAATATTTTCGAGTTGTGTAAAGTAGCAGAAATTTCAAAAAGTGTCAAAAAGGGGATTTATGAAAAAGAGGCAGCAAAAAGGGTCAAATTGCCATTTTAGCCACTGATATTCGCATATTTGCCAAAATATATATTTCAATATTCGCTTTCGCTAAACCCATTACCTTTTCAATTGTTTTCCGCAAGTCACTCTAATATACATGTGTTTATTATAGTGAATAATAAATATAAATGTAAAACAAAAATACGAACTTTTTATGTCAATATCAATCATAATTTTTGTTATGGGAATCATCATACCACCAAACCATGTCAACCTATGCAACATGAATAATTAATTATGTTCCAGAGAATACGGGGAAGTAAAAGCATGGTTTGTTGTCTTTGTTAAGGGGTTAATACCAGCAGGATGGGAGTAAGCAATGAAATGGGGCTTATGATTTCGTTAAAAAAAAACCGTATGCCACACAACCTTAACTAAGCAAGTTGTAATTAGTAGCATATTACTTTGAAAAGATCTCATCGAATAGTGTTTGACCTTTAATTATAATAATTATATGCATATTTGCTATCCTGTTTCCTAAAATAATTCAAATCTTATGGTTAATTAAATTTTACACTTGAATACCTTTAGACACTTACAGGAGTTGTTTGTAAAATTGTTTATGTAAAATCACGAAATTTATGAAGAAAAGCTTGTGTATTATTTTTGTTCATTTTTTTTAAGAATAAAGACGTTTCCTGAAGATGATATTCGATGGATATCGAAACATTGAAATTAAATTAATATTATAAAAAACAATACTGACCTCAAGCTTGTCGAAAAAGGTCGAACAAACATAAGATATTAAGTATATTAAGATATTCAGTATGTATAAATTATCAACAGATATTTGACACCTTGGATTATGGATATCGCTTGGTCGAGCCTAACAATGATATTTTTGATATTCTCCATGGGTTACACTTTAATGCAGTCTTATATTTATTAGATTTGAGCATGTTTTTTTAAAGTCTGGTACTAATTTCGGGCTTTTGGTCCTTTTACCTGTTTTCTCTGGTTGTCAATTTTGAACAGCCTTTTCTTTTTCAGTCATTATTGTTCGTGTTTATGTTTGATTTCATTCTGTCGTGAAACAGAGTCAAATCCTTTATTTTAATTTTAAATTTGTTCCAAATTTCACATTGTATTTCCCTTTTTGTAAATTTCGCTTTTTATTCCCATTTCATTATTCTGCTACTTTGATATACGATTATCTCACTTTTTTATAATCTACTTTTTATTGGTCGATTTTATCGACAATTCCATTTTCTTTGCCATTTTTCGAGTTTTTAATGTTCTTTTCACTTTTTTTCTTTTTGGCCCGTTTTTAACCTATTTTATTACCTTTTCTATTTTCTACGCCTTCTAGCAAATTTGTTATTATTGTGTCACTTTTGGATAATTCAACCCTTTTTAGCATTTTTATCTCTATTTAAATTGTCCATGCCATTAAGTTGATTTAATGATGCTTTTCTCCCTTTTTCATATTTAACTTTTTTGGTCCCTTTTTTATTCCTATTTTTTTGTAACCAATCCCGTTGATTTCAAATTCTTTTCCACCTATTACTCGTAGGCCTTTTAATCATTTTTTACCCCATGCCTTTGTCACCGTCTTATTTTCCCCTTTTTATATTTTGCCCCTTTTTTAACTTTTTTGTATTTTTTTCCTTCCTTTTCAATAAAAAAGAATGAATTTGTTGTCCTATTTAATCCCCATTTCTATTTTTCATGCCATCATGCCCATCAATATTTGTCTCACTTCTGCTGTTTGACCCGTTTTTTCGCTTTTTATATGGTTTTTATCCCTATTCATATTTGATATGCTATTAGACAATTTGATTGATTTTGCCCCTTTTTATCCCTTTTACCCCCTCTTCGAAGTGTTTACAATTTGTTATAACAAAGTACCGATTCCTTTAAAAAGTTTCGCAAATGACAAACATTGTTTTATTTTTAGGATTATCAAGAACCACAAACAATTATAACAAACTAATGGGTATAAGAATTTTACCCATTTTACCCCACAAATTTTATTCATGACTACTTTTCGTTTCTTGTTTTCCTACTTTTCGATTCTAGTTTCATAAACGGTCATATGACCTAAATTTCAAATTTTACTTAGAGATTTAAAAATGTGCAAAAATTCCCATTTTATTTTTTATCTCCAACTTTTCCCCTTTATGTTATGTTATGAGAATTTTCTAGGTGCTCTGGATTAGAGGTACGAAATGTATCCCATTTTATCCCATGTTTTACGCATCAAAAAATTAAACTTTAATTGGAATTCAAATTATAAGGAACGCCAATTACCTGAATTTGGTGGTTGTGGCTCCATCTGTTTGGTCCTGGCATCGATAACAGACTTGTTTATAGGGGGATACAGCTTCTTGTTGTATCCCCTTAAAGTAAGAGTTTCGAAAAATTTTTTCCTATCAATCGAAAACCTACAACAAAAATAAATTGGAAAATAGTAATTAAACATTGAGAAAAAATTTAATTGTGCATATTTGTAGAATTTGCCAACAAATTCAACGAAAATTATTAGAGAACTGTTATATAAACTTCACGGATTGTACAAGAAAAATTATAATTAAATATCGAGAAAAAATAATTTTGAATTGTGCATAACTCTTTAACTATAAGAGATAATAAATCATATGCAGACAAGTTGTAGCGGGGTTTCCATTAAGGACATAAAAATTATACATATTAATAAAATACAGAATATTTAAGATATAGAGTTCAAATTTTTTCCAAGCGAGTGCAAATGTTCCATTTTAAGAATGAAGTTCGATTTTGGACATATGACTGCTACGAGCACGTGTACATCGATCTATTCTTTGGACCAAATTTTCCACCACATTACGACCGAAATCTGGCAATTTCACGTTGGATTTTGTCTGTGAGCTCGTCTAAAGATTTTGGCTTGTTGGCATAGACCAATGAGCAATGACTGAAGATGATTATTCGATGAAATTCTGGATTTTCGTGAAACTTTGCGAGAGCCCAATCGGGGAAGTTTCTGTGTTTCAAATGATCAAGTGGCTTAAGTTCTTGAGTCAGATTGATCTTAAAAGGATAAGGGGCATCTCTAAAACCACATTGTGGTTTGAGTGAGGCCCAATTGCTGAGAACGATGTGGAATCGATTGATTTGGCTCATTTTGAAGGGATACACTTACGGCTCTGATATTTTCATCGCTCTCTTGGCGCCGAAACATCGAAAAGTGAAAATTTGGATCCAAATGTATTCATCATAGCACGCACAGCCTGTTGGGTGGGAAAATCTTTATGGCCGAAAATTGGAGTAAGCGCTCTTAAAGTTGTGCTCACCAACTCAGAATTTGTAATGATTTTCAAACGTTGCTCGTAAGTGAACTTTACCACGATGGAAGGTTGCGTTCACATAAAGAAACTAAGTTGTTATGTACCTATTGGAAAACCCGTTAAAAGAAACCATTCAGCCCCAAGAAAGTCCGAACATTTGTTGCATAGTGTAATATGTAACAAAAGCGAATAAAAAGGGGTTTGGTTACTACAAAGAATTGATTTGCTGTCACCACTAATTATTAGTATCAAAGCATATACTTTATACTTAGTAGGGACATAAATACTGTTACAAACGTTTTATGCTGTAAAATAAAAAATACTGAATGTTTTTGGACCAAGTATTTTTAATATATTTATTGATTAATAATGTATCCAAGAGAATGCACTTATTGGAAATGTCCACCTTTTGCCTTTACACACGCCTTAAGTCAAACTGGTCAATCGTCAATAGTTGCACGAATCTCGTCCGTAGGAAAATTGGCCACAGCTCGAACCAAAGCAGTCTTAAGAGATCCAATGTTGGGGTATCTTTAGTGACAAACCTTGTCATCTAAAACCGTCCACAATCTGTAATCCAATGGGTTCACATCTGGAGAGCCTGAGTGCCATTCCTTAGAGGAAATGATCGCTGGCAAATTGTTTCGAAGCTAGGCCTGGGACGTTTTAGCCATATGGGCCGGCGCAGAATCCTGCTGGAAAGTCCATGACTGGTTTTGGAACAGGTACTCGTAATTGTTAAGAGGCTTCACAACAGGTTCCAAAACGGTTTCTTGGTAAACTTTGCCCGATGTTTTGACTCCTTGTTCGCAGAAATGCAGTGACCCCATCGTAAGAGACACCCCACCAAACCAATACTGAAGCTGGGTGATGACCCTTTTCCACCCTTGGGATCAGTTCAGATGCTTGCTTAGATGACCGCGCATATACTTTATGATTTTGCTTGTTTAATTTTTCCTGAACGGTAAAAATTTTTTCATCGGTGAACAAAATTTTTCTGTGCAAGTTATCAGCGTGCTTCACCAAAAGACGTTTGCATTTTTCAATCCTATTTTTTTTAAAGTTGCAGTCAATAAATTTCCGGTACGTCGTTTGAAAGCCCAAAGTCCCAAGTCTTTTTTAATGATTCGACTCATTGACATTTGCGTGATATTCATCTCAGGGGCCATGATTTTCTGTTTTCGGAGCGGATTTCTGTGAATTCTTTATTTAACGGCTTGATGACATGTGGTGTTTGAACAAAGCGTGGGCGGCGATCGATTACATCTCCAGTCTCCTCAAACAGTTTTAAGCATCGGTAGATTAACATGCGGCTAATCCCAAGTGGCCGGAGCGTTTTGAAAAGATCGCTTTTTTCCATTTCACACTTGAAAAGCGCTATTACAGCGATACGGTTTCATTATCTGACCACTCCATGATGAAAGTGATCGGTCTCATTCGATGCTCAGATGTTGTCCACATAAAAAAAAGTGAAAATTGATTTTTTTTTACCCTTAGGTCCCTTTCTCGATGCGCTGTCACATATGCAGATGATGTTGTACTTCTTTTCAGTGTTGGTCGGGATAGCTAACATGCTTTAGAAGAAAGAATAAACTTCTGTCTAAATCAGACTTTACGATGGACTTCTCGTAATTCTTTGTTGATTAATAACTTGAAAAAGAAAGCAATTATGTTCGGTACTCTTGGGTGTGGCAAGTCAGACTTGATCGTCATAAATGTTAAGGTCTTATAATTGATAGCAAACTTAATTTTGGACATCATATTGACTCTGTCCGTTGTAGAATGTATGGTGTTTTGCGCAGGTTGTATTCGACTAACATTTATCTGCCGGGTTAAATGTAGGCTTGCCCATTCACTTTAAATGCCAAAAATTTTGTATGGACTAGAGGTGGTGTCGGGCACAGTCGAATATAATTGATTACTTTATATCAGTTATACTTAATAATTATCTTCATAATTTAATTTTTATTTTCATGGATGGATGTTTTCCAACAACATGACTAAGTATGGTTTGTACAAATCTGGGCTATATTTCTATTTGTTTTAGTTCTACTTGATGTAAATATGGCTGGAGAGCTAATAGCGTTAAGATACATGTATATATACATACATTTCTATTATTAAAGTTTATTTTAGTTTATCAATTTGGGAATGTATTGCTAAGTAATACGGTTTTTGGCCCTGTGAGCTATTGTATTACTATAATATAGATATTATAATAGTTATCTGCTGTAAATATTAGTGATTTATTTCCAAAATAGCGGTCAATTAACGTCAACAAGAAAATGACAATTATGTAAAAATAAAAAAAAGAAAATTCTTTTTTTATCGATTTGGCAAAACTTTCAAATGAGCATATCGTGGTAGTTTCCAGCAGAATGTCTATGTGTAAATTTTTGATTTATTTTTATTGTCGCTTTTATTAGTCCTGTTGGCCATACAGGGTGGCTGGTGAAAGCAGCTCCCAAAATATAAATTTAATAACTATTTTTCTATTTAATGAATGTGGTTAATTTTTTTTTTAATTTTGCAGATTGATTTTTAGATTTAGAAAACATGGAAAACTGTGACACTAATACAAGAATTTGGATTGTCCGCCGCTATCACGCACTGGAGTCTGTATTTTCGGTTCAAAGAGAGTATAAGCGCACGTTTGGCGGCAATCCTCCGATCAGATGAAACATAATGAGACTTGTTAACAATTTTGCCGAGCATGAGACAGTCAACAGAGAAGTGACAGTGTTGTTCGAGTAGCCAGATGCTGGAATCATTTGCGAGTTTTTTCTCACTCTTAAAATGCCTTTCGTCCTTAACTCTTTGATTACTTTATATCAGTTATACTTAATAATTATGTTCATAATTTAATTTTTATTTCCATTGATATAAAACATGTTTGCCAACAACATGACTAAGTATGGTTTGTACAAATCTATACTATATTTCTATTTTTTTAGTTCTACTTGATCTAAATATGGCTGGGGAGCCAATAGCGTTAAGATACATGTATAAGTATACGAGAGCGACCGCAAAAGTAACTGGCCTAACATAAAAAGAACCGTTTTTTTGCAATTATTATTATTTATTTTTCAACATAATCTCCTTCCAACTCAATACACTTCATCAAACATTTTTCAAGTTTTTTAATTCCATCCGAAAAAAAGATTTTTCAAGACCTTCAAAATATGCCTCTGTTTCAGCAATAACCTCGCTATTGGACGAAAATTTTTTGCCACCGAGAATTTTTTTTAAATTTGGAAACAAGAAAAAATCAGAAGAAGCTAAATCTGGACTATATGGTGGATGCGGAGCAATTTCATATCGTGATTCGGCCAGTTTTTGTTGAGTTAAAAATGCAATGTGTGAAGGAGCATTATCTTGATGAAAAAGAACTTTTTTTTTTCTAAATGCGGTCGTTTTATCTTGATTACTTCACTCAACCGATCCAACAATGCACAACAATATTCACTATTTATAGTTTTTCCTTTCTCAAGATAATCAATAAATATTATATCCCTTGCATCTTAAAATACCGTGGCCATTACTTTTCCTGCTGACTTAACAGTTTTCGCCTTATTGGGACCACTTTTACCAGCTTCTATCCATTGTTTTGACTGTTCTTTTCATTCTGGGATGTAGTGATGGATCCATGTTTCATCAACAGTTATGAATCGGCGCAGAACTCTATTGGATTACGCTGATAAATCACTAAAAGCTCCTCGGAATTGGTCCAACTGACGATTTTTTGAGGCAAAGTCAACAAACGCGGCACATATCTTGCGGATAGCTTTTTCATGTGGAGTTCATCATGTAAAATACTCCAAACTTGTTTTTCGTGTATTTTAACAATATCAGCAAGTTTTCTGAGCTTTATTCGTCTATCTTTAGTCACTTCATTAAATATTTTTCTAATGTTTTCAATAGTAGTAGCAGTTTTCGGTCTTCCAGAGCGTTGTTCATCTTCCGTACTTGAACGACCCATTTCACGGTGAACCCAGGATTTCACGTTGGAGTATGATGGTGCATTATCACCATGAACAGAATCCAATTCATCTTTGATTAATTGTGGCGTATAACCTTTCATTTAAAAGTGTTTAATTACCGCACGAAACTCGTAATTTTCCATTTTTCAAAAATTATAAAACTTGTTTACTTCAATCACCTGTAACAAAGAAAATAATCATTAAATATTTCGGAAATTTTGACAGATGGCTTACAAAAGATTGCTTTTAAAAAACAAAAAAAAAGTTGCTAGTAAAACAGAAAATGTGCCAGGTCAGTTAGTTTTGCGGTCGCCCTAGTATATGTGACCCGGCCGATGGCTTATGGCTCAAAAAAGAAATTGCGAAAAACAGCTGTTAAAGATAAGTCAAAGTTAAAGATGAGTCATAAGCCAAAGTTTTAAAGACGAGTCATAAGCCATCTTTTCATAGGCCGGGTCTTTTAGTTTATTTTAGTTTTTAAGTTTTTCTATTTGGGAATGTTTTGCTAAGTTATACGGTTTTTGGCCCTGTGTGTATTACTATATGAATAAATAAATAAATAATAATTCCTTATAAGAAAAACCCGCATATAAGAAAGAAACTAGTAGTATATGTCGACATTATTATAATAGTTATCTACTGTAAATATTAGAGATTAATTTCCAAAATATTTTTTTGCAACCACTGTGCGTTGCAGAGGTGTTTTTTGAAAAATATTTATGAGAGTGGTGTAGGGCTTAAAACGGACGACTACCCCAACTTGCCATCTTCGTTTGTTCCATTTGAAATTAATTTAGAAGGTGATATTAAATGACTTTCAGATACAAACCTGATTTGTCCTCTTGTTATGTAAAGATACGCAAGTGTGTATACAAATCCTTTCTCATTCAAATTTGAATATTATTTATCCTTGTGTTGACGCCGTAAATCGGTTTGTGTAGTCTCAAGTTGTTTTGCTTGTTTTCTCTGAAAACAAAAACCACCACCCCCTCCGCCGGTACAGCAACAAATATTTATATGAATTTAATAACACTTGTCATCTGTTTGTTTATTTCATAAAAAGACATTAGCCGAAGAGATGGCAAAAGAAAGAAAGCGGAAACACGAAGGAGAATGAGAAAAAAACAAAAAAAAAAAGGATTTTATGAAACTCGCAACGACAAGTGACAAAAGTTGTACTGAAGAGCTTTTCTTCTTTGTTTGGTTTGTACTTTTGTGTACTCGTCGTTCACTTTTTCCCAGTCCCAACCACCCCCGCCCGTTCGCGCAACATGAGTGCGCTCCACTTGTATTTGTTTTGGAACAAAAGGTGTGATTACTTAGTCAGTCACTCGTTCGTTCTTTCGTTCCTTCTTACATTAAACTTATAAAACCATAGCAAATTATCGCCGTGTGTGTTCCAGAAAAGTACTCAGGTCTGCCTAAATGTACTTTAATGCGTGAAGTTGTAAGTGTCGTATTAGGAGGGAAGTTGCTACAGGAACATGCATTCAAAGGGTGCTTGATAATTTTCGCCCCTTTTGTATTCAAATTAAGAATGGGCGATTGGAGGAGAACACGTTTCCTGAATTAATGTGGAGGTGGAAAATTTAGAATCAGCAAAGTGCTGCGGTCGGTGCTTTGTTGAAGAACTTTCAAAGATACAATGAACGTATTCAATAACCGCACAAGTAATTCCTATCGATTTGAACGTAATGACACTGATGAACTACTCCGCTGCAGCAAAATCAATTAGTAAACAACGTATGTACGTAATTCAGTTGGCAGGATACAAGTTATCTGTCGCCAATTTGTATTGTGAAATGTCTAAGATTTTGTTCAAAATATTGTCTTTTTTCCTCTTATTTTTGTGCTTGGCTTGTGCATCTAAACAACTCCAGAGAATATACAGGGCCAACCAAAGATATAAGATTCGTTGCCACATCCGAATTTATTGAATAATATTGGTTGCAAGTACTACGAGTTTTCCATGAGTTCAACCAAATGTTAGTTAATGAATTGCAATTTTTAGTACATAGAACGGTAGTTGGGCATTTTCACGCAAAACGACCGCTCGAAGGAAAAAATTACATATTTTTAATAAAAGCGGTCAAATTCATGCCAACAAGAAATTGACAATTATATAAAAATAAAAAAGGAAAATTCTTTTTTTATCGATTTGCGAAACTTTGAAATGAGCATATCGTGGTAGTTCTCAGCAGAAGACCTATGGGTAAATTTTTGATATAGGGTATCCGCCGGGAAGGCATACTACTATGTTTGTTTATAATTTTTGATTAAATGAAAGAGAATGGATCTTATATTGATAAATGTTTCATTTAATGTCGGCAATTATGTATGGAATACAATATCAGATAAATGTCCGCCTCTGTTAGCCACACAAACGCGAACTTTTGAGCACTTTTTATATTACATTCAGCACGGCGTCGAATTGAGGTTGATGGATTGTTTTGAAGACTTTCTTGAGCAGCAGTAATGTTTTCAGCAGATCTTGCAGTACGTTGTGGTCCATGCTTGGGCCTATCAGCTACAGACCCTCTTTCTTCGAAATTATTCACTACACGACAAAAAGTACGTTTTGTTGGCACGTTGTTTCTTCCAAAAATTTCACGAAACTTGCTCATTGTCGCAGTAATCGATGATTGATTTTGATAAAATGTTTAACGCTTTATCGAATATTTTTCCAGAATAAATTTGCCACGTCTCTACTTCACAAATATGAACTGTCAAGACTAATGTTTACTAAAATAACGGCAAAACATATTAGTATACCTTACAGGTGGGCACCCTGTATATTTTAATTGTCGCTTTTAGTAGTTCAATTGGCCATACAGGGTGGCTGATGAAAGCCGCAACCAAAAAAAAAAATTAATAACTTTTTTCTATTTAACGAATCTGGTTATTTTTTTTATTTTGCAGATTGATTTTTAGATGTAACAAAAAAGGATAACTGGGACACTGAAACAATAATTTATATTGTCCGCCGCTACCACGCGGTGGACAATGGACCATCTGCTCCTCCTCCGAGCAGATGGTCCATAATAAGACTTGTTAACAATATTGCCGAGCATGGGACAGTCAACAGAAGACCTTACTATCGAAACCCCTCAGTTCGGACGGAGAAAATAATCGATGCTGTAGCTGCTGCCATACAAAACAATTTAAACAATTTAGAAGTTTCGACAAGAAGCTTATCGGCTCAAATGGGTATAAGCAGACAGTCATTGTTGTCAATTATGCCCAAAGATTTGGAATTATTCCCATATAAAATTTAAATGGCCAAACTGAACCTGACAAACTTCCCGATTCGCTTGGAATTTTGCCAGAAGATGCTTCAAATAGTGGGAGGTTTAAACGGTTAAGCTAGCAACAATTCAAGAACAAATGGATGAGATAATTTTGCATATTAACGGCATAGAACCTCAATTATGCCTTAGCATCAATTTGGACCATCGGGTGGAGGTGTGCCGCCGATGTCGCTGAGGCCATTTGGCCGATATTTTGTTCCATACATAATTGACCATACCAATATTGACAACAATCATAAAAAGAAATAACAATAATTACTCATAAAAAGAAATGAAAAAAATTTAACCTCCCCTTATTAACAGGCTTAACTGTAATTTAGCTACATTACAAAAACTTGCCTTCGCCACCGACAGACCACCTTATTATTCAAAATAGCAACCAATTTTTTTGGGTTTTTTCCTACACGCAGAGAAAAATTATGGTTACTATATGGTCACGGCAATAATAATATTGTCTCCGCAATAAAAGTATGTTCGTCGCAACCACAGCGTTGTTTTTTGAATTTAATTTTGACAATAGTATGATTGCCGCAATATTAATATTGTTAAAATGTAACTATAGTATGATTGCCAAATTTTAAAATCAAAATATGGTTGTAGCAACAATATAAATATGGTATTATATGATTAAGGCAATCAAACTGTATGATTATAATTTTTCTTCATTTAAATATGCTTTAAAAATGTTATTGGATTGGATCTAATGCAATAATAGTACTTTTTATATGGAATTTATAATTTTTAAAACAAACTGCTTTAGCTTTGTTTAACTGAAATATTTAAATATTTACGTTTTTTAAACTAATTTTCTCCCTTTAAATAAATCTCATATTATTTTGAATTTAATGTATTTTTAAATAATTTTCTTAATTCAAATTTATTTTTGACAACTTAACCCAATTCTAATAAATAATTTTGGAGATCATAGTATAATTGTGTGTGATCATACTATGGCTGGAGGGAACATAATATGATTACGTGTGAATCATAATATGATTACGTGTGAATCATAATATGATTGTGACGATCATACTATGGTTGTATGTGAAACATACTATGGTTGTGAGGATCATAGTATGGTTGTGAGGATCATAGTATGGTTGTATTTGAATTATACTATTGTTGTGAGGATCATAATATTGTTGTACCACAACTATATACCCAACAAGAGTATGATGCTCTACAAATATTGTTATCCCAACCATACTTTTTTTCTGAAAATAAATATTGTAATATATCTTTATCCAACTTTTCCGATTGGGGCAACACTGCACTGCTTATCAAAACATTTATACAAAGACGTATTTGTTTTACTAATCAGTTGACCCATTGCAAGGCGGTAAAATATAATTTTTTTTTCAAAAACTACTTAAAACCAACAGTCTATAACGACAAACAATACATATTCAAATTCAGTTCCAATAATCATCATAGTCTGTTAGGATTACCGATTATTGTTTTCTTCAACAATATCAGTTCTCTATATGTGACGCGCAAAATAGAAAGGGACCTAAGGGTAAAAGCCAGTTTTGTTCAGGATAGCCATTTTAGAGATTTAAATACGTGTATCTTTGGTGTACCATCACTTTCATAAAACGCGCATATCTCTGGGAGGGAACACTTTTGGGGCAAGGGATCGGTCTCATTCGATGCTCAGATGTTGTAAAATTAAAATTGATTTTTTTACCCTTAGGTCACATATTCAAAAGTGCTGTCTTTCCAATCAACATTCGGTTGTAACGATGGACGTGCAACCACCAACATTCGGTTGGCAACAAATTCGGTTGTAGCAACAACTCTGTTCTCTTTGTGTGGTTGTTTTAATTTATGCTATTAAAAATGCTTTTCATACCATTATAAAATTTTTAATTAATATAATTAAAGAATAAATAAAAACTAATATTAGTAACAAGTAGAAACGGTGCTAAGTTCAGTCAGACCGGATCTTATATACGGTCTACCATAGATTTTGTTCAAAGCAAGAATCATATAAATAAGGCGTCTTTGTGTGAGCTAAATCAAATCATGGGCCAATATGGTCCAAATCCTTAACAGTTAATTGTCATTCCTCGAACTACTTTGTACTAAATTTTGTCCAGATCAGCCCATACTTCTAAAGAAACACCCTTTATTAAAAAAATCTTAAATAAAAAAATAAAACTTTTACTTTTCTTAATAATCGCAAAATAAGAGAAGTAGTCAACTTTGGGCTAATTTCTAGACTATGTCAGATTTAGAATGTGAAAATATTCTCTGAATCCTTGGAAACAATCGTCGTTTTACAGAACTTTAAAATATTTGCTATCAACAGTTACACATTTTTGAACAATAAAAATTGATTCTGGCGAACTGTAAGACGTGTTTACTTGTTTTATCCAGATGCAATAGGTAACGATTTTTAAAACGCCCTTCTTAAATTAAATTTTTGCTTGTTCGTTTTAATCTTGTATACTGCGTATAAACTTATTTCCACGTCCTCTGATGAGGAAGCAGTGAATATGACGACCGTGAAAATGTGGGTTTTTTAAACACCCCTTTGAAGCGTCATAAAATGCAATTACATTTCATTCAAGTTAATAATAGGTTTATAAAGCGTAGTCTTTCAAAATTTCGATTCTAATTTTAAAATGTGTCAATGTCGGTGTTTTTAATAAAACGTTGTATTTAAAAGATATAAACTTTTTTATATCTTTTTTTTCTTAACAAAGATGAGTACTACGAAAGCTAATGAGCTATAATCATCTGACATGCTTTTGATATGTACAAGAGATAGGGCCTTGTACTGAAAGGTGCGCCTATCTTACCTTCCGGACACGAACATCAGCGGTAATTTATGACACCCAGTACGATACTGTGGTTCGGTTTGTTTTTCTTTTATTTTCTGTTCTTTTTTATTTTTTGGTTGAAAGAGATACAAGAACAATTACAATAACAATACACTAAAAAGAAAATGAAGCTATAAAATAATGTGGAAATGTTAAAACCAAACAAGCTAATGCATGTTACTAAACAGAGGGTGTTTGTTTTTTAGGGTGATGTAACAGGGTATAGTAAATGAAAGAAATGCTTTCTTCTATACAAGGATTAATTCCTTTACACCGAAAACTAATCGAATTTTACATCAACTGAATTTTGGTAGTTTCAAGCACTTTCACATTTCCGTTTTGACAATAAATATTTTAAATGCCGAATTATTACAACTACAAAATAAAGTTGAAGCATACTGTATTTCCCAATTGGTGACGGAATATGTCTGTTAGCGACCGAAAATGGAAAAATTATGAATAACAAAAAATTGTATTGCAACTGCTGACGTACACACAGAGAACAGATTTTTTGTCACAACCGAAAGTTGGTGGTTTCACGTTCTATCCATGTATTCCATGGCTTTGATAGAATGTTGATAGGGTACTCTACAGTTTTCAGTAGTGGGATGTGATAGTATTGGTTGAAGAGACAAATTATCGTTAACCCTAAATAATGAGGGTGATAATTTGAACTGTATTAGTTGTTGATATAGATTATTGGCTATAAGAACTCATTGAATTCGGTTGTCATTACCACGAGCATTTGTTAACTGGACCAATTGATGGTTAAATATTGTGTATTCGGTTATCTGACCAAAATATTAGTTATTTATTTAATTTTTATATTTAACGATATGAAAATATTTATTTTGTTATTTGAATTATGATTTGGTTATTTTAAAACTGCGTTTTAAATTTCGAAGCTTTTTTTTTTGAAAATTTTCATTTGCAATCTGTCCACTTGAGGACAATAAGCAAATTTTATATCTAATTTAAAAATCACTTAGATTGCTGAGCTTCAAAGAGAACAACAGTACAAAAATATCATAATTTATGTCAAGGTTATTTACATACTATTTAACGATTTTGAAAATATTTTAATATAAGAGATTGATAATTAACATCTATGTACGAATGGAAGCTCAAGGATGTGGTAACACTTCAGTTTTCTGGCGTCGGCTGTATCATCCAGCAATGATATAGCCAGTGGGTTCAAGTGATGGCTTAATCTCTGAAGATAATTTTCACTAAATCGTAGTAGTTCATTCTTCACAAGAGGAGTATTTAAATCATTATGAATAGTGTTGTTTGAAACGAACCAAGGGGCGGGCATTGATAATTGACCTTATTGTTTTAGATTGAAATCTTTGTAGAATTTTGAGGTTCGAATAGCTTGCCTTTTCCCATAATTGGATGCCATACGTCCATATAGGTTTGAGTATAGTTTTGTATACAAAAACTTTGTTTTGTACACTCACGATTCGTGTGGAGACACTATTGTTAATCATTAGCCTAGGGCAATCTCCGACTCTCATGGAAAATGTGAAACGAGTTGACTTTGCAGCATTTATTTTAAATTGTCATTTGCTCATCCAAAATAGAATTTTATTAAGTTCGTTTTAAACGAGGAGCGAAGCTTCTACTTTGCATTGACCAGAGGCCAGTATTGCAGTGTCATCTGCATATGTCGCTACTAGTGCTTCTTTAGTTGTGGGCATGTCTAAAGTAAACATTGTATAGAGCACTGGCCCTAATACGCTGCCTTGTGGAAACTTATTTGACAACCGCTCAAAAAAGGCTCGTGTCGATTGGTGCCAAGAAATTTTGAAAAAATATGATCGCGGTGCCTCAAAAGACGTTTATAGATCGTCATAGGTGACGAATCATGCATCTATGCGTATGAGCCCGAACAAAACCGCAATCGACCGTGTGGGTCTTCGAAGACGAGCCAAATCCAACGAAAGTTGTTCGTGGAAGAAGCACTTCGAAGCCTGTTTCTCGGCAAAACTGGTAATGTGACGACTGTTCCGCTTGAGCAACGTAGGACGGTCAATTCTGAGTGGTACACCACAATTTGTTTGCCTGAAGTCTTCGTAGAAATTCGAAAAACGAACAAGAGAAGACGAATCATTGTGCACCATCACAATGCGAGCTCTCACACATCGGCTCAAACCAGCGCCTTTGACCGCCCAAAACGTCGAATTGATGGGTCATCCGCCGTACAGCCCTGACTTGGCACCCAATGACTTATTTTTATTCCCGCACATTAAGAAAAAATGCGTGGTCAACTATTTTTGTCGCCAGAAGATGCTGTTAAAGCGTTCAAAAACCATGTTTTGGAGGTGTCTCAATCGGAGTAGAAAAAGTGCTTCGACAATTAGTTTGAGCGCATGCAAAAGTGTATAAATCATGCTGGAGAATACTTTGAAAAAAATAAAACCATTTTTGAAGATAAATATTCAAGTTTTCATTATTAGGCCAGAAATATTTATATCAGTCCTCATAAATACTTTAGGTTTAAATATCTTCAACAGATCGGGAACGTCTACCCTCTAGCCCCAAACGCCTCGTTTTCATTAATTTCCTCTAGAAGACAAATCACAAGTAGATCCGGATGGGTATTTAGTTTAGTCGGTATTACGGGTAGTATATTTAGATCGTTGAGTTTTACATCATTTCTGACGTACCATGGTCAGTTAATTATCTGTAGTAGTAAATTTGATTGAAATCGTTCTAATATTTTGACAATTTTGCCGTATACCCAAACCTATTTTCCACATTAAGCTAGTAGCCGGTATAACTTCTTAAGTTTTTCATAGTGATGCTTTCGCTTAGTTTTTGTGGGATATCCAGTTCAACCGACGGTCCATGTGCTTTCCCCGATATTTGAAGCAATCTGTCCATGGAACTATCTTCCCATTTAACGTGACTAGTGGGCAATTGCCTGCTCTGTTTGTAATAGCGACTTGAATTGATTTGCCCGGGATTACCTTTATATTGCTCTTTAAAAGCGATGCACTGCTCGTTGAGGTGCTTGTCGAATTCACTTTTATAAAACGCACATATCTCTGGGAGGGAACACTTTTGGGGCATGCGATCGGTCTCATTCGATGCTCAGATGTTGTCCACATCAAAAAAAATGAAAATTGATTTTTTTACCCTTAGGTCCCTTTCTCTATGCGCTGTCACATATGTTGCTTCTAAGACATTATCCTATAAGTATATTGTAATGTCTGATATAAAATGGGACCAAAGACACTGCCCTGCGGTTCACCTGCATTAATCGATAGAATCTCAAAGTTGTGATTGTTGTGCTTCACATAACGTATTCTGTCCGATAGACAACCTTAAAGGCAAAAACTTGTGGGTGAAAAGCTTACTAGTTCAAACAATAGTCCAGGATGCCACACTCGGTCGGCACAGACAGGTGATCAATATTGTATGTTCTCCAATGTTTCAGTCACATAGTTTACGATGCGGTGACACTGTTCCAGATGTCCGTGTTTATGTCGGAATCCAAACTGATGCTCCGGAATAATATTTAATTCTTCTGTTACAAAAAATCGAATTGCTTTTATTATATTGGTAAACCACTTGTTAATTTTTTTTTTGCACGACGCGTAATCCTATATTTTCGTCGACGGTTTAAAACCCCCAATTTTTGGTCGTATCAATCATCACAACTTTATTAGACCCGAAAAAACACATACCGCAAATATATTTCATTTAAATGAGATTTCGGGAATGAAAGAAAAAATTACAAACGATTGAAAATAAGAAAAACATTATACTCGTATTTGTATGCCGATATTTTATTGCTTTAAAGGACTTTGTACTGGTCGCAGACTAACAAAGCAGCATAAACAATTTTTTTTTGTTTTCCTCAGTCGCATCTGCAATGTGTTTTAAAATAAATTGAAAAATGATTGACGGATGGCCCAAGCAACAATTGTTCGGTAACAAAAACTAATTTTTCATTACAAGAAATGCATTTTATTCATAACCACGAAAAATGTATTGTGCCTTAAGAAATTTCATTACGAAAACCAAACCAATGCTTTTGCAATGAAATTTTCATACGCAGAACTTATTTCCACCAAATCCTCTCCATCACATTACGAAATATTATATTTTTTAACATTTTGTAGTACGACTAATCATGCCACCAATGATGTACCCATTCACACCCGGTAATTATACCATTTGGGAAATGTATGACTGTATGTAGCAAGAACGTAAATGTGGTAGGGAACATTTCAAATAACGAGTATGCCTTCAGTTTTTATTTAACGTTAAAATTCAATTAACAAAATGTAATAAACCTCATTAAAAAACACAATTAAATTTTATTATCTGTTCTTAAATGAAATGAAAGGAGGCCAAAACTGTGAGTAATTTTTTCCATCAAACGGCAAAGTATTGAAATTAAATTGTTTAAAAAAACACACACACATACCTCAAATGACTAGCACACATATTTTGCATATTTATTGTTTTGCTGAAAATTCAACTTCAACCAAAATTTCAATTTCCCCTGACTTTTGTGCAGTAGTGCTTTTTTTCGGTTCGGTTCACGTCATTTGCATTTGCAAAATGTAAACGATATTTCGAGTGTGATAACGGAAAAGTAGGGAGTACTCGTATGTACGAATATTAGGACTGCAGTGACTTTTGTAACACCCCACACTATGTTGATGGCAACATTGTATTTGTATAATTGTACACCCTCTATCATGGATTAATTCTGCATTAAGTTTGGCATTCCGTTTGGTGAAAAATTAGGACTATACTTAGTAGGGACATAAATAATGTTACAACATTGAACACACCCATTTCAATAGTAGAACTAAACATACCCCGTTAATGTCATATGGGTTTTGAAAGCTAACCTCAATAGCGTTAGTCTGTAACGGGATTTTAAAATTGTTTCATCATGGAGTGGTCAGATAATGAGAACCGTATCGCTGTAGTATCGCTTTTCAAGTGTGAAATGAAAAAAGTGATATTTTCAAAACGCTCCGGCCACTAGGGATTAGCCGCATGTTCCTCTACCGGTGCATAAAACTGTTTGAGGAGACGGGAGATGTAAAAGACAGCCACCGGTCGGGCCGCCCACGCCTTGTTCGAACACCGCATGTCATTAAAGCCGTTAAATCAAGAATTCACAGAAATCCGCTCCGAAAACAGAAAATCATGGCCCGTGAGATGAATATCACGCAAAAGTCCATGAGTCGAATCATTAAAAAAGACTTGGGACTTGAGGCTTTCAAACGACGTACCAGACATTTATTGACTGCAGCTTTAAAAAAAAAAAAGGATTGACAAATGCAAACGTCTTTTGGTGAAGCACGCTGATAACTTGCACAGAAAAATTTTGTTCACCGATAAAAAAAATTTTACCGTTCAGGAAAAATGTTTACCGCGCGGTCATCTAAGGAAGCATCTAAACTGATCCTTAGGGTTGAAAAGGGACATCAGCCAGCTTCAGTCATGGTTTGGTGGGGTGTCTCTTACGATGGGGTCACTGACATTCATTTCTGCGAACAAGGAGTCAAAACATCGGCCAAAGCTCACCAAGAAACCGTTTTGGAAGCTGTTGCCATGGACTTTCCAGCAGGATTCTGCGCCGGACCATAGGCTAAAACGTCCCAGGCCTGGCTTCGAAACAATGTGCCAGTGTTCCTCTGAAGGATGGCCCTCAGTCAGTCCAGATTTGAACCCATTGGATTACAAATTGTGAACGGTTTTAGAGGACAAGTTTTGTCACAAAAGATACCCCAACATTGGATCTCTTAAGACTGCTTTGGTTCGAGCTGTGGCCAATTTTCCAATGGACGAGGTTCGTGCAGCTATTGACGATTGGCCAGTGCGACTTAAGGCGTGTGTAAAGGCAAAAGGCGGAAATTTCGAATAAGTAGATTCTTTTTGGATACAATATACATCAATAAATATAATAAAAAATATTCGGTCCAAAAACATTCAGTAATTTTTATTTTCCAGCATAAAACCACCCCATTATGCAGTCTAATTTTTTTCAAATGAGGTAACGAATATAAAAATATTTTTTTTTGCAAAATCGAATTTCTTTATGATGCAAATAATTTGCATTCGCATACAGTGAGCTGTGCTGATTTAATTCTTAAACGAGTACCTGCTGACCGGGACCTACTGTTTAACGCCGGTTTCGAACGTCTAACAATATTATAGAAAAGTTTTCTTTACATGGCTTAGAGATAAATCTTTACTCGTAAATTCGCCGGCATTTACGTCGCTGAAAAAATTTGTAAAGGTTCTTCTCACACTCAGCACTAGTACGCAGGCATTATAATCAGTATTGAAGCATGGCTCCTTGGTTTGGTGTACGGATGTGGATAAGAAGACCTACCTTTATATAAAGGGTGTTTTTTTTGATGAGTGGTTTTTAATCTGGCCACACTTTTTTCGGAGTTTATCTTTTTGACAGCTGGCACTTGATTTATGCTCAGGTTTGTTTGCCATTTCATAATGAATAGACATAATCCGGAACAACGTAAACAACAAATTTTGACATAAAAATTTTGTTCTGCGATGAAGCTCCCTTTTAGTTGAATGGGCACGTTAATAGCCAAAATTGTCGTCTTTGGAGTAATGAAAATCCACAAGCCATTGTTAAGACGCCGTTACATCCTCTAAAAGGCACTGTTTGGTGTACTCTATGGGCAAGAGAAATCATTGATCCATATTTCTTTAAAAATGAAGCCTAAATTTCGTGCCTGAATTATACGATGTTGATGTGGACGACCTTTGGTCCCAACAAGATGGCACTACATGCCAAACTGCCAACGAAACAATCAATTTATTGAAAGAAACTTTTGGGGGCGCATTATCTGTGGGCCTGTGGCGTTGCCTCTAAGATCGTGCGATTGATCAGATAAGCCCGGCAGTTAAGTGCGGCACGATTGACGCCATGGACGAGAATATTTGGCGCGTTACTGCTAACATACGGCCCCAAATGTTGCAAAACGTGGTCGAAAATTAGGCTGAATGCTGAATTCTTGGCCATTACATTAATTTATATGTGTTTTATCTTTTCTTGAAAACCACACGTCTGAAAAAACACCTTTTATATGCAAAAATCCAGAAATTGGTTTGAGGAGGCATCACAGGAGTGATAGGGTGGTCACAACAAGAAGGTTTAGAATCAATGCTGTGTAAACCACGAAGGTCTTAGGTTGAAAGAGACATGGCAAGATTCTCAGAGCAGAAGGCTCACATGAAACGTTTGAAGAAGTCACGCCTCTTAATCGAGTAAAAATTTTTAATTTCATTAAAGTATGTATAACTATAGGTATAGTTGATTTATAAAAACGGTAGTTCATAGTACGACAATTCCATGTGAAGCCGACTACCTTTTAGAAGTAGGTCTCCAACGAAATTTTGTACATTGGTTTACTTTGGTGTTCTAAAAAAATACAGCTTGGGTTTTTTAAAAAAAATCAGAATGCTTAAATTACAGATGTGGCAACATCTTCAATACGATTTTTTTAAAAACCCATAACTTTTTTCTAGTCATGATATTTGAGAAATTTATTTTTTAAACTATCAAGATAAAATTGAGGTTTACCAAATATATTTTTTGCGATTTTTGAAAATGTTTGCATTGGTCTTTACCGTACAGAAGGTATTTCTTTTTTTTTAAAAAAATCTTTAAGAAATTTTTTATTTTGAAAAACAAAATCACCAATTCTGAAAAAACTTACCTTCGGATTTTTTTGGTAAATGACTATTATGTTGGCTAATGACACACACAATAAAAGTTTTTCATGGCCACGATTCAAATTTTCTAGTTATAAATTAAAATGCGCAATGGTCTTCACATTATTTTTAAACAAATTAGAAAAATCTAACCTTAGATCTTTTAGTGATTCATCAGAATCTCCTTTAACCATTTTCCCCTATCAACAATGAGTAGTGTAGAGTACACGAGACCACATTTGAGTTTTAGTATTTTTAGTTATATTCCTTCCTTACATATTTTTGTCTGGTATCAAATGCAAATACTCGAACATTGAAAACGTATTTGACAGCTGTGACTTCATCAAAAAGTACTTAATTTTTTGGTTGTGTCGTTACATGAATGTATTCATGTCGCATCCATTCCTTCTTCGCTCCGGTCTACCTTTTCTCCACTGGTGGGTGACATACATATAAAAAGACTCCCAGCTGGAATATGATTTGGTTTGCAGTTGCATAGAAATGAATGAAATTCAATTCAATTTTAAAAGAGGATCTAACATTTTGGTTATTTGCTAGGAAAATGCGAATAGAGATAAATCCGGGGTATAATGCTATTAGACATTTAATGGAATAAAAGCTTATACTCGTAAGTGTTAGGTTAAACGTTTTTGAAAATTACTAGAGGAAACATTTGTAAAGTCAAATTTGCAGTTTTTTTCTATACTTAATATCCTTTAAATCTAAATTTTTATTTCAACACATGTACTTAAGTGGCGGTGCACATTGTTGCTTAATAGGACTTCAAACAAATTTGTTAAGGTTAAATATAGACCTTATAATTGCTTTACGAGAATAAGATTAATCTGTAAAAATGTCTCTTTTAAATGCATTAGCCGTCTAGTAGGTCCCGGTTAATAAATCAAAAAATTATATCGTGCACAGCTCACAGATTGGAGAGACGTTCAACGTTTATTTCTTAATGGAATGTTGAGGAAATTGAGTAAGTAAACATAAATACTACAGCCATTACATGATAAAATTGTGCGCACTGTACTAGTACAGTCAATAATTCTATGACTTTTCGAATAAAACACAGTTTCAAGATAATATCCTTTTAGCCTAATACACTTAGTCCAGCGTTTCTCCAATTTTTGTAAATGACGGCCCTCTTTCAAAAATTGACAGTAGTCTATTAACTAAACAAACTTGAAAAGGTCACGGAATTATTCATACTCGTATGCCCTCAAAGATTTTATATTGAAGTTATCCGGTTAGCAAGCGATTTAACCTAAAGTCGCTAAAGAAACGAGTTGGATTCAACACTTGTTTTTCAACAAAAAAAAGCAAGCATGAAACACCCTGTTTTATAGCATCCATTGTTTTTGTGTATACGAAAAAATAAGTAAACAGGAAGAGGTGTCATCGGCGAATTCGTATTGGCTTCGTCTGAACAAGATATGGTAAGTGAAACCATTAATTAACTCAAACTGATAGTTGAAAGAAATTTTACACATTTTTACAAAGCAAAAGTGTAGCAATTAGTTGATTTATTATATTTGATTGATTATTTTATTGCAATTTATATTTTATCTTTTGACGAATACGCCGATGAACCCTGTTGGTGTTCAAGTCTCTTTATTTTATACAAAGGGAAACAACGGGCGTGTTTTTTGTTGCCAGGCTATCGAGCAAAAAAATGGTCGCTTAGGTGATAACTTTCCTGTAGGAAATGTCGATAGTAAAACTGTACTGATTCACTATTGACTTTGTCGTAAGTACTTCTGACCAATTATACACCAGGCAATGCTTTCCGCTATAGACATTTAACATGTGCTTGTCATTGAGAATCCACTAATTGGAACAAGTGATTCAATACTTCTTTGTCATAATTGTTGTCTACGTTGGGAATTTTTAATTAATTGTCAGACTATTGAATATGTAGTTCTTATGGGATCATATGGAGACATTGGATTCAGCAGTCAACACTATTTGTTTTTTACTAGATGTCCACACTAGAACAATTAGAAAAGATGTAAATTAAAACAGGATTATTTGTTTCTTAAAAGTTATATATTTTATTAGAGGAACAAGTTAGATGATTCTCATCAAAGCGGTCGGCGAACTACATTTATATGCAATTTTTTCTTCGTTTTTCAGGAAATAAGGAATTAAATTTGGAAAAGAAAAAAATATCTAAACAATTTTCCCCAGGTCCATTTTTCCAGAGTTACGGGCACCCAAAATTTAAAAATATATATATGCTTTAGAGCGTACCTTGTAGGTAAAAAAAGTTCACCGTACACCTTCGAATAAGGGTTACTATATACACTAAGTGTTGCCATCTGACATTTCCATTGGAAAGTTTGACATTTTTTAGCATGAACGTTCTCAGAACGTTTTGACGTACGACCATCATTTGTGTTGTTTACAGTGAATTGAAATGGAATGATGGAATTTACTCGTGAACATTTTCTTGCGATCATTTTTCACATCTTTCGACGTGGATTATCACAAGAGTGCAGCGATAAACTTAAATGTTTGTATGGCAATGAAGCACCATCCTGTAGCACTGTGAAAAATTGGTTTAATGAATTCAATCGTGGCCGACGGTCGCTCAAAGACCAAAGTCATGAAGGTCGTCCGAAAACGGTCATTGTGCCAGAGAACATTGATGCCGTGCGTGAACTGATAATGCAAGATCTTCATTTGACATACCGTGAAATAGAGGCATTCTTGGGCATTCCTTCCACCAGCATACATTCGACATTGCAGGTTTGTTCTCGTTGGATTCCGCACAATTTGACAATCGCTCAAAAAAAGGCTCGTGTCGATTGGTGCAAAGAAATTTTGAAAAATTACGATCGCGGTGCTTCAAAAGACGTTTATAAGATCGTCACAGGTGACGAATCATGGATCTATGCGTATGAGCCCGAAGCAAAACAACAATCGACCGTGTGGGTCTTCGAAGACTAGCCAAATCCAACGAAAGTTGTTCGTGGAAGAAGCACTTCGAAGCAAATGGTCGCCTGTTTCTTTGCCAAAACTGGTCATATGGCGACTGGCTTGAGCAACGTAGGACGGTCAATTCTGAGTGGTACACCACAATTTGTTTGCCTGAAGTCTTCGGAAAAATTCGAAAAGCGAACAAGAGAAGACAAATCATTGTTCACCATGCCATTGCGAGCTCTTACAAATCGGCTCAAACCAGCGCCTTTTTACCGTCCAAAACGTCGAATTGATAGGTCATCCGTCGTACAGCCCTGACTAGGCATGACTTTTTATTTCCGCACAACCGTGGTCAACGATTTTCGTCGCCAGAAGATGCTGTTGATGCCTTCAAAAACCATGTTTTGGAGGTGTCTCAATCGGAGTGGAAAAAGTTTTTCGACAATTGGTTTGTGCACATGCAAAAGTGTATAAATCTTGCTGGAGAATACTTTGAAAAACAATAAAACCATTTTTGATGATAAATATTCGCATTTTCATTATTAGGCCAGAAATATATATAGTAGCCCTCGTAACAACTATTATTGCAAGGAGTTTCGAAAAAAAATTTTTATTATTTTTTTTTGCCGGACGTAGGGGTCGCACTTTTACATTTTCTTTATATTTTCTGCATTTACAGACGGATCTTAAAGTGCGATACATCGATGTTTTTGTCTCGAAAAGATTTTTAATTTTCTGATATTAAGGTGGTACATTAGGGTAGTAGCAACTGAGATATGATGGGTAAGTACCAGAAGGGGGTACTTGAGATCAGAGACTTCAAAGACAGAAAAACATCGATGTATCACACTATAAGATTAGGCTGTATACGCAGAAGATGTAAAGAAAAATGTAAAAGCGCTACGTTCGGCAAAAAAATAAAAAAATACTTTATAATCCATGTGCATATCTTCTTTATTTCTTGTCGGATCGGGACATAATTGGATTTGTTAGAAAGATAATTAAAATATCGGCTAATTGCACTTCCGCGATCCATTAACCCACTGCGAATAAATGAATGATTTTTTGGAAATGGGGACATGGCTAGGGGAAATATTTCACATCATTGTTTTTCTAGATAATGAATTTTCTGCGGCTCTAAAAAAGAAAAAAAGTAGGAGTTTTAACCGTGAATTAAATAAGTCTTTCCGATACTACTCGTATATGCACTCTCAAAGGCAAAATAAAAATGTAGACACTTAGTTAACTTTGTCACCCAAAACAGTAGACAAAAGTGGTGATATGGAGGCACATGACCCCAGGTTATCTTCAGGG
Organism: Hydrotaea diabolus; assembly: GCA_963513945.1. Classification (NCBI taxonomy): domain Eukaryota; kingdom Metazoa; phylum Arthropoda; class Insecta; order Diptera; family Muscidae; genus Hydrotaea; species Hydrotaea diabolus. The sequence continues at coordinate 80,521,539 of OY740718.1, read as the reverse complement.
TTTAAAGTTCTGATAAAAAAAAACTAGAAATTTCTGTATCTGCAAGAACTTAACAAATCTATGCGTCGTAAACCGTAAGAAAAAATCATGCAATCAATTGGAAAAAAATGTTATTGAAGAAATACTGTAAGCGAGAAATAACCCAGCTTGCTAAAGGTCATTTTTATTACCTTTTTTTTAAAACTTGAAATTTTCGAAATAATTTGTTAATGACGCAAATTGTAAATAGTTTACTGTAAACAAAAACATTTTTATATTTTTGTACAATAGTGTGAAGCTATCTTAAGCCGACCTCTTTTGGTTAAAAGTTGCCAGATTACCATAGTAGTGCAAAAGAACTAGGTAACTAAGCTAGTTACCTCGAAATAACACTGCTGTTGTTTTTCGAGAAATCACACCTCTAATTTATTTGTTGATTTATTATATTTAATTGCTTATTTTATTGCAATTTATATTTTTTATTGTCTACTTTTGACGAATTCGGTGATAAAGCCTGTTTCTGCTCAAATCTCTTTGGTGTATACAAAGAGAAACAATGTTGCCATTTTACTCTCTATTTTGTTTAATGTTGCCAGATTACCATATTGCAAAAGAAGTAGGTAACTAAGCTAGTTACCATGAAATAGCACGGCTTTTGTTTCTTTTTGCGAAAATCACACCTTTACGAGGGCGGTTCTTAGCCTAGCACAAAAAGAGCGGTATAAACAGAAAAAAGTTAAGTGTTTTGGAAACTTCCATCTCCGCTATGAACACATGTTAAATTTTGTTTCGATATGGCAACTCCTTCATATAGAAACAGGTGTTCACGAAAGACGCATCCGTGATTTTTTTACAATGGAAAAATTAGAAATGCGTGGTGGTATTAAATATTTACATAAAAAAGGTTTATCGGAACAAGAAATTTATAATGATATGGTGAATGTGTTAGGTGAAAGTGCTCCTTCATATGCAACAGTAAAAAAATGGGTTGCTGAATTTAAACGTGGTCGTACATGCATTGAAGATGAACCACGTAGTGGACGTCCAAAAACAGCAACAACAACAGAAATTGTAGCCAAAGTGCATGATATGGTATTAAATGATCGACGAATAAAAGTGTGTGAAATAGCTAATATCATGGGCGTCTCAAATGATCGAGTCCATTTAATTTTGCATGAAGAACTACAGACGAAAAAGCATTCTGCAAGATGGGTGCCGGACTTGTTAACAGTCGACCAAAAACGCATAAGAATGAACATTTCTCAAGCTTGTTTGGATCGTTTTCAGCGAAATAAAATGGATTTTAAGCGTCGTTTCATAACTGTTGATGAGACATGGATCCACCACCATACTCCAGAGACAAAAGAACAATCCAAACAATGGACTGAAGCTGGAGGAAGTGCCCCAAAGAAGGCAAAAACAATTCAATCGGCTGGTAAGGTTATGGCAACGGTTTTTTGGGACTTCAAAGGTATTTTATTGATTGAATATCTGCAAAAGGGTAAAACAATAAATTCAGAGTACTATTGCAACCTTTTAGATCAATTAAATGTACAAATTCGAGAAAAACGTCCTGGCTTACAACACAAAAAATACTTTTTCATCAAGACAACGCACCAGCGCACAAGAGTGTTTTAACAATGGCTAAAATCAACGAATTAAAGTACGAGTTGCTTGACCACCCACCTTATTCTCCTGATTTAGCTCCCAGTGAATTTTACCTGTTCCCAAATCTAAAAAAATTCCTTGCTGGCAAGCGTTTTACCTCAAATGAAGATGCAGTTGTAAACCACTATTTTGAAGACCTTGAGGAAAACTATTATAATCAAGGGATAGAATTGCTAGATAAGCGTTGGACTAAGTGTATTAAAGTTTCAGGAGAGACAAAAAAATCAATTTTCATTTTTTTCTTTTTTTGATCAGCATCTGAGCATCGAATGAGACCGATCACATGACCCAAAAGTGTTCCCTCCCAGATATATGCGCGTTTTATGAAAGTGAAGTCGACGATTCTAAGCGCAAATAGAAAGGGACCTAATTTTTAAAATGGTTCTCCTGAACAAAACTTTTCATCAACTTTTCACTTTTTTTTGATGTGGACATCTGAGCATCGAATGAGACCGGTCCCATGTCCAAAAGTTGTTCCCTCCCAGAGATATGCGCGTTTTATGAAAGTGAAGTCGACGATTCTAATCTTTAAAATGGCTCTCCTGAACAAAACTGGTTTTTGGCCCTAGGTCCCTTTCTATGTTGCGCGTCACATATATTGTTGTGCATTTATTACATGGCAACTCTGATAAATCAAACTCATTTTTATTTTGGTTGAAAACAGACAAAAGTTTCCACAGGTAGATTATTTTCAGCTTTCCGAAATGTTGCCATATCCATAAAAGAACTTTTTTTTAGAGTTTTTCATTCATTGCATTTAACTCCAAAACAAAGTTTAGTGAAACCTGAAACACTACCACATTTCGCTTCATTTTATGTTTGTGTGTCTATATCTATTCGAAAAGTTAGCGTACGATGCGAGACAAGCGTTTCGGGCGGACACCCCAGAACTCTTTGACGTTTAACGTTTGTTTGTTTTGTAAATTTTAGCAAATATTCTAAACTCAACATCAAAGTGACTATTTCAGCTGTTGTTTTGTAAAACTTTGCGCTGATGGAATACAAGGAGAGTGTTGGAATTATTTCGTTAAGCCGTTGTGTATTTGAAAACGAGTATGCATATGCCACCCAGAAAATTTGGAAACGAAGTTAGCCTTTCTACTGCCTTAATCGATTTCAGAAAAATCTATGTTGCTACAAATATGGACCAATAGAACTTGCTTAAAAATAAGGTTTAAAATTGATCTTTCCTTAAATAAATTGAAAATATTTTTTGCTAGAGAGAGTAGTCATTAATTAAGTTTCTTATGACAAAGTCTCGATTTCAAGATGCAAAGTTTTACTTGCTAACATAGCCACAGGGATAAAAATGCCCTTTGTTGGCAAATACGAATTTTCAAGAAAATCGTTGTCCATTTTGAGCTGCGATAACGAAGCGAAAGATCGTGTGCCTTCAATTGTTGAGTGAATCGGACCTTGCAAGTTAATAATGCAGGTTCATTGCGCATAAATCGCATCAGGCTTGTGCATGAAATGTTAAAGATGGATGCTCCAGAATTGAGTTGCAAGTTTCTCGAACTTTGTGCACAAGTTTGCGTACAGCAGGTGTGGTAGGTGCCCCTCATTGCGTACAGCAGGTGTGGTAGGTGCCCCACATTTCGGACAACACTTCTTTAATAAACGCACAGCATTGATATTGGAAATACATACTTTTGAAAGCTAACCTCAATAGCGTTAGTCTGTAACTGGATTTTAAAATTGTTTCAACTTTCATCAAAATTGACAATTTAAATTACTACGAGAAAAAGTTTAAAATCAGCTGCTAGCATAACTCTACCTTCTTTATTGTGCCATGCCTTGGCCGTGTGTTGGTAATGTCAATTTACAATCACAAACTATTTAAGTAACATTCTACATCAAATAAATGAAAAGTGTTGTCAAAATTATATAAAGGGTCATGAAATCAATACAAGTATTCATCAGTTAATTGCCACTTCCTGTAAATTATCTTCACTATTGTTTCCAATTAAAACTACAACACACTATTATCAAAAATTAAACTGTATTAACAATTAAATTTAATAGTGACTAATTAATTGAAAAGCATGCATTAACGATTTGACTTCGAGCCCTAAATTAAAATAAATTTGAAAATAAAGTTTAGTTAATTGCCACCAAATAATTTACCATCAGTAAAACCCTTTTTCAAAAAGAATGTATTCAAAATATAAGTTTGTAAACTTTTGCACGTCTTTTTATTGGATTATTCAGATGTTAGCTGCAATAAAATGTTACATTTTCTAGTATTACAAAGCAACAACTATTTTGCATTTTCGAGGAAATTTACGATTTTAACCAGCACGAAGAACTAGTTCTATACTTTTCAATTTTCTTTTGACCCTTAGTGTTTATGGCTACACGTTGGCTGTATAAATCATATTTATAGCTGGCAGGAACTGCAGTGTTATTTAAGTACACACAGAGAGAAAAAAGCTGGGTTTTAGTTCAAACAACAAGAATACCATTGAATAAAAGGAGTTTTTGTATCAATACAAAATGTTTACAGTATCGATAGATATTTTGTTGGCCAGATTATTTTATTGTCAAGAAATCGCATATAACAAACAAACGATCAGTCGTATGTAAACATACAGAAAAAAATGATTCGAGTGCTTCTCAAGAAAAGAGGACGCCAACCGGAATGAAATACATTTTATCGGTTAAGTGATTTTAATATCTTCGCCACCAAGTAGACCCAACAAATTTTAATAATGTGATCAAACATTTTAAAATTTTACTTTGCTTTTTATAATAGAGATACTGAGTACAATTAGTCAGTCTATAATACGCGGAAGCCTTAAATTAAAGAAAGTTTTCTTTTGTGTCGATCGGTGGGATCAGTAATTAGTCTCAGTGTTACAGCTGGGCGAATGAGTCGCAATTTTTAATCTTTTTAAGGGCCTGCGACTTTATGTGAGAGTTTTTAAACTCATCAAATTGTAAGAATTTCTTAGTTTAGATAACAAAATGTCGATATTAATGTCTATTTTTCAATCGGCGATATACTATGGAGCTCCATTGTGGGCCTCCATTGCCAGTTGTCATTTAAAGAAATTACAAATCGCACAAAATAAAGTGCTAAAACTTATAATGAAAGTTGTTTTTTATTATTCTACGAAACGCCTTCATGAGCACGCTAAAGTAAAACTGGTTATCGGTAAATTTAAAATATTGACTCAAAATTTTAACAGAAGAAGAAAAAATGTTTGGTTGGAAGATTATATATTTAAAAATTATCATACTATTTTTTGGGTATATGGATGTGGCACAACAATATTATGATCCTCACAAAAATAGTATAATCCTCACAAAAGTAGTATGATTGACATACAACCATGCTATGAGCCCCACAACAATATTCTGATGCTCAACACAATAGCATGATTGATAGAATTTTATTATTTAAATTAGCGATCAATTATTTTTACGCAAATGCATGAGTGATAAAGCTTAATTTTATTTGAATGACTTTGTTTATTAGCAGAACTGTGGGTTCTAGAGTTCAGAAAATCTAAGAACCATCCATCAACGCCAATTGCACCCCATTAGGTGTACAGTATGGTGTGGGATCACATCTGCAAATATCATTGGGCTGACTTCTTCAAAAAAGAAGATGTATGGCACTTATAAGTCACAATGGCACTTATAAGTCAAATTTTTGGAGAGCGAATAATTCCAGAAATTCGAAAATTATTTGGCAAACGCGTTCGCCAGATTTGTCAGTACCCGACTATTTTTTTTTGGTGTTATTTGAAGGAGCGACTATATGTGAACAAGCTCGAGACAATCCTTCAACTCAAGGCCAACATTATTGCAGAAATTCGAACGCTACAGCTACAAATTTTGAACGATGTTATAAAAAATGCTCTAAGACGAGCCCATCATTGCGAAGCTGAAAACGAGGGTCATTTAAGTATTTTTCATACTAAGTGTAAAAAAAATCCATTTTGTATATTATATAGGGTGATCCATCTAGAGGTATTTGGTCAGAACAGAAAAAAGTATAAAAACTCAAATCAAGTGTGGAATCTATATTGGTAATTTGAAAGGACATTTTATGGCATTTATTTTTTGAAAATAATTACCTTCAAATGTTGGAAACTGTATGGAAAGAAGCGTTCGGTGAGAAACGGGAAGATCTGCCGTTTTTGATTAAAATTTTGTTCAGTGATGAGTCCCATTTCTGGCTCAACGGCAAAGTCAATAAACAAAATTGCCGCATTTGGGCTGAAGAGCAACAGGAAGAGGTGCCATTGTACCCAGAAAAAACCATGGTTTGGTGTCGTTTATAAGCTGGTGGAATCATCGGTGCATATTTTTTCAAAAATGATAATGGCCAGAACGTAATCGTGAATGGTGCTCGCTATCGCGCCATGATATCGATCTTTATGCTACCTGAAATTGAAGCCCGTAATCTTGAAGACACTTGGTTTCAACAAGACGGTGCCACTTGCCATACAGCTGCTTAAACAATGGATTTAATGAGAGGTCATTTCGAAAAGCAGCTAATTTCTTGTTTTGGACAAGTGATTTGCCCGCCTAGATCGAGTAATATCACACCTTTAGACATTTTCCTTTGGGGTTACGTAAAGTCCGAAGTATATGCTGACAAACCAGATACGATTCAGGTTTTGGAAGCCAACACTACGTGTGACATTAAAGCCATACCGGTCGAAATGCTCGAACGAGTCATCCAACATTGGAATCTCAAAATGGAAACCCTGAGGCGTAGTTGCGGCCAACATTTGAAGAAAATTATATTCAAAAAACAAATGCCATAAAATGTCCTTTCATATTACCAATTAATTTTCACCCTTGATTTGAATTTTTATTTTTTGTTGTTGTGAAAAATGCCTCTAGATGGATCACCCTATATAACCTGAGAAAAAATATAAACGAAAAAGTTATTACAGTTTTTTATCCTAATGGTAACTTTTGGCCCACCCTGTAAAAAGGTCTATTGTTGCATAAAATTCGTAACTATAACATTGTTCAAATTAAGAAAAATTGCAATCATATTGTATGACTGCCATTATTATTTTATTGTTAACGTAGAATGAAAAAACAATAATTTTGTCTCACCAACCATATTTATATTGTTGCTACAATCATATTTTCATTTTTAAATTTGGCAATAACACAATATTAATTTTGCCGCCATCATACTATTTTAAAAATGATATTCAAAAAACAATGGTTGTAAAGAACATACTTTTAATGCAGAGAACATATTATTGTTGCCGTGACCAAATATTAACCAATTTTTTTCTCTGCGTACATGGATGTTTTTTTTAACGCAACGGCCGTTTTTTAAGCTTCCAGGGTTCCGGAGACCGAGCCGAGTTACTGTCACATCTTAAAAATAAATCAATAGTTGGATTCATGGCGAAACTTGCTTTAATTAGAATACCAATATGGCTCAATTAAATAAAAAAATGAATCCATATGCCTTGATTTGAAATTGGTCGCTTCTTTTTAATAAAAAATGCCGTGCTTGGGACCCCAGGGTCAATGAGCCTGAGCCCTAATTTCAGTAAAATCTTTCAAATAGTTCTATACTTGTATTCGTGGTGAAATTAGCTTTGACTTGCGTACACATACGTTAATATTGTGTATTGATTGTTGTTGTTTCATCGGCATATAGTGCCGGACTAACAGCCTTGACAGCCCATGGCCGAAGAGTTCCTAATGCCGGGGGACAGCCCTTCGCCGAAGAATTCCTCCTTCGGGTCGATTCGGTGCATAGAGCCGGCTGTCGTGGGTTGATCGTTTGTTTTGACGGCAATGACCACCTAAGGTCCATGTGTCCGAGCCCAAAATTAAGGCAGTTCCCGAAAATGCATTGAAATTGCATAAAATATGGAAATTAAAATATCTTTAAATAACCATATGCACATGTTTTTTGGAAAATGTTTGTTGAGGCTATAGAGGCAAATTTTATGGACCACTTAAGATCCAAACACCATTCTCATTTTTAATGTTGTGTGTCTCCGATACGACCTCAAGTTATGCCATTGTTCGTCCACAAAAAATAACTAAAGTATACTTATATATAAGTATAGTATACTTTTTATATACTTAGCAGGGACATAAATACTGTCACAACACTGAACACACCCATTTCAATAGTAGAACTGAACATACCCCTTTAATGTCATATGGGTTTTGAAAGCTAACCTCAATAGCGTTAGTCTGTAACAGGATTTTAAAATTGTTCCAACTTTCATCATGGAGTGGTCAGATAATGACAACCGTATCGCTGTAATAGCGCTTTTCATGTCATTTTCATTTTTTTTTTATTGACATGTAATTCGAAGCCCATTGGGGCCTATTAAAGCTAAATTACAATATGCAACAAAATGTTAAATAGAACATCATAAACTACTAGAAACTACAAGAACATCTACTACTAGAACATCTACTACATAAACTACTAGAACATCATAAACTACTTGAAAGTGTGAAATGAAAAAAGCGATATTTTCAAAACGCTCCCGAAACTAGGGATTAGCCGCATGTTCGTCTACCGATGAATAAAACTGTTTGAGGAGACTGGAGATGTAAAAGACCGTCACCGGTCGGGCCGCCCACGCTCTGTTCGAACACCGCATGTCATCAAAGCCTTTAAATCAAGAATTCACAGAAATCCGTTGCGAAAACAGAAAATCATGGCCTGTGAGATGAATATCACGCAAAAGTCCATGAGTCGAATTATTAAAAAAGACTTGGGGCTTTCTAAGGTAGTACCAGACATTTATTGACTGCAGCTTTAAAAAAATACATACGTCTTTTGGTGAAGCACGCTGATAACTTGCACAGAAAAATTTTGTTCACCGATGAAAAAATTTGTACCGTTCAGAAAAAATTTAACAAGCAGAATGATGAAGTGTATGCACGGTCATCTAAGGAAGCATCTGAACTGATCCCAAGATTGGAAAAGGGTCATCACCCAGCTTCAGTCATGTTTTGGTGGGGTGTTTCTTACGATGGGGTTACTGACCTGCATTTCTGCGAACAACCCATTAAACCCATTGGATAACAAATTGTGGACGGTTTTAGAGGACAAGGTTTGTCACAAAAGAGACCCCAACTTTGGTTCAAGCTGTGGTCAATTTCCCAATGAACGAGGTTCGTCGCACTGGCGCACTGGCCAATCGTCAATATGATTGGCCAGTGCGACTTAAGGCGTGTGTAAAGGCAAAAGTCGGACATTTCGAATTAGTAGATTCTTTTTGGATACAATATACATCAGTAGATATATTAAAAAATTTTGGTCTAAAAACATTCGGTACCTTTTTTTTTACAGCATAAAACGTGTGTAGCATTATTTATGTCCCTACTAAGTATAAGGTATACTTTTTTGAGGTTACTTTTAATCCTGTAAAGAGAACTGTTTTTCCTCTGGGGCGATGTTGCTTATTACTCGTACTATAGCAAACAGCTTATCAACATAAATTAAAAATAAAATGCAGCTACCCAAGGATGAACCCTTTTGAAATTAGTCCACATCGGTCCATATTTTGATATCATACATAGGTTTTCCTAATTTTAGATCCTACTGCTCTAAAAGCCACATATAACATCCGATTTCGACCAAATTTTGCATAGAGCATTTCGAGTCAACACACCCATTTCAGGAAAAATTTGACCAAATCGATTCAAGTTTTAGAATAGCTCCCAGACAAAGTTCTCTCCCGATTTGAGGTCATGCAGCTCTAAAAGTCACCAATTACACCCGATCACGTCCAATTTTGTATGGTATGTTTTAAGCGAACATTAATTAACTGTGGCTAAACTGGACCACAAACGTCCATATTTACCAATTGCCCCCACAAAAGGCCCTTTCCAATTTTAATTGGACGTTTAGCGGTTCCAACATTCACGCGATTGGATATGGGTGGATCGCCTTAGAATTTTCCGAGGATTAGTAATATGATTATTTACTTAAAAGGAATGACAAATTGAGTATACACTTCTTCATCCTATGACAAAGGAAAAATATAAAATTAAAAATAATACGTTAAGTTTTTTATAACGATTTCAATCTATGGCCTTAGCGTATTTTAAGCAGATTTATTCGCTTGCTCAATAAAATAAAAATTGTATTTTGATAAAATTTAATCGAAAACCAATTTTACATTATTTAAAATATTCTATTCGGCTATACTCTATTGTGTGAAATAGAACAATAGTTTGAGTTGAGCACACTCATTTCGTCGTATTCACTAGTGAAGTTCTGTGTATTAAACAATGCGACATAAAGTACTTGTCATATCAATTGTTGTCAACTTATTTAAAAACTACTATACTGTCGCACAACAATATTCCAAATTTTGATACTCATATGAAAGAAACTTATTTGTACATGTCACCGAAATGTGAAATATAATTTAAAACGAAACAAATTTGACTGAGATAAATTTGAAAAATTAAAAACTTTTTATTTTAATCAAAATCTCATTGTTTAGATACATTTGGGAGGATTGCTATTATGCAAATATACATCATATCCATATTCGAAAGCATTGGTTATATGCAGTACAGAAGGTCACTGGACTAGATGAAATACGGTTATTACTCGTACGTTCCATTACTTGAACTACAGTAAACAATTGGTAATGGTCGAGGGTAAGATAAGCGGTACACTAAGGTGGACCACGAACGATTAGGAGAATCTTTCGATCTGTTTTAAAATCGTAGTTCGCCTTTGTGGGAGATTAGGGTAAAAACTCGATTAGTTGAAAATTGGGTTGAAATTGAAAAACGGTCATAACTTCTTACACGCAGAAAAAAAGTATAGTTAGGGTGACAATATTTGAAGAGGATCATACTATTGTTGGGTATATGGTTGTGACACAACAATATTATGATCCTCACAATAAAAGTATGATTCACACATAACCATACTATGATCCCCACAACCATAGTATTATTCACACTCAATCATACTATGATCTTCACAACAATAGTATGATTCACACTTAACCATACTATGATCTCCACAACCATACTATGATCCTCACAACAATAGTATGATTCACACTCAACCATACTATTATCTTCACAACCATATTATGATCCTCACAACCATAGTATGTTTCTTATACAACCATAGAATGATCCTCACAACCATAGTATGATTCACACGCAACCGTACTATGATCCCCACAACCATAGTATGATTCACACTCAACCATACTATGATCCCCAAAATTATTTATGAGGATTGGGTGTTGCTATTCAAAAATAGAGATTTTTATCAAGCAAGTTATTTTAAATTGCATTACAATTAGTTATAGCCAGATTTGAGGCCATGTTTTTATTGAACATTTCATTCAAGAAACAAAAATATGTATTCCAACGGCAATCAAAATTCTTTTATGGCAACTAAAAGTAATGGTGAATGCTACTTCACCATCCGTAGACACCAAGTAACGAATGTGATTAAACCATGATCAATGGCTATATACTTAAGTGCAGGCAGATTTTAAATACACGAGAACCAGTCGGTATTACAGTATTTCACCGAACAAAGTAAACACAATAAAAATCCCTCGAACTACCTTTCAATTGTTGTTTTTTATAATGAACAGCAACCATTCACTGTATCGAGTGTATATGTTACGCACACACATTCATGTATGCTCTATAAAACCTGTTTTGTTATGTCCATAGTCGCAACCATACTGTATGATTGCCGTAATTAAATTTTTGTTAACGTAAATTTTAAACAACTATACTTTTGTTGCACCAACCATGTTTATATGGTTGCTACAACCATATTTTCATTTCTAAATTTGGCAATAATACTAGTGTTACATTTCAGCAATAGCAATATTGTCGCAATCATACTATTGTCAAAATGCAATTCAAAAAACAATACTATGGTTGCGACAAACATACTTTTATTGTAGAGAATATATTATTGTTGCGGTGACCATAGTGTAACCATATCTTTTCTCTGCGTGTAACTGTCACCCCCTGGTAGGTAAAATGTATGAGTAACCCCTATTATTTTTGTATCACCCAATATTTCTCTAGAACAAACTTTGCATTCATCTTTAACCATTTATGGGGCCCACACACCGAAATGGAGAATAAAAAACGCAATTATTACAAGAAATGAAAATGGGATTATTGATGTTAATAACGTTAAAACAACTACACTGGGCAACAAAATTTGAAAACATCTGCGACAGAAGGTCAAATAGTCAACTATAGTTGATCTGCTGATCACGTTGTTCTCATCTCTGTCTTAATCTTGACCAACTTAGCCAAATTTAATCGGATTGTAAAGTCTATTAGCTTGTAAAGCGCTTGTTATTTTAATAAGCTATAATTATTATGAAGCTATTTCGAAAATACAACACTGGTAAAGAAGACAACAAATTTAGGCAGCTCAAAGTAATTTTTTGTAACTAAAATTCGAAATTTCTGTTGAATTTTGTCTATATCTTAAACAATTCTTATCCAAAGTAAAAGCGATGCATATCATTTAAAAAGGCAATCCTCTTAACATCGCGCTCAATATACTTTTTAAATATTGGTCCAGAAATTAAGCATTTAGGGTTCCTTTTATCCAAAAAAAAACCGAAAACAACGGTTTTTGTAAATATCTCCAAATACAAGACCTAAAGTCCGAATACATCAAAATGGTTCCTTAAAGCTTTCAATCGGCAAGAGCTATGCAACATCTGACCAACTAGAATTCTTTTAAAAATTAAAAATTTCGGCTCATAAAGTGGTCTCATGTTGAAAAAATCTGTGAACAAATCGCTTAAACAGATTCAATGTTTTTTTTTTCAACAGAAGAAATCGAGGCTATACAGGAAGGAGACTTGCAGATTTGCATGTCTCTACGTTGGTGTCTCAAAGTTCTTATTTACACACTGCCGAAGGAACCTATCTCTCATTTCTCTATTGCCAGCTCGCAACCAACCGCAGGATTAGAAAAGCGATTATTAAATTCGGCTGTATGTATACAATAGGGTGGAGTGAAATTCAAAAAAAAAAGTTAACCTCGGAAAGAGATGTAGTCTGGGGTCCTAAAGAGGGGAAAAATAAAGAAAAAATTTAAAAAAAATTTTAGGGGTCGCGCCACTCCCTAGAAATTTGGAAATTATCGCTATTTTGGCGTTGATTTTAGAAAAATCCTAAAAATTAACGACTTAACTTATTCGAAATTTAAAAGTTTGAGCTTGTTCAGTGCCCAAACAAAAGTATTTGAGGCAAATATGAGGATAATCGACTAATATTTGTAGCTTTGGTGGCGATTTCATTGTTCAGTCAATTTTCTGAAGAAGGGACGATTTGACTTATTTTACTTTTTGAAATTTTTGAACAATGAGAAAAATTTTTTTAAATTTTTTCATGCCCTTATTTTATTGTTTACGCTATTGCAAACATTTATTGACATAAAACTTTAAAATCGGTTCAGGGGTTGGGAAAATTTACGCCTTCAAACATGTGTATTTGTTTATTTTGGCGCGACCCCTAAAAATTTTTTTTAAATTTTTTTCTTTATTTTTCCCCTCTTTAGGACCCCAGACTACATCTCTTTCCGAGGTTAACTTTTTCAAATTAAAAAAAAAGCATGTTTTCACTCCACCCTAGTATACAAACTTGATTTCTTGATTTTCTGAACTTGCACGTTTAATTACACGAGTTTGTTAAAGTGGAACCTAAATATTTCAAACTATTTTAAATTGAAATTGCATCTCCTAAAAAAAACTTTAACACCTTACTCTTCGGTAGAGCATTTTTTGAATGACGCTTTTTTAAGCATAATGCCTCACGATTCCCAATATTGGACTTTATACTTCAAAACGTGTAAATTTTTTTTAAAATTGTTAGGTAACGCTGTACAAGAGATAGAGCAAAAATTTGAAATTGGTCAAGGGCGTACAACAAGTTGTAATCCTCGTATATATTCTCTTTTACCCACCGGACTCGTGTGGAAGGTCGTGAATAAACTTATTATAAAAAAGGAGCGCCATGACAAACCCCTGAGAGCCCCTAGCTCCAATGCAATCAAGAGCACTGCAGGATGTGTTTAACTGAACAAAAAACTTTCTTTAAAAAAACCATTCGCAGTTACTCAAACAGTATATTTTTATAAAAAAATATATAAATTAAACGCTTTCCAGAACAGAAAGATTTTTAGTAAAGGCTAAAAGTAATATTTTTGGCCAGTTTACATTTTTCAACACCCCAAAAGAAACAAAAAAATAAACAGCCAGTTAACAAAGGCTTAAGGTACGATAACAATAATTCCGTGACTTTTAGAATAGTGCAAAAAAACATTTTATAACATAATCTCCTTTCCAAAAAATAGGCATTCGTTTCATCAATAATTTCATCGTTGGAGCTGAATCTCGTTCCACCAAGTCACGACAAAGTCACCTTGGAAAACCCCATTGTTTAGACAGCTGCTAGGTCTCCGGAGTGTTGTAATGGATCCATGTTTCATCCACAGTTTCAAAACGCCGCAAACACTTATTGGAATTGCGGCTAAACAACTCCAAACAATCCTTTGAAGTTGTCACACGATTACGTTTATGGTCAATTGAGAGGATACGCGGCACACATCTTGCAGACAGATTTGTTAAACCCAACTGATCATGTAAAATCAAAACCACTCTGCCATATGAAATGCGTATGGCATCAACCATTTCACGCACTTTTACTCTTTGATCGGCCAACACCATATTGTGGATTTTTTCGTCATATTCGGGTGTATTGACGGCAATTGGCCGCCCAGAACGTTTAGCGTCCATAGTACTTGTGCGACCTCAACGAAAGTCAGTAAACCACTTTTTTACCATTGAAATCGATGGTGCAGAGTCCCCATAGTATTTATCAAACTTTTTCATGGTTAGATTGACCGTTTTTTTGCAAAAAATAATGCTTAATGAGCACTCGAAATTCACTTTTTAACATTTTTTTCATTTTTAATAAAATCCACGAGGTTGTATGTTTCGAACAGCTGTTAAACACAAACTAAATGACGGAACTCTCTCAAAATTTGACAGTAGTCTATAACCAGATGGTACTTAATGGGTGCAGAGTTGCATTTCATATAACTACGAAGGAAGTTGGAAAAGTTATGGAATTATTGATATGCTCCCGTACTTATTAAATATTCTGGCCCAATTGGTTAAATTTTAGCAACCATACAAGAATGCGAAAAATGGGAAAAGCTAATGCACCTTTTGAAAATTATAATCAAAAACTTCAAAGACTTCTCTGGAAGTTTCCTGATTAAGAAATTTGAAATGTTTTCAGACCTGAAAGATTCGATGAGTTATCGGAATGTAAAGCACTTGAAACCTGATCAAAAACTAGTCCTGGTCCTAAAATGGTCCGCAGAGTCATTAATCGAAGAACCTACCTCTGAAACATCCCGATTAGAAGTGCGGCGTTGATAACCAAAGCAAAGTGATCTTCAAAACGCTAACTTTCCACCACAGCTAACTAACCACCTTCACTCCATCTACGGAAAGTCGCTTTAAGCCTGATTGGCGCTTTTGATCCATTACGCCATAAATTTTCTGGAATGCACCTTGACCGAGTTAAATTTCCTGAGGTCTTCTATTTAACGATTCGCCTTATCCAGCTTAACCTGTTCTGAACAGTTTCCGAACATTATCCGAGTCAACATACTTCCTATTCTCCACATTAATACTGATATTCTACACTGTAAGAATTATGTTCGTTCTATTTACGAAACATTGTTCTTTATACGAGGGTTGCTATATAAATTTCTGGCCTAGGCAACACTAAGTGTTGTCTGGCGCCATCTGACACTTCCATTGGAAAGTTTGGCATTTTTTAGCATAAACGTACTCTGAACGTTTTAACGTAAGACCACCATTTGTGTTGTTTACAGTGACTTGAAAAAATCAATTTGGCAAAATAATGGCATTAACTAGTGAACATTTTCGTGCGATCTTTTTTAACAACTTTCGACAAGAGTGCATCGATGAACTTAAATCTTTGTATGGCGATGAAGCACCATCCTATAGCACTATAAAAAACTGGTTTAATGAACTCAATCGTTTCCGGCGCTTGCTCACAGACGATGGTCGTGAAGATCGTCCAAAAACGGACGTTGTGCCAGAGAACCTTGATTCCGTGCGTGAACTGATAATGCAAGATCGTCATGTGACATAACGTGAGATAGAGGCATCCTTGGGCATTTCTTCCACCAGTATACATTCGATATTGCATGAACACCTGGTCTTAAATAAGGTTTGTTCTCGTTGGATCCCGCACAATTTCACAATCGCTTAAAAAAGGCTCGTGTCTATTGGTGCAAAGAAATTTTAAAAAAAATACGATCGCGGTGCTTTAAAGGACGTTTATAAGGTGATCGTCACAGGTGACGAATCATGGATCTATGCATATGAGCCCGAAACAAAACAGCAATCGACCATGCGGGTCTTCGAAGATGAGCCAAATCCAACAAAAGTTTTTCGTGGAAGAAGCACTTCGAACCAAATGGTCGCCTGTTTCTTTGGCAAAACTGGTCATGTGGCGACTTTTCCGCTTGAGCAACGTAGGACGGTCAATTTTGAGTGGTACACCACAATTTGTTTGCCTGAAGTCTTCGGAGAAATTCGAAAAACGAACAAGATAAGACGAATCATTATGCACTATGACAATGCGAGCTCTCACACATCGGCTCAAACCAGCGTATTTTTGATCGGCCAAAACGTCGAATTTATGGGTCATCCGCCGTACAGCCCTGACTCTAATTTCCGCAAGAAAAAAATGCGTGGTCAACGATTTTCGTCTCCAGAAGATGCTGTTGAAGCGTTCAAAAACCATGTTTTGGAGGTGTCTCAATCGGAGTGAAACAAGTGCTTCGACAATTGGTTTGAGCGCATGCAAAAGAGAATACTTTGGAAAACAGTAAACCAATTTTTTGATAGTAAGTATTCACATTTTCATTATTTGGCCAGAAATATGTATAGCAGCCCTCGTATGTTCTTCGTACATTCTTCTAATTATTGACGACGTGTTTCGTATATGTTGTATGGGCGTTTACGAACCGGCTTCTTAAAATTATTTTTCCTTCATATTTTCTTTGGTAGTTTTCTTATTTTGTATAAAAAGTCATAGTAAATTGTATTCGTCATTTTAAAAAAGAGATTCGTATATATTTCGTTAGAAGAAATATATCATTTTAAGAAAGTTTTAAACAATCGTTTTTAAAAACTTGTCTTCTATTTAAATATAAATACTAGAGGTCTTCAGTCGGGTAATCCCTGTTCATTATTTGTCATTTTAAAGAACATGTAAAGACTGTACTATGTTCAGACGTAAGAAGAAAATTCTCATTTATTTTAATGCGACTGCTGTATAAGTCATTTAATTTGCTGCTGCTGCTGAAGAAATACCTTGCTGGGCTTAGAAGCAGCTTTATAGTCTGGCTTTTGTTTTACTTTGATTCAGAAAAGAAACAACAAAGGTCTAAAACAAGATCTGTTCAATCATAATAATTATAAAAGGACGAAAAACATGTTAAATATTTTGAACAATTTTTACAATTAGTTAATAGTTGCCGGGCCGCTTCTGGAAAATCAAAAATACAAAAAATATAGACCACATATGAAGTCAGCCACAAATTGTAAGCACTAAAAGTAAATTTAAAGCAAGTTAAACGCCGATCTTACATAACCTCCATCGCGAATATATTATTTAAGTGGATCCAAGAAATCTCAGCCAAATAATCAAAATAAATTCCTATTTGGATTTGTAGAAAACCTGGCTTTGAGTACGCTTAAGTCCATATATACCCCGGATTCATTTGTTGACCAAAAGTGCTATGTTCTATGCCCCTTGAGTTTATGAGTCCGACTCCATCTTAGCCAAATTTTCTTTTTTAGTAGTATTAAGTCAACAAACAATCCCACAAAAAACTAGGTTGTTTAGCCGGTTTTTTTGTTTACCTTTAGAGAGATAAATTTCTTTTTGTCCCTGTTCCGATTTCGCCATTTACAAACCCAAAAACAAAGCTTTAAACCCAAACACCTTATTATTATTTTATAACAAATCCAAAAATAGAAATATTACTTTTTAACCATCGTCAATAACGAGATGAAACCATCTGTGAAAATTTTAAGATCCTCTTATTTGTATTTGAAAGTGCTTTCATTGTATGCAAGTAGAAACTCCCTATCACGGTTTCGTTTTAAAAGTTTTCTATTATTTGCTATTTAAAGATACACAACTGTGCATGTGGTCACGGATACTAGCGTCGGTAACCATAAACAATTTCCAAATCGTTATTAACACATTTTGACATTCCACCGTTAGTGTTTGCATGTGACAATGAATACAGGATTAGACAGTATCTCCCTCCACAGCAGATGGATAGAAAAATCCAAATTGCATATATTTAAAAGTTTTAGATGAATACAAAGTAGCCATTCTCGTGTTGTTTATTTAAGTCCCCTGATTAATCAGAGTTCACGAAACAACAACTAAACTACCGACCGCAACAATATTTATGCTGTATACAAAATAAATTCATTCATTCATACATTCCAGTCGCAGGACAGACGCACAACGCCCATAAACTTTAATAAAGTTGCTTAAGCTAAAACTAATAACTTGTTCTCCAAATAAACAAGACTACGATTACACGAAGAAGGACGAAAAAGAAA
Source organism: Hydrotaea diabolus (assembly GCA_963513945.1). Classification (NCBI taxonomy): domain Eukaryota; kingdom Metazoa; phylum Arthropoda; class Insecta; order Diptera; family Muscidae; genus Hydrotaea; species Hydrotaea diabolus. Next base: position 80,503,222 of record OY740718.1, on the reverse strand, counting down.
CTAACCGCAGGACACCGCAACAGAGTCTTGAACATTCTAACGAAAATCTAGGTTTGGTAAATATATGGTGTATACGTCAGGGAGTGCTGAAAGGACGTGCGTATCCAATCGTATGAGTCGAATATTAAGTACACCCTAGCATTGTGAAGGATTAACATAATTTTGGGGAAAACTTTTAAATACCATAACCTTCAAACCAATCCTCTGTATTTTAGTTAAGGCGCCTAGTCACAGCTTTATAATATGTAGAGGATTTTTTGTTAAGAAGTTAGAAATTTCCTTCATTTTAGTTTGCAATTTCATCAAGACTACAATTGAAGAGGTTTAAAAAACTAAACCATAGCTGTGTTCTTTCAGGTTACTAAACAAGCTAAGAATGGAAATTACTAGGTAAGCAAACGAAACCCCCTGCTTTATAAATATATATGTTTTTTTGTAACTTAAAAAAATTAAGCTAGAAGAGGCGAATTTGTATTGGGTACATCAGCACGAGCTGGGATAAGGGAACCTATAAATAGACTTAAACTGATAGTTCGAAGAAATTTTAAACATTTTTACATAGCAAAAAATTTTTTAATTTATTGATTTATTATATTTTATATTAATTTATATTTTTTTATTGGCTGCTTTTGACGAATTCGCCCATGAACCCTCTTGCTACTCAATTTTTTTTGGTGTATACAAAGTTCCAGATAACCATATAGAAGACAAATTAGATAACTAAGCACTTCAGGACAAAGCTGCCATCTACAGGGTGTCCGCCGGGAAGGTATACTTTGTTTTTCCGCCATTTTGGTGTACATTAGTCTTGACAGTTCATATTTGGCAGTCCTGAAGTAGAGACGTGGCAAATTTATTATTAAAAAATATTCGATACATCATTAAACATTTTATCAAATTCAATCATCGATACTGTGACAATGAGAAAATTACGTGAATTTTTTAAGAGAGGCAACAGAGAATACAGGGATGGTATACTACAGGGTGTCTGTCGGGAAGGTAAGTAGCATACCTTTGTTTGTTTATAATTTTAAATTAAATAAAAGAGAAGTTATCTTATATTTATAAATGTTTTATTTAATGTCGGTAATTATGTATGGAATACAATATCAGCTAAATGTCCGTCTCTGTTAGCCTCACAAATGCGAATTCTTTTCAGCACATTTTCATTACATTCAGCACGGCGTCAAATTGAGGTTGATGGATTTTTTTAAGCACTTTCTTGAGCAGAAGTTATGTTTTCAGCCGATCTTGCAGTACGTTGTGGTCCATGCTTGGGCGTATCAGCTACAGACCCCCTTTCTTCGGAATCATTCACAATACGATAAATAGTGCGTTTTGTTGCCACGTTGTTCACGTAATTTTCTCATTGTCACAGTAATCGATGATTGAATTTGATAAAATGTTTAATGATGTATCGAATATTTTTTCATAATAAATTTGCCACGTCTCTACTTCAGGACTGCCAAATATAAACTGTAAAGACTAATGTATACCAAAATGGCAGAAAAACAAAAAAACAAAGTATACCTTCCCGGCGGACACCCTGTAGATGGCAGCTTTGTCCTGAAGTGCTTAGTTATATAGTTTGTCTTCTATATGGTTATCTAGAATTTTGTATACACCAAAGAAAATTATGTTTCGAATTATAAACTAAAAGCTTTTTAAACATATTATTTATGATACTAAATTTTTAGTATTAAATGTCACATTAGCCCTGTACAACATGGATTTGTTATTGACAGATGTATTGATGGTGTTTACTCTGATCTATATGTTCGTACCACTGGTATTTCGCAAGGATGTGTATTGGGTCCGTTACTTGTTAATCTTTTTGTTAATGATATTGGCCAGTGCTTTAAATATTCTCGGCATTTAGCATACGCTGATGACTTAAAAAAGTTCAAGGGGTTTAAGTGATGTTCCATTATTGCAGGATGATATTAATAAGTTTGTTTTTTGGTCTAAATTTAATGGTTTGTCACCAAACATGTCTAAGTGCTTTCAAATGACTATTCACCGTTTTCGTAACTTAATTTTTAATCAATACACAATTTTGAATTATAATCTGGCATTTTATTTGATAATCAGTTAACTTTCATTTGCCATTTGGACTATATTATACCTAAGGCTTATTCTCGTATGTACTTCATTCGAAGAAATACTTCTGAGTTTTCGCACCTGCGCACTAAAAAGATAATTTATTGCTATTTTGTCCGTTCTAGATTAGAGTACGCATCTTTTATATAGAATCCGCATGCTGCGGTACATATAAATTGCATTGAGAAAGTTCTAAAATCTTTTTTAAAATTTGCTTTAATTTCTTTGAACTTTACGCAACCAATACCATCTTATGATAGTAGATGCCTACTTCTTTCCTTAAAATCTCAGAAATCTAGGAGAGATACATATGGGACCTATTATGTTTTTACAGGGATTAATTTGAGGAAATGTTGATTGTCCTGAATTGTTGTGCCACCTCGAATATTAAGACATTACGTTCCCATTGCCATCGAAACACATCTTTCAAATTATGCTGTTAATGGACCCCTTGCAAAAATCTATGAAGCTTTTTAATACAATTTGTGGAAATGTAGATTTTAGCCTTCCTAGTATTAAATTGAAAAAAATGTTAATTACTTTGTTTAATTAGTTTTTAACTACAATTAAAATGAATTTGTTGTAATTATATTACATTATTATTGTAGCTAGTCTTTAAAGATTTTTATCTCCATAGACGTAATAAATGAAATGCAATTATATAACTCTCGCTCTAAAATCCGAAAAATGCATTGGTGGTAAATTTTCTAAGGTAAGACTTATAATTTTGTTTTGTGCAAACATGGGTGGGGAGAAAGAACTACTTTTGGTTTCAGGTAAACCAGCCCGACCTCGTTCATTCAAACATGTTTCTATAAGCATCAAGACCGAGATGTAATGGGTAAATGGCTGCAGCAGTTTAATAGGAAAATAAGGACCCAGAATCGAAAAGTTCTCTTTTTTGTGGATAACGCAGCTTCTCATCCAAGGAAATTTAACTTATCTAATATTAACATTATATTTTTTGTCCCCAAACAGAACGGCAGTAAGCCAAACACTTGACTAAGGAAAAATTCATAATTTTAAAATTTGTTATAGAAGCTTACATTTAAAACACTTAAGTACTACGTGAAATTAACGCTGCTCTGACGACGCTCTGAACGCCATGTGCCGCAAAATGCTTACTGACATAGCCACCGAGATGAAAATAAGCTTTATCTGAAAACACGATTTTTCGTTAAAATTCTTTCAGCCCGATTCTAAATACTTCCTGGGAGAAAACTTTTTTTCCCGGGTATAAAATCCTCCTATTCTAAACAAACGGGAAGAAGAGTAATAAGGAATAAGAATTTCGATTTTTCGAAGTCAGCTGTTTTGTTTTTCTATCAAATTACAAATTTGTATTTGTATGAAGTTGCAAACGTACAAAGTTAATAAAGTGAATATAAGAAAAAAAAACTATAAAAAACCATATAAAAAAGATCAGTGAGTGTTGCGTCTGTAATAGCAGAAAACTTCTGCTCCATATTGGGGCATCCACTAGTTCCTCTGGAAAATTTGAGGTTTTGTGCCGTCGTACAACTTCGTTAGATCGCCCATAACTGAAAAAGGTTTTGCATTTTCGTCATTTGTGCATTGTAAATGGTGGTCCAACCATAATGCATGATGTTAATTGTCAGTAACACGTCAAGTTTTTGCCCAACTTCATTTAATATTTCGATTTAACGTTTGTCAAATTCAACCATAAAGAGCCTTTACGAAAATGGGCGTTCAAATCAACATGCACTTCATAATTTTTTTGGTCAGCATAATCGACCAAATGTGTCCACATTGGATTCGTTAATAAGCAGAATGCCGCATTTTGGCAAATAAGAATCCAACATTGATTGTTGATAAGCCGATGCATTCACAAGGAGTTACTGTTTGGTGCGGTTGATGGACTGGCGGAGTCATTGGGCCGGCCAAGCAAGTGAATGTTGTTCGCTATCGCGAGAATAACGGACTTCTTGTGGCCAGAAATTGAGGATATGGACATATGTGGTTCCAACTGGATGATGCCACACAGCCAACGAAACAATGGCGATGTTAATTTTCCGCCACGATCATGTGATTGTCACCGTTGGACTTCTTCTTTTGTGGATATTTAAAAGAAAAAGTTTGCGCCAATAAGCAGAGAATAATTAAAGAGCTAAAGAATGTCACGGAGTCATTGAAAATATAGACCGAAAATGCTGCGAACAAAAAACATATATTGTTACAACAACAACAACCGAAAATGCTGCGATTTGCCCGATATTTTGTTTCACTCATAAATGTCGCAGACCCTTCCATCATAATAAAAAATATTATGATAGAATTTTAGATGGTGAGAGAAAAATATTGAATACTAACATATTTTAGCACAACTCCCTTGCAACTTTCTCCCTTTTTGATATTCAGAATACCTACTTTTTTGCCTGGGTGATTTTTTCCTATGTTTGTTTAGAATGAGGGAAAAGTGAAAAAACTCCCCGGGAGATTCTATTTAGAATAGGGAAACCGGGAAAAAAACTCCCGGGGAATAGTCATTCACAATCGGGCTGTTTATTTACTGCCAAACAATCTTTAGCCCATTGGGCGAAGCGAAACGCATTTTATGGTGTTCCGTTATTAAATGTTAATGTACTCGTACCATGAGAAATTTAAACAAGATCGGATATAACTTGTAGTCGTTAGAACGGCAGAAATTCAAACGGGCTATTCAAAAACACATGTCAAATTTACACGACTAAGTTATTGGTCGTCGTTGTAGCGTCACACAGTGCTAGGGTGACAGCCCTTGGCCCGAATTGGTACATAGAAGTGAATGTCGCGGGATTATAACGATCTATTCGAAATTTGATGAGTCAAATATAATGTAATTTACACAGCAGCGGGAAGGCCCATGTTCAATGGAAATATATAGCAACAAGAGTCGATTTTTGCTATGACCATGGGATGGTACTGACGCCTAACTTTATAAAGTTGACAACGGGCACATTCACTCGGTGAGCCAAAGATGATCCATTGTGATTGTAGTTTGTCTATGATAGAAATTAGGCAACGACAAACCATTTACAAAACTCAACAGATCTGCGAAAATGAGAGAGGATAACTCTTTTAGATCTAAAAGCAAGTACTCCCCAGGTTATAACGCCGTTTTTTCTATTTCAATTGTCTCCTCATCCTTACACAGACACTTTGAACACTCCCTCCTGCTATTTTCTGGTCATCTACCTAACGTTACAATGTCCCTTCGGCACACCGATGAGCACCATGACATTACATTTTGTTATTTTCAAGCTAGGTTTACAATTTGTTCTTGTCAAGTTAAGCACACAGAGACCTATCAACCATGCAAATATTGCTTCTAGTCCATGCTGGGTAAACCTTTTTAGGAAACCACGTTTCTAACAGCCCGATAAAGGCGCCGATAGGCAGGCGTTTGAATATTACTGTGTCCGGGAACCTAACATGTCTAACAATTTGGTGTTAAAGGTGCTCATTGTTGTTTAAAGATTATGGGTTTTACATGATGGTACGTATTAACAAAATACTTTTTTTAAAATTTAAATTTTTGGACTTTTTACTATAATATTTTTAGACTTTCCATTATTTCCAACTCTATGTGTATAGGAAAACTAGAATTATTTCTTACCTGTTTTCATCAAAATGCAGCGACGATGATCGCATCCCTTGATTCAAAAAAATCTTGTTGTTGTTGTTGCGGCAACTGTGTGCAGGGCTGAAAGCCATTGGCCAAAGCATTGATTCTTCGGGTCAATCCGGTCCATAAAACCGGCTGACAAAATCTTCTTGTAGGTTATTTTGACGTTATATTTTTTTTTTTGTGTTTGAATGGGATGAAGCACATCTTTCCAGAAATTTTACATGCTAATTGTTTTGGGACGGCGGAGTCGGATGAAGTTCTTCAGAATTACTGGCAACCAACTGAAGTAAAAATAAACATGAATATAAAGCGATTTTTCGTCAGAAGTCAAATCGTGTCCGTTGACTTTTCAATTGTATAAAGTACATACATAGTAGAATACATTTAAAATGATTTGCCTTCAACTTGGATGCTTCCCCGGCAAGCATCCAAGTTGAAGGCTTGAAGGCAAAAAAAAAGATCGTCCACACATGGATGACTTTCAAAACTCTCAAAGGGAGACAAATGGAATACTCTCCCAATTAAAAAGTCGATACTGGATAGAGCTGGCCCTTGTCACTGTGCGGTCACCAAAAGAGAAATCGCGTATTCTAAGGCCACAGTTCACAATTTTAGGAAATGTCCGATTTAAAACTGTACACAAAGAATTTCAGGTGGAGTGGGTGGGCTGTTGCTTCGACCAAGATTCGCCAAGTTCCAACTTGTGTCAATAAACACGAGAACGTTATTGTTTTTTCCATTGTAGGGTGATTCATTCTGATAAATATTTATTTTCATTGAGAAGGATATTTCAAAAATAATTATTTTAGTAGCGAGTTGCCAACTTCATATTATACAGCAAAGGGTTCTGAATATCTGTATTGTAGTCAGCGTTGCCATATATCAAGTTTTCCCTTTTTTTGCAAGTTTTTTGAGGTCCAAAAAAGTTTTCAAGTTTTTTTCTAAAAAAAAAAGGTTTTTCGAAATTTATTAAGTTTTTTCAAGTTTTTTAATTGGTTCAAAAAAAAAATACAAAACCAGTCTGCAAAATTGTCTGAACAACAATTTCATCCGCCTTTCAGCGCCGTCGCCGATCGAATTTTTTTGTACGCCGCCGCCGATAATTTTGGCTTGGCTAAGTTCTCTGTATACATTGTATTGTTTTGACAGTCAATTTGTTTCGGTTCTGTGAAAATTGGTGAATATTTTTTCTTACAAATGGATAAATATTTAAAAAAAAATGGTAAGCTTAAGATATTGAATTGTTATTCTAAATATTTTTAATAAGGAATTATTTATTTTTTAAGATTCAAGCAAAGGAAACGACGACACCATCCCAAACAGTGTCGTAGAGATTTCTGAGTCTCCCCCTCGTCAATCAAAAAAAAGGAAACTTGGAAATTATGTTAAATCATGGGAATAACATTCATTATTGAAGGCATGGATAAAAAAAAGCGAACATAATTTTCCTTTTGTAAATTTTGTAATTGCCAATTAAAAGCATATGGAGGATTATCAGATTTGAAAGCGCACGCAATAACTTCGAAGCACATTGGAAGAGCAAAGACCATTGAAGTGCAAGCAGGAAGCAGCTAAGTTTTTGGTAATGCAGGTAAATTTAATGACAAAGTGTCAAATATTGAACTGCACTTTAAAAAAAAAACAACAACAACTGCACAAACTTTGTACAATCAAAAGAAATGGCTTTAAAATGTAATAAGACCATGTATATATAATATTTTTATATAATTTTATTTATTTTATATTATTATTTTTTATGATCTCGAAATGTGAATTTAATTCATTTGTATAAGTTCCTTAAATGTAAAAAGTTGAAGTGAAAAATATGTTATGTTTTTTGTTTTATCTGTAGTATTATGGAAAAATGTTTTTTATGTTATGTTGTTATACGTGTTAATAAAATTGAATTTAAAAATATATATATTTGTGTTTTCTATGATATTAGCAGTTTTTAAAAAAAAAAGTTTTTTTTTGCAAAAACAAGTTTTTTTTTCAGAAATAAAAAGTTTTTTCCAAAAAATATATGGCAACACTGATTGTAGTCGACTAATAGTTTTTTGCGGCAAAAAATGAAAAAAGTTGTGATCGACTTTCGTTTTGGTTGCGTCACACTGCTTTTATCGCGATTTCGGGTCCGTGACGAAGTTCATCAGAAAGCCGTCACTTCAAAGTTATGATATTGATGTGTCGGCTTAGAAAGGTCCTGTCATGAATTTTTTCTTCATTTTGAACTTTTATTTCAATGGTTTTTCGACTGCCGGAAATAAAACAATACGCACCGTAAGAAACAAAGCTTCAGTGTGCGCGGGCATTTCAGTTCCATCTTTCAAATCATCTTCATTTCCTTCATCCTCGTCACTTACAACAGCAAGGTTTGGAGGCACGACTAACATATGAGGAGGTACTTTTCAAAACATGATTATTCCATTTTTGAAAAAAAAAAAATTTATTTCTTTTTTTGTTTGGTAGCATTGAATTGAATACTCTGCGAAAATAAAATGTTTCAAAATGTCAATAATTACACCAGGAAAATAATTGAAAAATGCATGATTTCATCACCTAATTAGTCTCAGCAAAACAAAATTAGTCCACAGTGGTTTGAATCAAAACATGATTATTCCAACCAGCCGCATCAAAACAAGATTATTCCATTTTAAATCATGCATTTATTCCAAATATACATAGAAGTGCCAACTTTTTAAATCCTACACAAAACAATGACTAATCTTTACGCCTTTAATAATGCACCAAAATTTCGGGTTAAATATATGTATAGGGGCATACCCAAGAAACTATTTTCTCAATTTGTGCAAAAACACAAAAAGTGGAATAATCATGTTTTGAAAAGTACCTCCTCATATCATAGTGAGCATCAACGTCATCGTTCTTCATTATGTAATTAACGGCCTCTTCAATTTGCAAAAAGTCATTGTGGCTTGTAAAAATATTCCGATGTGTCGTACTGCAGACGTTCAAGAATATGGTAAATAATAATATATATTACTGATCAGCCCATTGTCCCAAACTGGGGACAGTCGTATAAAACCTTACCTTGTAGCCAAAATTTTCACCTTTTTTTATTTCAAATATAACACGCTTCTGTACATGTAATCGAGATATTATACACCAAGAACTACTAACGTTTAATCACTTGGTATAATTCAAAATAGTAAAACCTTTTTACCAAACACAAGCGAATCGATATCGAGATTTCAAAACACTAAAAAAAGACTTGTTTGGCTCTTGGGACCACGTGTTTTTGTTTATAAATCATACGTTTATAAATTATACGTAAATCATACATAAATCATACAGCAGTCATATGGTATTTACAATGAGAAAGATAACGGTATTACTTATAGTTGTCTCTCTTTAAACAGGTTAAACAGGTAGGTTAATATAAAAAACATAAAACCATCAAAAAACTTAAAGATTGGACAGTTTTCCGGTTACAGTAATAATGGGACACAAAACAAAAATATGAAAAGTATTATAAATTCAAATTAATTTTTTAAATTCAGTATTTAGTTTACAAGCGATTCGACATCGATTCGTCGATTATTGAACGATATTTTTTCCCATTCGTCCTTGAAGTCTGAAATAAGGTAACTTTTATTATTAATTTGGTAACGATCTAGTTTCGGTGCCACCGTGCGACAACTAACGCCCGTAGACTAGAACATCCAATTTAAAGTTGCAAGGTGGAGAGATCGAATTCACGGTTTTTGTTCTTTTTGACTATATTTTAATAGTATTTTCCGGAACTGTAAAGAATAATAAATATGTTTAGCTCCTCCTGAGTATCAAACTTACAACCTCAAACTTTCTAAACGAATGCTCTGCTCACTAGACCATATATATCATTTGATGGCAAATTTAGCATATAAGAAGTTCTTAATTTCACAGCAGAAGTTTGAACTTCAAAACAAGTCAATCCAAATTTATTTTTCTTACCAATTACTTGATTTTATTTCGTAAAACATATGTGTAAAATCGATAAGTTCGGCCGTGCCGAAACTTATGTACCATACACCGTCCATACGATACTATAGCCCAAAAAAAAATCGTCCGTTTATCAGACAGTTTCGACGCTTGTGTCGCTTGTGCCATCTTTAATCTCAGACAAAACTTCATATTGCTCTATATTTGGATTTGTATTATATTAGTGTTAGTACCGACTTAATTATTTGTTCTGAAATAATCTAGAACATTTTTGAAGGCATACTTTTTTACCGCGGCATACGTAGCCAATTAAATAAAATAAAACGTATATGCAATTCTAAACATCCAATGGTTTTTTTTAAAAAATGTTTCCCTTTTAATAAAATCACATTGTATACGAGTATTCATATATCCTTAAATGTTATTAAAATTCAAACAATTATCAAGTAGAAAAGAATAATTTTCCTAACCTCTTTATAAATAAACTTTATTATTAATTATATTCAATTCTTAATCGTCGAAAATAAATTAAGGCGCATAATAAATTAAAGCAATACACATTGTTTGGATGACAATTTAAAATTTTGAAGTTAAAATAATAAAAGGCGAAATCGACTTTCAGAACCCTTCAAAGTTTGTAGAATCTCCGATCAATATTTATGGTGTTGCGAACGGATTGACAAATTTAATTTACAAAAACGATGAGCTTTGAGTTTATGTTAAATTTAGGTTGGCTCCTGCTAATCGTCTGACCACCATGAATTATCTGTAATTAAGTTGGCAACACCCATTAAACCTAAATGTCATAAAAATAATCGCACAGTTACTAAAGTGAAAATTATACAAAATTCGTTTTTAAAAAATATTCTTAGGAATTGGAGTTTTTGGATCCACTTTATCGCTAAAAGCAAAACTGTACTAAAAACTTCCTAATGTTGTGAGTGTTGTCGTTTATTTTTTAAGTTGATCAATTGTTCCTTCGTGTACAAAATATTTCTACTTTCAGCAGGATCAGGAAGAAGATCCCATATCAGCCGGTTCTATGCACCAGATTGACCCGAAGAGCTATTCATCGGCCAAGGGCTGTCATACTGGCAAACAGTTGTCGCTACAACAACAACATGAATCGGAGCGATCCGAAGCAGCAAGACTACGGACAAGGGCTGTCATCTTGACACAATGTGCCGCAGAACAACCACAGTTTTATTATCCGAAGCAGAGGAATACAGCTCCATACGAAATACGTTGAGCGGCTTTGCTTTAAAAAAATATGCAATGCCTATTAAATGACCCCAAACAACAGGAAAAACAAATCATAGAGGGACAGAAGGCCATGGTAACGTGCTGTGCCAAACACGGCATACCACGTGCTTGGGAAACATTTTACATTGAATAGAAGAACATGCCTCGCAGGTCCCTCATAACTGAGATTAAAGTGGTGAGGTCCCCGGCACTGTCAAATTGGCGATACAGGCTGGCGTCTTTTTACTTTCGATGGCGGTTCCAAAATAGACGAATGCCTCAAGTACATGGAAGATGTAAAGTGAACACACAAATCGTTCAGTTCTTTCCGTATTGTCTTCATACATCATCTACGGGGAGCATATTCAATTCAGTATCTGTTGTCTTATCCACTGTTGTCTACTGACGATTATGGAACAAGTTGTAAGACAGATTGCCAATTTGTCACAGACCTCGTTTCGTATGAAATGGATTCAAGGGATTTTTACTTGTTGCGAATGGGAACGAAAGTCCGATATGGTGTACACTTGGATATTTTATGGTGGCGTGTGCCCACTTGCATTTTTTAAGTAGCACTGATAAAGGAAAATGCTGTACTTACTTACTTAGGTCATACAACATCCCATTAAGGAGCGAAGGGAGCTTCTCTTAATTGATGTTCACATGACTTATAAGACGAGACACCCAAACTCGTGTTTGTTGCCATGGTTGCTGTTTCATGCATATGTCGCAGTTATTTGTTTTGAACTTGCATTGGCTGCCAGGGTGATGGAGACATCAACCCAAAATCGGTATGAAGTAATTAAAGATCCTTAAAAAGTTTTAATGTTTTCGCCAACTTTAAATATAAATATTTCTTTTCGTTTATATAGAAGTTATCATTTAAAACGGAGGCTTACTAGGCCCCAACATTGCCTTTACTTTGTTATGTCAAAAAAGCGGTGCATATAAGTACAATACCTTGAGGAGAGTGAATCTACTAACGAGAAGGCACCAAAGCCACTCTCGTAGTTCAATATCGATTTAAGATCAGAAATAACTTGGGTAAGTACCGTTTTTTTCATGTTTAAATTGCTTAGACCATCGCTTGATGTACAATCCTATCTTCGAATAGTTTTTTTTTTGATAGAATAAATCAAATTCTTGCTAAATTCCAGCAATTATGAAATAGTTTCATCAAGACGTTTTGATAAAAGAAGAAACAAAACTACGAAAAAGCTAATTTCGGGCGCGGATGACTATACGAGTATAATACTACAGAGTGGTCCGTTTAAAATTTTAAATTTGAATCGGCTGTAAAAAAACAATCTTTCCAAATTTCTGGTTTTATTCGAAAGGTTAAACTTTGTCATTTAGTATTGGAACGCATTATCATTTATATGACTACCACAACTGGCTCGGCAGTATCTCATCCGTTTAACCCAATGTCTCAGTACATTTTCGATTGTTTTAGGTCAAATCAAATCTCTTCAACGGCAACTTTCTTGTTTAAACGCTTAAGTTGTCTTTAAATGTTTTGCAGAAAAACCTTGGCGGTTTTAGAAACAGCTGTTCAGTCTGCCTGGCAACAGTAACCAATACATTTTACAAATTTTTTAGTTGATTCTAAAAAAGAAACAACAAAAATGTCTAAAGGTTCCGCACAGAAAAAAATTCACGGCCTCCAATCCCAGCTCTCATGCGGCCAATTGACATCACAATTTCAGCTGATTTTCGATTTTCAAAAACAGTGCGTAAAATATCGACGGTTGCGTTGGCTGTGTTACATGTGGCCCCGTCTTGTTGAAACCAAATGTCGTCCATGACATTCTCCAGAATTTTTGGGAACAAAATTTCGTTGAACATGGCGCGGTAACGCTCACCGTTGACTGTACTGCGGCTTCTTGCTCATTTTCGTAGAAAAAATGGCTCAATGATGCCGCCAACCCAAAAGCCACAGTAAACACTGACTCCTTGTGGATGCATTGGCTTCTCAATAATCACGTGTGGGTTATCTAAACCTCGTATGCGTCAATTTTGCCAAAACGGGGTTTCAGTAAAATCCTTTATCTCCTGCCATACAATCTTCAGACCATTGGGCGAATTGCGAGAAATGTTCACTTCATGAGAACGATGACGAGTTGATGTTGATAGATGCTCTTGGACATTCTCGATTGTACGCACTGTGCAAAAACGTATCGGATTGGTTTGTCTAATAAAGATTTATTTTCATGAACTCTCTCCTCGGAAAATTTTTACGTACACTTCTTACAGTTTCCGTTAAAGACTCACTACTTTGGAAGTAAGTTTTTAATAGTCCCAATTTTGCTCGAACGTATAGCGTCCCATTTTGCAAACGTCAATATAAATCTGAAAATAAAATAAATGTTGTATATAAGTACAGGGGTTTTCTTTAAGGACATAACAATTTTATGTATTAATAAAACACAGAATATTTTAGATATAGAGTTAAAATTTATTACAGGTGTAGTGCAAATGTTACATTTTAAGAAGGAATCTCGATTTCGGTCATAAGACCACCACGAGCACGTGTCCAGCGATCTATTCTTTGGGCCCAAATTTTCCACCACTCTTGCACACATTTCGACCGGAACGATGACAATTTTACGTTAGATGTTGTCTCTGAGCTTGTCTAAAGTTATTGGCATAGACCAATGACTTGATGTGTCCCCATATAAAGAAATATAAGTACAATGACGCATGAACGAGGTGGCCTTTCGACCAGACCATTTCTCCAGATAACATGTTTACCGAATTTGCCTTTCAGTAAATCAATTGTAACGCGTTCTTGTTGAAACCACATATCGGCGATGTCACGCTCATCCAATTCTGGCAAAAAATAATTTTCTAACATGGCACAATTGCGCTCTCTATTGACCGTAACATGGCGATTGTTGTCATCGACGAAAAAATACGGCCCAATCCCACCTCCGGCATGAAAACCGGTGTTCATAGTATTTTTTGCGGATGCAATTCTGTCTCTTAAAGCACATGCGGTTTGTTGCTGTCCAATAACCCATATTTTGTTTATTGACAAAACCACTCAGTGGGAAATGAGCTTCATCGCTGATGAAATTCTGAATTTTCGTGAAACATTGCTAGAGCCAACGATTCAGAATTTCGGTAGTAATTTTAATTTAGTTTCAAACGTTACTCGTAATGAAACTGTTAACGACTAACGTTTTGATCAATAAAAATGTTTGATGGTGAGTTGACATAAAGATTCGAAATTGTTATGTCAATATTGAAAATCCGTTACCTTCATCTCGCCGAAAGCTAGTATACAAATTTGTAAGTTGGTCAGAAAAATGTATATGTGACGCGCAAAATAGAAAGGGACCTAAGGTTAAAACCAGTTTTGTTCAGGAGATCCAGTTTAAAGATTAGGTCCCTTTCTATTTGCGCTTAGAATCGTCGACTTCACTTTCATAAAGCGCGCATATCTCTGCGAGGGAACACTTTTGGGGCATGGGATCGGTCTCATTCGATGCTCAGATGTTGTCCACATCAACAAAAAAAAAGTGAAAAGTTGATGAAAAGTTTTGTTCAGGAGAGGCATTTTAAAGATTAGGTCCCTTTCTATTTGCGCTTAGAATCGTCGACTTCACTTTCATAAAAACCGCATATCTCTGGGAGGGAACACTTTTGGGGCATGGGATCGGTCTCATTCGATGCTCAGATGTTTGTTGTCCACATCAAAAAAAGAAGAAAAAATGAAAATTGTTTTTTTTTTACCCTTAGGTCCATTTCTCTATGCGCTGTCACATATAGCAATAAGGCTTACCTTGATTTAGTACTCAATCTACGTTTTCTATAGCATCTTTTTGCAAGCGAGTTACGAACGATGGCGGATTTACTTAAATTACGGAAATGTGAAAGGCACTGAGTTTGGCATTAAATGGCCTGTTTTAGCTACTTTTATTATGTCCGAGGGCAAAAAGTGTTAAGGACAGATGCAGTCAGTTGTGTTAAATTCCCTACGCAAGCAGTGAGCATTTTACAATTTCACCGTTCGTCTTTCGGAATAGTAAAAACAGAGCGTTGTCGGATAACACTGCATTGTCGCATATGCAGCATGAACACTTTTTATTTATCAAACCCACTAGGAATCTTTATTTATTTAATTTTATTAGCTTTTACATTTCAATTGAAAATAAAGTATCTTTTTAATTTTGATTGCTGTCTCTATGTAAACAAACATATTCTGAAAGTTTAAATTACTACGACAAAAAATTGTATATCAGCTAATACGTAGCAAAACTACCAACTTTATTGTACCATGGAAAAATATAAAATCAGCTAGCTGATTGTCAACCCTATCTGTATTACTTGTATTGTGCTATGCTTAGTTGGCCATTTTTATATATTTAAATACAACAGGAGACAAACTTCGTTCATTTTTCTAGATTTTCATGCATACTCGTATATTAATCTTATAGTAAATATAAGGTTAATATTTAAGGCTAGAAAAGCTTGGCCTACAAAGCCCATTAGCTAATACTGTTTACATTTCAAACTATTAAAGTTATTTTTTTATTTATATAATAGTTTTTGTAAGGGAGATGAAATTAAAAATTCTGTTATGGTTTTCTGTGCTAGGATTTTTAAGAATATCCATTCCTTTATTATTTAGTATCGTCCTATGCTGGTGTGATAGGAAGCTGCACGAATCAAGAATATGTTTAACCGAGATTAAACTGCCGCGTCTTGGACATTTGAGGTCGAGATTTTTGTTTAAAAGGTGCTGATGGGTGGCGATTGCGTGATCCATGGGTGGCGATTGCGAAGATGAGAAAAAACTCGGATTTTCTTTTTATCTTTGTTTGTGGGATTCTGTATTGTTACGGTTTATATATCTGAATAGTGAATAGTTTATACATACTTATAAGTATATATGAATAGTATATGAATAGTGGTAGTGTTGAAAATGTTCACGATTGATAAGAGATTGTTTGTGTAGTTCTGCTACTAATTAAAGATCTTCTTTTTCAATTATGGAGTCTTTAATTACAGGAGCTTAGCAGGCATATTTGGCGACTGAATCAGCATTAACGTTCCCTACTATTCCGACATGTCCGGATTCAAAAAAGTTTTTTTGCACTTATGGGCTGTAAGTAAATCCCAAATTTTTTTAATTGATATCCAGGTAACGTTGAATATATTTGTGAGAGCTTTTACCACTGATAAGCTGTCAGAGAAAATAATTGTTTTTTGTATTGAAATGTAATTCGAAATCCATGGCTTGTACATTGTGGGATAAAAGTTTCCACGGGGTTTTAAAATGTAATAACTTTCTCGTTTATAAATTTTTGTTTATATATTTTTTCAGTTTATATAAATAACACTTGGAGAATAAATCATGGAGAGATTCATAACTAAACAATTAACCAGAATAATAGAATTTTATTATTTAATTCAGCGATCATTTATTTTAACGCAAAAGTGATGAGTGATGAAGCTCATTTTGGAGAGATTCATAACTAAACAATTAACCAGAATAATAGAATTTTATTATTTAATTCAGCGATCATTTATTTTAACGCAAAAGTGATGAGTGATGAAGCTCATTTTTATTAGAATGGCTTTGTTAATAAGCAGAACTGTATGTTCTGAAATCCAAGAGCCATTCATCAACGCCAATTGCACCCCATTAGGTGTACAGTATGTGATCACATCTGCAAATATCATTGGGCCTTACCTCTTCGAGAATAAAGATGGAAGTGCTGTAACTGTAAATGGATAGCAGTATCGGCTTATGATAGAATTTTTTTTATGTCCTGCTATTGAAAACAGACCTAAGATGTGGTTTCAGCAGGACGGAGCCGATGTACATACTGCCCGAGATACAATGACACTTTTGAGTCAAATTTTTGGAGACCTTATAATTTCCAGATATTAGGAAATTATTTGGCCAGATTTGTCAGCACCCGGCTATTTTCTTTGGGGTTATTTGAAGGAGCGAGTATATGTGCAAAAGTCCGAAACAATCCTTAAAATTAAGGCCAACATTGTTGCAGAAACTTGAATGCTACAGCCACAAATTTTGAAAGGTGTTATGGAAAATGCTCTAAAACAGACCCATCATTGATAAGCTGAAAACGGGGGTCATTTAAGTGACATTATTTTTCATACTTAGTGTAAAAAAAATCCATTTTGTTTATTATATAATTTGAAAAAAAAAACATTAATAAGCGAAAAAGTTATTAATGGTTACTTTTGGCCCAACCTGTATACTGCCAGCAGCTTCGGCAGTAAAAATCTATGAGAGATCATCTAGTATTTTAATTTGCATTGCTTTGTCCGTGTTATTAACAACACCATATCCTATCAATCGCCAATTTTTGATGCATCTGTACCTAAAATTTGCCAATCCCAATATTTCGACACTAGGTCGTGAAAATATTGCTTATACAGTTCTTTCGGGGTCTCTTCATTTACAAATACAGAATGTGAAATATTACAGCAATGATCTGTATACATCCAGTTGGGCCAGGTAGCATTGTATTTTGTAAGCTTTCCTCTAAAGTTTCTTATACTTTTATGCACAAATTTATAAATAATTGATGGTACTTTTGGTATCCTTGGACACGTTGTCATCTATTATGGACGAGTTGAAGAACAAAACTTTAGGTAGCAGTCTATTTTCTGCGGCAGTAAATCTTCCCTCTAAAGAAGTTAGTCCTGATTCTATATATAAAATTGTAGTTGGTGTTGTGCGGTTGGTATATTATGCTGTCATGGTAAACGGAACGTGGATTTGGGACTGTTCCCATATAAAAATATGCCGTAGTCTATTTTATTTAATTGTTGATGTGAACAGAGCTTCTGCCAGATAGATATCTGATTAAGTTTACTCTGGTTGTGAGATCTTTGACTTTGAAATTTGCTTCTTCCAGCGATAGGTAAATTATTAAATGGATGCAAATTATCCTGAAAATGTTAAAAATGGATTTTAAATTCTAAAAAAATATTAGGTCAGCGATAAAACAAGAGTAGTGGGCGAGTAGAGTATCATGTAAAACATGTGGCAAATCTGTTGTAATGGCATAGGGTGGCACAGTTTTCTAGTCAGCTTCTCTCCCCCCAGACTGCCATACCATTAAAGTCACTGCTACTTGCCAACCTGCCTCCGACAGCATATCATGGGAACTCTGCTAACATAATCTCTAAAAATTTCGTTCCATTTCGGAAAAACGTCCGACATTAAAAGGAGTTGTTTGCTGGCTTGCTTTTCGCTTTACTGGCGCAAATAAGTCCAAAACTCATGTTGCATGTAAATAAACTCCTTTAAGATTTATGCGTGCTCTTGATTGCTTAGCATACAACTCATTTTACGAGCACGGCGTACAGTCGGTTGGTGCACATAAAAGCGGTGGAAAATAACACCGAGGGATTGCCAAACAACGATTTAAGAATCGCTTCACTGTGGCTTTCCTTTTCCATTAGACGTTTGCACTTTCGTTGCGTCGGAATGTAAACCAGAAGAATGAATCTGTTGATTATGTTGATGATGATGTTGTAGCTGCTGCTACTTACAGCTGTTGCCTGCTGTTGCTTTGCTGTCATTGTCTTTTTGCTCGGGTATTACCCCAACAGTATTTCAGTATTACATATTGTTTCCTTCATTTCCTCTGGGGGTCCTGGGAGTATTTAAAATGTTGAATGCAGAACATTTATGAAATGGATGGCGTTCACTTGAAATCTGGATAGAAAGAGGAACAAAACCCCAACTTTAAGGGTTTGAATCGGCATTCAACGACTTGTTTACGCCCTTAAACGAAACATAATTTTTCGTTAAACACAGACAACAACTGAATTTTGGTATTCACTCTATAGTGTAATTCTGTTTCAGTTTCGATTACAAATTATGTATTTCAATTCTTCTAATTTAAAGAAATTTTTCTGTTATTATACCCAAAATCACAGTAGTGCACCCCTTTCTTTCAGTTGTGCTAACAAACAAATTAATTTATTTTACAGGGTAGGTCATTTGAAACATTAATTTTGAATCGACTTAAAGAAAAAGTACTGATAATTTTTTTTTTAAATTTTTGGTTTTATTGGAAAGGTTGAACTTTGTCATTTAATAATGGAACACAATATCATTCATATGACTACCTTAACTGGCTCGGCAGTATACTTATAAGTATATCATCCGATCTACCCAATTTATCAGAACATTAACTATTGTTTCAGGTCGAATCTCTTTAATGGCAACTTCGATTTCATGTTTAAATTGCCTCTGCATTCTTTGCTTTTCATTTATCTTAAATGGCTCCAAAATAAAAATAATCCAAAGGGCTCAAATCACAGCTTCGAGGCGGCCAATTGACATCAAAATTTCCGCTAATTTTTCGATTTTCAAAAACAGTGCGTAAAATATAGATTGTTGGGTTGGATGTGTGACATGTGGCCCGTCTTGTTGAAATCAAATGTCGTCTATGCAATTTCTTGAATTTGTGGGAAACAAAAGTTTTTTGAGTGTGGCGCAGTTACGCTCACCGTTGACGGTAACGGCTGCTCCTTGCTCATTTTCGAAGAAAAATGGTCAATAATGCCGCCATTCCAAAATCTACACCAAACAGTGACTCGTTTTGGATGCATTGGCTTCTTAATAGTCACGTGTGGGTTCTCTCAACCCCATATATACGGCAATTTCGCTTATTGACATAGCCACCGAGATGAAAATGAGCTTCATCTGTAAACACAATTTTTCGGTAAAATTCTTCATCTCCTGGCAAACAAGCCCATTAGGCGAATCCAAAACGCGTCGGATGGTCATGAGGCTTCAGTTCGTGAACCAATTGAACTTTGTTAGCCTTCATACCGTGGTCTTTATGCAAAATTATTTTCAAACAAGTGCGAGAAATGTGTAGTTCCTGAGAACGATGACGAGTTGATGGATGCTCTTGGACATTCTTAGCCACAGCAGCAGTGGTTTTGACTTTCATAAAATCGCTTTACCAATTAACGCCTAAACTGAAC
Source organism: Hydrotaea diabolus (assembly GCA_963513945.1). Taxonomy (NCBI): domain Eukaryota; kingdom Metazoa; phylum Arthropoda; class Insecta; order Diptera; family Muscidae; genus Hydrotaea; species Hydrotaea diabolus. The sequence continues at coordinate 80,483,325 of OY740718.1, read as the reverse complement.
TGAAGGCCGATCTCTTCTCGAATTTTTTTAAATTTCTTACAATTTGCGTTAAAGACTCACTACTTAAGATTTTAATTTTTCCAATTTTGTTCGAGCGTTTGTCGTCCCATTTTGCAAATGTCAAACATAAACCTGAAAATAAATGTCTTGACGTATTAAAGTCAAATTTTGAATGACCGAATTTAAGTAGATAGTAGCATTAATTAAATTTAGTTTAGTCCCGCTTATCCAAATTCTTTCATTTCCTTCACACAGAAAAAAATTAATTGGAAATCTGTTAGAACTACAAAAAATCTGTTGCATTAGAAGAATTTCGGTTGCAATCACCAAATGTTTATAATCGCAATGGATATTTGGTTCGACATACCACAAGATGATCGTTCATACCTATGAAACGAGAAACTATTTAGTAGCCATAACTGTTGGTAGTGGCAACCGATAGTTTTACAAAAAAAATTGTTGCAAGCAAAATTTTATAATTTTTTCGGTACAAATCTTTCGAAACCTTATCCTTGACATGTCTCTCCCTACTCTTTCGAGAACTCAAGTGTGAAAGCAAATAGTTTTTTGCCTACGATAAAATTTTTAAAACTTTCGTTAATCAATTTGAGGTTTGGATACATTGTCGGTACGAAGTTCCTTCAGTTCCAATTACTCAAAGTAACAGAGTACTAACTAACATTTCATTTGTATTGATGAAATACTCGAGTTGCATGCAACCTCAATCAGTCGGTTTGCAAAAAAACTCGGTGATGTCAACGAATCTCTTCTCCGTGTGCACCTAATTTCTTTTTAAATAGCTGACTTAAACTGTTTTGGTGATCAACAATGTTCGTTTATGCAATCGAGAATCACAAATTTTGATTGTAACAACTCTATAAAAATATTTCTAGCTATGTTTAGTTCCCATAACGTACTTTTATCTAAAAAAGTATGTAAACACTTCATAGGGTTGATGAAAAATATGTATTTTAAGAAGTAACAAACGGAGTGAAAGTCTTTATGTACACGCCATCATATATAAAACGTCTAAACCCGGTTTTTCCAATCCCAATGTCTCCAAAATAGCTAAAACCCGACATGTCGGTTCCACTGAACTTAACACAAACAATATATACGAGGGCGACCGCAAAAGTAACTGGACTAACATAAAAAGAACCGTTTTTATGGAATTATTATTATTTATTTTTCAACATAATCTCCTTCCAACTCAATACACTTCATCAAACGTTTTTCAATTTTTTTAATTCCATCTGAAAAATAAGATTTTTCAAGACCTTCAAAATATGCCTCAGTTTCAGCAATAACCTCGCTATTGGACGAACATTTTTTGCCACCGAGAATTTTTTTTAAATTTGGAAACAAGAAATAATCAGAAGGAGCTAAATCTGGACTATATGGTGGATGCGCAGCAATTTCAAATCGTTATGCGGCCAGTTTTTGTTGAGTTAAAAATGCAGTGTGTGAAGGAGCATTATCTTGATGAAAAATAACTTTTTTTCTAAATGCGGTCGTTTTATCTTGATTTCTTCACTAAACCCATCCAATAATGCACAATAATATTCACTATTTATAGTTTTTCCTTTCTCAAGATAATCAGTAAATATTATACCCCTTGCATCCCAAAATACTGTGGCCATTACTTTTCCTGCTGACTTAACAGTTTTCGCCTTCTTGGGACCACTTTTACCAGCTTCTATCCATTGTTTTGACTGTTCTTTGCATTCTGGGATGTAGTGATGGATCCATGTTTCATCAACAGTTATGAATCGGCGCAATAACTCTATTGGATTACGCTGATAAATCGCTAAAAGCTCCTCGGAATTGGTCCAACGGACGATTTTTTGGGGCAAAATCAACAAACGCGGCAGCGTTCTTGCGGATAGCTTTTCCATGTGGAGTTCATCATGTAAAATACTCCAAACTTGTTTTTCGTGTATTTTAACAATATCAGCAAGTTCTCTGAGCCTTATTCGTCTATCTTTAGTCACTTCATTAAATATTTTTCTAATGTTTTCAATAGTAGTAGCAGTTTTCGGTCTTCCAGAGCGTTGTTCATTTTCCGTACTTGAACGACCCATTTTAAATTGTTGAACCCAGGATTTCACGGTGGAGTATGATGGTGCATTATCACCATGAACAGAATCCAATTCATCTTTGATTAATTGTGTTCATATAAAAGTGTTTAATTACCGCACGAAACTCTTTATTTTCCATTTTTCAAAAATTATAAAACTTGTTTACTTCAATCACCTGTTACAAAAAAAATAATCATTAAATATTTCGGAAATTTTGACAGATGGCTTATAAAAGATTGCGTTTAAAAAACAAAAAAATGTTGCTAGTAAAACAGAAAATGTGCCTGGCCAGTTAGTTTTGCGGTCGCCCTCGTATAACATTATTTACTAACTTATTTGTGTACCAAAAAGATTGTTACATTTATTATGAAAATGGAAGATCTAATATGTGCATTATATTTAGTCTTCTTACTTCATCATTATCGTCTAAAAGTGTTATTGCCAGAACACTAGGGTGATTGCTAAGTCTATTTAAATAATTCAAGCTTATCGTTTTATTTCATCTCTAATATAAGGGACGCTAAGACCATTATGAAATAGAAATCGATTAACGCGTTCTGCTTTTATTTACTATTAAGTAACTTCACTTAATTGTAAATAAAAGCAGAACGCGTTAATCGATTTCTATGATCTATGTCGCATTTTGTTTATAGGTTATGTGACTTTACGTAAAAGTTAAAGACTCTACACGTTTTTCCGTTTGGGATTTATATGTTTAAAAAAAAAAAAAATTTTTTTGGCAAAATTTTCTTCATAAATTTATTTCTAATTGCAAAAATGTTGATTTGGTAGAGAAACAGTATATTAATGGATTAAAGAAAATGTAATTATTAATTTTTCTCAATTTATTTTAGCAAAATCGAACTAGTCGTTCTCGAGTTATGTCCAACTACGTTTTTGCCAACATTTTACAACTAAGCGAAAAAACATCAAGATAAGGAAAAAATGTAAAAGGTCATAAAAAAAACTGGCACATACGAACGCAAAACCCATTTAGGGTTTTAATATACTGACCTAGTACCATCACCCTGACTTGGAATTTCTCACCCCCCAGATTGGCTGTTGTACTGTGATATCGGCCCTTAAATTTAACCACCTTTTACAACCAATATTGATAAAATTAGGTCATACCGGTTCACGTTTGGATCTCTCTCTCTTGATATAACATACAACCGCTCAAAATTAAATAACTTCATTCCCACATCATCCCATTAAGGAATTTCTCTCAAATCGAACGGCTAATTCTTTTCTATAGAGAAGTTTTTACATGGCTTAGAGGTAAAAATCCGCCGCTCAAAAATTGTTAGATGTTCTAACCGGAGTTGAACCTGGGCTTACTGGCATAAAAGTCGTGCACACCAACACACCACGCCGGCCCACAGAACATCAATTTTTATTCATATATCAATTAAATTTGGTGTGGTATATTTCGATTGACGAACAACTAATTTTTGACCGATTAAAGTCATATACTTAGTAGGGACATAAATACTGTTACACACGTTTTATGCTGTAAAATAAAATGTACTGAATGTTTTTGGACCAAATATTTTTTTAATATATTTATCGATGTACTATATTGTATCCAAAAAGAATCTACTTATTCGAAATGTCCGCCTTTTGCCTTTAAACACGGCTTAAGTCGCACGTCAATAGCTGCACGAACCTCGTCCATTGGAAAATTGGCCACAGCTCGAACAAAAGCAGTCTTAAGAGATCCAATGCTGGGGTATCTTTTGTGACAAACCTTGTCCTCTAAAACCGTACACAATTTGTTATCCAATGGGTTCAAATCTGGACTGCTTGAGGGCCATTCTTCAGAGGAAATGAATGCTGACAAATTGTTTCGAAGCCAGGCCTGCGACGTTTTAGCCTTCAGAGGAAATTAATGCTGACAAATTGTTTCGAAGCCAGGCCTGCGACGTTTTAGCCTTATGTGCCGGTGCAGAATCCTGCTGGAAAGACCATGGCTGGTTTTGGAACAGGGAATTGTTAAAAGGCTTCACAACAGCTTCCAAAACGGTTTCTTGGTAAAAAATTTTCTGTGCAAGTTATCAGCGTGCTTCACCAAAAGACGTTTGCATTTTTGAATCCTATTTTTTTTAAAGCTGCAGTCAATATATGTCCGGTACGTCGTTTGAAAGCCCCAAGTCCCAAGTCTTTTTTAATGATTCGACTCGTGGACTTTTGCGTGATATTCATCTCACAGGCCATGATTTTCTCTTTTCGGAGCGGATGTCTGTGAATTCTTGATTTAACGGCTTTGATGACATACGGTGTTCGAACAGAGCGTAGGCGGACCGAACGGTGGTGGTCTTTTACATCTTTAGTCTCCTCTTACAGTTTTATGCATCGGTAGACGAACATGCGGCTAATCCCTAGTGGCCGGAGCGTTTTGAAAATATCGCTTTTTTTCATTTCACACTTGAAGAGCGCTATTACAGCGATACGGTTCTCATTATCTGACCACTCCATGATGAAAGTTGAAACAATTTTAAAATCCCGTTACAGACTAACGCTTTTGAGGTTACCTTCCAAAACCCATATGACATTAACGAGGTATTTTCAGTTTTACTACTGAAATGGGTGTGTTCAATGTTGTAACAGTATTTATGTCCCTACTAAGTACATATGCTAATTTTTGAGAGTATTTTGTAAAAATACTCTGGGGCCATAAAAATATATAAAAAAATAAAATTATTTTTGCACTTGGGCTAAATTTAGGTGGCAGTCCCTATGCCCGTAAGTCTGATCAATTTAAAAGTAGACATATGGGGATATATATTTTAATACTACCTCATTTTTAAATCTAGATAAATTTAGAGCTCTACCAGGGCGCCATTGCTTTACTTCTGAATCGGAAAATATTTTCTATTCTTAGGCAAAAGGCTTCCGCTTTTCTGAAAGCGCCGTTTTTTTTGGACACTATAATCATTTGGTGGATAATATAAAAACTTCTAAATGATTGATTCATTATTTTTCAGTGGGAATGGACAATTTTGGAAAAAAATCCGTTATTACTCGGGTAAAGCCAGTCGTTATGTTTTCAACTCGCATCGATTTTTAACTTGAACACAAAATTTAAGAACTGAAAAACTCTTTTCTCACTTTAGGTTAGGTTAACAAAAACATATATTCCGATTAGAATGTGTTAGCTAGATTCTTCTTTGCTTTAATATACAAAAATATAAAAAAATCAAAGATGTACTTTTTGAAATTTTTTAAAGTATGTTTTATGCTTATGCTTTTATGCTTTAGAAAGTATTGCGATATCCGTCTAAAAAAGAGAACATACGATTTAAAAATTGTGATGCTTTCGGAAAATATGATGCTTTGACAATTGTATGCTTATCTAAAAAATCCCAAAAAGTGGCTATTCAACAGGCTATAAATTGCGAACCAGACCGATTTTGACAAAAAACGACAAAAACAAAATAAACTGATCTTGGAGTAACTATAAGTATATACTAAGTAAGATGAAAATCGAAGGGGACTGGTTAAAAAATTGTCGACTGGCTTTGAACTTACGCCCTCATGATAGGGATTACCTTTTTTAAATTTAAGACACATCTACTTCGAAAGCATTGCTAAACAAACCCTCCGACGCATTTGTTGTAAACTTCGAAAAAAAATGTTTTGCCTTAAAGACAATTTCCCTTCAATGCACTCTGTACGCAAATAACTCTTTGGACTGGCAAAACTTATATTTATGTTCAAAAAAATTGTATATCTTAACCGCCTGCAACAAACCGTATCTAAAACGTTGTTTACCAGCCCGCCGTGGGGTGAATTGCGATAACGTAAGCGCGTCAACCAATGTAATTTGTTACGCAAAACTTTTCCCCCAAAAGGACTGTAACGCGATCTTAGACTGGTAATAATTCACCATTATTTATAATCTGTGGATAAAACAACACATTGTTCATGTTCAAACATTTGAGATAAAATTAAGGTTGCTTTAGGAAAGTTAACGAAAATTTAAATGTGATATTTTTGGAATGCTGAAAGTGAAGGCACCAAAGGCTCTTGTGACAGCGAGCAAAGGCAAAAGTAATTATATCCAAGGTATGATGCACTTTAGCTGTCCCTTTTAATTAAAAGTAATAAGAAGACCACTTCTGTATGTGAAAATGTAAATATCAATTTATCATCGCACAAACGTATTTATATTTTTTACTAACCTGGAAGTTTTAGTTAATTAAGGGTATTCAACCGCCCGTTAGAATTGTAATGTCTGGACAGCGACGAAATAGCACAGCGCTAACTAACTTAATAAGCCAAATAAACGTTAAGTATATGATAAAGTCTACAAAAACACAGCTGTTAATTGTATGCATTAAATTATACTAGGATTACTGAGCATAAGAGGACCGCCATTGTTGCTATTAGAAAAATATTTTGCAAACAAAATTATTAAAAAAAAATCTACCAATTCAATGTCCTGGCAAAAATAATTGTTTATTTTTTAACATTTCTATTAGAACAAAACAAAATAAATATTAAAAATTCGGTATTTCCTTTCAATTAAATATGTACTATTTAATAATATACACGAGAATTTAATATTTGGTTTTATACTCCAAATATATATATGGTTGATTCTGAGATTATGGGCCACTTTGCTGTCCTTGGTTGTTTCAAGTGGGAAAAATAAAATAGATTATACTTTATTATTTACTCTACAATAAATGTTTAACCTTAAAATTGTTTTTTAAAAAATGTATTTATTCTTTAAAAAAATTCCTACCAAAGTGTTCAAATACCATTAGCCTGGTTGTCACTCTACACTACTTTCTACTTTCAATTGAAATTTTCTCAATTTTTTACAAAAATATTAATTATTTATTTAATAAAACCAGTTCAAATATCATTAGCCTGGTTGTCACTCTACACTACTTTCAATTGAAATTTTCTCAATTTTTTACAAAAATATTAATTATTTATTTAATAAAACCAGTCCATAGTAAAAAATAATATTCAATTAATATTGTTGCTATTAATGATTATTATTTTTTATTCAATTTATATTTTTATGGATGTTTATTTTCTGTCCCTGAAATAGTATCCCCTGTAAAATCTAATATTCGCTAAAATTCAATTTCCAAACCAATGTTGATTTCAAGCAACTCAAATATGATTGAATATAACATGAAGTGGGTGTCCATCTTAAAGTTTTTTCGTCAACAGTCTTATTAAAACTAAGGAAGTCGTGTTTTGTCACTCGTTACGAACGTCCACACTTAAGTTGGCCATTCCCCGGTTTTTTTAATTGTTTTTTTTTTTTTTTAAATTGTTGCATGATTCCGTTAAAAATTAAAATTTTGATATGGTCCTTTTAACAAAGACTAGTCATTCTTAAAACTAAGACATCTACCTATATTAAATATTAAAGTCTGCAAAAAAATCGAATGCCAAAAACGATGTCGAAAATGGGCCATAATCTCAGAATCACCCATATATAAGTACTTATATATTTGTATTTGTTAGTGAAATGGGAAAATAACAATTATCACATTTATGGCACATATACGGCCGTTTTATGAGCCCCACGGTTCCATAAGCAAGAAATTCAGTAAACTTTTAAGAAAACATATTTTGGTGCTTCAATTTAAATACGCATATGTCGACATGTACAATTGGAAGCTTTTTTTTCTATAACAGACGATCTTTTGAGCTCCAAGGGTCCATGAGTCTATACCCAAATCTAAGTTAAATCCAAACAAAATAAATCCATATGTGACGCGCAAAATAGAAAGGGGCCTAAGGTTAAAAACCAGTTTTGTTCAGGAGAGCCATTTTAAAGATTAGGTCCCTTTCTATTTGCTTTTAGAATCGTCGACTTCACTTTCATAAAACGCGCATATCTCTGGGAGGGAACACTTTTGGGGCATAGGATCGGTCTCATTCGATGCTCAGATGTTGTCCACATCAAAAAAAAAGTGAAAAGTTGATGAAAAGTTTTGTTCAGGAGAGCCATTTTAAAGATTAGGTCCCTTTCTATTTGCGCTTAGAATCGTCGACTTCACTTTCATCAAACGCGCATATCTCTGGGATGGAACACTTTTGGGGCATAGGATCGGTCTCATTCGATGCTCAGATGTTGTCCACATCAAAAGAAATGAAAATTGATTTTTTTACCCTTAGGTCCCTTTCTCTATGCGCTGTCACATATGTGGATTCGTAGTGAAGTTTGCTTTAATTCGAGAATCATGTGTACGTTTAGTCAATTGCTTGTTTAAATTATAGCTACCCTTATGAGGCCCTAGGATCCATACGTTTCCACACATTAAATTTTCAAAGAATAACGAGATTTAATTATATTTAAGTCACCTTATGCCCATTATTATTAGTAGTTATTTGTTAGGGCCATTTGGACCGTTGTTTGGGCCACTATAGTCCATTAGTCGATATACTATAGGCTGTGTGAACCTATTGGCGGTGTAAAGTAATTTTACACACCGAAACTATGAAATGTTCAACAAAAGCTAAAGAAATCCCTTCTTTTACAAATTCATCTAGCTTATGATTATAAAGACGCTAGATATTATGCTTTCAGAAGGACAAGATAGGGAATTATAAAACGATCAATAATAGGAATAAATAACAGGATCTCGGATGAGTATTTCGAAGTACATATTACAAACACTTCATCCTAAAGTGAAGGTTATAAAAAGTACATTGCCAAGTCCTTAGCGCCGTCGAAACAAGTGTTGTTGTAGCGGCACACATAGTGCCGGGGTGACAGTTCTTGGCTGAAAATTGCTGTTTCGGGCCAATGAGGTTGTCGTGGAACTGAGTGGAACTAGTTGTTGTTGTTGTAGCAGCAAGCCGTACCGGGGTGCACTTGGCCATAGAATTACTGCTTCAGGTCGATCCGTTGCGTAGAACCGGCTGTCGTTGAACTAGTCAACAGCGTTGGCGCTTAAGAGGTTGCCGTCAGTGTATTGTTGTATACAACAAAAATTTAGACAAGTAATACAAATAGCAAATTGCCGATTTCGTCACAAATCTATCAAAATCGAATTGGACCGACCCTCCGACTAAATCTTAAAATTAAAAATTCATCTGATTAAATTTGTTCAAAAAAGACGAAAACGCAACCCAAGACCCGTAAGACCAAAAAAGTACACTTCGTTAGTATTTAATTAAACACTATTTATATACAGACAAAATCTCTGGCTCTCCATTGCTATACGATTTTGTGCAACTTATTATATAGGGTGAGGTATTTTTTCAGAACAAAAAAAAAATTCAAATCAATTGTGGAATCTTTATTAGTATGTAATTTGAATGGAGATTTTATGGCATTTATTTTTTGTATATAATTTCCTTCAATTGTTGGCCGCAACTACGCCTCAGGGTTTCCATTCTGAGGGTCCAATTTTGGATGGCTCGTTTGATTCCACACTTTATTGAATTTTTATATTTTTTTTTGTTCTGAAAAAATACCTCTAGATGGATCATATAACAACTTAAAAGCTTACTAAAAAATGCGGCATTTTTTTATTAATCTACTTTTCAAAAAGATGCATTAAAATACTACTTTATTAGTTTAAAACAAAATACTCTTCCGAAGTATTTTTAACAGCTTTCCATTGACCGCCTCTGTATTTGACAATTTTATTAAAAAACTTGTGTATGATTTTCCGAAAAAGGGGTTCTCAGAAAACCCGCATTTCAAAACCGTGTTTTGAAAAACTCGACAGTCGTTTTTTAAACAAAATTCCGGCATTAACCGATCTTTCGGTTTTAGTCTTTTGTCTAAGAAATGAAATATTTTCCTTAAACAAAATTCCGGCATTAACCGATCTTTCGGTCTTAGTCTTTTGTCTAAGAAATGAAATTATTTTCCTTATCAGAAGTAAAGTAGATTTGAAAAATGAGGTCATATTTAAATTTCAGTAGTTAATTTTTTTAATATTCGGACATAGGGACCGCCACTCAAATACTTCCATGTATATGGAAAGCCATTATTTGAGCCCAAAAAATTTTACGCAGTCGATATCAAAAAATAAGCCTAAATGCCTCAAATGGTCCAAAATTGGTTGTTTGCCAATCCAAATATAAAGGGTGGTTAAATTTTAAGGGCCGATGTTGAATGTGAACCACACCTAAACGTCAAGTTTTTTTCTGCATTTCATTTGATTTTTCTCAGTTTCAGACTAATTCAATTTGAACCACGAAAAGATACACAAGCGAGCAACGCGTTAAAGTTATTCAGGCTTATTATGAAAATGAAAAATCAGTTTTCCAAGAAAATCATCTTCAGTGATGAGGCATATTTTCACCTCAGCTGACTCGACAATAAGCAGAATTGCAGCATTCATCGGGCAGTATTTTCTCCAAAATGAGTCCGGTCGGGCAGTTACTGTGAATGGTGTTGTCTATCGTGAGATGATAAAAAACTTTTTATGGCCCGAATTGAAAGATATGATGTGGACGATATGTGGTTTCAACAGGACGGTGCCACACAGCTAACGGAACAATGGCTCTTTTGCACGACAAATTCAATAGACGTGTTTTCTCACGTTGCACACTGGTCCCAAAGGCACTTTTTTTGTTCAAAATTCGCTACAGCCTACAAATGTGAACCGATTTCGAAATTTTTTTTTGGTCTGCGCTCTTGACAAAATTTGCTATCGATCTGTGGGAGCCGATTTTTTAAAATCGGTCCAGTAAAGTCCGTAGTTAATGTCAAAGTTGCTGAAAATTTCACTTTTTACCTTCAGCGGCCGCTACAAATCGCATTAGTTGAGCGATTTCAAAAATTTTTTTTGCACGTAATTCCTTGTTGTAATAGCAAAAGATCCCGCTAGGACGATTTTGGAAAAAAGGATTTTCAAAACATAATTTTTAAGGAAAGTCCTTGAAAAATGTACTTTTGTTAAAAATTTGGTCAAAACTGTTATTCTTGACCGATTAAAATAAAAAAAATTGTATGGCTATTATGGTAATACGTACTATTAATTAGTTTAGTGAGATTTCTAAAACATATTTTTTTTTACATGCAAAAATTACTTGAAAATGGTGAAAAAAATAGTTGTTAAAACTGCTCTACAGCTACAGAACCAATTGTCCGATTTTAAAGTGCTATACATGTTTTTATTTGTGGCAGCATTCTCTACAATCAATTCATTAGAATCTTTAGTAAAAAACTTACATAAATGCAAAATTTTCATCAATCATTGATCATGTTTCATATATGAAACATGAGATGCGTATTTCCCAACTCTGTGTGCAGCGCAAACTAATGAAAAAAATTCTAACCTTAAGATAATTTAAATATTAACTAATTTGAGTGGAAAGTGCGAAATAGTCAACGTATAAATTGATTTAAAAGTAAAATACATAAATCATATTTATTATATTAAAATAATAATTTCAGTTCATATTACAAAAATTTGAAATTCTTAATATTTGTTATATATTTCCATTAAGTACAATGAATATTACTATTGAGTTCTTAAAACTTGTTCTACTTCATTGTCAATCATTTGTTTTGAATTGTTTTTGAAATGTCGCATATTAGAAATTTTAGGATCAGAATATGTTAGCAACTTATGAAGTAGATCAGTGTTTGTTTTAACTCTATTACATTTTCGGGTATTAAAATTACGATAATATTTAAAGTCTTTGTTTCTGGATTCTTGGGCTTCTTCGGATAAGTTTCCTATTGGAATCAAAAATTTACTAACTATTTTGGCGCCATGAAAAAGAATTTTGTGCACTGCTGAAGGCATATAGTACCACCCATAAAGTTGAATGTATATATCAGTTGTTTCTTTAGCATATGAATTGAATTTATCGGGATCAATGTCTCTACCACTCGAAAGAGATTGTAGTATGACGCCAAATCTTCTTATTAATATTTCATTGACGCCAGTAATTTCAGCTGTGAGCTTAGGGTCACGAAAAAATCTTCTAGCCGTATTGCCATCATTTGAGTTTCCACATCCTTGTTTAGGATAATCAATCAAAAGTCCAGTCTTTTCTTTAAATTGCTGTTGAATTCGCTGTTTTGTTTCGCACAATTGTTGTTTTTCTTCCAGAGTTCTTGCTTGCCACTTACAAAAAGGTAATCTATACCCAATGTGAAGAATGTTGTCCATAAACCTTTATTTTGCATGTAGAGGAGAGACTCCATACTGCATATTTGCTTCAACTTCAATTTTTTGAGCTAACTTTTCGACATTATTCATTTCAGAAGGGGTTGCTCCGCAAATGAAACATGTGGCATGCGAGGCAGTTCCTGTTAAAGCTGTGCACACCTTTCCGTCTACCATAGTCAGATTTAGGATGTGATGAACCTTTATTTTGCCATACTGAGTATTAATATAAGTGGGCGAAAGCAACTTAATTTCATTTCTAATTGAGTTGACCACTGAAACTATATTCTCTTCAGTTTCTTTTATGTATTCAAAACTGATCGGTCTGCAGTACCTAGTGGAGCATGGTTCAGGATTGGACCAAATAAGTTTACGATGTTCTCCATTCTGATACTCTAAAGTTAGCGGTACAACAGATACCATGAAAATAGTCTCATCTGAAATACTTCCATCTTCAAATGTTTGCTTATATTGACTTTGGTCAGATGCCCCATCGCATCCCCACTTATAAGTTAACATCACACGATGTCTTCCATGCAGAGCTTTAGTTACTAACTGTGGTATTTGAAAAATTCGTTCGGCTGTGTGGTTTAATATGCCTTGTAAATCTATACTAGCCCCTTTTTCACTAATGTGTATACTATTTGCCGTAGGATAACACCTTTCTTTCGCAGTAACTAGGCTCTTATAAGATACCAAAACATTTGCGATTTTTTCTTGTATCTTAAACCGTATAGTATTGTACTGCCACTTGGACAATTTGAGATCTTCCATCAAAGCCAATGATTCATCTTCAGTGAAATGTGTAATATCTGATGCATGAGGCACATTATTTAAAACGTTTTCAATTTGTTCTATTAAATGACCTTTTCCAGATTCTATCAAATTTTTATAAAAAGCATCTTTTATCTCCTCGAAAGAGTAAGAACTGGTAATTGGCTGCAATTTTCGACATTTGGTTACCCTCGAACTTTTTTCATATTCGATTAAAGGCCTCCCGCGTTTTTCAAGTTTATTAAAATGGACAACAAAGTTTTTCGATAGCCAAGACTTGCTTTTATCTATAAATACCTTTTCATTGTATACTACATTTGCTAATTTTGTCTTGAATGTTGCTATAAAAGTAGACTCCAGTTTATCTTGAATGATTTCAGCTTTTTCATTGTTCATTTCAAAATTCCTTCTAATATAGTACATGAGACGGTCAACTTTTATATCCTTTCGTTGCAGGAGTATATTTGATAATACACTATGTTCTATACAGAAACTATCCATATTTGATGTTTTTAAAGTAACTTAGTTCTATTTTATACTTTTAGAATTAATTTTCACTCCCGAATATATATTTATACACAATATACAGGGCTGCGACCAAATTACATCTAACACGTTATGGACAATTTTTTGAATCAATTTCAGAAATTCCTATTTGACAGCTTTTTCAAAGTTTTATCATATTGCACGAACAATTTAGATATGAACAACAGTTCTTTTTAAGTTGTTTTTGAACGACTACTAAATGGAATTTAAATTAACTATCTTCACCATTTTAATTACATTTAATTTAATTTAATCATCAATTCAGTTCAGGAATTCAAACAAAACTAATAGATTATTTCAATGCTACATTTTGGTAATTTTCCATTTAGTACTTTAAGTGATCACTGCCATTTAAGTGCCGAGAGTGAAACTCGCTTTTATACATTTAAACTCGCACTTTCCACTCAAATTAGTTAATATTTAAATTATCTTAAGGTTAGAATTTTTTTCATTAGTTTGCGCTGCACACAGAGTTGGGAAATACGCATCTCATGTTTCATATATGAAACATGATCAATGATTGATGAAAATTTTGCATTTATGTAAGTTTTTTACTAAAGATTCTAATGAATTGATTGTAGAGAATGCTGCCACAAATAAAAACATGTATAGCACTTTAAAATCGGACAATTGGTTCGCCCTGTAGAGCAGTTTTAACAACTATTTTTTTCACCATTTTCAAGTAATTTTTTGCATGTAAAAAAAAATATGTTTTAGAAATCTCACTAAACTAATTAATAGTACGTATTACCATAATAACCATACAATTTTTTTTATTTTAATCGGTCAAGAATAACAGTTTTGACCAAATTTTTAACAAAAGTACATTTTTCAAGGACTTTCCTTAAAAATTATGTTTTGAAAATCCTTTTTTCCAAAATCGTCCTAGCGGGATCTTTTGCTATTACAACAAGGAATTACGTGCAAAAAAAATTTTTGAAATCGCTCAACTATTGCGATTTGTAGCGGCCGCTGAAGGTAAAAAGTGAAATTTTCAGCAACTTTGACATTAACTACGGACTTTACTGGACCGATTTTAAAAAATCGGCTCCGACAGATCGATAGCAAATTTTGAAATCGGTTCACATTTGTAGGCTGTAGCGAATTTTGAACAAAAAAAGTGCCTTTGGGACCAGTGTGCGTTGTGGCGATGATAATTGGCCGCTAAGATCATGTGAGTTGACACCGTTGGACTTTTTTCTTTGTGGTTATGTGAAAGAAAAGATGTACGTCGATAAGCCAGCAATAATTCAAGAGCTAAAGGGTGAGATAATTCGGCATAGAACCTCAATTATGCCTCAGCGTCATCGAAAATTTGTACCAGCGGATGATTTGGCCGATATTTTGTACCATACATGATTGAACCATACCAATATTATCATAATAAAAAGAAATGACAATAATTTCCTGAATAATTTGTGTTTTATTCAAAGTCAACATCGGCCCTTCAAATATAACCACCCTTACCATACCAAATTTGAGTGAAATCGGCATTAAAAATAGATGTTTAAGAACGGTTGCATGTTATATCGAGAGAGATTTTTGCACTGGGGCTAAATCAAAACGTGGACCGGTATGAGCCATTTTTATCTGAGCTGATTACTAATCGATCGTTATGAACTGTGCCAAATTTCAACAATATTGGATGTACTATGCGGCTTCTAGAGGAACTATAGGGTTAAACATTTAAAACTTGAATCAGCTGTAAAAAATAGTACGGATAATTTTTTTTTAAATTTCTGGTTTTATTGAAAGACTTGAATCAGCTGTAAAAAAGTACGGATAATTTTTTTTTTAAATTTCTGGTTTTATTGGAAGATTGATCGTCATTTAATAATGGAACACCATCCGATGCGTTTTCGCTTCTCTGCAGGAGATAAAGAATTTTACCTAAAAACCTTATTTTCAGAGAAGCACATTTTCATCTCAGTGGCTATGTCAATAAGCAAAATTGCCGCATATGGGGATCACAGAATCCACACGTGACTATTGAGAAGCCAATGCATCCACAACGAGTCACTGTTTGGTGTGGATTTTGGGCTGGCGGCATCATAGGGCCATTTTTCTACAAAAAAAAGCAAGGAGCCGCCGTTATCGTCAACAGTGACTGTAACATATTTAATATGTTAAAACGCCCGCTCTATATATCTTAATTTTATATGATTTTCATAAAATTCAACAGCCGTTGCTCAAAAAGCTTATTTATGCCCAATTTTATGAAGATTGGACAACAATTGCGACCTGTAGTTTGAAAACACGCTTTATATAGACAGCAGACGGACAGATGAACGGACACAGATATTGTAAAATCAAATTGACTGGTGATTCTTAGTCGATCGGTACATTTAAAGGTGGGGGTAAGATTTTTTTTTGGTTGTATACAGTTTTAACATAGTCTGGAACTTTTTTTGTTACTCAAAACATTACCAGATTTTAGATTTCACGGACAGACAGATATCGTAAAATGGAATCAACTGGCGATTCTGAGTCGATCGGTACACTTAAAGTTAGGTCTAGCTTTTTTTGGTTGTATACAGTTTTAACATGGTCTGGAATTTTTTTTTGTTACTCAAAACATTACCAGATTTTAGATTTCAGATATCGTTAAATCAAATCAACTGGTGATTCTGAGTCGATCGGTACACTTAAAGGTGAGTCTAGCTTTTTTGGTTGTATACGAGGGCGGTTCGGAAAGTTCTTAGCCTATCAATGAAAGAGAATAGTTAGTTTTTCAAAAATAATTTTATTTTTCAATATAATCTCCTGAAACTTTAATACACTTAGTCCAACGCATATCTAGCAATTCTATCCCTCGATTAAAATAGTTTTCCTCAAGGTCTTCAAAATAGTGGTTTACAACTGTAATTGCATCTTCATTTGAGGTAAAACGCTTGCCAGCAAGGAATCTTTTTAGATTTGGGAACAGGTAAAAGTCACTGGGAGCTAAATCAGGAGAATAAGGTGAGTGGTCAAGCAACTCGTACTTTAATTCGTTGATTTTAGCCATTGTTGAAACACTCATGTGCGCTGGTGCGTTGTCTTGATGAAAAATTATTTTTTTGTTGTAAGCCAGGACGTTTTTCTCGAATTTGTACATTTAATTGATCTAAAAGGTTGCAATAGTACTGTGAATTTATTGTTTTACCCTTTTGCAGATAGTCAATCAATAAAATACCTTTGAAGTCCCAAAAAACCGTTGCCATAACCTTACCAGCCGATTGAATTGTTTTTGCCTTCTTTGGGGCACTTCCTCCAGCTTCAGTCCATTGTTTGGATTGTTCTTTTGTCTTCTGTCTCATCAACAGTTATGAAACGAAGCTTAAAATCCATTTTATTTCGCTGAAAACGATCCAAACAAGCATGAGAAATGTTCATTCTTATGCGTTTTTGGTCGACTGTTAACAAGTCCGGCACCCATCTTGCAGAAAGCTTTTTCATCTGAAGTTCTTCATGCAAAATTAAATGGACTCGATCATTTGAGATGCTCATGATATTAGCTATTTCACGCACTTTTATTCGTCGATCATTTAATACCATATCATGCACTTACACATGCTACAATTTCTGTTGTTGTTGCTGTTTTTGGACGTCCACTACGTGGTTCATCCTCAATGCTTGTACGACCACGTTTAAATTCAGCAACCCAATTTTTTACTGTTGCATATGAAGGAGCACTTTCACCTAACACATTCACCATATCATTATGAATTTCTTGTCCCGATAAACCTTTTTTATGTAAATATTTAATGACACCACGCATTACTAATTTTTCCATTGTAAAAAATCGCGGATGCGTCTTTTGTGAACACCTGTTTCTATATGAAGGAGTTGCCAGGTCGAAACAAAATTTAACATGTGTTCATAGCAGAGATGGAAGTTTCCAAAACACTTTTTTCTATTTATACCGCGCTTTTTGTGCTAGGCTAAGAAGTTTCCGAACCGCCCTCGTACAATTGTAACATTATCCGGTACTTTTTATTTCTTACTTAAAACATGACCAGATTTCAAAACGAAGGTCTGGTTAAAAAAGGATTTTTTACCCCCTTAAAACCTAAAATCTTAGACAGACTTCCAATTCCATTATTTGCACAACACAAAGCTTTTATCTTCAAAGTAATGCCCTGGTTGAAAATAACTTAAGAAAAACTCAGTAGACGTCATCAAACACATTGAAATTATGGCAATACTTGAAACGATTTAAATTAAAATTTAAAAACCCGATTATAGTTTTAACCTTGGTTATTAAAAGAAAATAAAGTGTATAACTTAAAATAAAATCAAACAAAGACATTTTTTCTTCTTATACATTTTGTCCTGAGTTTATTTGGTGCGAGTTTTAAAATAAAAACTGAATCAGTTTGCCTTTTATAAAATCGTTATCGATCGAATTCCCTCTCCTTGCGTTGCCATTAATATGACGTACATAATTAAGCTAATTAAAATGATACTAATATGCTGATAATATAAATTAATACAATTACGCGAAGCATGAAAGTGTTTCGGATCCTTAAATTGTTATATTTAAATTGAGCGTCTAGAGCGAAATGAAAAGATTATTAGCGTATCCAAATTTAACATCATGATAAGTGAGTTAATTAATTTAAAATAAGCTCTAAGGTACATCTTCTTCTTCTTTTCTTCTTCTTTAAATGGGTGGAAGGCCAGGAGGACAATAAGGACAGCATGGAGTCTAGCACTGAGTGAATTTTAAAGGAATTGATTAAATCGAATCGGTTTTGTGAAAAAGATTTATATCGCGAATCTACTGTGGACGAAATAATGGCAATCAATTGGGTAACACAAAGGGGTTGTATGTCATGAACAAAAGGAACAACCTTGGCCTTGGATGAAGACCTTGGCCAATAAAGTACTTCAGTCGTTTGTCTGTCTATTCAAACGTCAGACATCTTAATGTCTAACAATTTACAATATTTATACAACAAATGCAAAAAGGCAAAGTGAAAGTAGGTTGCAGAGGTAAAAGTTTGTCTGAAGGATGTCGTCGTTGAAATCGCCCGTCACACCAACTACTTACTGCTGGTTGGTGTGTTCGCTCATGCATATTTATGTGGCTTTTATAATTATACATTCGAGACACAAGAGTCTGCTTCAAGGCCGTCAGAGAAGTAATGTTTAATGACAAATTGTCTTGTTAATGTGGTGCTTTTATTGTCCTTTTGAGGAATATTATTTAAAATACAGGCAGTAAACAATAAAACAATCGGTATGGTAGATGACTTATGCCATCATATGAGGGTAATAAAGACAAACCAAAAAAACACATTGAGCAGCTTAAATGACTATTCCCATTCATGTAGTATAATGATGCATAAGTTAATGCATGGGTTAATGCATGGGTTAATGCAAGGTTAATGGAAGGAACTGTATTCAAGCAGATTCCTTAAGCGTCGTGTTTAGATCTGTGTCTTTAACCTCTTATCAGAGCCGAGAAGTCAGCGTTCGTGGTAGAGCTGTAAAACTATCGATAGTCGATACTATCGGTTAAGTTGCATATGTTTGTATTATTCTACAAAAACCCATTTTTTTAAGAAAACCCGTATACAAAGTTTTTTTTTACAAAATAAAAATTAATTCAAGTATATAACAAAAAGGGAAAACAAAACGCTTAATGCCATGCCTTAGTTAATTCATTAGATCGTTAGATGGTCCAAATATAATCCTTGAAAAAACATATTGTTATGATTTGATGAAGCCTCAATGCCTTAGAGTATTAGAGTGGTAGCAAAAGGCAAATGTAAGCCATTTGTTTACAAGCGTGGCCAATTCTGTACATACTTATATACGAACACGTTAAATTCAAGAGTAACTGATAGTCAAGATTTCATTAGTGGTCTATAGCCCCCTTTTTTCACAGAAATCCGCGCCGAAAACAGAAAAGCATGGCTCGTGAGATGAATATCACGCAAAAGTACATGAGTCGAATCATTAAAAAAGACTTGGGACTTGGGGCTTTCAAACGACGTACCGGATATTAATTGACTGCAGCTTTAAAGCTTTGGATTGAAAAAAGCAAACATCTTTTGGTCAAGCACGCTTTGGTAGGTGTCTCTTACGATGGGGTCACTGATCTGAATTTCTGCGAACAAGGAGTCAAAACATCGGCCAAAGTTTACCAAGAAACCGTTTTGGAAGCCTCTTAACAATTCCCTGTTCCAAAACCAGCCATGGACTTTCCAGCAGGATTCTGCGCCGACCTATAAGGCTAAAACGTCCCAGGCTAGGCTTCGAAACAATTTGCCAGCGTTCATTTCCTCTGAAAAATGGCCCTCAGGTAGTCCATATTTGAACCCATTGGGTTACAAATTGTGGACGGTTTTAGAGGACAAGGTTTGTCACAAAAGATAGCCCAACATTGGATCTCTTAAGACTGCTTTGGCTCGAGCTGTGGCAAATTTTCCAATGGACGAGGTTCGTGCAGCTATTGACGATTGGCCAGTGCGACTTAAGGCGTATGTAAAGGCAAAAGGCGGACATTTCGAATAAGTAGATACAATATACGTCAATACATATATTAAAAATATTCGGTCCAAAAACATTCAGTACTTTTTATTTTACAGCATAAAACGTGTGTAACAGTATTTATGTCCCTACTAAGTATTAACTAATATGGAATACCTGTCAGTTGTACCCATCACAGAACCCATCTCAACTGAAATATCTGTCTTATTGCAAAGGCGCCATTCTCAAAGCTGATCAGTTCAATTAAATCTCGTTCTCAAATTGCAAGGCTAAGTACCAAAACGGGTAAAACACATTATTTTTACAAAAAAAGTTCTTAGAGTCAAGTGCTGTGTTGGACTTTTCCTTTGTATATAGACTAAATTGATGCTATTTTTAAGTAAATGACTTATTGTGTTTTTGCTATCAGTCTTGAATCTCAAGGCATCTCTTAAAATTTATTGTTCAGCTTTAAAATTATTGGGTAATACAAAATTTTTGTTAAGAATAGACATTTTTCGATTTCAAGCAAGTTCTTCTGTCAGAAATTATAGAGCCAGCTTTGCTGAACATTCCTTCGTTTCCGTCGAAGTTGTTGGAATGCATAAATATCTCGTGGCGCAGGTTTTAGTTTTGTCATCTCGTTGGCATTATACTTCAAATCGCTACTACTGTTATCACTGTCGTTGCTGGCGATTTCAATTGTGTTCTCCTTGTTGGCAGCTATTTACGTTGTAGCAAAAAGTACACGCATGTACAAAAAAAATCATTTGCTTACTTAAAAATATTACTTACTCTTTGATCTTTTCAGGAACTTATCCATGACTTGCAGAACCATCAACTTAACTTCAAATTTATCGCAGTGTCCCAACATATATGCAAGTGATGACATTTGTACCAATACTATCGATAGTCATTAAAAACAATCAATATTTACACCAAACAAAAAACTATCGATAGTATCGATAGCTTTACAGCTCTAGATCGTGACTGAGAAGTCCCCCGCCGAAGGATTTCCATTTTCATTTGCAACATCTCGAAATAATGTTCTGAAACCATTCAATGTATAGGACAGGCCATTTTAAATTTTAAATTTGAATAGGCTGTAAAAAAAACTACTGATACTTTTTTAAATTATGGTTCGGATAACAATATTCGAAGAGCATCATATTGTCGTTGGGTATATGGTTGTGGCACAACAATATTATGATGTTCAGAGCCTTACTATGATCCTCACAACAATAGTATTATTCACACATCACCATACTACGATCCTCACAACCATAGTATGATTCACGCAGAACCATACTATAATCTCCACAAACATAGTGATTCACACAAAACCATGCTATGATCCCTACAACCATAGTATGATTCACACGCAATTAGACTATGATCCCCAAAATTATTTATTAGACTTGGGTTAAGTTGTCAACAATACATTTGAATTATGAAAAATATTTCAAAATACAATAAATTCAAAATAAAAGGAGTGATTTATTTAACAGAAGAAAAAATCAGCAAATAAACGTAAGCGTTTTTATTAAAAGTATTTCAGTTAAACAAAGCCAAATTTTAATTTCCATATAAAAAGTACTATTTTTTCAAATTAAGAAAAATTAGAAACATATAGTTTGATTGCCGTAATCATATTATTGTTAACATAAAACCCAAAAAACAGTACTTTTGTCGCACCAACAATGTTTATATTGTAGCTACAACCGTATGTCCCTTCTTAAATGTGGCAATAATACTATTGTTACATTTCAACAATATTTATATTGCAATCATACTATTGCCAAAATTAAATTTAGAAAACAATACTATGGTTGCGACGAACATACTTTTTTTGCGAAGAACATATAAGTGTTGCCGTGGCTATATATTAACCTATTTTTTCTCTGCGTTCACGATCATGTGATTTGACATCGTTGGACTTCTTTCTTTGGAAATAGAAAAGAAAAAGTTTATTTCAAAATGCCAAGAACAGTTCAAGAGCTAAGGGAAGTGATAGTTCGGCACACTAACGACATTGAACCATTTTTATGTCTCAGAATCATTAAAAATATAGACCATCGGATAGAGGTATTCCACCGAAGCCGTGGGCGATATTTTTTTTCGCGCATAATTGTCATAGATCCTTCCATCATAACAAAAAATATTAAGATAATTCTCGGAAAACTTTTTGTTTTATTCTCAATTTGGTTGGACCACCCCTTATATATCCTAATCAGTAAATTATGTCATTCAATAACCTTCTTGAAACATGGCGTTATAATAATTTGTATACGGTCAAAGTTCAGTAACCAATTTTTTTCTTGCCTAAATTTTTTTTTATGATACATAGCTCGCTTAAAGACAAAATATAAAAGTTCCTTAAAACTAAAACCAAAAAATTAAGTATCCATCCCCCAACTTAGTAAAGCCCCTAATGAATTCACATCTGAAATTATAATGCGAAACCTTGTCTACACCTACGACCTAGAAAATGATCGAGTAAAAACGCAATACAGTTAATTCATCTTTACTCAATTTATTTCACAATTCATTCAACTCCAAACGATTTCAAAATTTCCATACGTCTATTTTAGTCTAGGCCAAACGCTCTGCATATAAGCAAGACACTTTTTTGTCCGCATTCAAATGCATCTGAATTTCGTAATTGTGTTTATCCTCTTGACTGCTTCACTGGCCACCAATTATAAGTCCTCGTGATTTGTGTCAGCTGCAGTAGATTTTCTTGTCATTTGTCTGCGTCGTCCTCCTCTCTGGCCTTATTTCGCTTTCGCCGTCTTTGTCGTTTGTTTTATAAAATTGATTGATTTTTAAGTCATTTATCATCGCCACTTTGGTCATTGTCTTTGTGGCTATCCTTGTTTTATGTTCTCTTGGCAATTTGGCATTTCGAGATATGCCATTAATTTGGAATTCGGTCAAAGAAGAAAAAATAAAGTGACGCTAATGCTTCTGACTCAAGTGCTTTAAATCATAATGAAATTTCAATCATGGCAATGAATACATACTGACATACAGTCCAATGTATATATTCATATACTTTGGGGAATACTTTATTGAATGTATCCGAATAAGATGAAGAACAAATAAAACCAGTCCAAGTGGAAATTGACAATTGTATTTTTATAAATGATATTAGGTTTAGAAGAAGAAGACGGATAAATGGGTGGGGATTTAGGTAGTCTATGTCGGATTTTAGTTTCATTTTAATTTGAGATTATCTAAGGTGCGTAAAGTGCGGGTAGGATTTTATTTCTGGTCCATCAAACAGATTTACTTACATTATAGGTTTGGAAATCATTTAGTAATCCGGCCATTATCCAAAATGTATTTATCAAATGACTTAATTTCGACGCAAGCCTAGTTGCGCTGCTACTTTTTTGAAATGGTATAGTAATCTTCATAGCATTAATTGCGAGTACCAAGGAAACGAAAACTATCAGTGCCAATTATTTGGTTCTGACCCACTTTAACAATTTACTCGTACTATCTTCAGAATTTTAAAGGCTAACGCAATGTTTGCCAAAGCCACGAATTTATTAGTTTTATTTACCTAGAACTTATTTCAAATCAGTAAGTTGTGCACAATTCAATTCTTATGGTCACTGACCGGGACCGACTGTTTAACACCGGCTCCGCATGGGTAATGCAGTTTTATAGAAAAGTTTTTACATGCCTTAGATATTAATCTCTTACTCGCAAAGTCGCCGGCATTTACTAGGTGGAAACTCGCCGCTGAAATACTGTTGGCTGTTCTTACACGGGGTTGATCCTAGATTTACTTGCACGATAGCCGTGTACACTTTCACCACACCATGGCGGCCTATTTGTTAATTTTTCTTAGCTTAAAAAACACCAAGAAATATTAGCTAATAGCAAGTGTAGCTGAAAAATCTAACACATTTCAAAAGCACAAGCTAAAAAAGCAACTGCTTTTAAACATGAATAGCTAACATAAAAAAGCACTCACCACACGCAGAGAAAAGATATGGTTACACTATGGTCACCGCAACAATAATATGTTCTCTACAATAAAAGCATGTTCGTCGGAACCATAATATTGTTTTTTGAATTTCATTTTAACAATAGTATGATTGCGACAATATTGCTATTGTTGAAATGTAACACTAGTATTATTGCCGAATTTAGAAATGAAAATATGGTTGTAGCAACCATATAAACATGGTTGGTGCAACAAAAGTATCATACAGTATGGTTGCGACTATGAACTTAACAAAACAGGTTTTATAGAGCATACATGTATGTGTGTGCGTATGTTTTTTTGATATACAAAAAAAACACATACACACGATACAGTGAATGGTTGCTGTCCATTAAAAAAAAACAACAACAATCGGAAGGTGGTTCGATGGATTTTTATTGTGTTTACTTTGTTCGGTGAAATACTCTAATACCGACTGGTTCTTGTTTATTCAAAATCAGCCTGCCCTTAAGTATTAAGCCATTGATCATGGTTTAATCACATTCGTTACTTGGTGTCTACGGATGATGAAGTCGCGTTCACCACTGCTGGCAACTAAAAGTATTTTTGACCGTTGAAATATATATATTTTTGTTTCTTGAATGAAATGTTTAATAAAAACATGGCATCAAATCTAGCTATGAACTAATAGTAATGTAATTTAAAATAACATACTTAATAAAAATCTCTATTTTCGAATAACAACAATAACCAATCCTAATAAATAATTTAAGGGATCACAGTATGGTTGAGCGTAAATCATACTATGGTTGTGAGGATCATACTATGGTTGTATGAGAAACATACTATGGTTGTGAGGATCATAATATGGTTGTGGAGATAAAAGTATGGTTGAGTGTGAATCATACCAATGTTGTGTGGATCATAGTATGGCTGCGTGTGAATCATACTACAGTTGTAAGGATCATACTATGGTTGTATGAGAAATATACTATGGTTGTGAGGATCACAATATGGTTGTGAAGATAATAGTATGGTTAAGTGTGAATCATACTATTGTTGTAAGGATCATAGTATGGTTGTGGAGATCATAGTATGGTTGAGTGTGAATCATACTATGGTTGTGGGTATCATAGTATGGTTATGTGTGAATCATACTATTGTTGTGAGGATCATAGTATTGTTGTGTCACAACCATATACCCAACAATAGTATGATCCTCTTCGAATATTGTCACCCCAACCATACTTTTTTTCTGTGTGCAGCTAAAAACTGTTACAAAAAAACATTAGCAATCAAACTAAAAAAAACAAAATGCAGCCTTTTTGTTAAGCAACCTGATTGCTGTTTTTTTTGGCTGAGCTAATGTCTCATTTGGGCTGGTTTAAAGGCTGCAGCGATTGTGCTCACCGATGGCATTTTGGGGTTTTTGGACAAATTTGGTCGAATAGATTTCAAGTTTAAGATTCAGTCGATGACCGGTCCAATTTCTAAAAAGTCATTAATCTCCTCTAGTACGCATGAACCGCAGCAATACAGCTTATAGAACCTCTTCATGAAATTAATAATTTTTGCTTTTTATAGCCTATATCATATAGGATAAAGTGCATACTAAGTTTGTCATTCCGCTTGCAACACCTCAAAATTCTAATCAGACACCCTGTAATGTAAACATATTACTGATCGTTGTAAAATTCTAAGAAGATTTTGTCCGTCCGTTTATCTGCGTGTCTGTTAATAGCACAATAGCCGTCAAATGAAATAAGGCAGGACCCACAAATGGTTATTTAAAATTTTACATTGAAAAATCGGCCCAAAGGAAAAAAAATCTCTAAAAGAACTAATACACTTTTTTAGTGTTTGTTTAACATTTCTAAACTATAGGGTGGGCGATTTAACATTTTAAATTTATATAAATCGTCTCTAATAAAAGTACTGATATTTTTTTTCAAATTTCTGGAACACCATCCGATGCGTTTTCGCTTCGCCCAATGGGCTGAAGATTGTTTGGCAGTAGATAAAGGATTTAACCGAAAAATCGTGTTTTCAGATGAAGCTCATTTTCATCTCAGTGGCTATGTCAATAATCAAAATTGCCAAATGTGGGGTTCAGAGAACCCACACGTGACTATTGAAAGGCCTATGCATCCACATCTAGTCTTGGTGCGCATTTGGGCTGGTGCACGCAGAAAAAAATATGGTCACGGCAATAATAATATATTCTCCGCAATAAAAGTATGTTCGTCGCACCATAGTATTGTTTTCTGAATTTTATTTTACAATAGTATGATTGCCGCAGTATTAATATTGTTAAAATGTAACAATAGTATTATTGCCAAATTTAAATATGAAAATATGGTTGTAGCAACAATATAAATATAGTTGGTGCGACAAAAGTATTTTTTTGGTTGTTATTTTAACAATAATATGATATCGGCAATCAAGCTGTATGATTCTAATTTTTCTTCATTTGAATATGCTTTTTAGAACCATGTTACGAGTATTGTTATTCACACATCCAATCTATTGTTGACAACTTAACCCAATAGTTTGGGGGTAATAGAAAATTACGTGTGAATCATACTATAGTTAGGTAGGGATCATAACATGGTTGCATCAAGTATGATGCTCTTCGAATATTGTAATCCCAACCATAGTTTTTTTCTACGTGCGGCATTATTGGGCCACGGAGCCGCCGTTACCGTCAATAGAATGACATGGACGACATTTGGTTTCAACAAGACGGGGACACATGTCACACATCCAACACAGTTTTTGAAAATCGAATACTCAGCCGAAATTGTGATGTCAATTGGCCACCTCGGATCTATGATTTGAGCCATTTGGATTATTTTTTGTGGGGAGCCATTAATAATAAATTTAACGCAACGCATCCAGAGACAATTGAAGCATTGAAACATAAAAGCGAAGTTGCCATTGAAAAGATTCGACCCGAAACAATCGAAAATGAACTAAATAACTGCGTTGATCGGATGAGGTACTGCCGAGCCAGTTGTGGTACGATGGTTGCCAATTATATTTCCGGTCCTGACAATACTAGTGTTCCCAGATGTAAACTGGAACTTCCATTGAAAACTTTGACATTTTTTTGCATAACTTCACTCAGAACGTTTTGTCATTTGAGGGCTAATTGTTTTGTTTACAGTGTGTTGAAAAATTCATCTCAGTCAAAAAATTGAATTATCCCGTGAACATTTTCGTGCAATGATTTTTTACGATTTTCAGCGTAAGTTATCGAGACAAGAGTCTTTAAATCAACTTGTTTCGACTTTTGGCGATGAACCACCATGAAAAACCACAGTTAATTGCTGGTACCAAAAGTTCCGTCTTCACCATCGATGCTGTGCGTGAACTGATTAAGCAAGACCGACATGTGACATACCGTGAGATTGAGGCATCCTTGGACATTAGTAAGACAAGCATCAATAAGATATTGCATGTTCATTTGGCCGTGAAAAAAAAATTGTTCTTGTTGGATCCCACATATTTGACGAATGCTTAAAAAAAGGCTCGTATGGGTTGATGCAAAGAGTTGTTGAAAATGGCATTCTATAACATTGTCATTGACGAATCATGGATCTATGCATCTATGCATTTAGGTTTACAAGACAATCAGGGAGTTTACACTGGGCAACCTCGGCAGTGATAAACTAAGAACACTCGCCTAAGTCACAGTTTTTTTTATATGTATGACATTTAACTTTTTGCAGAAAACGTTGTTTTTTAGCATCTCCTCAGAGGTTTGTTCAATATATTTTTTTTCCTAATTTTCCTATCAGTATTGTTTGTATGCACCAGAATGTATCATCTTAGCAATACAAGTAGGGAAATTTTACATAAATTAGGAGAAAAAAATATTTATCCAGTCAACCCCGTTTGGGTTTCAAGTTTCAAATTTTTTTTTTAATTTTTTGGAACGAAGATAGTAATAAATATAAGGTAGTTATATTTTGTTAATCAAAAATTAACTTGTATAGATTAACTTCTACAAAATTTATATGATTCAGAAAGGGGTCTATACAGAAAAAAAAACATCCTTGCATTACTGCAAGAAATTCGATGCCCCGATGAACGAGCACTAAAAAAAGACTAATTTGCAATAAAAATTGGTTCTTATTTTAAATCTACGTTTTTATTTAAATTCAAAAATAAATAATCGTATTCAAGCTCTAGGTCTGTGTGATTGATGTTTAATTTGTATTTATTTGCTTAATATTTCGCAATTGCAATAAATTGCATCTTCAGGGATCTAGAATTAATGTATAAGTATAAAACATATAACAAATAAATAAAAACACAAACCTCGAGCTTAAAAGAGATTCTTATTTATGACATTAAAAAAATATTTAGACTGTAAAAGTAAGTTCTTGAAACGCTCTTAAAAATAGCTAATATCCCAGAACGTATTAAGATTTGGGCACACTGACTTATTTTTGACTTTATTTTTCTACTCTTACTAAAATAAATGTTGAAAATGTAGAAAAAGCTAATGAAATTGAAGTTCCAAAATAGAAAAGCGCTGCTTTATTTATATGTTTTGGACATTATTTTTTTTTTTGGACAGCCGGAAGTTACAAAAAACGCAGCTTAAGAAAAAGTCTCCAGTTTGCCCGAGCCTTTATCTTGAATAAAATATAATAAATAAATTATATAAATAAAAATTGGTTCTTATTTTAAATCTACGTTTTTATTTAAATTCAAAAATAAATAATCGTATTCAAGCTCTAGGTCTGTGTGATTGATGTTTAATTTGTATTTATTTGCTTAATATTTCGCAATTGCAATAAATTGCATCTTCAGGGATCTAGAATTAATGTATAAGTATAAAACATATAACAAATAAATAAAAACACAAACCTCGAGCTTAAAAGAGATTCTTATTTATGACATTAAAAAAATATTTAGACTGTAAAAGTAAGTTCTTGAAACGCTCTTAAAAATAGCTAATATCCCAGAACGTATTAAGATTTGGGCACACTGACTTATTTTTGACTTTATTTTTCTACTCTTACTAAAATAAATGTTGAAAATGTAGAAAAAGCTAATGAAATTGAAGTTCCAAAATAGAAAAGCGCTGCTTTATTTATATGTTTTGGACATTATTTTTTTTTTTGGACAGCCGGAAGTTACAAAAAACGCAGCTTAAGAAAAAGTCTCCAGTTTGCCCGAGCCTTTATCTTGACCGTAAGCAAACTGGCGTCCATTTTTCAAAAATCACGTTTATAGATTTTCAGCGTTGTAGAAATTGTAGGAGATTTGTAAGAGACATCTTAATAAAGGTTTCCTTAATCTTCGAATACCGCACGCTAGCTTGGTGCAAGAATTTTAAGGACTCCTTCTTCATTGCTACAAACCCTGTAGATCATCAAATCATACGATTTTTGGATCTAGCGCAACAGAAAATAGGAATCTATTTCAAAAATATTTTTTTTGCCAACCACTGTGCGATAGACCCTTGGGATTCAAAAAATATTATTTCCCAAATCATATCGTGATAATCGTTTTTAATATCGAATCAACGGTAGAGGGTATATAAGTCTCGCCCTGACCGAGCTTATCGACGTTCTTACTTGTTTTAAATTCATTACAACAAAACAGAGATTCTACTTAAAGGATTCAAACAATTTGAGTGTATTCGACTTTTTTGTAAAAACTCCATACGCTGAAGACTTAAAGATTCTTACCTTAAAAATTATATATTTTTTTGTACCTAGGTTTTTTTTTGCGATTTCCAAAAATTGAATGGTGGGTTTAAATGTCCAATTTGACCAATTTATGACCGGTGTAATCAAACAAAACCGGTCTTTATGCGAATATGTATGTACACAGGGCCACATTTCTTGTAGTTATCCATCATCCGAAATGCCACAATGTAATTGGAGAACTCAAACAGAATTTAAACTCGTAAAAACGTTGATTGCGGCCAAAATCGGTTTAAGCCGATTTAAAGTACACGTGGCTGTGGAAATACACGCAATTTTGTGCCAGCGTACTTGAATAATGTTATTTGTGGTGGGTTACTTTTTATTTTATTTAAAAAACGAACAAGAAATACAAAACACGCTCGTAAAAGAGTATTGGGAAATCAATTTTATAACTTTGTCTCTTTTCAAGAAATAAAACGACTAAAAACATACCGACATTCTCGCACAAATATACACACATAAATACATATTACAATTTTATGATGTTGTGGCATATCGGATGACACGTAACATCTGAATTTTTATGACTCCTGTTGTCGAACACTGACAGCAGACCCACAATTGTGCCCACAGACAAACATATTTAAACGAAATATTTGCCAAAAAAAACGCAGAGGATTCAAGCAGAACAAGAGGAATATAAAAATTGAAAATCATTAGTGAAGGGTGAAATGTCACGTGCTGCAAATAAAATCACTGGCAATGTTACTATTTCCGCTGGCATTTCAACAAACCAACTGACGACGAAGCCCCCCACCCTCGAAAGATCGACTCAATTTCGTGTGGCTGTATGTCTGTCTGTATGTCGTCGTCATCTGATATTTGTCGGTATGCATTTCCAAGTTAAAATAAATATGCACACAAATACACTGAGAAAATGTTTTTTATTTCATCTATGAGAACGAATTTCGGTAGCCACGTTTTCGATCAATTTTTAAAAGCTTTGTAGAATTACACAAATTATGAATTTATTAAAGTGTTAGGAGTACTAGTTCATATCTATAATATTAGCCGTGTTCTTTTGAGGAAAATAGCTAAGTTTCCTAGTTAGTTTGCAATATAAAAATCTGGCAACATTATACAAAATTGTGATTATTTGAGCAACTTTGTTCTTTTTTTTGTTTACACCAAAGAGAATTACACAGCAAGAGGGTTCATCGACAAACTTGTCAAAAGCAAACAATAAAAATCTATAAATAATCAATAAAATAGAATAAATCAATTATTTGCTACACTTCTGCTTTGTAAAAATGTGTAAAATTTATTTGAATATTCAGCTTGATTTTGCTAATAGATTTACTTATCACATTTCGTGCAGATGTACCCAATACAATTTTGCCAATGAGACCACTTGTTGTTTGATTATTTTTTGTATACTTAACAAAAACATGTTTAAAGCTAGGTGTGTCATGGTTGATTATTGTAGAAAAAATACAAGCGCATGTAAACAATTCCGTGAATTTTCCACCAGACAACTGTCAAATTTTACAAGAGTTCCGTCATTCAGTTTGTGTTTAACAGCTGTTCAAAACATACAACCTTGTGGATTTTGTTAAAATGGAAAAGAGTGGATTTCGCGTGCTCATTAAACATTATTTCTTGCGGAATCAAACCAAGGATATGCTTGATAAATACTATGGGGACTCTGCACCAACGATTTCAATGGTAAAAAAAGTGTTTTACTGACTTTCGTTGTGGACGCACAAGAATAAATGACGCTGAACGATATGGTGTTGGCCGATCGAAGAGTAAAAGAGCGTGAGATTGTTGATACGTTTCATATGGCAGTGTGGTTTCGATTTTACATGATCAGTTGTGTTTAAGAAAGCTGTCTGCATGATGTCTGCCGCGTTTCCTCTTAATTGACCATGTTTGGAGTTGTTTACTTGCACTTCGAATGCGTTTTTGCGGCGTTTTGTAACTGTGGATAAAACATGGATATATAATAACACTCCAAAGACCAAGCAACTGTCTAAACAATGGGGGTCTCCGGGTAAACAGTTCCGAATAAGGCCAAGGGGACTTTGTCGTCCAATAAGGTGATGGCAACAGTTTTTTTTGATGCACGTGGGACAATTCACATCGCTTACCTTCAAAAGGAAAAAAAACAAAAAACGGCGAATATTATGAGAACTTATTGGACCGATTTAACGAGGATTAAAAAAAAGACCCCATGTGGCAAAAAGAAAAAAGTTCTTTTTCATCAAGTTCCTATTTCCAAACCTAAGAAATTGGCTCGGAAGAAAAGGATTCATCTCCAACGATGAAATTATTGATCACACAAATGCCTTTTTTATGGACGTCGAAAAATCATATTTTTTGAAAGGGTTACAAAAATTGGAGAAACGTTTGACTAAGTGTATCCAAAAAAATTGTGTTGTGTTCAAAAAGTCGTATATGTGTGGTAACTCTACCTCGCCTCTTTAGCGAGTTGCAGCAAACTTGCTTGCTAACCGTGTAATTTTCACTTAAATGCTAGTTTAGTAACCAGAAAAGAACACAGCTATTTTTAGTTTGGTTAGTTGGTTTTAATTAGAGGAAGCGGTTAGTAGGTTTTAACCTGTTGTGCGCTCCTCTAGAAGGTCTGCAAATACGAGGGCGACCGCAAAACTAACTGGCCTGGCACATTTTCTGTTTTACTAGCAACTTTTTTGTTTTTTAAAAACAATCTTTTATAAGCCATCTGTCAAAATTTCCGAAATATTTAATGATTATTTTCTTTGTTACAGGTGATTGAAGTAAACAAGTTTTATAATTTTTGAAAAATGGAAAATAAAGAGTTTCGTGCGGTAATTAAACACTTTTATATGAAAGGTTATACGCCACAATTAATCAAAGATGAATTGGATTCTGTTCATGGTGATAATGCACCATCATACTCCACCGTAAACTCTTGGATTCAACAATTTAAAATGGGTCGTTCAAGTACGGAAAATGAACAACGCTCTGGAAGACCGAAAACTGCAACTACTATTGAAAACATTAGAAAAATATTTAATGAAGTGACTAAAGATAGACGAATAAAGCTCAGAAAACTAGCTGATATTGTTAAAATATACGAAAAACAAGTTTGGAGTATTTTACATGATTAACTCCACATGAAAAGGCTATCCGAAAACTATCCGCCGCAAAAAATCGTCCGTTGGACCAATTCCGAGGAGCTTTTTGCGATTTATCAGCGTAATCCAATAGAGTTCTTGCGCCGATTCATAACTGTTGATGAAACATGGATCCATCACTACATCCTAGAATGCAATGAACAGTCAAAACAATGGATAGAAGCTGGTAAAAGTGGTCCCAAGAAGGCGAAAACTGTTAAGTCAGCAGGAAAAGTAATGGCCACAGTATTTTGGGATGCAAGGGGTATTATAGTTATTGATTATCTTGAGAAAGGAAAAACTATAAATAGTGAATATTATTGTGCATTATTGGATCGGTTGAGTGAAGAAATCAAGATAAAACGACCGCATTTAGAAATAAAGTTATTTTTCATCAAGATAATTAATGCTCCTTCACACACTGCATTTTTAACTCAACAAAAACTGGCCGAATTACGTTTTGAATTGCTCCGCATCCACCATATAGTCCAGATTTAGCTCCTTCTGATTATTTCTTGTTTCCAAATTTAAAAAAAATTCTCGGTGGCAAAAAATTTTCGTCCAATAGCGAGGTTATTGCTGAAACTGAGGCATATTTTGAAGGTCTTGAAAAATCTTATTTTTCGAATGGAATTAAAAAACTTGAAAAACGTTTGATGAAGTGTATTGAGTTGGAAGGAGATTATGTTGAAAAATAAATAATAATAATTCCAAAAAACGGTTCTTTTTATGTTAGGCCAGTTACTTTTGCGGTCGCCCTCGTAGTAGCTACATTATTAAAGATGGTCTGTCTCAATTATAAAGATGCTTACGAAGTTCCTTCCCCCCAGTTTTAGGCAAATGGCCAAAGTCCGGGAATAAGTTCCTATGGAGGTGCGCCTTTCTCGCCCTTGACAAGGTGAGCTAGTGACTAGTCAGGGACTCGGTTTCCTCTTCCCAAAATTTGAATAGTTTAAAGATGCCCTGCCGAAACGGAAAAGGTCACCCCAAAAGGGGATGTGCCAAATCGGCTCTGATGGTATGAAATACTGTCGCGTGTCCAGGTTGATGTCCTATATATAGGAGTCATCCCAAGTCATTTCGTCCGATTATTCATCGTTTCTTATGCTTTATTGTGTTTTGCGGTGCAACTAATCCTATGTATGAATGCTGTCAAAAAATGATTAATCGCTTTGGCATTTAGGTATAATTCTTGCCTTAACCGCTGGGGATGTCAGGTCGATACTTGACTGTCGGTAAAAGTTGTGACATAATATAGATTTTAGTCCCTCCACTGAAGAATGGAAATTGATCGGTTCCTTAAAGGGAAACTGCCCATGGGCCGTTTTCGCCCATTTACAATCATGGAAAATTTCACGATCTTAGGTTGACTCGTTCGACTGCTATCGTGTTCGCAACAGACACACGGACGGATGGCGACACGGAAGAATGGACACACAGACGGGCGGACACATGGATATATGGGCACACGGACGGACATACAGATCGTCTTAGAATTTTACGACGATCAATACAGCTATACAGTCTGCCAGGCAACCAAGCCAATATATTTCACCAATAGTTTACGTTGATTCTGAAAAAGAAACAACAAGAAGGTCTCAAACCAGAATAAAAACTGTTCAAGTCATAATAATGATAAAAAAACCGATCTTATATATCTTATATATACTTATATATATACTTTACTTAATAGGGTCTCCGATTAATATTTGGTAGTATTACAGACGTGGGTCACTCATCGGCGGATGGTATAAAAATCGATATCATTTAAAATAGTTCTTATTTTAGCAAGTTGGAAGAAATTGAATGTTTAGTTTCAACATGTAAAACTACTTTGCTTCAAAAAGCATATTTTCTTCAGAAGCTTATTCTCATCTGAAGACCAAAAATGCTGCACGTAATCGTTGAAATGCCAGTACATCCTTACTCAGTGCGGTACGATTTTGCCATTGGTGGCATCAGTGACCCATTTATTCTTTAAAAATGCTGCTAGAAACACCATTTCTATGGACTATTTTTGGTTTCGGCAGTATTGGGCGCTACAATTGATTTTTGCTCGCCAAGTTCGGTGATCGCGTTAAAAGCTCTCTGGGCGTTGTCAATTGGTTACCCGGAGCTGCTTCAAAGGCAGCCACGTGAATTCAATCATGTTTAATAAATAACACAAGTAAAAAAAAGTAAATGTTGGGCGTGACCGACTTTGAGGTACCATACACTACTTTTCTTTTCAGAGGATTAAGCAACCCTGTCTGAAGCTTAAGCAAGCTCTGATATGGTTTGTGTCTTTAAGAGCTGCATGACTTCAAATCGGGTGGGACCTTGGTGTGGGGGATATTCGAAAACCTGAATCGATATGGTACAATGTAATGTGTAGGTAGCTCCTAACACTTCATGCGAAATCTGGTTAGAATATGAGTCTTCTAATGCTGCAGACTTCGAAATCGGAAGTATACAAAAATATGGACCTATGTATTTTTAGATGTTTGGTTTTCAATCTAGCCACACCTTTTTCGGAGTTGGTCTTTTTGACAGCTGTCACTTGATTTATGCTCAGTTTGATTTGCTATTTCATAATGAATACTTACTTACTTCGGAACAACGTTTGCAAATTAAGATGGCCACCGATCCTGATTTGTTCATGACAATTTTGATCAGCGATGAAGCTTAAATTTGGTTGAATTGGTACGTTAATAATTAAAATTGTCGCATTTGGAGTAATAAAAATCTACAAGCCATTGTTGAGACGCCGTTACATCCTCAAAAAGTCACTGTTTAGTGTGCTCTACTCGTATGGGCAGAGGGAATCATTGGTTCTTATTTCTTAAATTGAAGCCGGCCATAATGTTACAGTCAGTGGGGAACGCTTGATGACTTTTACGTGCCTGAATTGGAGGATGTTTATGTGGACGACCTTTGGTTCTAACAAGACGGCGCTACATGCCATACAGCCAACGAAACAATTAAATTATTGAAGGCATCTTTTGGTGAGCGCATTATCTCGCGTCGTGGGCCTGTGACGTGGCGTAAATTTTTGACCATAACATTAATTATATGCATTTTGTTTCTTCTTAAAACTGACCTTATGAAAAATGATCTCCTGAATCCGAATTGAGTGTCGGATTTCCCCCATCATGTATAGTTTTCGAGATATCGTTCTTTCCTATTAATCATAATTTATAAAAATCGAATAAAAATTGTGGAAGTTACAGCCAAAAGAAGTCAACAATTT
The DNA here is from genome assembly GCA_963513945.1 of Hydrotaea diabolus. Classification (NCBI taxonomy): domain Eukaryota; kingdom Metazoa; phylum Arthropoda; class Insecta; order Diptera; family Muscidae; genus Hydrotaea; species Hydrotaea diabolus. Next base: position 80,447,351 of record OY740718.1, on the reverse strand, counting down.
GTTTTCAATTCTGGAGCTCTCCGATGGTTTTTTACAAAAACTGCTATAACTCAGGCAATTTTTGTCGGATTGTCAAAGAAATATACCACGTTAGAATCATTACAGTGCCTTATTTATAATTTTGTGCTAAAATTAGTAAGGGAGGTGTAGAATTTGGGTAAAAATTGGCAGGTGAAAACAACAGTTTTTATAAAAAAAAATAAATTTTGACTTCTGTTAGCTGCAACTTCTACAATATTTATTCTATTTTTGTAAATTATGATTAACAGGAAAGATGCATTTCTTACCTGTCAAAATTGAATCGGATACAAATTGCCGAAGTTTTAGGCAAAATTATGAAAAAAGTCAGAAAAATTCAATTCATTCAAATTCATTTTACCGATATCTCGAAAACTCTACGTGATAGGGACGTGAACGGACACCTAATTTGGATTCAGAATGTTATTTTACATGAAGATCAACGTACCATACAAAATGTGGGTGTGATTGGGTATTTATTGTGGCTGTTTGAGCTGCAGGACCTCAATTCGGCAAGGAACTTTGTGTGGGAGCTGTTTGAAAACATGGCCGATAAGGTCTAATTTTAACAAACACACTTTGTGCGAAAGTTGGTTGAAATCGGGATATGTGGCTTTAAGGGCTGTAGGTACTGTAATCGGAAGGGTCATTTGTATGAAGGCTACAGAAAAATATAAACCTATATGGTCGATTACCACCATTGCTATTTACTGGTGGCTAAAAAAGTACAATGTTAAAATTGATTAGGTTTAATTTGTGGCTCTTAGAGCTGCTGTACCTGAAATCAGGAGGGACTTTTGTGTGGGATCCATACAAAAACATGGACCGATATAGTCAACTTTTACCAGAGACAGGAGATATTCGAGCGTTATGTTCTGTACGAAATTTGTTTAAAATCGGATGAAAATCGCACGAATGTGCCAATTTTCATTGAAATCGGGTCGTAACTGCGACCTTTGATTACAACGATAGATGGCGAGACGAAGGGACGGGCGAACTTGACCAACGGAATCAGATGATGATTCATATTCAATAGGTATACCTAACATAGGGATATTCCCCTAAGGTATTGCAAGCATCAGCACTTAGAAGACAAGTTTTTAACAAAATGGCAAAGTGACATTGATTTTCGTGGGTGCACATTGAAACGAAAATCAATGTCATTTTGCCATTTTGTTAAAAACTTGGCTGCTATTTAAATATAGATGCAAGAGGTCTTAAGACTGTTAATCCCTGTTCAATGTGTAAAAGCAACAATAAAATACTGAAATAAAACAAACACGCTAAACAATAACCTTTTCCACAATGTTGTTTAGGGCATAAAATGCCTGCTTTCTCGATAAAACCATCAATATCGATGTCCTCCATCGAGTACCCTATAAGGAATATATTATTAATCGTCGTAAAATCCTAATACGATGTCACCATATCCGTTAAACGATAAATCTGGGATTCTTAAACGATTAACCTTGGATTCTCTACAAATCCAAATATGGATTTATTTTGATTTATTTTTGGATGAGATTAAGTTATGGCTCCTGGAAACATGGATTTACTTTTAAGATTTGGGTGGGATTGGGAAGCCCAAGAACGGAGCACTTTTATTCACTGTGAGCTTGGTCGAACCTTACGTTTTTAATTGCTGTTAATTTTTCAAATGGAATTAAACCAACCTGTGTATGCAAAATTATTCGAATTTTTACTGACTTATCGAGTTCGGGTTTACTATCAAGTAATTGTTGGAATCCTTGAAACACCACCAGTATTATTAGACTACATTGTTCTAAAAGTTATAGATTTTTGTGCCTTTCACATTTTTCTTTCAATGTACACATAACCCTGGTTACCAGTAACTCTTAACTCACCCACACAAATACATATTGTGGTTTTCTTTTGGTCCTTGTTGTTGTTGTTTTTTTCTTCAGATATTAACATCCGTTTAGCAGTCACGTAGTAAATATTTATTTCCGGTTTATTAAACAAGTTAATTTCATGTAAGTAATTTCACGTTCGAGCGTATTGTTTTTCTCAACAAGAATGGGACATGAAAACGTCAAACCTTGTACGTCTTTCAATAGAATTTCATTACTTAAGAGTGATGTGGATGTGAGTGGATGCAAAGATCGAAAACTTTTAAAAATAGTTCTTAGAAAAAGCTTAATGTAGCGCTGTAGCTTTGTTGGCATGTTGCACTCCACTTAGGTTAATTGCGAGCAGCAGAAATATTCCTCACTATGGTTCGAATCAATTAGTTATTTATAAGACTTTTGTTTTACCGTCAATGTTTGTCCCACTTGCTTTCGGCAAAACCACTGTATTAAAAGAAAATCGATTATCAGAGGAACATATCCATGCCGAACAATGGTAATGTCTATTATTCAGCAAGAAATCGGCAATGTTACAAGACCCATTTTTTTTTTAAATTTTAACGACATTGAACTCAGTCCTGGTCTTTTTCAGCTTTTCGGCATACATTTTTTAGATGGAGTTCGACTGATTTTCACAAAAAACATCGAACGTAATACTAGCCTTTAGGCACAAAAATGCTCAGCTTTACACTTAGACAATACCAACCGAGTAAAATAAATCATTTCTATAGGGTGATCCATCTATAGGTATTTTTTCAGAACAAAAAAAAATATAAAAATTCAAATCAAGTGTGGAATCTTTATTGATAATTTGAAAGGACATTTTATGGCATTTATTTTTTGAATATAATTTCCTTCAAATGTTGGCCGCAACTACGCCTCAGGGTTTCCATTCTGAGGGTCCAATTTTGGATGACTCGTTCGAGCATTTCGTCCGGTATGGCTTTAATGACACGCGTAATGTTGGCTTCCAAAACCTGAATCGTAGCTGATTTGATAGCATAGAGTTTGTACTTTACGTAACCCCAAAGAAAAATGTCTAAAGGTATGATATCACTCGATCTAGGCGGCCAACTCTCCTGTGCAAAACGTGAAATTAGCTGCTTTTCGAAATGACCTCTCAATACATCCATTGTTTGAGCAGCTGTATGGCAAGTGGCACCGTCCTGTTGAAACCAAGATTACGGGCTTCAATTTCAGGTAGCATTAAGATCGATATCATGGCGCGATAGCGAGCACCATTCGCGGTTACGTTCCGGCCATTATCATTTTTAAAAAAATATGCACCGATGACCACCAGCTTATAAACTGCAACAAACCGTGGTTTTCTCTGGGTATAATGGCACCTCTTGAACCTCTTGTTGCTCTTTAGCCCAAATGCGGCAATTTTGTTTTTTGACTTTGCCGTTGAGCCAGAAATGAACCTCATCAGTGAACAAAATTTTGGTCGAAAACAGCGGATCTTCCCGTTTCTCACCAAACGCTCATTTCCATAATACAGGTGCCAACATTTGAAGGTAATTATTTTAAAAAATTAAATACCACAAAATGTCATACCAATAAAGATTCCACATTTGATTTGATTTTTTATATTTTTTTTGTTCTGAAAAAATACCTCTAGATGGATGGATCAACCTATATAAGGCCGGCCTTCGGGTGATTTAATGAATTACTCATTTTAATACGACACTTTTATAAATATCTTCGTATCCAAAATGAGCAGTGCAGGAATAAAAGCATGAGCAGGAATTGTGACAGCGCTAAGGGTAAACAAATCAATTTTCACTTTTTTTTGATGTGGACAACATCTGATCGAATGAGACCGATCCCAAAAGTGTTCCCTCCTAGAGATATGCGCGTTTTATGAAAGTAAAGTCGACGATTATACACCAAAGATACACGTATTTAAATCTTTAAAATGGCTCTCCTGAACAAAACTGTTTTTTTACCCTTAGGTCCCTTTCTATTTTGCGCGTCACAATGTGACAATCATCATTGTACATACTATCCTTGTATTCTATCGTCAAAACCGAATGTTGATTGGGTACACAGAAATTTTCATTATTAGGGAACTGACACTTTCGGTTGAGTAAAATAAGTATCGGTATCCCAAACAGATTAAGATGATTATTGGAACTGAATTTGTGCATGTATTGGTTGTTGTAATAGATTGTTGGTTAAAAGTACTTTTTGAAATTTACTTACTATTTTACCGCCTTGCATTGGGCCAACTGATCAAAAAAATAACGTCTTTGGAGATATGTTTTAATATTTATTGTCAAGCTTTGGGTCGCCGTAAATCGAAAAAATGGGTCGCCACCGAAATTGACGACCCATTTTTGGTTGATCAAATTGGTTGTTGTGTTGAATAATAAGGAAGGGTATCTATAGCGAAAATTCTAATCAAGTCTTAGTAATGTCGCTAAATTACAGTTTAGCTTGTTTTTATATTGTGGAAAATATGTTTTTATTAATAGTTCATTTATTTACATGGCCATATCGTTTAGAAGCTTTAACCGTCTAACCAAAGAAACTTGAACGGTCTGACCATTTTAATACCTTTTTTGGGAGTTTCGTAATATGTTTTCGTCGTAAACAACGTTTTTGTTGTAACAAGAACCGCTAACATATTATAGGGTTTATATGTTGATGTTGGACTAATCAATATTATGTTACAAAATCCAACTAACCAGGGTTTGGTCATTGTAAAGAAGTAATCTGTTGTCACCACCAATTGTTGGTACCACAGAAACATGTACATCACAATTTACTTTTTGCCATAACTGTCAGTTGCCGAAACCACTAGTTAAGCTGGATTCGGTTGGTATAACTGTGTTATTGGCTGTAAAAACCGTGATATGGCTTGTAGTAGCCATATCACGGTATCTCAAACCATTTATAACTGATACTATGGAATTTTGGTTATTGCAACAGAAATCCGATTTATCCAACCGATTTTTTGTAGTTCAGACCGATTTCCAACTGATTTTTTCTCTGTGCGTAGGATGCTTATTGATCTATACAACGGAGCATCCGAATGGCCATACTAACTGGTCTTTCTTCTCTCAGGTCACATTTTTCTCAAAACTGTGCGAAGCTTGTGAAGAGGAAGCCAAGGCCGTGGAGCATTGGAACATAGGGACTCTTTTGCGGAGTGATTGACTGACAATGGTTGAAAGGAACATCTTCGCACCTGTCCATCTAAAAAAAACTAAAAACGAACTAATTGCAGTCATACCCTAAATAAGAGTGCATAACATGCCGAAACACTAAATATAAAAAACTAAAAACCTATTACCTTCTTATAAATTTATAAATTTAGGTCGGTTTTAATATTAGGCTTCTAAAGTTACAGAGCCTTAAATTCAGAAGGCTCTTTGTCCGATATGGTCTAGTTTTGTCGGAGTTGTATAACGCGTATAAAGTACTACAGCGACAGAGACTAACCAATTCAATGAAATATATGAAATATTTCGCTTAGATGTACAACACTCTCGTTGCGTACTAGATATTCTAAATTTGAGAAAGATCGGACATCATATGTCCAAAAGTTTAGCCAACTGTGGGAGCTATATAAAATCATAGACCGATATGGTCCATTTTTGCCGGTGTTGACTATAGCGTCTTGGATCTCATATAAAGCTTCTACAGCGTTCAGTCTCTGAACCAGATCGAAGGAGCAAGATCGGAAGTAGCACAAAAATATACTTACATAAAATATGCATTTAAACTTTTTTCTTTAACAAAATACGCTGAAAATGTGAATTTTTATTAAAATATGCGCTAGAAAAGCGCAAAATGAAATAAAAAAATTTAATTTTAGGCCGACCTAAATACTTTATAACCCAAATCTTCGAAATTATTCAATATTTGGATTCGTAGCAAAATGTAATCTAATTGGAGTATTCAATTGTTAATATTACCTATAGATCGCCCGACTTGACCATGCGGACTAATAACTATGAACTTTTTAAGGAATTAAATACGTTCCAACTAGCCGGGCTGCCTAATAAAATCTTAATAAATTTTCGTATTTTAGAAAAAAAGTCGTCGTAATTTTTGAAAATATAAATCGTCGTAAAATCGTCCCTCACAAGTAAAACAATTTTCACATTAGAAAATAACTTTCTTTAAGAGTAAATACTCTTGCAAGATATATGATCACAGGGGAATTCAGTCGGCGAAGGATTTATGTAAATACACAACGTCAATTGCAGGTCATGTTTTTTCTAGGGAAATACAACTTTTCACTACTTACTTTTGTACATACTGCGCCAACCTATATACTTAGTAGGGACATAAATACTGTTACAAGATTGAACACACCCATTTCAATAGTAGACCTGAACATACCCCGTTAATGTCATATGGGTTTTGAAAGCTAACCTCAATAGCGTTAGTCTGTAACGGGACTTTAAAATTGTTTCAACTTTCATCATGGAGTGGTCAGATAATGAGAACCGTATCGCTGTAATAGCGCTTTTCAAGTGTGAAATGAAAAAAGCGATATTTTCAAAACGCTCCGGCCACTAGGGATTAGCCGCATGCTCGTCTACCGATGCATAAAACTGTTTGAGGAGACTGAAGATGTAAAAGACCGCCACCGGCCGCCCACGCTCTGTTCGAACACCGCATGTCATCAAAGCCGTTAAATCAAGAATTCACAGAAATCCGCTCCGAAAAGAGAAAATCATGGCCCGTGAGATGAATAACACACAAAAGTCCATGAGTCCAAAAGTCCATGAGTCGAATCATTAAAAAAGACTTGGGACTCGGGGCTTTCAAACGACGTACCAGACATTTATTGACTGCAGCTTTAAAAAAAATAGGATTGAAAATTTTTTACCGTTCAGGAAAAATTTAACAAGCAAAATGATAGAGTGTATGCGCGTTCATCTAAGAGAGCACCAGAACTGATTCCAAGGGTGGAAAAGGGTCATCACCCAGCCTCAGTCATGGTTTGGTAAGGTGTCTTTTACGATGGGGTCACTGACCTGCATTTCTCCGAACAAGCAGTCAAAACATCGGCCAAAGTTTACCAAGAAACCGTTTTGGAAGCTGTTGTGAAGCCTCTTAACAATTGGTCCAAAAGCAGTCAGTACTTTTTATTTTACAGCGTAAAACGTGTGTAGCAGTATTTATGTCTCTACTAAGTACTATGTACTAATTATTGCATTATTTTGAATATTAATAAAACAAAAAATAACAATAATATCGCTTTGGTCGTTGGTCTATGTCCTACGTACTGTTTTTTTCAATAAATAAAACATTTATAAAGAAACCAAAAAAATAATTTTCTGTCCTTGATCTGTCTGCAATGTCAACCTTCGCGTCAATATTTGTGTCTTAATAAATTATTGCAATTTCCTAAGACTTGTCATGCTTACCATTGGCAAATACATACGAGTATGTGGCTGCCTCTTCATTTCAAATAATTTATGAGTTTTTAAAAATCGCCATTTTCGGCGTTTTTATACTGATATGTCGTCAATTGTCATAGGGTCATATTTTAGTTTAAAAGTCTCCAAAATGATAAATCGTCAATATTGGCTGACCCTACCAACATTATCCATTGTAAACCAATGTTCCACAAAAATTGTGATTTGTAGAGCAAATACTCAAAAAGAGTATTTTTTTTCGAGGTACCTGGGAAACTTTTTCCCCCTTAAGCCGATTTCGACCATATATAATGCCAAATATATTTTGACCGTTAGTCATCATTATGCAAAATTCGGATTAATACGTCTAACCGATCGTTATTTCAACAGACACACGGACGGGAGGACACACGATCGGGCAGGGCTAGATCGTCTGAGAATTTGACGAGAATAGATCGCCTGAGAATTTGGCGATCTAACAAATCAATGACGAATGATTTGCCAGTACTTATTTCACCTAAAGAACACTTTTAAAACCAAAAGTGATATCTCATTGAATAAAATTGTCCACCCTACTCGCAGACGGCTTTCCGTATTTCAATTTTCCATTTTGCTGACTAAATTAAATTTTTTTTTATTTCATCCGCAAAAACCATTCCCCGAAGAGTCAGTGGATTGAGACCAAAATTCAATTTCTATTTTCGAAAAATCTCTAAATGCAATAAAACGCTACCGCACTAGCAACACTAGTAGCAACAAAATTCTACCCACACCTCTTTGAAAAATAAGGGAAGTGCAGAAAAAAAAAACAAAATATTTTAGAGCAGATGTCAATCAAATGATCAGCATCACCGGAAATGAATGCAATTTCGATGTTTAGTGTAACGCCATGATTTGATGGCACTTCGGATGTGTGTGTGTGTACGGTTGCAACACTTGAGTGTCGTAGTGTTCTGCGCTTCCATGTTGTATGTCCCGATGATTGCCTGTATGTACACGGAAATGTACGACTACATATGTTCATACGGGTATATAAGTATACAATAAGGTGTATCGAACGGACGGTTTCTGACAAATAGGCGCACTGTACCCTAGTGCCAGGGTGCGCCATCAATTATGTACTCGTATATGGGGACGTAAACGATCAAAAAACATTTGCATTTTACGAACTTAGAACAACAAGGTACCATTGTACTAGTTCATACATTATAAAGTCGGCCATGTCTGTTTTTAGCTATTTTAGTAGTTTTTTGTTTTAAATAAAAAAACAAACCTCGCAGCAAACCTCACTTCTGATTGGGGAAATATTTTTCATTCTTAAGCGAAAGGCTAGTACCGGAATGCCTGAAAACCAACTCTGCTTAGCCAGCCAGCCGAGCAGGACTGCCACAGCAAGTACAAAACCACGCAGGTGGCCGCCGGCCCCACTGTTTGGGGCAGCATCTGGGCTATATCCACAATTGGCCCTTGTTTTATTTTTAGAGAAAGCGCAAAGTCGATGACAATTGATATTAGCGGATGTTGGCTCAATATGTCAGGTTGTAATGAAATGGAGCGCCTTCCACACGCAACTTCCCCTGTCAAATCTTTAATATTCCCCACCTATGAGCCAATCCTCAAAAAAGCATACTTTTTCCGATGTGCCTTTTGTTCGCGAAGGGAACATTACCCCGACTTTATATTGGATACGGCGTGCAGTACTTTTATCTCCACAGTTTTAGAAATATAATTTGTTGAAACCGCTTTAGTCAATAGCTATCGTGTATTCTTCTTTATACAGACAACAAATTATTCTTTTGAAAAGACAAGGACTGCCGAACATTTCTTAGACAAGTATAAGTAAGTATATGCACATGAGCACGATTGACACTTTTTGTTGACGGATGACTTATTTATTGCGAATTAGCTGACAAGTGGTAGTTATCAGAAATTCGTGAAAAGCACGATTATTTTAAATTTATATTTAAATTTTATATTTATTATTAACACAATTTTTTTTATCGTTCTTTATTTTTAGTTTTTTGTACGAGTATGTATTGAGTTTTTCTCAGAATTAGAAGTACAACCAAAAATCGTCACAAAAAATTGCCAAAATGACAACAATTATCACGGCTGCCACCACTGGCGATAATGACTACCACAAAAAGCGCAGACTAATATTTTAGCCCTTCAGTGGAGAAACCAAATGGCGGATAAAGCGAGATTTATTGGTTTTGAAAATTAAAGAAAGCACAACCAAGACCGAAGTGCTTATAAATCATGTATTGAGCAGACCCAGACCAACAAGAGGTTGTGGAGCTAGCCCATGTAAGTAGGTATAAAAACGTACTTCAAATAAATTGTAAAGGCCTTAATAGAAAGAATACGAGGGCTGCTATATATATGTGATGCGCAAAATAGATTGGGTCCTAAGGTTAAAAATCAGGAGAGCCATTTTAAAGATTAGGTCCCTTTCTATTTGCGCTTAGAATCGTCGACTTCACTTTCATAAAACGCCCATATCTCTGGGAGGGAACACTTTTGGGGCATGGGATCGGTCTCATTCGATGCTCAGATGTTCTCCACCCCACCTTTAGTTCCCTTTCTCTATGCGCTGTCACATATATTCCTGGCTTAATAATGAAAATGCGAATATCATCAAAAATGGTTTTATTGTTTTTCAAAGAATTCTCCAGCATGATTTATACACTTTTGCATGCGCTCAAACCAATTGTCGAAGCACTTTTTCCACTCCGATTAAGACACCTCTAAACATCGTTGACCACGCATTTTTTTCTTGATGTGCGGAAATAAAAAGATGTCATTAGGTGCCGAGTCAGCCCATCAATTCTACGTTTTGGCCGGTCAAAAAGGCGCTGGTTTGAGACAATGTGTGATAGCTGGCATTGTCATGGTGCACAATGATTCGTCTTCTCTTGTTCGTTTTTCGAATTTCTCCGAAGACTTTACGCAAAGAAATTGTTGTGTACCACTCAGAATTGACCGTCCTACGTGCTCAAGCCGAACAGTCGCCACATGACCAGTTTTGCCGAAGAAACAGGCGACCATTTGCTTCGAAGTGCTTCTTCCACGAACAACTTTTATTGGATTTGGCTCGTCTTCGAAGACCCACACGGTCGATTGCTGTTTTGTTTCGGGCTCATACGCATTGATCCATGATTCTTCACCTGTGACGATCTTATAAACGTCTTTGCACCAATCGACACAAGCCTTTTTTGAGCGATTGTCAAATTGTGCGGGATCCAACGAGAACAAACCTTTTTTACGGCCAGGTGTTCATGCAATATGCTGGTGGAAGAAATGCCCAAGGATGCCTCTATCTCACGGTTTGTCACATGAAGATCTTGCATTATCATTTCATGCACGACATCAATGTTCTCTGACACAACGGCCGCTTTTGGACGACCTCACGACCTTCGTCTTTGAGCGATCGTCGGCCACGATTGAATTCATTTAACCAGATTTTCACAGTGCTTTAGAATGGTCGTGATAATCCACGTCGAAAGTTGTGAAAAATGATTTTTTTTTTTGCCAAATTGATTTTTTTAATCACTGTAAACAACACAAATGATGATCGTACATCAAAACGTTTTGAGTACGTTTATACTAAAAAATGATAAACTTTCCAATGAAAATGTCAGGTGGCGCCAGGCAACACTTAGTGTTGCCTAGGCCAGAAATATATATAGCAACCATCGTACCTCTTGTTTGAAAATCGGCTAGTTATACCCTAAGAAAGAGTGTATACACGTACTGAACCATTCCATTAGCAACATCTTAAAATATTGATCAGAAACCCTATAAAGTGTATTTATATTATCGATTGTTGCAAGATTCTAATACAATTTAGACATATCTGCCCGTCCGTCTGTCTATTGAAAACAAGATATCGGTCAAATGAATTAAGATATATCCCTGAAAGTTGGTTTTTAAGATAATGGCTTACAATCATAAGCTGTTTGGGGTTGAAAACTAGCGAAATCGACCTTGGGGGGACAAGTTGCTCTTTAAGCGACGCAAGATACGTTGGAAAGAAGTGCCCTTTTTGAATATTTTTCAAACATTAGAGGGTAGGTAAGATTCGTCTGGCCGAACTTAACGTCAATTTTACTTCTTTTTATTTAAAAAATATTTTTAAATATACATTTGCTGATGTGCACTATTCATTATAAGAATTTTATGAAACTTGGAACATTAAATTTTTTTCTATTGGTTGCTGGACCCGTGATACAAAGGCTTTAGATATGATTATCTCTTATTTCGATACACCTTACTAAACAGTAAACATTTACACTTTGAAAAACGGATTGAATCAAATGGTAAATATTGAATATGTGATGTGTTTGCGCAGCGACATTCAATTTTTTTTCTAAATGTATGTTACAAAATCTATACAGGTTTTATTTTGTTGCAAAAGGGATATTAATAGTAAAACACCTACACACTCAAAAATAGACACTTGTCGGTTTGAATTTATGCATACGTATAGAGGAAATCGAAATGCGGATATTGGATATTAGTAAATAAATTTAAAATGGAATAAAATTAAAAAAAAGGGAAACTAGTTGATAACGCAAATGGATGATGGGGAACTTTCATTTACTGAATTGACTGGACCTTGTAAGCAAATAATCGGAGATCTCTGTAAAAGCAGATACTTGTACTTTGTACAGAACTTACATCGGACTGCTTTGTAAAAAGCCGAGTTGTTGAGAACGATGCTGTGTGAATGTTGTGGGACTCACACTTGGTGGCCAGCAGACTTGTAGTAGTGAATGTTTTCTGCTGTTAAGGCAAAAACTGATAATTTAAAAATTCAAATTCAAGGTATATACGAGTAAGTGTATAAAAATAAGAAAAGGGATCAGATAAAAAAGCACTGCTTATAATGACAGCTGTTTTGTTTCAAACATTTTAAATGTCTATACAACATTGTCTACAACTCCTTTTTCTTCTGAAAAGGTATTATTTATCTGAAATCAGATATACTGTTTTAAGTCCGAAAAATACCATGTATGTTGGTTTCCAAGATCGTGTGATAGACTGTTACTTGCGGGTTTTTTTTGAAGTCATTGGTCTATGCTTACACACAGAGAAAATATTAGATGGAACTAAAAAACATTCAACAGAAGAATTTCTGTTGCAACCACCACCAATTTTGATAATCGTAATGGATATTCGGTTTGACCTACCACAAAATGATAAATATGACCATAGTATTGTACACACAACTAATTAATCTGTCATATTAATGAAATACCGATAAAGTATTTCGTTGCCGCAACTAGTGTTTGTGGCTACCAATATTTTTGCAAAAAATGTTGTTGTAACCAATAATGTTGTTGTAACCAATAATGGTAATGATAACTTAAACTTCATTACAACAAACAACGAATGAATACTATTTTTTTTTTGGTTTAAAAAGGCTTGTTAAAAATTATTCGATTACACTGTGCGACAGCCACAATCGGTTTGGGATGAAACCACCGGGGAAAGTTATATCGGTCAAAAAAAGGTCATACGTGTCCCAGCGTTTCGTTGGGTCTCATCTAGGAATCGAGATATATCGATTTGAAGTTAGTAAGTATCGTATAGGGGAATTTGTCACGTTTTTGGCTCTTTTGTTTGACATAACTTGAGAACCACTCGTCCGATTTAGCTGAAATAAATTTTAAAAAACCAAGAATTACAATTCCCTTCATATATTATTTTCCTTTACAAGTAATAGTTTCCAAGTTAAAAATAAGCGCATGAAGAAATTTTTTTTTTTTTTTTGCATCGATTTTCATGATTTATGTCTCATTTTGGTCATAGGTTATGTGACTTTACGTGAAAGTAATAGGACTTGACACTTTTTACCGTTTTGGATTTTTTATGAATTAAAAAAAAAAAATTTTAATTTTTAGGCAAAAATAATTATTTTTTTTCATACATTTATTTATAATTGCGAAACTGTTGCTTAAGTAGGAAAACGGTTTAAGAACAGATTAGAGGAATTGTAATTCTTAATTTTTCTAAATTTGTTTCAGCTAAATCGGACGAGTGGTTCTCGAGTTATGTCAAACAAAAGAGCCTAAAACGTGACAAATTCCCCTATACGATACTTAATAACTTCAAATCGATATATCTCGATTCCTAGATGAGACCCAGCGAAACGCTGGAACACGTATGACTTTTTTTTTACCAATATAACATTCCCCGGTGGTTTCATTCCAAACCGATCACTGACCTATACCATTTGTCGCAGAGTGTTATTATACACAGAGAAAAAATCAGATGAAAATCGTTCCGAACTACAAAAATTCGGTTGGATAAACCGACGTTTTGTTTCAATAACCCACATTCTGTACCAACCGAATTCTGGTTACGACATCTGACGGTTATGGCAACAAACAAAGTGTGATGTTAATGTTACTTTGGTACGAATAATTGAGGGTGACAAGAGATTACTTCTCTGTGGCTTGTTAAAAATTATTCGATTATTATGCACAGAGAAAAAATCAGTTGAAAATCGTTCCGGACTTTAAAAATTCGGTTAGATAAACCGACGTTTTGTTTCAATAACCAACATTCTGTACCAGTCGAATTCTGGTTGCGACAACTGGCGGTTATGGCAACTAACAAATTGTGATGTATATGTTACTTTGGTACGAATAATTGAGGGTAACAATAGATTAGTTCCCTGTGGTGACCAAACTCGGTTTAGTTGGCTGTCGTAACATAATATTAGTTACTCTAACAAACATATAAACCCAATAATATTTTATCGGTTCTAGTCAGAACAAAATCTTTGTTTACGACCAAAACATATTTCGCAATCCCCAAAAAATTTATAAAAACAAAAATATAATCGGACAATTTAAGTTTATTGAGTTAGGCGGTAAATGCTTTCAAACGATACTGCCATGGATCTTCGTATGTTTCACTAACACTCCAGTTCCAATTACTACAGAGCACCCACCAAAATTCGGTTGTACTGATGGAATACTCGAGGTGCATGCAAACTCAGTTCGGTTGGCAAAAAAATTGGTTGAGGCAACGAATCTGATTTCTGTGTGTAAATGTCGTAATCGGTCGATATCCCAACACCCCAACATAACCCAGGTGATTGCTCAAAATCAACCGGTTATGGTCGAAAGAGTAATTTAAATATTTCTCATTTGGAGAGTAGAAATAATGGACGTTTTATATGTATAAAGCATGGGTGCCATCGCCTTGCCACCCATTAACGAAACGGGTGAGCTCCTCTTGTGAACCTGGTGGTTCGGTTACATTTTCTTATCTCAGGAATGAGATTTGGCATCTCGGAAAGCACCTTCCACGTTCCAACTATGTTCTAAGAGGCGGTATGGCTTTTTTAATAAAACAATTGAAAACGTAGATGTGCTCGGCAAGGCCGAACCTTACATACATTTCAGCTTGAATTAAAGTGGTTCGGTTTTAAGTTCCATGAGCCCGACGTCCACTCAAGCCATAACTTAAAAATAAACCCATAATTAGGTTCGCAGCAACAGTGTTTAATTTAAGTACCCATGTTTCCATATTTACCAGTGGTCTTTTGTTAACATGAGGTCTCATCCGTCCATGAGTCCTACACTTCACTCATCCAAAACTTCAAAATATATTTGGATTTGTAGTGAAATTTGCTGTAATTACAGTTTTGAACATACCGTTCATTTTTTAAGGTACGAAGTGCTTTACTACATTACCCATTAAAAACATCGCTCGTCTCAAAACAGCATAGTTCGTGAAGATTAAAAATATTGTAGTTGTTTCCGAGATACCTAAGTCATGCAATATTTCAGAGTCTTGGCTCATTTTATTTGTACTTATTTTCTAGAAACTTTTAGTCATGCAATATTTTGGAGTCCTAACTCATTTTGTTTGACCGCAATCGTGCAGTTTCAACTGTACCATTTAAAAAAAAAAGTAAAATTTTTGGACATTTTCTTTAAGAAAAGGACCAAAGAAACTCTTCGAAATTGGGGATATCGATTTTTCGTCTTCGGTGGTCCTTACTGAAAGAAACTGGGCAACAATTTTGTAGAACATATAAACACTCAAAACTCCCAATAAAGTATTCTATTTCACTTTTCTCGGAAAAAGGGACAAAACGAACAAGCCAAACAGAGTTTAAAAGTTCTACGAAAATAATCTAAATATGATTTTACTTAAGGCATCTCGTACCGAAACTTCGCTTAAATCGAGGAATATGTGCTTTTTCCACTTATTTCATACGATTGAGCTTTGCAAGATAAACAATTCCTCGGCCTATAAAAATAATTATTATAATTATAATTATCACCTCCCAGGACCCTGTCCTTTTGGGAATTTACTTTACTCACCTAAGGCTTTCACCACATGCATAATTGTTCCTTTGGAAATCCATGTGAAAAAACTGATAGTAAGAGGGCATATCAATAATTCCTTTTAGCTCAATACATTTAGTACAACGTTTCTCCAATTTTTGTATCATTTCAAAAAAATAGGATTTTCGAGGTCCTTTAACTAGGCATTTGGTCAATAATTTCCACCTAGCCATTTCTGTAGGTTTCGAAATATGAAATAGTCACTGGGTGCTAAATCCGGAGAATATGGCGGATGTGGTATTAATTCGTAACCCATTCATGCAATTTTGCCATTGAGACTGCACACGTGTGCACCTGTGCATTATATTAATGAGAAAGAATTTTTTTTGGCCGTATGGGGTCGGCTTTTTTAAATTCTCGTTAAATCGGTCCAATAAGTTGTCTCAATATTCGCCGTTTATTGGTTTTCCCTTTGAAGGTAATCGATGTGGATTATCGCGCGTGCATCCCAAAAACTTTTGGCCTCACCTTGGCCTTCTTCGGAGCCGGTTCATCCGGTTACAAAAAGCCGCAAAAACCCATTCGAATTGCGGTTAAACAACTCCAAACAATCCTTTGAAGTTGTCACACGATTACGTTTATGGTCAGTTAAGAGGAATCGCGGCAGACATTTTGCAGACAGCTATCTTAAACCCAACTGATCATGTAAAATTGAAACCACACAGCCATATAAAATGCGTATGGCCTCAACAATCTCACTCACTTTTACTCTTCCATCGGCCAACACCATATCGTGGATTTTACCGACATTTTTCGGGTGTATTGACCTCAATTGGCCGTCCGGAACGTTCAGCGTCATTTGTACTTGTGCGACCACAACGAAACTCGGCAAACTACATTTTTACCATTGAAATCGATGGTGCAGGGTCCCCATAGTATTTATCAAACTTTAACTTGGTTTGATTGACGGGTTTAATGAGCATTCAAAATTCACTTCACGTTATTGCAAAATCGAATCTTTATAAAACAACTATTATATGTTTTCTTTATACTTCTTTTTCGGACATTTGTTGTACGTTTTACAATGAACCGATAACTTAGACTGTGTAGCACAAAAATGCAATAGATCAGTCATTTATTAAGAATGTGCCAATTGCGATCATTTGTATTGAAAAGATTCTGCAGATGCAAAAATTTACAAACGACTAGTGTATTTCGTTTTTGCTATCAGGTCTTAATAATCGTTAAAAGCCAAACCATTATAATATTATATTTGGCTGCCACACTATAGAGTTGAGATAGAAATATTGTTCACTTTTTATTAAAGAACTTCAAAGTACTTCAAACTTGTTGTCTTCTGTAGCGGAATCATCGTATCACATGTTGACAACATCTCATTTTTTTTATTGGTTAAGGTTTCAACTGCTGACAACATTTGATGCTGCCGTGCATCATGTTTTACTACAACTTTCTACACTTATAAATATATTTATCTATGGAAGCAAGTATAATAGAGATTGCAATCTTCAGTTTTATTGCAAATACCAGGAGCTTTTAGGCTAGTGTTAAACAGTATTTGTAAAGGGCATTTGAAAAATTGGTTCTTTCAAACATGGACATATGGACATACTCACAATTAGTAGAATTCAATAAAGAATCTGAATATGATTTTCGATGTGACTAAATTGCATGTCTTAGCCTATTGGCGCGGTCTATGTGCCCTGGGGCCAAAAAAACGTCTCGAAATCCAAATATGTACTTAGAAAAAAAATGTGGTCCAATTTTGCACTCACACTTGTCCATAGGAATGCTCCTTTAAATATCGGCATATAGGCATTAAAAACCAACAAAAAATTTCGCCACGACTCCGAAAAAAACATTAATTATACGACTCGACTATATGTGAGGTCTTGGTCCATAAAAGATCCCTAGAGTGCCGAAAATGAGGTTCCTTTGAACCTTGTCCTATATTTACTCAGAAACAATGGAATTTCCTGACTTATCTTAAGTTTCTTTAACTTTTAGGATTTGTCTAAATTTAAGGCTAGAAACTACGGATTCCCTAGGGCCCCTTCAACTATAGATACTAACATATGCGCATAATGAAAGGGACCTAAGGGTAAAAAAATCAATTTTCACTTTTTTTTTTGATGTGGACAACATCTGAGCATCGAATGAGACCGATCCCATGTACCAAAAGTGTTTCCTCCCAGAGATATGCGCGTTTAATGAAAGTGATGGTACACCAAAGATAAACGTATTAAAATCTTTAAAATGGCTCTCTTGAACAAAACTGGTTTTTACCCTTAGGTCCCTTTCTATTTTGCGCGTCACATATATATTTTCTACAAAACAATGAAATTCAAGAAGTGACACGATAACGGTTCATAGGGCCATAAAAATGTAGTTCTATCAAACACGGACTACTAAACCAATACTGTCAATGCTGTCATGTGCGCCCTATGGGTTAATAGTGTTTGCGCAAAATGCAGCATATGACTTGGCAGCACTTTGCAAACAGCTGTTGCGCGGTAGGGACAGGGAAAAGGGGAAAAGAAGATAAAGAGAAGTTAGAAGGAAAGAAAAAGAGAAGGAGAAAAAAGAAAATTTTGGAGGAAGATGGAAACTTCCTTTTTAGAATCTCTCTTGGATTTTGAACTCGAAGCAGAAGGTTGGCCTGGCAAAAGTGGGTTTTAAAGTTTAAAAAAGAAAAAAAAGTTTTATTCAATATAACACAGAACACAAAAATACAGTGAACAATATAAAAAAAACAATCACGAATATATAAAGCGACAACATCTGTCAAAAAACAAACATTTTTTTTGAACAAAACATTTTAAAATAAAAACAGAAAAAATTACGAATGTAAAATAAAATTTAACAAAAACTTATAACTCAATGTGCCACCGCCATATCTGCCACTAACGAAGGCCAATCCAACGGGGGAGCAGCAGATTTACAGCACCAAGCCTGGTAGCTGCAGGTATAATCCGCCAATACAAATGAAAAAAAAGTGAGAGTTAATTTATAGTTTTTTTTTTAAAAAAAAAAAGATTTCAAAGAGATATATCGGTGTAGGAGAGTCGTGAACATACCTTCCAAAGAAAGGGAAGTGCGCGCAAAGTACCGCTAGGTTGAGCTCAATCCTAGGGAAATCTTTAGTAAGGTAGGGTTTTCCGTTTGCCCAGAAGTCCGCACCTGTTCCTTTTGCAGTTTTGCAGTCTTTACCTGGAAAAAAAAAACATATATTTTATATATTAATAAACCGGACAGGACGGACGACAAAGTAACGCCATACTTACTTGAACAATACTGCTTACTGCGGATTCCCACCATACCTCACACCTACAGCAGCTACATCAAAGCCAGATCAGGGCCAGGCGGCCATTCCATTCATGCCACACGGTTTCCAGCAGTTGCCCCGGAGATGCCACCAGAAGTCTGGAATTCGAAAAGGAATTGTTCAGACAACATTTTATTCATTTTTAATTATTAATTGCCCTTTCTGAATAAAAGCGTAATTTAAACGTTCACCAACGGAATTAGTGGAATAAATATTATTTTAATATGAACTTTTAGTTCATAAAAGGCAAGGGGTAGTAGGGAAAGGCAAAGGGTAAGTAGAGGTACTGGAGATGGGATACCTCGAAGACAGTTGGAGGTATCATGGTGGAGTTGGATTTCCGACTCCAAGAGGGAGGGTCATTTCCTTGGTATAACAGCCGCCAAGAAGTTGAGTGTCCGTGATGGTTGCAGTGAGGGCATACTTCAGTGTTAATTTTAATTTTTGTGTCTTGCTTCGGGTCCGTGTCTTTCGTGTTGTCCCCTGCGTGTTTTATTTCAATTTAAGTCTGGTATGGTTATGTGTTTATTGTACCTGTCTTCATGTCCAGATTGCTGGCAAGAACCACGCCCGTTCGGCGAGCTTAGCCGCGCTAAACGCCAGCATACCAGCAAAGGCCGACAATCTGGCAAAATAAATCTTTTGTTTGGAGTAAGATCCCAAATAACCAGAGACAGCTACTACAATGCCGAACAACAATGCAATCCATGTATGGTGAAGTATGCAGAAACTGCGAAGAGTACAGAAGTTTCTTTCCCACCGAACATTCTAATTGTTTACTTGTTTTTTTTTTATATCGGCAAACAGTCTCTCAAACAATGTAATTCACAGTGTACTTTAAATGTTTATGATCTTCGAGAAATTTTTCAACGATCTAGGCATGTCCATCCGACCTTATGTTTGTAAATACAATAGCTGTCAAAGAATTGAGCTGGGACTCTGATATTGTGCACGATGATGTCTTTTAAGCATAAAATATTAAGATTATAATTTTAAGTTGTGTTGTTCGTTCTTGTGCTTCGTTTTAGCAAAGATTGTATTCATTTGTCCCATAAAACGATCAAACTCGAAGTCACAACATCCAATAACAAGAATACAAGTGCCCTGAGTGGTTGTGCATATACTCTATTCATACCTGCATCGGTGTTACTGATTCCAGTTACTCGAGTTAATATATAAGTTGATAATTCAAGTTATTCGTGACAGCTGAGAAAGCCATAATTTGTACTTTTTATACCCTGCACCACTCTCTGGAACACTCTCTAACTAATAATTCCCAGTTGCAGAGAGTGACAAAGAAAAAAACGTATTTCCTTTTTAACAATTAACAATTAAATTAAGTAACTCGAATACTGTTGTATAATTCGACAAGACAACTTCACACACGTATTTGTCTCATTTATACATTAGCTACAATATTCAAAGAATACCGAGCTGTGCCGAATGTGAATCATAGTTTGTGTGAATGCTACGAGGTCGATGCATTTATACCTTATTGTCTTTTAAGCACTTACTCATTGATAGTGAAATAAATGAATCCGGGCCATGGAATTTTGTGAATGTTTAATGGGTAGCTTTTTTGCATTGATGCAGATGTTTAGTATTTACTTATAAACAGTTTTTGTTTGTGACGTATGCTTAATATTAATACGAATGATAATAATAATTCTCATACGACACCATGGCTCCAAACAAAGCAAGTAGATATGTAAAGCCGCAGTGCGAGTTTATCTTCTTAATTTAATCAGGGCTGTGGAGTTTTGCAAACTTCGGATGCATCTGACTGCTGGTGTTGGAACGACTTCAGACTCCGGGTCTTGGAATGACAGCGGCCTCCGACTCTGACTGAATATATTTACTTGTTTTAAAGAGAATTATAGGGCCGTATGTCAGCAATAACGCGCCGAATATTCTCTTCCAAAGCTTTAATCGCTTCGGGTATATCTGAGTAGACAAGCGACTTCACGTAAGCCCACAAAAAATAGTCCAGCGGTGCCAAATCGCATGATCTTGGAGGACACGCCACTAGCACACGACGAAAGATAATGCGCTTACCAAAAGTTGTATGGCATGTAGCACCGTTTCGTCGGAACCAAATGTCGCTAAGATTACGGGCTTAATTCCAGGTAGCAACAAATTCGATATCACGGTACGATTTTGAAAAAATATGGACTGATGATTCATCAGTCCATAAACCACACCAAACCGTGGTTTTCTCTGGGTATAATCCCACCTCTTGAACATTTTCAGCCCAAATGCGGCAATTTTGTTTATAGACGTTGCCTGCACTTCTAAATGTTTAGAAAAGCCAACTAAAAATAAGTTTTTGAGACTCTTTTAATGGCTTTCAATTTATCCAGATTTTTTAAAAAAAATGTC
Organism: Hydrotaea diabolus; assembly: GCA_963513945.1. Classification (NCBI taxonomy): domain Eukaryota; kingdom Metazoa; phylum Arthropoda; class Insecta; order Diptera; family Muscidae; genus Hydrotaea; species Hydrotaea diabolus. The sequence goes on along the minus strand of OY740718.1, from coordinate 80,426,056 downwards.
ATATTTGAGTTTGTAAGAAAATTAATAGTTTTTTGTAAAATCTGTTAATCACATATATGGGAGATGTATATTTATCTTAACCGAATTTCAACATCGTTCATCCTTGGCATAAGGAACTTACTTGTGCTATGCTAAATTTAATCTAAATTGACTTAAATTGTGGCTTCTGGAGTTAAAAACATAAACTCATATGAACATATATGTATATATGGAAGCTATATCTAAATCTAAAACGATTTCCTTAAAATTCTAGAGCGTCCGCCCTTGGCCCAGAACACTTAGTCATGGCAAATTTCATGAAAAACGGACAACAATTGCGACCTGAAGTTTGATTACAAGTTTTACATGGATGGACGGACAGACATACATCGTTAATCATCAGATAATTATATCTCAAATATTTTATAATAGTTACAAACATTTGCCATGAAACTAACTTTTAATACCACGTTCCACGGAGTAGTGTGGGGTATAAATACAGCAGCGCAAGAGAAAAAAGCTATAACGTACCCGGGTCTAATAAACAGGGATCAGGGAAAGTTACAACGAATAGCTAGACCGCGTACTAAATTTAATGTTACTTGTGCTGTTCCGAAATATAAAAAGGCAAGCAGCAGCAAAACCTAAGTAAAATTAATAATGCGTCCATAATTGTTCGTAAGTGCGACAGTGTATTCCATATACGAGGTTTTTTCAATAAAAATGGTGTTTTAAAATTTCGATTAGGGTTTTTTTCCTTTGTGTTGGCACACTTGTCTCGAACACATATTCATAGTTGATTTTGTTTGTTTTTAGATTAATTTAGTTTAGTTTGCTTGTGAAAGGCAATAGAAACAGACGTGTATTGCTTGTTCGTTGATTTTTTGCTGAGGAAAAAATGGATCAAAGAATTTGCTTTAAATTTTGTGTAACAAATCAAATGAAGAGCTCAACAGCACTTGAAATGTTAAGAGTGGCATATGTTGATTTTCTCGAAGGAGAAGATGTGAATGAAGACGCTCGTCCTTAAAGATCCATCGCATCGTGCTATTTTGGGCACGAAGGGTGTGACGGCGAATTTCGTCCCAAAATTGGTGCTTCGAGGATTGAAAAAAAAAACTCTGACACAAGTGTACTAAGTAGGGACATAAATACTGTTACACACGTTTTATGCTGTAAAAAAAAGTACTGAATGTTTTTGGACCAAATATTTTTTAATATATTTATTGATGTATAGTGTATCCAAAAAGATTCTACTTATTCGAAATGTCCGCCTTTTGCTTATACACACGCCTTAAGTCGCACTGGCCAATCGTCAATAGCTGCACGAACCTCTTCCATTGGAATATTGGCCACAGCTCAAACCAAAGCACTCTTAAGAGATCCAATGTTAGGGTATCTTTTGTAATAAACCTTGTCCTCTAAAACCGTCCACAATTTGTAATCCAATGGGTCCAAATCTGGACTGCCTGAGGGCCATTTTTCAGAGGAAATGAACGCTGGCATATTGTTTCGATGCCAGGCCTGGGACGTTTTAGCCTTATGGGCCGGCGCAGAATCCCGCTGGAAACTCCATGGCTGGGTTTGGAACAGGGAATTGTTAAGAGGCTTCACAACAGCTTCCAAAACGGTTTTTGGTCAACTTTGGCCGATGTTTTGACTCCTTGTTCGCAGAAATGCAGGTCAGTGACCCCATCGTAAGAGACACCCACCAAACCATGACTGAAGCTGGGTGATGACCCTTTTCCACCATTAGGATCACTTCAGATGCTTCATTAGATGACCGCGCATACACTATTATTTTGCTTGTTAAATTTTTCCTGAACGGTAAAAATTTTTTCATCGGTGAACAAAATTTTTCTGTGCAAGTTATCAGCGTGTTTCACCAAAAGACGTTTGCATTTTTCAATCCTAATTTTTTTTTAAAGCTGCAGTCAATAAATGTCCGGTACGTCGTTTGAAAGTCCCAAGTCTTTTAATGATTCGACTCATTAACTTTTGTGTAAATATCGGTATTGTCCATCTTAGGATTTATATACGGAAGGGGAAGGATTTAATACCTTTTTGGGTTTTCCTTTTTTATTGATCGTGTTGAATTTTTTACTTTAAGTTCGGAGAAAATATTTTGAAGCTGATGTGATAAGTTTGGCTAGTTTGGTATCAGAATGGTTAGTTAACACTAAGTACTTATAGGTCTTGCTTGGCGAATATTCAATTTTACCTTTTTAAAAATAAATCAATTTGTACTTAAAAATGTTAAAATTCGTTTGATAAAATTTCAACCTTTTTTCGGATCAAATTTACAAAACTCCGACTCCACAGCCCTGAATTTATTACATCTAAATAGTGTAGCGCATCAAAATTGCATTCTTGGACCTGACCCGTTCCCTTTTTTGGTACTTTCCTCACAAATACATTTTATTGCAATTGGCAGTTGTTTAACATCTTCAACATTATTTAAATGATATCTCCGATTTCAATTGAAACCCCGTTTAAAGAATATATTTATTAACAAGGAGATATCCCTTATAAAGGGTGTTCTAATCACAATACAGGATCTTAATTGTGAGGCATACATTAACGTCAAGTTTTTTGCCCAACTTAATTTGACCTTTCTTTCAGTGTTTGATAAATTCTTCCATGGAGAGGAACACATTTGAGCAGCGCGTTCAGGTTTTTGGAGCCTTTTACGAAAATGGACGTTCAAATCAAAATGCATTTCGTGCACTTCGCGAGTTTTTTGGTCAGCCAAGTTTGTCCACATTCGGAGAAACTGTGCGCCAATTTCAGCATACTGTATCTGTAGGAAATTTGAAAACACCTGTGTGTGCCTGGTGTTGTCCCGTCTGCCATCAGGGACCACACGCAGAAAAAATGTATGGTTGGGGTAACAATATTCGAAGAGCATTATACTATTGTTGGTTATATGGTTGTGGCACAACAATATTATGAACATCACAACAATAGTATGGTCCACACACAACCATACAATGATCCCCATAACAATATTATGGTCCTCACAACAATAGAATTATTCACACACAACCATACTATGATCCCTACAACCATATTATTATTAACATTCAACCATACTATGATCCCCACAACCATATTATGGTCCTCATTACCATAGTATGTTTAACGTACAACCATAGTATGATCCTCACAACCATAGTATGACTTACACACAATCATACTATGATCCCCAACATTTTTTGTAAAGATTGGGTAAAGTTTTTATTTAACAATAGAGAATTTTATTAAGTAAGTTATGTAGTAATAGGATTGATTTATTGAAAAGTAAAAAAAAAGTATTTATTAAAAATATTTCAGTTATACTAATTCGTAGTTTGTTTGGAAAAAATTTAATTATTTTTACTATTATTGCGTATGATTCGTAAAAATAACATTGTCAAACTAAAAAAAGTACAATTTTGCCGGTATGAATGCCGTAATCATGTTATTGTTAACATAAAAGCCAGAAAACAATACTTTTGTTCCACCAACCATATTTATTTTGTTGCTACAAAAATATTTTCATTTTTAAATTTGGCAACAATGCTATTGTTACATTTCAACAATATTATTATTTCCGCAATCATACTATGTAATGTCAAATTGAAATTCAAAAAACAATACTATGGTTGCGACTACCATACTTTTATTGCAGAGAACATACTATTGTTGCCGTGACCATATAGAAACCATATCTTTTCTCTGCGTGCACATGACGTGCTGCACCTCGTTTATTGTCTGGCCAAGCCCACTCAGCTGACCCACAGGTCTCTTTAGACGCATCCGGTTCAAATGGCGCGTTTCCTTCTCCTGGATACAGAAGCAGATCCCCCATAGACAAATAAGACCTACAATGTCACAGATTATGTTATTACAACAACAACCTCGACTCGTCATCGTGCCCAACAATTGAACATCTCACAAGCATCACTAATGCGAATTTTGAATAAAGATTTTAATTTACACGCTTACAAGGTTTACTTACGAGACCTTAATATCAAAACTTAACAAAGAAAATCATCTTCAGGGACGAGGCACACTTTCACCTTTTGGGCAAATGATAATCCACAAGTGACAAAGAGTAACTTTTTGGTGTGGTTTATGGGCTGGTGGCGTCATCAGGCCGTACTTCATCGAAAATGCGGTCGACCGAGCACTAACCGTGAATTCTGTGCGATATCGCGAGATGACTACGGACTTCTTGTGGCCACAAATTGAGGATAAGAACTTGGACGATAAGTTGTTCCAACAGGGTGGTGCCACTTGGCACACAGGCAACGAAACAATGGCCATTGTCCAAAAATAGTATATTGGATTTACACTGCGGTTTCCGTCCGATACATCTATACGACATCGTTTTTATGTGGGCGGTATTAGAAAAATTGACTTATATGCCTTTTCTGACCAAAGTGTAGAGATTAACAGAAATATGCATCACAGGGGCTCACACCCAACCCCTAACGCAGGCCTGGAGACTATTATTTTACCACTGAATATACTGGACAGACAAATGGTGACGATATTGGCAATCCGCCTCATGACAATTATCACTATTATGTCATAGATTTGTTGGCCATAAACGATTTTAGCTGGCATCTCAAAACGTCCAAGGACATTATGATGCCTTCGAATGTCTCAAAAAGTGCGTAGACATAACGAAAGTTTCTAAGGTCCATGCACATTAGGAACTCTTAATGTCAATTATAACATTTACAAACTTGACTATTAGACTCTATTTGATTTCCGTACACAGAAATATTGTAAGGATGCTGCAGATGCTGACAACTCTGCCGAACCCGTAATCTACACTCTTTAGCGATTCTTGGAAACATGAATTTATACCAAGGTTGCTAGGACTTAGTTGATTAAAGAAAGATTAGCTAGGCATAGAAAGAAAAGAAATGTAAAATAAATTGCTCTCTTATTGAATAAAACACGAGTATAACATCAAACCAGAGAATGATTGCTGGATTTTAGTCTGAAAAGGCCTCTAGCACCTTTTCAGACTGACAGAAAAACAGTACTTTTTAGGATGTTACCGACAAATGATTTGCAACTCAAATTTTTGTACATAGCGAAAACAAGCATAAAAAACTTGTTTTGTTAGTCGTTTTTTCTCTCTTTTTCGTATACACAGCCCCTGTGCAAATTTAAGATCAAATTTCTAACACAAGAAATATACCACGCAAACTTTACAAGTTTGGTCTATGCAAAAACTTCGACTAGAAAAGAAACCGGATGCACTGACAAAAAAACGGAATGTAATCCCTAATCTGTATCTATGTTAACTCAATTGTATACTCTTTCACCTGTTCACAAGTGCATTATATGTATGTGTCTAACATCTGTATAGAATTTAGTTTTATGTAACAATCATTCTCGTACCAAATTCATGTGTATACACTTGTCCATATTGTTCATGGGTGGTCCAATCGACGGTCGCCGTGGTTTTATAAAATCTGCACATCAACAGTTTGGTCTAGTCAATGTATGAGCAACAACTGTGGGCAAATAAGCATTGCATATTATTGCCATTTGGAGTTTTAAATTTGTAAAATACTTTTATGGAATTTTGAATATTTCAGTGAAATTTGAAATATAACTACGGTTTTTTCACACCAGCAAGTTTCAGAGAAAATAATTGGTTTCGTCGAAAACAATTGATTTCTGCAAATATATAAATGTATTGAAATGCCACTGCATGACGATGGGAATATTGTGAACATAAATACTCCAATTAGAATTTAGTTTTCACTAGAAAACAAAAAATTCATGTAGTTCTGATAAAAAAATAGAAAATAAAAAAATATGCACTTAAATTTTTTTTTTATTTTCGGAAACTTTGGCTTTTAATCGGAACGGAGTCATTCGAACCAGCTCCATCTAAATTTCACCCAACTCCCCTGCCCTAACACAATTTGAATAGTCCTCAAATGCCAGCTATGTTTTAAATACTGATACATAAATGCTCTTGTTTCGAAAATGTTAAAAATACATAAATTCAATAAACTTGTGGATGTCCAACCCTCTCTGTGTATGTACATGTTTTATCTGCGAATATATCACTGCACTCCTCAAAGTTTAATTTCAAATCGAGTTAAATAATTACAAAACACATCTGTGTTTGCGCATAATTAATATTGTTATGGAAAATATGCAATGTTGATACAACTAATTAATTAATTATGTACATGCATAATGATAAAGAGCTGTACCATTACGAATATTTGTTCAAAATTTAATTTTATTTAAGTATTCTTAAATTTAAATTGCATTTACAGAAATTTGCTTATATACTTTATGATATTGGCAAATTGTTGTTGTTGTGACAACAATATATTCTTTGAGTGTTTGTTCTGATCATTTGTTTGTTCTGATCATTTGTTGTTATTACTTTTGATAGAGGAATTACTCCACAAACTAATAAGATCAGGTTTGTTGTTGTTTATCATAGAGGGAAGGAAAAGTAAGTAAGTCTGTTTTGAAGTCATGTTCGTCTGTAGGGGATATCCTGGTGAGAGAAACGCTTTGGACTGGATGCGTCCAAAGAGACCTGGGCGTCAGTCGGACAATTAAAGTGGTGCAGCACTTCATGCGGAGCGTTTCCATCAATTTGCGCCTAATTCGAATTGAGGCTGCTCTCCATTTACATCTAAGCTGAGCCATAACCACGCGCGTCTGCCGAGGTAGCGTCTTCTCCTCTGGAGAACTCTTCAGGGGTTTTCCCCTAGAACTACATTCAGGCTATAGCTGGATACTGCTGCTGTGACTTTATCAGCGTGAATGGCGTTCAGACCCGCCTGATAGTTTCGATGATCTACAGGAAATCTTTTGTACCGCTGGACTTCTCTCTCTAGATCATGACGATCGTACCTGATCTCCCTGCGCGAAGGCATCCTGTCCCGAAGTTGGTGGTTGGGTTGACTACTGCGAAGAAACCCAATCTGATACTTTAAGAAAACAAAAAGTTGTGTCTGCGGACGGTATGGACCTTCGTCTCCTCGTGTACTTAGTAGGGACATAAATACTGTTACACACGTTTTATGCTGTAAAATAAAAAGTACTGAATGTTTTTGGACCAACTATTTTTTAATATTTTTATTAATGTATATTGTATCCAAAAAGAATCTACTTATTCGAAATGTCCGCCTTTTGCCACACACACGCCTGGCCAATCGTCAATAGCTGCACGAACCATTTCCATTGGAGAATTGGCCACAGCTCGAATCAAAGCCGTCTTAAGAGATCCAATGTTGGGGTATCTTTTGTGACAAACCTTATCCTCTAAAACCGTCCACAATTTGTAATCCAATGGGTTCAAATCTGGACTGCCTGAGGGCCATTCTTCAGAGGAAATGAACGCTGGCAAATTGTTTCGAAGGCAGGCCTGGGACGTTTTAGCCTTATCTGCCGGCGCAGAATCCTGGTAGAAAGTCCATGGCTGGTTTTGGAACAGGGAATTGCTAAGGGGCTTCACAACAGCTTCCAAAACGGTTTCTTGGTAAACTTTTGCCGATGTTTTGACTCCTTGTGACTGAAGCTGGGTGATGACCCTTTTCCACCCTTGGGATCAGTTCAGATGCTTCCTTAGATGACCGCGCATACACTCTATCATTTTGCTTGTTAAATTTTTCCTGAACGGTAACAATTTTTTCATCGGTGAACGAAATCTTCTGTGCAAGTTATCAGCGTGCTTCACCAAAAGACGTTTGCATTTTTCAATCCTATTTTCTTTTAAAGCTGCAGTCAATAAATGTCCAGTACGTCGTTTGAAAGCCCCAAGTCCAAAGTCTTAATGATTCGACTCGTGGACTTTTGTGTGATATTCATCTCACGGGCCATGATTTTCTGTTTTCCGAGCGGATTTCTGTAAATTCTTGATTTTACGGCTTTGATGACATGCGGTGTTCGAACAGAGCGTGGGCGACCCGACCGGTGGCGGTTTTTTACATCTCCAGTCTCCTCAAACAGTTTTATGCATCGGTAGACGGGCATGCGGCTAATCCCTAGTGGCCGAAGCGTTTTGAAAATATCGCTTTTTTCATTTCGAACTTCAAAGCGCTATTACAGCGATACGGTTCTCATTATCTGACCACTCCATGATGAAAGTTGAAATAATTTTAAAAACCCGTTACAGACTAACACTATTGAGTTTAGTTTCCAAAACCCATATGACATTAACGGGGTATGTTCAGTTATACTATTGAAATGGGTGTGTTCAATGTTGTAACATTATTTACGTCCCTACAAAGTAGATGGTTCTCAGAAAACATAAGGAGACACCCTGTTGATGTTTTTAGGGCGGAATTCAGGCAAGTCTGATTTTTTTTCCTTTGCGTCGTACTTACGCTCGCCGACCACACCGGCGCTGCGTAGTTCCCGAGTTAACGCTTTATAAGAGGTCAACAAGGTTTATTGTTAAGCTCCCCAAGTATTGGCGGCTAGTGACTTAAGGTTCCTTAAGCTTATCGCAGATAGCTGTAGCATGTGCAGAAGATCAAAAGGATTATGGGGTAGTTGGCAGTCGGCGTGGTTGACGGCATCGACTTTCACATTAAGTTACAACCGCGCCTCTACGGTACCTGGAGTAAACATTGCGGCTGATGATTTGGAGGTGGATATTTTAAAATTCCTCGCAATGAAGAAGCGTGCTAAGACACTGAGGTAACAGTTGATTTTCTCGCATATCTTCTTTAGGTCCTGACGCCAGAATGGTGAAATCATCAGTGTATGACGCAATTTCAATGCCGTCTGGTGGTGCAGGAATTTCATAGAGGTAGAGGTTAAACAGTGCCTGAGATATCACCCACCCTTGGGTACTCCCTGTTTACCTCTACGGGGCTTCAACTTCCTGTCTATAAACTCTACATACACACAGAAAACAGATCCGTCGCCAACCGAATGATTGAGATTACACGCACCTCGAGTATTCCATCAGTACAACCGAATGTTAGTTAGTGTAACATGCTAAGAATTTTGAACCTACAAAGGAGAATTTTTGGGTCAAAAAATCCACTACCACACTTGTTCAACGAAAAAAATAAAATTTCGGTCAGAGGCAAAAACTGTCTGTGAAAATATAGAAATACTTTATGTACCCATAGGGAGGGTTATAAGAGGAAAAAAGTGGAAGGATGATTTTTACTGGAACAAAATTAGTTAATCGATTGGCTTACTCATAGTCGAATAGTACATAATATAACAATACCATTAAACAACCCGTTTTTTTGATTATAATGAAGTTTTAGTTATCATAACTAATAATTGGTTACAACAACGAAATGTTTGCAAAGCTATCGGTTGCCACAACCACCAATTGTGTCAACTAAATACCCTTTAAGTATAGCACGATGATCATATTTATCATCATGTGGTTTTTCGAACGGAATATCCAATACGAATATAAACATTTAGTGATTGCAACCGAGATTACTCTTGGACAACCGAATTATTGTATTTCCAACCGATTTCCAACTATTTTTTGCTCTGTGTGTATGACTGGCTCCAATACATATATTTTACGACCCAGCGTTTTATTCTAGGCGGAATAGACGTTATTGATATGTTCTCGAACAGAGTGGCATGATTGACCGTGTCGAAGGCCATTGCAAGGTCAAAAGCCGAGAGGACCGTCCTGTAGTCTAAAATTCTCCTCTGCTTTCGTGTTTCGGAAACTAAGTGAGTAGCTAACGACAGATTGAGCACTTCCGAGGTATCCCAGATATTCAACATCAGCATTGAGATTCCGTCCGGATCCAGCTCCTTTGATGACTTTGCGCTGCGGATGACGTGGGCAACTTCGCCAACGGCAGATTGTGGCAGTGCCTCTTCGACTCGGAGAACGCAGATACGACTCAATACTCCCTTTTTCACCTTGGTTTTAAATAAAAAGGTGGTTAAAATAACGCGCGCACCGCTTCGGATCTGTTCTGTCTCCTAACGTGACGTCCACAAAATTGTGGCAAATTGTGGTAGTGCCTCTTCGACTCGGAGAACGCAGATACGACTCAATACTCCCTTTTTCACCTTGTCGCTCTCAGGGTTTTAAATACAAAGTTGGTTAAAATAACGGGCGCACCGCTTCGGATCTGTTCTTCTAACAGTTTACCAATTCCGAAACTTTAGTTGCACTGCTTTAATTGAAAAAGCCATTTGTTCCGCTTATAGTCGTTGACCAATCTATTGAACTCAGACTAAATACCCTTACTCTAGGGTCAAAAGGGTTGGAGCGACGAATCTCGTGACGCTCATCTGCGAGTCCCGTTGCCTCTGCTGGATAATTTGGTCGTATGGTTGAATATGGCGAGCGGCTGCTGCGTTGATGATGGCCCGAACTTCCGACGGAATGAAAAGATTACTAAAGCTGCGATTGGATGTTTTTCTGGGGACACCATAGTCGGATAGTTATCTGTCATTTCATCCAAATCCAAAACTTCAAATTAATCAATTTTTGTTGGTCTATTTCATTAATTTAAGAGAATAGGAGTTAAAAAAAATGTTTGATGGTTGAAACCTCAGTGCATTATGTTAAAAACTTTAATACTTTTTTGTTTATTATTTTTTTTTACTGCATATATCATTGGGCCAGTAGTAAGGCCCAATGATATATGTATGCACTTGTGATCCCACACAATACTGTAAACCAAACGGGTGCAATTGGCGTTGATGAATGGCTCTTGGAGTTTCAGAACTCAAGAAAATGTTACAGCGCATAGAGAAAGGGACCTAAGGGTAAAAAAAAATAATTTTTTTGATGTGGACAGCATCTGAGCATCGAATGAGACCGATCCCATGCCCCAAAAGTGTTCCCTCCCAGAGATATGCGCGTTTTATGAAAGTGATGGTACACCAAAGATACACGTATTTAAATCTTTAAAATGGCTCTCCTGAACAAAACTGGTTTTTACCCTTAGGTCCCTTTCTATTTTGCGTGTCACAGTTCTTCTTATCAAAGCCATTTAAATGAAAATGAGCTTCATCACTCATAATGAAATTTTCAATAAAGTTTATTTTATTTCTTTCCTGCTATTAAAATTCAACTACAAAATTTAGATTTTTCCAATTATCTGCGGGTTTTATATCTTGCACCGTTTGCACCTTACAGGGTATAAGAGTAAATCTTTTTATTTAAATGGGCCGTAGTGACGTACGCGACATTCCTAGCTGAGCAGAACGCCTTCTGGCAGATGTTTCTGTTTCGTTAACACTTTGCTGTACTCGTTCAATATTTTTTCGCAGTTCGAATTAAAAGTGATCTACCGGTTCGAGTCTACCGGTTAGTGATGACGATCAACTTAGCAACGAATCATCGCTTCAGAGGGCGAATTCTGACGTTTAAATGTCGACAATATGCTCTTTGCTATAAAATAATTGGTCGCTGATTTAAATTATAAAAAACTATTATGTTTAGCTCGTTTGTTTTATTTCGGTCTGTTGCTTTTACACATTGAACAGGGATAACAATTGCAGCAAGGCTTTCTGAAGAGGGTTGTCACGGACCCGAAATCATGATAAAAGTAGTGTGCAGCCACGAAAATCAATGTCACTTTGCCATTTTTGTTAAAAACTTGTCTTCTATTTAAATATAGATGCAAGAGGTCTTGAGCCGGTTTAATCCCTGTTCAATGTGAAAAAACTATTATTTTGGTTCTTTGTGCAGTTGTGAATCTCTCCAACTTTTGGCCCACCCTGTTTATAGGGTCGGGTCAACGTCTCCCAACGTGGTAGCCTAGGCAAAATGAAAATAAGCTAGCTTTGATTGGAAGCCGTATGTATAGACGCATTAAACTTCTTATAAATAGGCGTAATTATTTGGCCCTAATGCGCTTTGTGATCATTTCATTTTAAGAACACCCAAAATTATACTTTTTCCCAGTTTGCTTATATTCTGGTTCTATTTAGCTGTCATGTGTCTGAGCATCAATTCAATATTTCTAAATTTTTCAAAATAAATGCATGTCCGAAATTGCAATAAACGAGCTTTAGTAAGTCCATATTTAAGCGTGTTCTTTTACCATGCCAAACTTTTTTTTAAACCTCTAGGAGCCATTACAGATGCTCAATTGTGTTGACGATCGGTCCAATTCTTTGGTCGTAAATGCGATTTTTTAAGGCACGCTCAACCATACTATGATCTCCACAACCAAATTATGATCCTCACAACTATATTTTCTTTCACATGCAACCATAGTATGATCCTCACAACCATAGAATGATTCACACGTAACCATATTATGATCCCTACAACCATAGTATGATTTACGCTCAACCATGCTATGATCTCCACAACCATATTAGTATCATTAACCATGTTTTCTTTCACATGCAACCATAATATGATACTCACAACCATAGTACGATTCACACGCAACAATATTATGATCCCTACAATCATAATATGATTCCACTCAACCATACTATGATCCCCAAATTTGTTTTATAGTATTGGGTTATGTTATTATACAACATTAGAGATTCTTATTCAGCATTTCTTTTTAAATTAGTTCATAGCCAGATTTGAGACAATGTTTCTTTTGAACATTTTATTAAACATGCAAAGAAAAAACATGGTTACTCCATGGTCACGGCAATAATATGTTCTCCACAATAAAAGTATGTTCTTCGCAACCATAGCATTGTTAACTGAATTTATTTTTGACAATAGTATAATTGCTGCAATATTAATATTGTTGAAATGTATTGCTAAATTTAAAAATAAAAATATGTTTATAGCAACAATTTAATATGGTTGGTGCGACAGAAATATTGTGTTTTGCATTTTATATTAACAATAATATGATTACGGCAATCATACTGTATGATTGTAATTTTTCTTCATATAAATATGCTTTTAGGAACAAATGTTATTGGTACGGATCTATGCAATAATAGTAATTTTTTATCGAAATTAAATTTTTTAAAAAAAAGCTGCTTTTGCTTTGTTTAACTGAAATATTTTTAATAAAAACGCTTACGTTTATTTAAACGTATTTTTTCTACTGTAAAATAATTCACTCCTATTTTTTTAAATTTAATGCATTTTTGAATAATTTTCATTATTCAAATCTATTGTTGACAACTTAAACCAATTCTAATAAATAATATTGGGGATCAAATCTATTGTCGACAACATAAACAAATTCTAATAAATTATATTGATGTTCACAGTATAATTGTGTGTGATCATACTATGGATGTACGGATCATAACATGGTTGCGTGTGAATCATACTATGGTTGTGAGGATCATACTATGGTTGTATATGAAACATACTATGGTTGTGAGGATCATAGTATGGTTTTGGAGATCATAGTATGGTTTTGGAGATCATAGTATGGTTGAGTGTGAATCATACTATGGTTGTGGGGATCATAGTATGGTTATGTGCGAATCATACTATTGTTGTGAGGATCATAGTATGGTTATGTGCGAATCATACTATTGTTGTGAGGATCATAATATTGTTGTAGCATAACCATATACCTAACAATAGTATTATCCTCCTCGAATATTGTCACCACAACCATACTTTTTTTCTGCGTGAAGAAATAAAAATATATTCAACAGGCAGTCGCAAAGACTTTTAGTTGCAAGCAGTGGTGACTGCAGGGGATGAATGATTCTTAACCATCCGTAGACCCCAATGATGAACGTGATTAAACCATGACGAATGGCTATACGAGTACTTATTTACTTAAGTGCAAGCAGATTTTAAATAAACGAGAACCAGTCGGCAGAAGAGTATTCACCGAACAAAGGAAACACAACAAAAATCCCTCTCACTGCCTTCCGCTTGTTGTTGTTTTTATAATGAACAACAACCATGCACTGAATCGTGTGTGTGTATGTTTTTTTTGGTATACCAATACAATACACATACATGCATAGTCTTTAAAACCTGTTATGCTTTGCTCATACTCTCAACCATACAGTATGATTGACGTAAATCTTTAACAACAACACTTTTGTCGCACCAACAATATTTGCATGGTTGCTTCAACCATATTTTCAAAATATTTTCTAAATTTAGCAATAATAGTATTGTTACATTTCAACAATATTAATATTGCCGCAATCATACTGTTGTCAAAATAAAATTCAGAAAACAATGCTATGGTTGCGACAAACATGTTTTTTTTGTAAAGAATATAATATTGTTGCCGTGACCATATAATAACTATATCTTTTCACTGCTTGTGCCCATTTGTCCATTTTTACCAATACGTAGTCTAGAATTATGGCCAAACTATTTGCCGGTCGGTCAATTAGTTTTACCATAAATTTTATATTTATAAGGGGGTATGGCACCGCCCGCTGTTTCCCCGAGATGTGTTTCGAGCCGATATCATAAGTTCCAAATATCAACGTCATATCTCAAACAGTTCATGAGATATTGCATTCTTAAGACTCAGTTCTTGTGAGGTTAATATTTTTACCTCTTGGTCGATTTTCAATACCAGCTGTTTCAGTCCATTAACACATATTTCTGCATGATTTTAGCCACCTAACTTCAATAATGCGACTTGTAGTTTGCCTTTAACAGATAGAAAGACGGACATGGCTAGATCTTCTTGGAATTTTTGGACAATTCAAAATTCCAGAAATATGGGATCTCCTACCAGTATTTTAATGTGTATTTATTTCAAAGTGAATATAACCACAATTCTATGTTGGAGGGCATAAAGACCTAGGCACACTAAAGTTTTTTTTCTTGCGCTGCTTTTTTCTTTACTTCAGTTTGTTCAGGTTTCTAAACTTCAATGGTTTACTGCCGGAAGTTAGAGAACACGCAGCGTAAGAAAAAGGCTTCAGTGTTTAAATGTTTGGCAATAATACTATTGTTACTTCTCAACAATATTAATATTGCGGCAATCATACTATTGTCAAAATTGAATGTCATCCCAATCTGATAAAACTGTGGTGCTGGCGAGTATTCTTATATATTTGTACATCCGAGATTGTAAAACTCTTTCAGAATATATATACTTTACGAGGGCGACCGCAAAAGTAACTGGCCTAACATAAAAAGAACCGTTTTTTTGGAACTATTATTATTTATTTTTAACATAATCTCCTTCCAACTCAATACACTTTATCAAACGTTTTTCAAGTCTTTAATTCCATCCGAAAAATAAGATTTTTCAAGACCTTCAAAATATGCCTCAGTTTCAGCAATAACCTCACTTTTGGACGAACATTTTTTGTCACCGAGAAATTTTTTAAATTTGAAAACAAGAAATAATCAGAAGGAGCTAAATCTGGACTATATGGTGGATGCAGAGCAATTTCAAATCGTAATTCGGCCAGTTTTTGTTGAGTTAAAAATGCAGTGTGTGAAGGAGCATTATCTTGATAAAAAATAACTTTTTTTTTCTAAATGCGGTCGTTTTATCTTGATTTCTTCGCTCAACCGATCCAATAATGCACAATAATATTCAATATTTATAGTTTTTGCTTTCTCAAGATAATCAATAAATATTATATCCCTTGCATCCCAAAATACTGTGGCCATTACTTTTCCTGCTGACTTAACAGTTTTCGCCTTCTTGGGACCACTTTTACCAGCTTCTATCCATTGTTTTGACTGTTCTTTGCATTCTGGGATGTAGTGATGGATCCATGTTTCATCAACAGTTATGAATCGGCGCAAGAACTCTATTGGATTACGTTGATAAATCACTAAAAGCTCCTCGGAATTGGTCCAACGGACGATTTTTTGGAGCAAAGTCAACGAATGCGGCACATATCTTGCGGATAGCTTTTTCATGTGGAGTTCATCATGTAAAATACTCCAAACTTGTTTTTCGTGTATTTTAACAATATCAGCAAGTTCTCTGAGCTTTATTCGTCTATCTTTAGTCACCTCATAAAATATTTTTCTAATGTTTTCAATAGTAGTAGCAGTTTTCGGTCTTCCAGAGCGATGTTCATCTTCCGTACTTGAACGACCCATTGTAAATTGTTGAACCCAGGATTTCACGGTGGAGTATGATGGTGCATTATCACCATGAACAGAATCCAATTCATCTTTGATTAATTGTGGCGTATAACCTTTCATATAAAAGTGTTTAATTACCGCACGAAACTCTTTATTTTCCATTTTTCAAAAATTATAAAACTTGTTTACTTCAATCACCTGTAACAAAGAAAATAATCATTAAATATTTCGGAAATTTTGACAGATGGCTTATAAAAAAAATTGCTTTTAAAAAACAAACAAAAAGTTGCTAGTAAAACAGAAAATGTGCCAGGCCAGTTAGTTTTGCGGTCGCCCTCGTATGGGATCTTCGACCAGTATTTCGATTGTTGCAAACGAAATGACAAAGTGAATATAACCTAAATCCTGTAATGGAGGGTACTCAAATAAAATGTCATCCTAAACGGAAAAAAAACTATAATCTTGTCAAGCATATTTTTTTACATCCGAGATTTTTTATGGCAAGAAGCCGTAAACTCAAATACACCTTATTTTAATGATCTATTACAAACACAACTTAAAGTAGAGACTCAATGCCATAATTTTTATTTTTAAACCACTGTGCGGTGGAGGATAAAAAATCAATTTATAAACATATCAAAAAAATTACTTTTTGAAGAAACTCAATAATATTTACAGAATGTTACAGTGTCATTTCTAATTAAAAGACGAACACGTCCTACATTCCCAAATGGTACAAAATCACTTTTACACGTGTCTATCGGGAATTCACTAAAAAATACAAATAACGAAATTGCATTTATAATGTAATTTTTGATACAGACACAAAACTTAGTCTGGCCAATTGTCAATTATATTTATTTATCTGTAGCCTCATTTGTTTGTTTAGTTGATTTTCATTTGTTTCCCACTAATTTGCTCATTGAAAGTCCACCAATGATTGAGTTGGGCACTGCAACATACGAGTAAACAAATTAGAATAATTGAAACGAAAAATTGTTAATTCACATGAATGTGTCATACGTGCGAACGATTCTATTTCTGATGGGACACACAATTACTGACTATAGTGTGGTGGGACATTTTGAAATTTTTGTTTTGAAAGTGCCATCAACTGGTGAATAATAAATAGTAAAAACTCCGAATTCTGTGTGTGCTATGGAATAACTGGAGCGTCCGTCCGATCATAATCAACGCTCACTACCTCCACACCGTATAGGAGTTTATTAAAACAAGTTTTGCAAATATTTACCTGATTAAGTTTTTAAACAAATAAGTGGCGTCATCATTAGACAATTACGATGTCTGTCCTTCTGTTGAATATACGTACGATTACAGTTTTGTTCAGGGATGCAAAATGCAACAAATAATTTATTTAAGAATCAAATACAACTGGGCATTTCCTTAGAAGATGAACTCAATTGGCACTTTCTGTTATCAAATGGCTTAACTATTGGTAAATTGTGTTGATTTTCTGCTGTTCCAAGTTAAAGACTCAAAATACAAGTATATGGTTTCAATAGTTAGGATTAGATCATGTTAACTAACGAGTTGATATTTAGAAAGCTTGTGCAAAAATACAAAAACACAAATAGAAGTTAAAACCATAACATGGAAAACGAATTGTGACGAGAATACTTATAATTAAAAGATCTCCAAAATTGTACTTTTATAGTTTTACTGCAGTCTTTGAAAAACCACAAAAAAACTTTTAAAAAAAGCTAAAGTCGTGCGTGGCCGTCTTTGGATATTACGATATATGTGGCTCTTAGAGCTACAGAAATAAATCGTTTGAACATACATGTATGGACGCTTTATCTACGAGTACATCTGAACTGATTTTCTTAGTTTACATGATCATCTTTATTTCATAATATTTGTTGTACAGATGTAAATTATCTTAGGTAACTAAGAGGTTAGAAAGTTTATATCTTTTCTGCTTTATTATACTTACATATAAAGGGTGGTTAAATTTTAAGGGCCGATGTTGATTTTGAATAAAACACAAACTATTTCGGAAAGTATTGTCATTTCTTTTTATTATGATAATATTGGTATGGTTCAATTATGTATGGAACAAAATATCGACCAAACGGCCGCCGCGACCTCGGCGACACACCTCCATCCGATGGTCCAAATTTTCGATGACGCTAAGGAATAATTGAGGTTCTATGCAGTTAATGTGCCGAATTATTTGATCCTTTAGCTCTTGAATTGTTGCTGGCTTATCGACGTACACCTTTTCTTTCAAATAACCCCAAAGAAAGTAGTCCAACGGTGTCAAATCTCATGATCTTGGCGGCTAATTAACATCACCACGATGTGGGATAACACGCACGCAGAAAAAAAGTATGGTTGCGGTGACAATATTCGAAGAGGATGATACTATTGTTGGATATATGGTTGTGGCACAACAATATTATAATCCTCACAACAATACTATTATTCACACACAACCATACTATGATCCTTACAACAATAGTATGATTCACACTATACCATACAATGATCTCCACAACCATACTATGATCCTCACAACAATAGTATGTCCCTCATACAACAATAGTATGCCCCTCATACAACCATAGTATGATCATCACAACCATAGTATGATTCACACGCAACCATACTATGATCCCCACAACCATAGTATGAATCACTCAACCATACTATGATCCCCAAAATTATTTATTAGGATTGGGTAATGTTGGTATTCAAAAATAGAGATTTTTATCAAGCAAGTTATTATAAATTGCATTACAATTAGTTCATAGCCAGATTTGAGGCCATGTTTTTATTGAACATTTCATTCAAGAAACAAAAATATATATTGCAACGGTAGTCGAAAATACTTTTATTTGTCAGCAGGGCTGAATGCTTCTTCACCATCCGTAGACAATAAATTTAAAACAACAATACTTTTGTTGCACCAACCATGTTTATATGGTTAAATGCAGAAAACAATACTATGGTTGCGACGAACATACTTTTATTGCGGAGAACATAATATTATTGTCGTGACCATATACTAACCATATTTTTTCTCTGCGTACGGCCATTGAATTTGTCGCGCACATATCGTCCACATCCATATCTTCTAATACGGGTTCGTTATCATCTCAGTTAGCGAACACCATTTACAGTAACTACCTGGCCGGCCTCATTTTGGAAATAATACCTCCAGATGATGCCGCCAACCCATAAACCACACCAAACAGTCACTCTTTGTGGGTGCATTGTTTTTTCGACAATAACTCTTGAATTATCAATCGCCGAAATGCGGCAATTCTGCTTATTGACGAATCCAATGAGGTGAAAATGTACCTCATCACTGAAGATGATTTTCTTCGAAAATTGATCATCCACTGTTGCCTAACTTTAACGCGTTGCTCGCTTGTGTATCTTTCCATGGTTCAAATTGAGTTAGTCGGAAATTGAGAAATACAAATGAAATGCAGAAAAAAACTTGACGTTAAGGTGTGGTTCACATTCAACATCGGCTGTTAAAATTTAACCACCCTTTATTTATTATGTTTTTATAATCAGTTTCAAAACATAAAATTATCGTTTAAAGGACAATTTAAATTTTGTTCTTTTGGTACTAGTATGACTCCTAAGTATTTTATTTTCTCATCCCATTGAATTTCAGTATTCCTGGGCGGTAAACATCTTTGGGGAATACAACACGGCTTACTTCTTCGCGAAAAATAAATTGCTTGCGGTTTTCGAACATTTACTCGAATATTCCATTTCGAGAAATAGTTTTCCACAACTCGTAGTGTTGATTTCAGGCTAGTTATAACGTCTTCAGCGTATGTGTAGGAATTAAGAATTGCCGTATCATCTGCAAAAATTGAGACACAGTCATCGAAAGAAGGAAAATCAGAGGTAAAAATCTTATATTACAGCAGCGAGGGGCAGGAACCTATGTGCACTTTCAAAGTTCTTTCTTTCAAAAAACATTGTATTATATAAATTAGTTAATTTAGGAAAGGATGAGGAATAATTTTGTATATAAGAGCTTCGTGACAAACTGAATACTCGTATCGAGAAGAATCATTCTGGTAGATTTCCCCTGATTAAAGATGGATTTTATAATATTTGAGGTTCGTTTTAAGGGATGTGTTGTACAAATTCCATTTCTAAACCCATATTGATGATTTGGGATTATGTTTTTGATGTCATTATACTTATAGTTTGTAATTTTATCTTCCAGAACTTTACTAATAGATGATAACAGACTAATAGGCCGGTATGAGAAAGGCGCAACCGATTATTTGCGATTTTAATAGCGTCCTTCATCGGAGCAAAAACTAACGTGTATCAAATTTCATTAAGATTGGATGTAATATGTGGCTTCTAGAGCTAAAGACAAAAAAATCGGAAAAACATGTATGTATGGGAGCTATATCTAAATCTGACTCGATTCCCTTCTATTTCATAGGCCCAAACAACTTACGTGTGCCAAATTTCATAAAATCGGATGAACATATAAGTGGATGTTATATCTCAATCTGAACGGATTTTCTTTAATTTCAATAGCGTCCGCCCTGTTCCTTAAAACTTACTTCTGCCAAGTTTGAAGAAAACCCGACAACAACTGCGACCTGTAGTTTGATTACAAGCTTTAGATGTACGGACGGACAGATAGATACGTTAAATGAAATCAGATAGTTATTCTGAGTCGATCGGGACACTTAAAGGTGCGACTAGCTCAAATATTTTTCGTAGTTATAAACATTTGCCATGAATCTAAATTTTAATAGAAGCATGTTCCATAGAGTAGTAAATTCCTGATTAAAGTTCGTTATAATATTTAACTGGCCGTAACTACAGCAGGTAATTACAGAGACAGCAAATGCATTGATATAACCTGTGTAAAATACATTGGATCCGATCAGGATATTTTTCACTTCTAAGGATAGTTTGTTGCTGGAATTGCATTAGAACATTGCACAGATTTTGCATAGTATATAGTATAAGTTCAAACGTTAATTAGCAATAATTCATACATTATTTAGAACAAAATTAATGATTTACATTAATTACGAAAAGGAAGATCTAAGATATAAATAAAGCAGTTCACTTGCTTTCTTTACTTACTCTTTTATTGATAATATTTTGCATTGCCTTATTTGAAATATACCACGGTGCTTGCGTGATTAGCCTTAAGGGTTGTATTGGTATCTATCAAGGACATAAATTTTTGATTTAACTGCTGGATACCATATGACCAAACTAGTTTTAGTATTGCTTAATAAATTTGTAATTTGTTTCTTATAATCACCAAGGTTTTTCGTCTTTAATTTAAAATTGGTATTTTCATTTTTTATGTTCGTTTTCTACATAAGTTGTCGATCAAAAAATATTCCAAGATATTTCGTAGTAGCGGGCAGTTACCCCACCCCGTCTTACTGTATAAGTTAAACGGCTCGACTTTTTTGCATTCATTTTAATGTTCCATTTTTGTTCTGACCATGCGTATGTTCCTAATCTCAACCAAAACTTTAAAACTACCCTACATTTGGACTCGTAGCAAAATTTTCTTTAATGGTGCATATTACTATTAAACGCCCGTTTTGACTAAACTGGACGCTTTTTGGAACACACAAGAAAAAAGTACGTCATCTGTTCCCTTTTTGAGGAATTTAGTGCCTCCCAACTAACAATACCCATTTTGAACATTGTCCGTACCCAGTACCCATTTTGAACATTGTCAGTTTTGTACTTTATATACCGAGGTACCTCAAGTCCCTTGAAGGAATACAATCACAAACAGCTAATACTCTTAAGTATATACCGAGGTATCTTAAGTCCCTTGAATGAATACAATCACAAACTACTAATAACCATAAGCTATTATCGTGCAAAATGGAGAGTATTAAATTTAAGTATGTATTCATGTTGGGATTCCGTAAGAACTCAAAATATTTCATCGCAACAGATTTTAAGGCAAAAACATTTTTTTTAAGATTGGATATGGTAAAAGTTTTACTTTGGAACTTGTAATGCTCCAGTTTCTTTAAAAGCTAATGTCAATTGTGTATATTATTATTGAAGATTATTGCGGAAAAAATATGCTACTGAGATTAAAAGTGTGCGGTATAGTGATTAGGAGCTTGATTAGGAGTGTTTACCACACAGTACAAGAATAGTGCTTCTTATGTATTTTTCCCAAAAATTAAGGGGCAATTACAAAGGATACCCAATAGAGAGATGCCAAAGAATCCGACCTCACCGTGCGAGATAAAAGTTCTGTTTGAAGGTACAGTTTTTTTTTTAAAAATATTTCATAAGCACACTGAAACCCCGTTAAATCAAACTACGATAATAGACAATAGTCTTACCTACAGCGGTTTCATTTCCTTAACAATATCTTTAATAATAGAGAGAGAAAAGGAATTGTCGTCGAAATTTTATAGATAGGGCATTTAAAACTGTAACTTTGCACATATCCCAACCCAACGTACAGTTTATAATCAAATAATTAGATTAAAATTGCATGATTCATTAAAACCAAATGTTGGTCATCGATCGTTTGCACTCATCCTGATTCCTAATTAACACAGGATACTACTTACTTAAGTCCCACAACATACCATTAGGTTACAAGGAAAA
This sequence comes from Hydrotaea diabolus, assembly GCA_963513945.1. NCBI lineage: Eukaryota > Metazoa > Arthropoda > Insecta > Diptera > Muscidae > Hydrotaea > Hydrotaea diabolus. The sequence goes on along the minus strand of OY740718.1, from coordinate 80,403,507 downwards.
AATTCTCTTAAATCAGTAAGCTGTTCACAAATTAATTCTTTTACTCACTGGCCGAGACCTATTGTTCAACGGCGGCACCGAAAGGCTTATTCATTTTACGTATAGAGAAGTGTTTATTTGGCTAAGTGATAAATCTCTCTCGTAAAATCGCCGCTGAAGAACTATTATATGTTTTTACCCGGGGTTGAACCTGGGTTAACTGACATGATAGTCGTGCCCACTTCCATCACACCACGGCGGCCTATAGATGGAAAATACGTTTAGCTTGTTTGAAAAGTAAGATTTACAACAGAAGTTCTCTCTCATTCGTTTGGGGAGAGCCGTTTGGCGTGTTTTTCAATTTCTAGAAGTTATCCGAGATGAAGATTTCACACAGTCAGTTTTTGTGCCCCAGCATCAGCTAGAATCTTAAATGTTTTACCTAAGAAACACACGCCGCAAATTTCTCAAATGACTAAAGTTCCTCCTTTCCAGGTCATTTTTATTTACTGGGAAAATATTTTGTATTGTCCGTGATTTTTTGGCAATTTCCGCATAAGAAACAAACCACGAAAGTTTTACTGTAAGCTTTAAAACAAAGGCACTTTTTTATTAAATCCAAAGTGGAATAATGCCACTGTTTAAAGTGACATAATGTCCATGACACTATTAGCTGCAACATAATGTCCATAAACTTTAACCGTGGTTGTCGGCAATTCGCTTAGGGGATACCTAAAGCGATAACTTCACGCCATTGTACAAAAATATAAAAAAGATTTTTTTACAGAAAATTATAGACAATATGCGTTTGTTTTAACTAACTAAACATTTTGGGAAGAAAGTTATTCAAGAATAAACTTTAGCGGCTTTAAGCGAGCTCGGTTATGACTCGCTTTTAGTATTTCGTGAATAATTTTGTTTCTGCAAATTTTTAAATCAAACGGTTTATGACGCACAAAGCCAATCAATTGTTGTACTTATACAAAGAAATTCAAAAATTTCGTTACCGCCTCGGCGACCACTTACTTGTTTAAATAGCGAGAACCAATACGAAGGCGACCGCAAAACTAACTGGCCTGGCACAATTTCTGTTTTACTAGCAACTTTTTTTTAAAAGCAATCTTTTATAAGTCATCTGTCAAAATTTCCGAAATATTTAATGATTATTTTCTTTGTTACAGGTGATTGAAGTAAACAAGTTTTATAATTTTTGAAAAATGGAAAAATAAAGAGTTTCGTGTGGTAATTAAACACTTTTATATGAAAGGTTATACGCCACAAGATGAATTGGATTCTGTTCATGGTGATAATGCACCATCATACTCCACCGTGAAACCCTTCAACAATTTAAAATAGGTCGTTCAAGTACGGAAGAAGAAAACATTAGAAAAATATTTAATGAAGTGACTAAAGATAGACGAATAAAGCTCAGAGAACTTGCTGATATTGTTAAAATACGCGAAAAACAAGTTTGGAGTATTTTACATGATGAACTCCACATGAAAAAGCTATCCGCGAAAAAGGTTCCGCGTTTGTTGACTTTGCCCCAAAAAATCGTCCGTTGCACCAATTCCTAGGAGCTTTTAGCGATTTATCAGCGTAATCCAATAGAGTTCTTGCGCCGATTCATAACTGTTGATGAAACATGGATCCATCACTACATCCCAGAATGCAAAGAACAGTGAAAACAATGGATAGAAGCTGGTAAAAGTGGTCCCAAGAAGGCGAAAACTGTTAAGTCAGCAGGAAAAGTAATGGCCACAGTATTTTGGGATACAAGGGGTATAATATTTATTGATTATCTTGAGAAAGGAAAAACTATAAATAGTGAATATTATTGTGCATTATTGGATCGGTTGAGTGAAGAAATCAAGATAAAACGACCGCATTTAGAAAAAAAAATTCTTTTTCATCAAGATAATGCTCCTTCACACGCTCCATTTTTAACTCAACAAACACTGGCCAAATTACGATTTGAATTGCTTCGCATCCACCATATAGTCCAGATTTAGCTCCTTCCGATTATTTCTTGTTTCCAAATTTAAAAAAATTTCTCGGTGGCAAAAAAATTTCGTACAATAGCGATGTTATTGCTGAAACTGAGGCATATCTTGAAGGTACTGAAAAATCTTATTTTTCGGATGGAATTAAAAAACTTGAAAAACGTTTGATGAAGTGTATTGAGTTGGATTATGTTGAAAAATAAATAATAATACTTCCAAAAAACGGTTCTTTTTATGTTAGGCCAGTTACTTTTGCTGTCGCCCTCGTAGAACACTCCTTTTATATTATTCAGCGAACATGCCATCATTAAAATTACATTTACTGATTTGTTGCTTGTTTATGCTTATATTCCGGACTACATGGATAGATATTCTTCAATAATAACCCTTAACGGATTCGCTTAGATAAGCTTTATTTAGTTTAAGTTCGCTTAACGCTTTTTGTTACATCAGCAATTCATTTCGTTTGCAACATCTCGACTTATTGATCAGAGACCCCTTAAAGTATATATATTCTTGATCGTCGTAAAATTATTATCCGGTCATGTATGTCTGTCTGTTGAAAGTATAAAGACCGAACAACCGGTGTGAGGATCTTCAAATTATGGTTTATAAATATACGCTTTTTACGATTTTAATTTGGAGAGATCGTTCTTCGTTCCTATAAAAAGAATATATTGCTTAATGTTTTTGCTAAATATATCTCCATAATTATTGTAACAACTCCAAAGAAAGAAAACTACAGGTCCAAAGCGGACACAATGGTTCTTTAAAATTAGCATATGCCCACCCAACTTAAATCAAATATATTTAATTTAAATAAATATACTACATGTACCCAGAGAACATATTCGTTTTTATAACCAAATTTTTTGCCAACCGAATAATTGTCTTTGCGTCTACCCTAAGTATGCTATCAGCACAACCAAATGTTATTTTGTGCGCTGTAATTTTCGGTTAGTGCAATGTCAATTATTAAATAAACAAATTCTTTTAAACTGGCTTTGAGTTTACTTAAGGTTCAATAAAGCAAAATCAACTAATTTTGTAATCAAATCATGATATAACTTAATTAATTGTCCAATTTCAGCATTTGGGGTTCTTTTTCGGGTCCTCTTGATATATAGAAGACGATGCTTTCCTTTTCAATAAGCAGTAAGAATATAAATCCTTGAAATTTTTCTCCGATTTAATTTTTTATTTGTTTTTTATTTTTAGTTTTTATTTTGTGATAGGCAAATCCTAGATGGCTATCAGACCTATCAATTTGTTGGCATTATCAATTGTTGGCTTAAAGGAACAACTGTATACAAAACTATTAGTTGCCGTTCTGGTAAGTTACAACTGACTAGTTAGTAATCTGTCCCAAAATACGATCACAGCTGTCATCTTATGGTAATTCGAACCGAATAGCTATCAAGACTTATAATGTTTGGTGATTGCAACATAAAGTCTTTCCGTCTAAGAGTATTTCTGTAGTCCGCACCGATTTTCAACTGACTTTCTCTATGTGTCTATTTTCAAGATCTGTCTGTAAAAAGAGGCCCAGGCACGTAGACCCTAGGAGTCTCAAAAGCCCGAAATATCAAAAGTATGTCCTAGTTTATTTGGGTTTTGTTTTCGATTAAACAAAGTGTTACCTATAAACACATAGTGCTGTTAAAATAGTATGAACTGGTATTTAGTTTTTTGCGTCAAAGTTTTGGTCTCAATGTCAACATATTCTAAAACGCGCAGCTTGAAATCTGAATATATTTTCTTATACATACATTTTAGAGAATATCCCTTAATGCCGTCCATCCATACACTGTCAAACAATATCATTAATTAAGGTTTTCAATTTGTTAAATAACTAACTTTTAATTAAGTAAATTATTATAAGCCCAGCGCAACGATTTTATAATACTTGTATTCCCTTGCATTGAATCCCAAAATTCCATCAACAAAAGAGGTTTCTTCAACGTTTGCTTACTTTTTTTAAATAACCCACTCTGTACATCGTTTGAAACGCCCGACATATTTATTGTGGAATACAAATGTGTTGACATTACCAAACAGATGATGGCCATACACACAAAGGACCAGAAAAAGGGGCACCAACAAAGGATATTGTCCTTTCTGCTGCACTACTGAAACGAAACAATGGAAAAAGGGATTGCTGTGCCCTGGTTTAACCAATAATAATTGCCTCGTTAACATGGGAAAAAGACCGTGTAAAACTAAATAAAACAAAGTGTGACGCAGACACAGAAAACTTTAAGACCGGATACGAGTATAACCAAAGGGAACAAGCACGGTGGCACAAATCAAACTGTATGCATTTCTACTAGGACGCGTGAACCCGTAGTTTAAGATGACAAAGCCCTAAAGAAACCGCTTGACCCACTGCAAAGAGTATTAATTTATCTTATTTTTATGGGTTGGCTAGTGGGTAAAGTTTGTCCGTCGTCTTATCTCTACTGAACTGGGGTCTAAAAGTTTGTGAAAGTTGTGACCGTAAATAATGCAGTAGTAATGCGGTCCAGACTTTGTTTAACCTATCGGCACTATAAGTAGAGCCATCTCGATCTTTGCAATTTGTGCTATGATTCGGAATTCTCGTCCTTACACACAGAAAGCAAATATGTTGCCACAACCGATTTTTTTTGCCAACCTCGAATATTTCATCAGTACAACCAAATATTAGTTGGTGCTCTGTAACAACTGGCGGTTGTGGCAATTAAGTACATTTTTCGCGTTTTATTGATATGACCCATCAATTAAATGTGAGTACAGTTCGATGATCACATTTATTATCTTGTGGTACTTCGAACCGAATATTCAGTACGATTATATACTTTTGGTGATTGCAACCGACTTATTGTAGTACCGACCGATTTCCAACTATTTTTTTTCTGTGTGTAATTAACTGTCCTTGGAGTGTTCAATTTTATGTATTCGGTTATCTGAGTTTTTTTTTATTGATTTTTAGAATATATATAAGGGAGGGTCGACTTAGCAATTGATATTGTTCCATCGATTTTTGATAACTTTTGGCATGAGGAAAAATGATTCGGTTCTCTTAGTCGTATTTCTATTCTTACGCGCTCATATGTTATATTGTACTCTATGTGCCAATGCCCTTTTGTATGTCACCTTGGAAAGGTAATATTAAAAAAATATTACCTACTAAAAAAACCTGAGAAGAAGTCAATAAATTGCAATTTGGGCGCCTCAAAAAGTCGTAGTGGAACTTTTGTTTCCTCATGCCAAAAGCTATAGAAAAATCGATGGCACAATATTGACAAATGTTTGTCCTTACAAAGCGGCCCACCCTTATATATATTTATTCGCGTCAGTCCAAGGTGAATCAAAGGACCATTACAATTAGCGATTTGAATATTTAAATTATTTAAAAATTTAACAGCTTATTTTGTATGGACAAGTGGAGCAATTTCTACATCAAGCTGGAAAAGTGCGTCAAAAAAATTAAATTTTAGATTAAGTGTCCAAAAGTTTTAACAAAACCCTGATTATGAGGGCTGCTATACATATTTCTGGCCTAATAATGAAAATGCGAATATTTATCATTAAAAATGGTTTGAATGTTTTGCAAAGTGTTTTCCAGCATGATTTATACCATTTTGCATGCGCTCAAACAAATTCTCGAAGCACTTTTTCCACTCCGATTTAGACACCTCCAAACATGGGTTTTGAATGCTTCAACAGCATCTTCTGGCGACGTAAATCGTTGGCCACGCTTTTATTTATTGATGTGCGGCAATGAAAAGAAGTCATTGGGTGACAAGTCAGGGCTGTACGGCGGATGACCCATCTATTCGACGTTTTGGCCGGTCAAAAAAGCCGATGTGTGAGAGCTCGCAATGTCATGGTGCATAATGATTCAGCGTTCATTGATTCCTGCGTTACTTAAGCGGAACAGTCGCCACATGACCAGTTTTGCCGAAGAAACTGGCGACCATTTGCTTCGAAGTGATTCTTCCACGAACAACTTTCGTTGGATTTGGCTCGTCTTCGAAGACTCACATGGTCGATTGCTGTTTTGTTTCGGGCTCATACGCATAGATCCAAGATTCGTCACCTGTGACGATCTTATAAACGTCTTTTGAAGCACCGCGATAGTATTTTTTCCAAATTTCTTTACACCAATCGATACGAGCCTTTCTTTGACCGATTGTCAAATTGTGCGGGATCCAACGAGAACAAACCTTTTTTACGGCCAGGTCTTCATGCAATATCGAATTATGCTGGTGGAAGAAATGCCTAAGGGTGCTACCTTACGGTATGTAGCGTGATCTTGAATTATCAGTTCACGCACGGCATCAATGTTCTCTGGCACAACGGCCTTTTTTGGGCGACCGTCGTCTTTGAGCAAGCGTCGGACACGATTGAATTCATTAAACCAGTTTTTCACAGTGCTATAGGATGGTGCTTGTTCGCCATACAAAGATTTAAGTTCATCGATGCACGCTTGTCGTGATAATCTACGTTGAAAGTTGTGAAAAATGATCGCACGAAAATGTTCACGAGTTAACTCCATTATTTGCCAAATTGATTATTTCAAGTCACTGTAAACAACACAAATGATGTTCGTACGTCAAAATGTTATAAGTAACTTTATGCTTAAAAATGTCCAATGGAAATGTCAGATGGCGCCAGGCAACACTTAGTGTTGCCTAGGCCAGTTATAAATATATAGCATGTATTATTTAAGTAAAGTGGAATCTAAAAAAAAAATTGAACCTAAATATTTCTGGCTACTTAAGGGTTAATGTGACACAAATACCTCATATAAATGCTTGAAGTCTTGGCTACGTGAAAAAAATATACCATCATATCGGTCGTATTGTGTAGGCTGTTAAGAAAAAATTAGTGGGCAATTACTTAATATTTAATTTGCCCCTCTGTGTCGATTTTGGTTTCCATACTAAATATAACTTTTTCATAAAATTTAATAATTTTTTTTTTGAAAAAAGAACCATTTTATCTTGACGATATTCTGACTTTATTTAAGACAATCTATACTAAAGTGATAATGGTAGTAATTTAATAACCGCTAAACTACCATTTTTAAAAACATTTAAACAATTTCCTTAAAAAAAGAACACGGCACAACTGAAATTAATTTGACAATATTATTGTAGAACATAAAAATACTCAAACTCCCGTTGAAGAATCGTTTCTTCACAGTTTTTGAAAAAATTACGAAAAGGAGACTCCAGTTTCTGAGACAGGATGTTAAATGTTCTACAAAAATAAACTGCATACGATTTTACTTAAGACATCTCATCACGAAAATTCGCTAAAAAGAAGAAATATTTACATACTTCTTTTTGAACTATTTCAGACAGTATAGCGTTGTAAATTGAAATTTTCCTAGGTCAATAAAACGTTTATTAGACCTACTAGGGCCGTCATTTTGGGAATTTACAATAATCTTATAAGTCTTTCATTTCTAGATGAAATCATTTACCTCCCGAGAAAGTCCAAAATTTTTTTGCATACTGTAATATGTTACAACAGTAAACTAAGCTTGGTTTGGTTACTACAAAGAATTTGTTAGTTGTCACCTCAAATTATTGATACTAAAGTAACATGTACTTTATAATTGGTGGCCATAACCACCAGTTGTGGCTACCAATTCGTTTGGTACAACCAGGCAGTCACTAACCCGGTTGATAAAGCTAACCTTTTGGCTGAAATATTTGCAGGAAATTCTTCCTTGCCGGAAAGCAATCAACCACTCCCCGCGGTCGAAAACGTATCAAGTTCCATGCCTCAGATATTTTTTCGAACGCGTGCATTTAAAAGGGTTCTTGCGAACCTCAGATATTTTTTCGAACGCGTGCAGTTAAAAGGGTTCTTGCGAACCTCGACGTAAATAAATCCCCGGGCCCGGATGGTATCTCTGCACTTGTCCTATGTAAGTGCTCGTCGACGCTAGCCCGTCCATTCCGCAACCTTTTCAACCTTGCTTACCGTGCGGGAGTTTTCCCAGCGTGTTGGAAGGTTGCGAACGTCCAGCCGATCCCTAAAAAGGGTGAAGCCAATAATCCTGCGAATTATCGGCCAATTGCGATTTGCTCTGCGCTCTCCAAGGTAATAGAGAGCATGGTAAACCACCATCTTGTGAGGTATTTAGAGACCAACGACTTGCTAAGTGATCGACAGTATGGCTTCCGTAGAAACCGCTCTACGGGAGACCTGTTGGCGTTCTTGTCGGAGCGTTGGAGTCGGTCTATCCACCAGTTTGGTGAGAGTAAGGTCGTGGCTCTAGATATCTCCAAGGCCTTTGATAGAGTCTGGCATGGTGCACTCATATCAAAGCTGATCGCTTTTGGTGTCGGTAATACATTTGCTCGGTTTATATCGAGCTTTCTTAGAGATCGCACTATTAGAGTTGTTGTAGATGGGTTCTCATCCAACACACATAGGCTGACCGCAGGTGTACCACAGGGCTCTGTCCTTTCTCCCTCTTTATTTCTTATTTTCATTGACGATCTATTGGGTCAGACCGTGAATCCAATCTACTCTTTCGCAGATGATAGTAACCGCTGTCATTCGTATTCATTCGACCGTAGGCCGAGCCTTCAAGATATTGAAGACAAATTATGGATGAGACACTTGGCCGGGATCTACTGGCCATTTCCGAATGGGGTCGAGTGAATAGAGTAGATTTTAATGCACGTAAGACACAGTGCTGCTTGTTGTCTCACAAGCGATTCGCTGACCCAACAATATCGTCAATTTCTCTCGATGGTACGGATATTGAACAATCAGAAGCTCTCGATGTTCTGGGCATGAAAATACAATGTGACGCTCGTTGGGCGAGACATGTATTCGAAGTGTCGAAAGAAGCACTCAAGTGCATAGGCTTTTTAAAGCGGTGCAAGAAATACTTCACTCCTACTGATATTTTCAATATCTATACATCTTTCATCAGGCCGAAGATGGAATACAACTCCCATATATGGGCAGGTGCTCCAAAATCATCCTTGGAGCTACTTGATCGTGTTCAAAGGAGAGCGATGGTGCTGATAGGTGACAGTAGGGTATCCAACTCTATAGTTTCCCTTGAGCATCGTCGGAATGTGGGTTGCGTGACGCTGTTCTATCGTTACTTTCATGGTGTGTGTTCATCAGACATCCGTCGCCTTATTCCTGACGTGAGGATGTTCGGCAGGGATACGCGACTTTCTAGGAATTCACACCCGTTTGTTATCGATTGGCCAGTTGACCGCACTATACACTACAGATCAAATTCGTTTTTCGCTCGTACAATCCGTATGTGGAATCGACTTCCGGCAAATGTATTTCCCACTAATTGCGACATCCAGAAGTTCAAGAAAAGCGTCAACAAACATTACTCCCACTTTCCCCCCTCCGATCCATTAATTTCCACTCGCCAACGCAATGCACCGCATGTATAGGGGGCATCCCCTGAGTGTTGGTTTAAAAAAAAAAAAAAAAAAAAAAATATTATTTTCGCCGCATTTTCCTTGCTACTCAGAGCGCCGTTCTGGAACCGAAGGCACGTTTGAAATCTACATGTGATCATGTGAGTTTTGTAAGGTAAACATATGACTTTTCTGGTCTACTCGTAAAGCCGGCTGTTCTTTGCATAGAATGGTTTTTATTACTTAAAAAGTTGTTGGCTGCATTCAATAAGGTCATTCCTCTCTAGTTACTCCATTGCATTAGATCACCGTTCTTTGGCATTGTCACCACTACGCCGTCCTTCCAACGGTTTGGAATAGACTCTTTCCCACTTTTCTGAGTGCGCGAAAACTAGAAAATGCAGTAGAATTTTATCTTAGAGGGAAGCACCTGATTTTATGCCACACACTTAGAACAGATTCGTTGTCACAACCGAATTTTTTGCCGACCGAATGATTGATACTGCGTCTACTCCAAGTATCCTATCAGCACACCCGAACGTTAGTTCGTGCGCTAAAATTTTCGGTTAATGCTTATTAAAATATTAAAGAAATTATCTTAAGTAGCTTTGAGTTTAATAAAAATTCAATAAAGCAAAGTCAATTAATTTCGTAATAAAATCAATTAATATATAATAATTTGTCTGATTTCAGCATTTAGTCTACTTAATTGGGTCCGCTTGACATGTAGAGGACAATGCATTCCTTTTTAATAGGTAAGGTAAGTCCAGTAAGATTGGAAATCCATGAAATTTTACCCCGATTTCATTTCTGGTTTTATTTTTGGTCGGCAATACTTGACGAAACTATTTGTTTGCATTACCAATTGTTTGTTTAATATATCAACTGTTTACTAAACTATTATTTGACCTAACAGGCCGTTCTGGCAACCGATTATTTACCATTCATTTCATTAGTACAACCGAATAGTTAGTTAACTGGACCATAATATTATGACAGCTATTATCTCATGGTACGTCGAACAGAATATCCATCAAGACTGTTAACATTTAGTGACTGCAACAGAAAGTCTTTTGTAGTTCGAACCGATTGTCAAGTCACTTTTTCTCTGTCGTGGCTCGGTGTAGAGGAAATATCTCGCCAGCGACATGAAACTAAAAGTATTTAAAATCATAAACAGGGGCATGTATATTTTTGACGAAATAGCGAAAAAAACGAAGGTAAAGAATATGTAATTTCTTTTAAAAAAGAGAAAATTTTGAGGTAATACCCTCAGTTAATACAAATTTTGTATATGACAATTTACCCTGAAGAGTAAACTATACTTCTTAACGCATAAAATCCAATGTACAACTACGAGGGCATATCAATAATTCCGTGACTTTGTGTCAACACTGCTCCCATCAAGTACCATCTATTAGTATACTACTGTCAAATTTTGAGAGAGTTCCGTCATTTAGTTTGAGTTTAACAGCTGTTCAAAACATACAACCTCTTGGATTTTGTTAAAAATGAAAAAAGTGAATTTCGATTGCTCATTTACCATTATTTTTTTACGGAAAAAACCGTCAATCAAACCCAGGAAAAGCTTGATGAATACTATGGGGACTCTGCACCATCAATTTCACTGGTAAAAAAGTGGTTTACTGACTTCCGTTGTGTTCGCACAAGTACAAATGCCGCGGAACGTTCTGGAAGGCCAATTGACGTCAATACACCCGAAAATGTCGAAAAATCCACGATATGAGCCGATCCAAGAGAAAAAGTGTGTGAGATTGTTGATGCCATACGCATTTCATATGTCGGTGTTGTTTCGATTTTACATGGTCAGTTGTGTTTTGGAAAGCTGTCTGCTGCGTTTGCTCTTAATTAAGATAATCGTGTGACAACATCAAAGGATTGTTTGAAGTTGTTTAACCGCAATTCGAATGAGTTTTTGCGGCGTTTTGAAACTGTGAATGAAACATGGATCCATTAAAACACTCCGGAGCAGTCTAAACAATGGGTTCCTCCGGGTAAACGGCTCCGAAGAAGGCCAAGATGACTTTGTCGGCCAATAAGGTGATGGCAACAGATTTTTGGGGTGCACGCGGGATAATCTACATCGATTACCTTCAAAAGCAGAATATTATGGACCGATTTAACTAGCAGGAATTGGGTTAAGAATTGATACCCCGTTGGCCACATTCTCTATTTCCAAATCTAAAAAATGACTCGTTTAAAAAAGAGTTAGCTCCAACGATAAAATTATTGATCAAACAAATGCCTATTTTGTCACGGAATTATTTATGTGCCCTCGTATTAACTTGTATTAAGTGTGAAACAAAATATTAGTAAATGCAACAAACAACATTCTGAACAATATCATATTAATACCGGTTAATACATTATAATTACATATGTATGTATATAGCTTTCATATACTCGTAAACCAAATTATTTTGAACGTTCTCTCCATTTCGAAAAATACGTATGTCTACTAACTTCCCTTGACAATATAGTGCCATAAATGGATATATATTCACTCCATCCAAATCCTTTTTGTTGTCTGTTTTTAACTTTCCTCTGTGGCTCAAATAAGTAAAAAAACACTCGTTTACAAAAAGGATTCACTCACAGCACAGGAAAACAGGACACGACCTATTGATATAAAATATACAACAAACAGGAAGAACAAAAAAAGACGAGTTCGAAAACAAACAAACAAATAACACCAAGCCTCAAGAATAAACCACATGTCCTGCCTATGGCAATATGAGTGACCGTAAACTGCGGAGGATGGGCTGGCCATGGAAATCGTTTGAATGTGGGCATCCAGTTGATTGTTCGCACATTCTAAGCAGTTGTGGGCAGAATAAAAGCAGAGAAATCAAGTCAAATTTATTGTGGATATATATCAGAATAATTATAAAAGTGTTTTACGACTATGGTCCTTTAAATAACTGCTTAGAATTTAATTTATAATTTTTAAGGAGATGTCGGGTTTATCCACTACAGATATTCTACATTTCGAGTATGAAAGAAAATCCAACTCATACGATTGTGTTTCGGTTTAAATTAAGTCTTCCTTATATTTTTAAAAATATGTCTCTCGTAAAAATCCGCTGAATTGTGCTGTGGGGAAAGTTATGAGTTTTTACAAAGATTTTGGGTTTATCCTCTTCAAATTTAAAATGTTTATAAGATACCCTGTTTTACATTTCAAGCATAAAAAAAATCCAATTCGTACGATTGTATTTCGGCTTTAGTTTGGCGATAATTAGACGGATTTGTTTTCTTTATTGACAACCCCCAAAGATGATTGACGAAGTCAATCGAAGTATTGTAAAAAATAAAAATTAATCAATACCTAGAACAACGATTTTAAATAAATGGTCTTAAGCCGAAAAATAATTTTATAAGATAATATAAGTCAGGTCAACTATTCACTTACAACATCTTCCAAATATTTTTAAAAATATATATTTTGTGCTGTAGGAAATGTTCATTAGATGTATACGACAAGTTCAGTTTGTCGCCACCTGATTCACACATTGTTGCACAGCTGCGATATTTTCAACCGAACGTCCTGAACAAGGAATTACGACTGATGTCACTACTTGCACCGAAACAGTTTCTACAAATTTCTGCACCAAAAAGCTGATTGTTGACTTATGTTAATGAAAACAAAAAATTACGCAGAACGACCATTTGTATAAAACGTTTCGATTATTTTTACGTGATGTTCAAGAGACTTCCGAAACATGTCTAATGCCTCTCAACAGCCGAACAAATTAAAGTGCAACACAAAGGAGAAATAAAATTAATCATATTTTATAAAACGTTCGTAACTGCGATCTGTACACTTACAACAATCCGAGGAAAGACGGACTTGGCCAATGGAATCATATGGTTATTCTGAATCAATCGGTATATTTAACATAGGGTCTATTTTCATTATTTATTTTGATTTATTTTTGGCTGGGATTAAGGTTAATCTCCTGAGTCTAAATGGTTTAAAAATCGACTCCAATGTTCAGAAGGAAGGACCACCAGTAAATGTGGGTACTCATGTTTAAGCAAAATGTGGTTTTATTTTGAAGATTTGACTTGAATTGGGTAGCCAAAAAACGGACCACCCACACGCAGAAAAAAAATGGTTGTGGTGACAATATTCGAAGAGGATAATACTATTGTTGGGTATATGGTTGTGTTACAACAATATTACGATCCTTACAACAATAGTATGATTCAAATACAACCATACTATGATCTTTACAACAATAGTATAATTCACACATAACCATACTATGATCCCTACGACCATAGTATGATTTACACTTAACCATACTATGATCTTCACAACCATAGTATGATCCTCACAACCATAGTATGTTTCGTATACAACCATAGTATGATCCTCACAACCATACTATGACTCACACGCAACCATGTTATGATCCCTACAACCATAGTATAATAACTATTTAGATTTGAATTATGAAAATTATTCAAAAATACATTAAATTCAAAATAATAGGGAGTGATTTAGTTCACAGTAGAAAAAAATAAGTTTAAATAAACGTAATCGTTTTTATTAAAAATATTTCAATAAAACAATGCCAAAGCAGCTTGTTTAAAAAATTTTAATTTCAATAAAAAAGTACTATTATTGCATTATTTTCATACCAATAGCATTTGTTCTTAAAAACATGTTTAAATGAAGAAAGTTACAATCATACAGTATGATTGCTGTAATCTTATTATTGTTAACATTGCCGTAATCATATTATTGTTAACATAAAACGCAAAACACAATACTTTTGTCGAACCAACCATATTTATATTGTTGCTATAACCATATTTTCATTTTTTTGGCCATAATACTATTGTTACATTTCAACAATATTAATATTGCAGCAATTATACTATTGTCAAAAATAAATTCAGTTAACAATGCTATGGTTGCGACGAACATACTTTTATTGCGGATAATATATTATTATTGCCGTGACCATATAGTAACCATGTTTTTTCTCTGCGTGCACTTCCATTCACTGTAGAGGGCATTTTAAAAATGACCTAAATTTAAAAATGCAAAATTTTTCGACTTTTTACCAACTAACTTATTTAGTTCAGTTTTCTATCCTAAAGTTCTTAATCGATTCTTGTGCTCGACTTGTTGCTACCAGCTTAACAAATATTTATTGCGTTTATTGCGATCGATGTAAATGGGCTATATCGGTTCACCGTTTGTTATAGCCCCAAGTCTATCCCGATACAACCGCTTTAGTTGATAAGTATTTTACGATAGACAATCATTTAGTATTGAACCAATTTGGACAATATACACGGATGCAAACATATTATGAAGGAAACATGTATGTATATGTTTGTGTCATAGCAAACATTAATATGTTTGTAGCAATGTTTCCAAACAGTGATATTATTATGTGCAAACGTTTATTTGTTTGCAGGGAAACATTAATATGTATAAAGTAATGTTCCCTAACATACATATGTTTGCAGTAATGCTATTAAACATTCATATGTTTGCACCTAAATAATAATATGTTTGCAAAAATCTATGCAGGCATAAATACTTGTCGAAATTGCGGGTATTTTTGCTATGTTTCACAAACATCGACAATTACTAAGTAGGGACATAAATACTGTTGCACACGTTTTATGCTGTAAAATAAAAAATACTGAACGTTTTTGGACCAAATATTTTTTAATATATTGATGTATATTGTATCCAAAAAGAATCTACTTATTTGAAATGTCCGCCTTTTGCCTTTACATACGCCCTAAGTCGCGCTGGACCTCGTCCATTGGAAAATTGGCCACGCACGAACATCGTCCATTGGAGAACTGGCCACAGCTCGAACCAAAGCAGTCTTAAGAGATCCAATGTTGGGGTATCATTTTTGACAAACCTTGTCCTCTAAAACCGTCCACAATTTGTAATCCAATGGGTTCAAATCTGGACTGCCTGAGGGCCATTCTTCAGAGGAAATAAACGCTGTCAAATTGTTTCGAAGCCAGGCCTGGGACGTTTTAGCCTTATGGGCCGGCGCAGAATCCTGCTGAAAAGTCCATGGCTGGTTTTGGAACAGGGAATTGTTAAGAGGCTTCACAACAGCTTCCAAAACGGGTTCTTGGTAAACTTTCGCCGATGTTTTGAGTCATTGTTCGCAGAAATGCAGGTCAGTGACCCCATCGTATGAGACACCCCACCAAACTATGACTGAAGCTGGGTGATGACCCTTTTCCACCCTTGGGATCAGTTCAGATGCTTCCTTAGATGACCGCGCATACACTCTATCCTTTTGCTTGTTAAATTTTTCCTGAACGGTAAAATTTTTTTCATTGGTGAACAAATTTTTTCTGTGCAAGTTATTAGCGTGCTTCACCAAAAGACGTTTGCAGTTTTCAATCCTATTTTTTTAAAGCTGCATTCAATAAATGTCCGGTTAGTCGTTTGAAAGCCCCAAGTCCCAAGTCTTTTTTAATGATTCGACTAATGGACTTTTGCGTGATATGCATCTTACGGGCCATGATTTTCTGTGTTCGGAGCGGATTTCTGTGAATTCTTGATTAAACGGCTTTGATGACATGCGGTGTTCGAACAGAGCGTGGGCAGCCCGACCGATGGCGGTCTTTTATATCTCCAGTCTTCTCAAACAGTTTTATGCATCGGTAGACGGCTAATCCCTAGTGGCCGGAGCATTTTGAAAATATCGTTTTTTTCATTTCACACTTGAAAAGCGCTATTACAGCGATACGGTTCGCAATTTTTGACCACTTCATGATGAAAGTTGGAACAATTTTAAAATCCCGTTACCGACTAACGCTATTGAGGTTAGCTTTCAATACCTATATGACATTAACAAGGTTTGTTCAGTTCTACTTTTTAAATGGGTGTGTTCAATGTTGTAACAGTATTTATGTCCCTACTAGGTAATTGCATGCAAACACATTTCTATAGTTGTTTTTCTCCGTAAAGTCCCTTTTTTAATGTAGCCCATACAAATGGTTTGGAACCAAAAACGACTTCCATTTTACGGTTTTCAAACAACAGAACAGTTTTCTCGCAAAGCCAAGCGTAATTTTTTTTGCAATTCGGCTTAATTTCGATGACGGACTTCGATGACAAAAATCCGGACCATATTCATCATCTTGCAAAATTTTAGAATCCTAAGTTAATTTGACGGACGGATAGACATGGTTAAATTATTCTTAGAATTTGACAAAGATCATTAATATATATAATTTATAGGGCATTCGATCAATATTTCGGGGTGCTACAAAAAAAATGACAAATTAAGTATACCGTCTACCCTTTGGTGGAGCTTATAAATTTCGATGACGGACTAACCCTATACTATCCAGTTATTATTATCGGGGCATCCTTAAAAACACCACCTACAGTGCGGATTATTAGACTTTTAGATTGTTGTGCTTTCCAACAACAAAGCATTTTTCTTTCAGTGTACACATTACCCTGGTTACCAGTAACTCCCCAGTAAACCAAATTTGCCGACAATGTCTGATATCAGATAATTATGAACAATATCTAAACTCTATCGAAAATTCTTACCGAAATCGTTACGAATTCTGTTCGATTTTTCTGCGGATTTTTTTTTAGAGAAGTAGTTCAGAATTTTTGTCAACCCTCTCATATGTTTTTCGTTACGAACTCGGTAAGAAATCTGAACATTTGCCAATTGTCGTACAGAATTCTGACCGAATTCTGAAGGTTTGGTTTGCTGGGTCTTAACTCACCCACACAAATCCATACGAGTATTGTGGGTTTCTTTTGGTCTATGTTGTTGTTGTTTTTTTCATATATTTACATCCGTCTAGCAGTCACGTAGTAAATATTTTTTTCTAGTTTATTAAACAAGTTAATTTCATGTAAGTAATTTCACGTTCGAGCGTATTGTTTTTCTCAACAAGAATGGGACATGAAAACGTCAAACTGTAGGTCGTCCAAAAGAATTTCATCACTTAAAAGCAATGTGGATGTGAGTGGATTCAGAGATCGAAAACTTGTTGAAATAGTTCTGAGAAAATTGAATGTAACGCTGTAGCTTTTTTTGGAATTTTGCACTCCACTTAGGTTAATTGCAAGCAGCAGAAATATTCCTCATTATGGCTCGAATCAATAGGTTATTTACACAGAATTTTTTTTTTCGTTTCAATTAAAAAATTCAAATATTTAAACTAAACACTAATAAGGAATTTGTGATAAAAAATTTACATATTAACTTAAATATTCGTACGCTGCTTATCGGAAATATTTCCGATATCGAGCGTTAAAAAAAACTTCACATATTTACAAAAAAGTTATGCTGTTTATTGAAAATATTTTCGTTATGAGGCGATGATAAAATTCACCTATTTACAAAAAAGTTGTAAGCTTTTTATCAAAAACAATTTCGTATCAGGCGATGTAAAACTTTACATATTTACAAGAAAAGTTATTTAATTTTTTCAAATGCAGTCTGTATGGCATTTCGTTACAAGCAGGGAGTTTGCAGTTTCGGTGAGCGCCCCTAGCAAGAAATGTGCAGTAACTATGTCTAGCGGCTATACAGATAAGTGCTGGCAGCTTCGTATTTAACGAGAACTGCCTGCACTTCGCACTGCATACACACACGCTGCAGTGCATTAAACAGGAACTAGTTCCCTCGGTTCTAGATTTCTTTTTGTTAAATACTCCGAATAAACTATCGACGAATTTCCACCGAATAAAGAATATTGTAAAAAACATTTTCATTAACGGTTTATGCACGGCCATGGTTTTACTAGATGTTAGAGCTACTTTTGATGCAATGTGGCATGATGCGTTAATTCATAAGTTGATAATTATAGGATTAAACCGATCGTTGAGAAGAGTCATAGAGTTATTTGAGAAACAGGTCTTTGAGAGTATTTGTTGGAGATCAGCAATGTATTGAATATGCCATTCCTGCGGGATGCCCTCAGGGTTCATGTTTGTCCCCATTATTGTATAATATTTTTCCCATGACACTCCTGCGCTTTTCGGTTCTTTGTCATCAACTATCGCAGATGATACTGTAATTTTGAGCTCAGGGTCTCTTTCAGCTGATATATTAGGAAACAACAAAACGCAATAAATTCGGTAACAGAATACATTAACAAATGGAAAATTGTGGTAAATGCTAACAAAACTAGCTCAATATTCTTTACCAGGAAAAGAAAAAGTTTTTTTCTACCGCAGTCCAAAATAATGCTGAAATAAACTGGGAGTCAACTAGGAGTTAAGTACTTGAGAGTTATTTTTGATAGAAAAATAATTTTTACGAGGGTTGCTATATATATATATAATTCTGGTCTTCTACACTAAGTGTTGCCTGTCGCCATCTGACATTTCCATTGGAAAGTTGGACATTTTTTAGCATAAACGTACTCAGAACGTTTTGACGTACGAGTACAACCATCATTTGTGTTGTTTACAGTGACTTGAAAAAATCAATTTGGCAACAAAAATGGAATTAACACGACAAGAGTGCATCAATCGATGAACTTAAATCTTTGTATGGCGATGAAGTATCATCCTATAGCACTGTGACAAACTGGTTTAATGAATTCAATCGGGGTCAACGCTCGCTCAAAGCCGAAGATCGTGAAGATCGTCCAAAAACGGCCGTTGTGCCAGAGAAAATTGATGTCGTGCGTGAACTGATAATGCAAGATCGTCATTGGACATACCGTGAGATAGAGGCATCCTTGGGCATTTCTTTCACCACCATACATTCGATATTGCATGAATACCTGGCTGTAAAAAAGGTTTGTTCTACTTAAAGTTGGATTCCGCACAATTTGACAATCGCTCAAAATAAGGCTCGTGTCGATTGGTGCAAAAAAATTTTTAAAAATACGATCGCGGTGCTTCAAAAGACTAAGATCGTCACAGGTGACGAATCGTGGATCTATGCGTATGAGCCCGAAATAAAACAGCAATCGACCATGAAGACGAGCCAAATCCAACGAAAGTTGTTTGTGGAAGAAGCACTTCGAAGCAAATGGTCGCCTGGTTCTTCGGCAAAACTGGTCATTTGTAATTAATTAAATAATTTTTTATGGGCAATAAAGAGAATTGAATAAAAAAAAATCATTGCAATATCTGAGAAATATTTTAGCATATTTACGAAATTTGTAATTGAGTGGTCTTTAAATTCACATACCAATTATTTGGGAGTTGTCCATTTTTCTGTGTATAAGACTTTTGCCCAACCGACAATGTTTGTCCCGCTTGCTTTTGGCAAAACCACCACTGCTACGCCTTGTAGTCGCAGATAGGGAAAACGGAGACTCCGGTGGAGAGACAATGTTGTTAATGAATTGGTGTTGGAAACTGAAGGAAGCACGCCCAAGAGTGAAGTGCTTAAAAATCAGAAAGTTTTTTCTTTGAAGTATAGAAAATATCATAAAAAACAACATCAAAATCTCTGCATTAGAAAATATGGGAAACATTTTACATTAAAAACCACAATTCCTATGACAAGCCTTTGTAGAAATCAGTCTGTCGATTCTCGACAAATTGACACTCGTTAATTTAAATTTCTCGATTATTTTAAGTCATTTCCCGGTCCCTTGAAAAATACTCGATAAACTGAAAAATATAAATTAAATATAAAACGAGTATATAAATTCAATCAATGTGATTTGGTCCTATTAGTAAGTTGAAGTTGTACGAGTATGAATGGTATTCTACTAGCCGGCATTCTATAATTTGAAGTCATGACTTTCTACTACTCTCTATACTTTTAAGTCGGTTTATATATTACAAATCAAAAAAAAAGAAAATTTCTAACATTTTTTCTAAATGATTTTTTGTAAAAATTTTTAATATAAATTAAATTCGTGCTTATTTGAATTTTTACTCCTCCCTCTAATTTATTTAAACTCTTATTATTTTCAAACTCTCGATAATTTGTACTTTTTCTCTGGTTATATTCAAACTATTAAGAGTAGACTGCACTTTCGAATCACAAATTGTGCTTTTATTAACCTTCTTTGGATGGTGCCTTTTGTAGTAAACGAGACGGGAACATTTTTTACTCTCCACCATAGGATGGAAGTATAGGGTGTTTTTTATTGGGGTAAAGAACTTTAAGTTGGCATCACTTTTTTAGCTGGCGGCCATTTTGTCAGCTGTCAAGTGATTAATATTTAGTTTGGTTTGCCATTTTATCATGAACAGGTTGACAAAAGAACAACGCTTGCAAATCGTGCAAATTTATTTCGAAAGTAATGGTTCAGTTCGCGAAGTTCACCGCAAGCTCCGTCCATTTTATGGTCGACATAATCGTCCATCAGAGCAATTAATTCGGTTAACCATGGATCGGTTAACATGGACCATTGTATTATTTTCTTTGGGGATATGTGAAGTCGCTCGTCTACGCCAACAAACCAGAAACACATTAGGGGACTTGGAAGCCAACATTCGTGGCGTTATTGCCAACATACGGCCCCATATGCTCGAAAAAGTGGTTGAAAATTGGACCTGTAGAATTGGCTTTATTCGAGCCAGCCGCGGCGGCCACCTGCCCGAAATCATATTTAAACATTAATGGCATAAAATTATCCTTCCAATAAAGCCAAATTGATGGACATTAAAACGATTTTCTTGTGTTTTATTTCAATTCGAAGTTCTATACCTCAATAAAAAACACCCTTTATATACATTTGTAAGAACAACAATTTTTCGATATTGTGCCATCAATTTTTCAATAGTTTTTGGCATGTGGAAAAAGGTTCTACTACGACATTTAAAAAAAATATTCGAGGAGCCCAAATTTTAATTTCTTAACTTTTTATCAACTTTCGTTTTTAAGGTTTTTTTTAGTAGGTAATAAACAAAAAATATTTTTTTTAAATATAACCTTTGCAAGGTGGCATACAATACATACAAAAAAACATTGCCAGATACAATACAATATAACATATGATAGAACAGATATACGACTGATTCGAAATAAAGAAATATCGTGTTTTAAATTCTAAAGGAAAATATTAGACATTTCGTTTGACAATGCTTGTAAATTTTTTCATAAATACCACTAATAAACTTTCGTTACGAATCAGAGTATCGCCTATATTTTACGCAAAAAAATATATTTTTGTTCGAACATGGCCATATAGGTACTCAAAAACTGGAATTTAAGGAATGTGAAATGACATTAATTTTACGATTCCGTTTAATTTTCTAAATTTATGGACGTCTCTACGGACTTCTTAGGGATCCGGCACCCTTAACAATGGAAATGCATATATGCTCTCCAAAACAATAAAATCCACGAATATAAATAATTTTTATATCCCATAATACTTTCAATGCAAACGTACAACGCAAGAGAACTATTTTCTAAGCTCATCGCTTCTTTTAATATTATTCCAAAAATTACTAATAACGCAGATAAACACTCTAATTGCAGACAAAATATATTTTTTGCGTTTTAAACCAATTTCTATTTAAATGCGGAACACAAACAAATCAAGTGAAACAATTGAAATGCAAACAAGGTTGTACGACTGGTATTTGAACGGACATAAGTGTAACAACTATGTCAATGTAGCTGGCACAGATACAAGGATATTGTTTACAGGACAATGAAATGTATTTGTTTGTGAATTTTCCAATGAAATGGGACAACAAATAATTATTAGGACAAATGAAACAACTCTAATGATAACATTCTCTGCCCTTTTGTTGAGGTCTGTTTCCGCAGCAACATCGTTTGCGCAAACAAGTAATTTAATTAAAGCACCGACTTAAAAATCTATTTGCATAATTTAACCGGGGCCGACTTTACTTCTGGTATCTGTGAGTGTTCACGGGTCAACAATGTGAGAAATTCAACCTTTTTTGCTATAAGTACTTCAGCTTTGGCACAGAAAACAACACAAACATAAAATGGTCTGCATGAATTTGCGTAAATTAAAACTAAAAACAAAAAAGGTATCCTATTGAAAAGTCTGAAATCCCAGAAATGCATTCCTCGAACGCACAAGTAATGTGGGCCATTTATTGCTTTGTGTTCTTGGTTTAAATTTAATATATTGGAAATTGAGAGAGCGAGTAAATGTAATGGTGTCCTCCATTTAGGGCTTTTTTTGTGCATTTCAGGAATTGAAGCCTACCGATCTTCCTGCGCGTCCCCGTTTCAATTGGCTCTTCAAAAGCTTGAAGAAAGTCCGATGTTTTCGACCAATGAGGATTATTTCTGGCTCGACGGTAATGCCAATATACGAAATTGCCACATTTGGGCTGAAAACATGCAGAGAAAAAACATGGTTACTATATAGTCACGGCAACAATAATATGTTCTCTACAATTAAAGTTTGTTCGTCGCAACCATATTTGTGTTTTTAATTTTTTTTTAACAATAGTATGATTATAGCAATATTAATATTGTTGAATTGTAACATTTCAAATTTAAGAATGAAAATGTGGTTGT
The DNA here is from genome assembly GCA_963513945.1 of Hydrotaea diabolus. Lineage (NCBI taxonomy): Eukaryota > Metazoa > Arthropoda > Insecta > Diptera > Muscidae > Hydrotaea > Hydrotaea diabolus. The sequence goes on along the minus strand of OY740718.1, from coordinate 80,380,656 downwards.
AGCCACAATATAAATATGGTTAGTGGGACAAAAGTATTGTTTTTTGGGTTTTATGTCAACAATACTGTATGATTGTAATTATTCTTCATTTAAATATGTTTTTTAGAACAATTTTATTGTTACTAATGTATGGCAATAATAATATAAGGAAATTAAATTTTTCAAACAAACTGCTTTGGCTTTGTGTAACTGAAATTCAATTCAATTTTATTTTATTAAGTATGATATTACAGATAATTTCTTATTATATTCAATACAAAGAGTTCAAGTATATTTCTTTTTCATTTAGAATTTTTTACTTTACAAACTTCAACCTTTGTCAATTTCAAATTTCATGTTTGAAAATTTAAATTACTACGAACAAAGAATGAAAATCAGCTGTTAGCATAACTCTACTGTCTTTAATGTACCATGATGTTAACTGAATTTTAAATAGAATTTTTAAATTTCTAATAGAATTTACGAAATTTACACGCAGAAAAAAAGTATGGTTGTGGTGACAATGTTCGAAGAGGATCGAAGAGGGTATATGGTTGTGGCACAACAATATTATGATTCTAACAACAATAGTATGATTCATACACAACCATACTATGATCCCCACAACCATATTATGAGTTACACTCAACCATACTATTAGCCCCAAAACCATATTATGATCCTCACAACCATATTATCTTTCACTTACTACCATAGTATGATTCACACGCAACCATGTTATGATCCCTACAACCATAGTTATGATCCCTACAACACACAATTATAGTATGATTTCCAATATTATTTATTAATATTTGGTTAAGTTGTCAACAATAAATTTGAAATCTGAAAATTATTAAAAAAATATTAAATTTAAAATAATAGGAGCAATTTATTTAGCAGTAAAAAATCAGTTTAAAAAAACGTAAGCGTTTTTATTCAAAATATTTCAGTTAAACAAAGCAAAAGTATTTCGTTCGAAAAATTCTAATTTCCATATAAAAAGTACTATTATTGCATTAGATTCGTAACAATAACATTGTTTTAAAAGCATATTGAAATGAAGAAGAGTTACATACATCAATTACCGTTATCATATTATTGTTAACATAAAACCCAAAAACCCTATTGTCACACTAAACATATTTTCATTTTCATTTTCAAATTTGGTAATAAAACTATTACATCTCAACAATATTAATATTGCGGTAATAATTTTATTGTTAAAATTAAATTCAGTAAACACTACAATGGTTGCGACGAACATGCTTTTATTGTGGGGAACATATTATCATTGCCGTGACCATATAGTAACCATGTTTTTTCTCTGCGTGTGGTAGCATGTAATGTTAAAAAAGTTTACACATAAAATGGGCAGGGTTAAATACCTGGCACGCCCTTTTTAAATAAAAGCAGGAGGTAAAACTCGAATAACAGGTAGCGCACAATGTCACCAACTACTTTAATACATTTTCCGCATAAAGCTTTGAAATAAAAAATGTCTTAAAATACAAATGAAAAAATTACTACATTTAAATTTTTTGCATTTTTTTAATTGTTTTAAACAAAAGGCAAGCTTTAGCCGTTTGAATAAATTATAGGAACAATGTATAAACAGGGTGGCCCAAATAAAACTAAAGCCCTCACCAAAAAGGTTAGGAAAAGTTCCATTGTGGTTCTTGCTGCACGCAGAGAAAAAACATGGTTACTACATGGTCACGGCAATAATATCATGTTCTCCGCAATAAAAGTATGTATGTCGCAACCATAGTATTGTTAACTGAATTTATTTTTGACAATAGTATAATTGCTGCAATATTTATATTGTTGAAATGTAACAATAGTATTTGTGCCAAATTAAAAAATGAAAATATGGTTATAGCAACAATATAAATATGGTTGGTGCTACAAAAGTATTGTGTTTTGTGTTAACAATAATTTGATTACGGCAATCATACTGTATAATTTTTCTTCATTTAAAAATGCTTTTATGAACAAATGTTATTGGTACGAATCTAATGCAATACTAGTACTTTTTATCGAAATTAAAATTTTTTAAACAAGCTGCATTGGCTTTTTTTAACTGAACTATTTTTAATAAAAACGCTTACGTTATTTTTAATTTACTTTTTCTACTGTGAAGTAAATCACTCCTTTTATTTTTAATTTAATGTATTTTTGAATAATTTTCAAAATTTAAATCTATTGTTGACAACTTTAACCAATTCTAATAAATAATATTGGGGATCAAATCTATTGTCGACAACTTTAACAAATTCTAATAAATTATATTGGGGATCATAGTATAATTATGTGTGATCATACTATGATCGTAGGGATCATAACATGGTTACGTGCAAATCATACTATGGTTGTGAGGATCATACTATCTTTGTATATGAAACATACTTTGGTTGTGAGGATCATACTATGGTTGTGTAGATCATAGTATGGTTGAGTGTGAATCATACTATGGCTGTGGGGATCATAGTATGGTTATGTGTAAATCATACTATTGATGTGAGGATCATAATATGGTTGTAATTAAATCATACTATTGTTGTGAGGATCATAATATTGTTGTACCACAACCAACAATAGTATTATCCTCTTCTAATATTGTCACCACAACCATACTTTTTTTCTGCGTGTGTATGCGAAGTGGCTCCTTCTTGCTAAACCATATGTTAGGATAATTCTTAACTCGCAGACCCAAAAAATCCTATCAAAGTCCTGTTAATTGTTTTTGGCTGCCCCTTCTCATTTTTAACAAAATATTTACCGATAAATTATCTTCCGTAGGACCGCGCCGAACAGTATGTCTGAAGGGGTGTAATTGACGCTGATGTTATACCATATGTTTCTAACACTGATCCCTGTTGCTCAAAACGGGAGACTAAGTTCGTAGTTGTTGTTACTGTGTGCTGTTCTAATATTAAAATGACGAGGATAATTTCTTTGTTGAGTTAAGATAATAGACTTGCCCGAAGAATTATAATATTTAACAACTTTGACGAGTTTTTGTACATCATGTGTAGCCATCATCATGAAAACCCAATTTTGGAGTATCTGCATTCGCAAAAAAAGATTTCAGTTAAGTACTCGTATATAGTAACCTCAAAACTAAATTGTTTATAATTATTTTTCAACAAATATATTTCAATATTCGCTGTTGCTAAAACTACTTTCGTTACATCCCTAGTTTTGAGCCGTTATTAATTCATGTTAAATTTGATCAAAATATAAAGTATATACCTTAATAGGTCTTCGTTTAATAATTCGAGGTGTTGACGGCTGGAATACGCAACAAATTTATTTTGGAGATATAAAAATAAGCAGGCTTATTTACCCCACTTTTTTTACTTTGTTCATAACTTTTTGATTAAATTCAAATGAGAGCTTCCGGAAAAAAGATTATGTAAATTAATTAAAAGTTAGAGTTTTCTAATTTTAAAGCGTTAAAAATAATGTGGATACCGTTGCACAATTTAATTTATAACTTGAAAAATTGATTCAATCGACAACATCATTACCATTAACCAAAAAAAAATTGAAAAAAAAACGAAGGTACGTCTTTTCGAAATCGGGGAATTTTGGTTTTTAAAATAAAAAACTTTTAAAATTTTTTTTAAAAAAAAACCATGTCTTCTTTACCGTTAGAACCAATGCAAACCTTACAGCGTACCCCTCTATGAGTGAGGGTAAGTTACGAAAACTTGTTACTTCTTTTAATGCTTATTTATGGCTCTTTGTAGCTATTTGTAATGGAAATAAAAAAAAAATTATACAGGGTTTCGCAAAACTACCGTTTTTTATTTATTGGTTAATTATTATTATACTTTTTTGTTATATAGTATATTATGGAGAATATTTTTGGCTTAAGTATAAATAATTATATACCGCAATTTGCGGCCATTTTCGGCTGCACACATTCGTGCTCTTTCCGCGATAGCCCCAGTTGAGCCGAACGTATTCTTGTTGATGTTTCTGGACTGTTCTGCACACTTTCCACAACACTTTGGATACTTTAAGCCGTGTGGACCGTAAGTGGTCATCAGGTACATGGAAGTACCATGTTGTCGAAAATTTCCAACCAAGCGGTTTATTGTTGGTTCTGAAGGTCTAGTACGCTGCGCAAAACAATTGACATGATTTTTAAAATAAAATTCAACAATTGCTGATCGCTGTTCTGTAGTGTTCCATCTCAAATTCCCCAAGTTTGCTTCACAAAATTCTGAAATAAAAATAAAAATAAATTTATAAAGTCATTAATCATTCAAACCACAACGGTAGTTTTGCGCCATGACAAATAGAAAATAATGTGGAGACATAATTTTTAATCGAAAAGTAGAAGCGTGGCCGAACAAAACTTTTTTTTGTGCTATTAGCCAACAGAATAACCATTTACCAAAATTTTTCTTAAAAAAATCAAAATGAACATTTTTTCCAAAATCGCAAAAAATAAGGTGCCAAAATATAAAACCTGATACTTTAAAAAAACCTCACTTAAATCCTGATACTTTAAAAAAATGTCTTAAATAGCATAACTAGAATAAAAGCTATGAGTTTTTTAAAATAACGTATTGAAAATGTTGCCACTGCTGTAATTTTCAGAATTCTTAACTTTTTTAAAAAACCTAAACTGGATTTTTTTTAGAACACTAACGTAAACCAATTACAAAATTTCGTCAAAATCGAAGACCAACTTGTAAATGTGATCGGTTTCACATGGAATTGACGCATTGTATTTTGAAGCCAACTGCAAACAACATTTTGTTACTTTGCGATTTAAATGCCTTTTTCTGGAGCGACATGTAAAATGTGAAGTTTAAAATCGACTTTAAAACTTTTTATGTAAAATGTTCCATATGCAAACAAAATAAAGGCAAAGTAAATGTGCGCAAAAATATTTACCCTTTCATTTACAGACTTTGCTGCAATAGCATCAGAACATTGAGTTTGAATGAAAAACTAATGTCGAGTATCACTATTACTGCTGCTGTGACATTTAAACTCGAAATAAATTAAAATTCCATTAAAATGCATGCAATTCGCGTGGTAAGTTTTGTCCCTCGCCCAAAAGAATGTGTTTTTTTGTGTAAAACGGATTGTATGTTGTCATTAGAATGTTACAGTTGGACGTAACATTTCTTTGTTTGAATGGTTATTTTAAAGGACTAAGTAAGAAACATGACAAAATAGACTGGTTAAAAACAGGCAATTAATTTCGAACAAAAGAAAAACCACGTTCCAATCCGGTTAGAAACATCTAATATTTTTGGCAACGGATTATCCACCTCGTAAATGTCGACAACTGTACAAGTCATATATTAATCTACAATACGAGGGCTGCTAAATATAAAACTGGCCTAATAATGAAAATTCGAATATTTATCATCAAAAATGGTTTTATTGTTTCTCAAAGTATTCTCCAGCATGTTTTATTCACTTTTGCATGCGCTCAAACCAATTGTCGAAGCACTTTTCCACTCCGATTGAGACACCACCAAAACATGGCTTTTGAACGAAATCGAAAATCGTTGACCAAGTATTTTTTTCATGATGTGTGGGAATAAAAAGAAGTCATCGGATGACAAGTCAGGGCTGTACGGCGGATGACCCATCAATTCGACGTTTTGGCCGGTCAAAAAGGCGCTGGTTTGAGCCGATGTGTGAGAGCTCGCATTGTCATGGTGCACAATGATTCTTCTTCTCTTGTTCGTTTTTCGAATTTCTCCGAAGACTTCAGGCAAACAAATTGTGGTGTACCACCCAGAATTGACCGCCCTACGTTGATCAAGCGGAACAGTCGCCGCATGACCAGTTTTGCCGAAGAAACAGGCGACCATTTGCTTCGAAGTGCTTCTTCAACGAACAACTTGCGTTGGATTTGGCTCGTCTTCGAAGACCCACACGGTCGATTGCTGTTTTGTTTCGGGCTTATACGCATAGATCCATGATTCGTCACCTGTGACGATCTTGTAAACGTCTTTTGAAGCACCGCGATCGTATTTTTTCAAAATATCTTTGCACCAATCGACACGAGCATTTTTTGAGCGATTTTCAAATTGTGCGAAACCCAGCGAGAACAAACCTATTTACGGTCAGGTTTTCATGCAATATCGAATGTATGCTTGAGGAAAAATGCCCAAGGATGCCTCTATCTCACGGTATGTCACATGACGATCTTGCATTATCAGTTCACGCACGGCATCAATGTCGGCCCATTTTGGACGACCTTCGTCTTTGAGCGAGCGTCGCCCACGATTGAATTCACTAAACCAGTTTTTCACAGTGCTGTATACACTTAGTGTTGCCTAGGCACAAGTATATAAAGCAACCCTGGTATAAGCCATATTGAGAAGGCATAACCCGTTCTTAGCCGACATTAAACAGTAGGTCCCGAACAATGAGTATAAGTTTTCTATCGTGTACAGCTCATAAACCTACGAGAAGTTGCGCCAATATATGATGTTGAATGAATTAGGTATGTGTAAAAAAGCGAAGGTAACAGAGAGTAACACAGTAAGAAAAAGAACATTTAAACCCATTTAAAAAAATTTTGTCAGTCCTAGAATTTGCTCTATTGACTTTATTTCCTTTATTTAAAATTAAAAAACGAAGGTCACTGAAACCGTGGCGAGCAGTTGACCGATATTTTGTTTCACACATAATTGTCATATCTATCTTCTATAATAATAAAAAAAATGAACAGGAATTAACCGGCTGAAGACCTCTTGTATCTATATTTAAATAGAAGACAAGTTTTTAACAAAATGGGAAAGTGATATTGATTTTTGTGGCTGCACACTGCTTTTATCGCGATTTTACGTCCGTGCCCCCCCCCCCCCCCTTTTCAGAAAGCTTCGCAGCCATTGTTGAAAGAAAAACCAAACCAGGCTCTCCCCAAACGAATGAGAACAACTGTTGTAAATCTTACTTTTCAAGTTTTCTTCACACAGCTGACCACGAAAATACAACTTACTTTGACCACTTCTACAGAGACTCCACATTGAGAGCCATCAATAGATTTCTTTTACAACATGGGTGTGTGTGTTGTAAAGGTGTTTTGTTGGCTATGCCAACAAGTGTTTTTTAATAAAAAAATAGTTTTTCGTTAGTAAAATAAAATTGCTGCCCTTGATGCCCTTCACCGAATGGTGGATGGTACGTTAATTTTATCATTCCATTTGCAGCATCGTTAAATATTGATCTGGTACCCTGAAAAGTAAATGTATTTATTCTTGATCATCGTAAAATTCTATGATCTAGTGCTTTTACACACGGACTAACGGACAAGGGTTGTCCGTGTGCATGTTAAAAACACAATAGCGGTCAAACAAATGAACCAAGGATCCTGAAATGTTGCATGATGATAGGTTATGGTCATAAGCTGTTTGGAATTGTAAATGGAAAATGGCTCCACGTCAGAAATCTCAGATTTATTTAAAAAAAAATAATTTACTCCCTTATACAAAACTGGCTTAAAAAACATCCAAGTAATAGTACGGTTTCGTGTGTTAGTGCCGAATATTATCGCTGTTTTTTTTTTGCAAAATTAAGAAGTAAATTTGTTGTTAAGTTTGAATCTTGTATACCCTCCGGTTCGTTTTTCGGCCCCTTCGGTCCATGCGTCCGTCCCTTATTTCTGCTAGAACTCTGCCAACATTAATGTTTGCATTCGATGCAAATTTTTCTTTGAGTACCCATATTATCACAAAAAATTATGATTTCTCAAGTAAATATTAGAAAAAGTGTAAGATATCTTGAGTCTCTTGAAGGGAATCTTTTTTCCACCTGGACCGATTTCGCCCATTTACATCATGCGAAATTTCCGGATCCTAGGTTAAGCCGTTCGACCGCTTTCGTACTTTCAACAGACAAGCGGACGTACGGACATGTCGCTAGATCGTCTTAGAATTTTATGAGATCAATAATGATGAAAAATTTAGTTTACCATCCAACCGTTCCTTCATAAAAGTGTAAGTAAAAAGTATTGTAAGTTTGTAAGGTTAGTTTAAAAATACTTGAACCGATGTCCAATCTTAAAAGGTTTAGACGTGGTATATCCATTCGTTGGCCCATAGTAGGTCCATTGTGATTGTCTTTACGTTATAAGTTTAATAGGAAGCGGCCCTTCAACTACGACAAACCGTTTTAATAACTCAGCAGATTAACACTTTTGCAGAAGGATAACTCTTCTAGATCTTCAAGAAACTACGAGTACATCGCCGAGTAACAGTCTTTTCTAGAGGGACGGCAGCTATACTTTACATAATGTGCTCCATTGTCTCTATCTCCTACTCATACTCTCTTAGGCGGCAGTATTTGACAACTTCCACCTACCATTTTCTAATCATCTCTCTAACATTGCACTGGCCCGCCAGAAAATCCATGATCACTTTGACATCACTTTTGTTATTTTCAAGCTGGGTTTCGGTTCTGTTCTTGTCTAATTTAGGCCACAGAGCCCTTGCAACCTTAAATTTGCCGATCATAGTCCCTGCTTGGATAACCTTGGTATTAAATAATGTTTCTATCAGCCCGTTGACGGCACATATAATGGCTTTTGCAGACTTGTCAGCATCTGCAGTATCCTTAGAAGAGCAGAGGCATGCCCGATAATCTACTGTAAAGGTGCTTAGTCACATTTTACAACTTTCAACTAGTTTGAATTTTACCAGGGATGACTGTACAGCCTTTAAGGCTGTTAGAATGTCCAATAGCATTAGCGTTGTGTGACTCAAGCGGCAATGTGACCTTTTCTGAAGCCATATCACAAAACTCTTTAACGTGGCTAAGAATAACGTACATATGCTTAAGTAAACACGAAATAACCGATGGTCAGTGACTCGAAAAAGTCCAAAGATTATCTTATAAACATTGCTCATTTTTCTAGCAATATTTAAATTATTAATTGTACATAGCCTGAATATGAATGATTTGTACAGGGTAGCTGATGAATGTTGCTACATTAATACTTAAAATAACTTTTTTTTATCAGAGTATGGAATTCTTTTTCCATTTTTCGTGTTAAAGCTCATTTAATTTTATTAAATATATCTTAATTAGTTTTTCAAATAATGGAATTAAAATGCCCCCTGCTGTTAATTACTACTTGGAGAGTTGAGACAGAAATAGCTGCAATGTTTCTCGAATGGATTGCATTAGTTCATTCAAGTTTGTTGGTTGTGCTTTGTAGACTTCCTGTTTGCAACAACCCTACAAGAAAAAGTCAGGTGCAGTATGGTCAGACGACCTGGAGGGCCAATGGAATGTAGAGTTTCTGGATACTGGGAAATTTTCGTCGCAATTTTGTCATAACAGGCCAGGCTATGTGAAGAAGTTGCACCATCTTGCTGAAACCACACAGAGTGTAAAGAAATTCTCATTCAGCGTAATTCTAGATAGAAAATCTCTCTCAACATGATCAAGTAACGGTCTTCAGTAACCGTAACGGTGTGACCGTTGTCTTCGAAGAAGACAACCGCACACCACACTGTAACACGAAGTGGATGCAATTTCGTCTCATGGAGTATCTATGGGTTGGAAGCACTCCATATTCGACAATATTGTTTGTTTATGTTGTCGTTTGAAACGAAATGGGCCTCATAAGACATGCGTCTATACTCTCTTGTTTAACCGAAACTACAAACTGCAGTGCGTGATGCAAATTTTTATTTCAGTGTCCCAGTTACCTGTTTTTGTCAAACCCAAAAGCAAACTGCAAATAAAAAAAAATTAACCAGATTCATTAAATAGAAAAAAAGTTATTACATTTTATTTTTTGGAAGCGGCTTTAATCAGCCACCCTGTAGTTTTGATAAAATGTAAGATTTATTAATAATGTTATACTAAAAATATTAGAGTTATTTAACTATATTATTAAAAACCAAAATTACTCTAATATGTAATGCGTTATATTCTGTAAAAGCACTTATTGCTACAATTTGTCACCGTTTTTATTAATTTTTTTTCAGACACCCTTTACCTCAAAAATTCCGATCTTTATCGATTTAAGGAAAAAGGACGCGAAAAAGAAGAGAGAAAAACAAATAAAAACATAGAGAAAACTGGTGTTTCTGATGTGTATTTGAAATCTTTAAGAGAAAAAATATTTATTTAGATTAAGGACAAGAAGTGGTAAAAATGGTAGAAAGGTTTATGCAACCAATGGGATTTTGCTTCAATGCGATATAGTTTTTTATAAACCCGAAGCACCTCATGATTAAGATGCTGAAGAGCAGTTTTCAGTATACTTATATGCACCTGCAAGATAAAAACAAAACAAAAAAATTTTGTTATCTTTCTTTAAAATTCGACTTTAATTGCAATTTTTAAAGCAGAGCCTGCCTAAAAAAAATTTTAATAAAAGAGAGAAGAGTCTGCCTTAAAAAATGTTTATTAAAACAGGTCCAAAAAGTTGTAAGAGTTTTTTCAGTATATAGCTTATTTTAAGTACTTATTAGAGTAATTTTAGTTTTTAATGTCAAGGTTAAAAAACTTTAACATTTTTTTTGTTACATTAACTTTTTTTATTGAGACTGGAATTCAAAGATTTTAAGGTTATGTAAAACTTGCCATTTTTTCACAGGACCATACATTTTATATAATGTTTCTTTATAATTTATTCAAATATTTACAAAAACAAGAACCCGAATATAGACCTAACCAATCTTTTTAATGACATAATTCAATGGAGTGCTACTTCAGGAGCTATTCTTTCAACATCAAAATGCAAATTTATGCATATATGTCGCAAAAAACATTACAAAGTCAACCTGAACACGGGCAGTGTTAACTTAACCCACGTGAACACAATGAAGATACTAGGGCAAAAAGTAACGTTGGGACACACATATAATGATATTTTACATCCAAACTTTTTAAAACATTATTAAACAGCTAAATATTATAAAATGTCTTTTTTCGACATAGATGAACTGTAATATAGTTACGTTACTGTCAGTATTTAAATCAATCTTAATATCCAAAGTCAACTACGCCTTACCTTTATAAGGGCATTCAGCTAATAATCAATTAAGAAAAATAAAAACGATAATAAATACCGCTCTACGATATACCCTGGGTGCTTTCCGTACCACTCCAGTCCACAACATGCTTTTGGAATAGGGAATAGTGCCATTAGAAACTCAAACAAAGATTCTGACTGCTAAACTATCCAAGACAATAATATTCAGCAATAACACACTTATTCAGGAAATAACTAAGAAGTGTAAAGCTTCAAAGAAAATACCGAAACTCCCTCCCCCAGTTCACCGATGCCTCAACTATATCTCACAGATAGAATCCACTTTATCAATACCCAATAGAAAAAACACCCAACACCCACCGTGGCACTTAAAACCTTATCAAATCGACACCAATCTAAACAAACTTAACAAATGCAATACACACCCTAAGATATATAAGCTTTGTTTCGATGAAATTAAAAAAATCTACCCGAATACAAATTTATTTTTACTGACGGTTCTAAATCCAAACACTGTACTGCCTTCGGTATTACCACAGAAGACACCACAATCCGATCAGGTCTACTACCTTCTTACAGCTCAATATATACCGGTGAAATTACAGCAATATATGAAGCCTGCATTGTTGCAAAAACCCAAAGGGGTAAATTTGGTGTATGCTCTGACTCCCTATCAGCATTAAAGTCGATTGGAAACATATCCAATTCAAATTTCTACACTTCTCAAATAAGAAATACAATTATAGAGAATCATTCTAAAATTATGCTTGTTTGGGTACCCGGCCACTCCGGCATCAACGGTAATGAATTCGCTGACGAAGTAGCAAAAAATACAAGCACAGCTCCACTAATGTCGTTTGTCAATCTCAATCACAAAGACTTTAACAACCATATCTGTCAGTACTTTTCACAGACCTCTACAAACTACGACTACACTTTCCAGTGGTATAGAGATGTAAATCCACATAAAACTAATTTACACAGAAACTCTTCTTACAATACACATACACGTTGTAAAAGAAATCTATTGATGGCTCTCGATGTGGAGTCTCTTTAGAGGTGGCAAGAGTGAGTTGTATTTTCGTGGGCAATTGTGTGAAGAAAACTTGAAAAGTAAGGTTTACAACAGTAGTTCTCATTCGTTTGGGGAGAGCCTGGCCTTGTAGAGTTCGGTTTTACTTTCAACAATTGCAGCACGGCTTTCTGAACCGGGTTATCTCGGACCCGAAATCATGATAAAAGTAGTGTGCAGCCACGAAAATCAATGTCACTTTTCCAGTTTGTTAAAAACTTGTCTTCTATTTAAATCTAGAAGAGGTCTTGAGCCGGTTAATCCCTGTTCAGATTGCTAAAAATTCAATAATATGAGAATAAACTTATTTGGACAAAACGATCCTTTAAAAATTTTAACAACTTTAACCTCTGGAAATACAAGAACTAATTGATTTTCTAAAACAAACTAATGTCTACAAATTAATATAAAGCCGCTCATATTCCACCATAGTGGTTTAACATAAAATAAGTTGCTAACATAGAATTAAGTTATAATTTAAGATATAAATGTACTATATTTAAAAAAAATCAAATAACTGTTGAGCTGAAGGCCTAGATGCTATTGCTCACTCCTCACGTATTAATTGATAATTTGTAATTGTGAATTAATATCTTCAAATAATTATAATTATATAAAAAATAATTTACAATAGAAAATTATGGCAAAAAAATGTTAAGAAGATTACCGCACTTGTGCACGATTCCAATTGTAACGGGTGTTTTTTAGACGTGTGGTTTTCAATCTGGCCACTCTTTTTCGGAGTTAGCCTTTTTTACAGATGTCACTTGATTTATGCTCACTTTGGTTTGCCATTTCATAATGAATAGACTTACTCCGGAACAAAGTTTACAAAAAGGGGCGAATGGGCTTAACACGAGATGACCACCGATACTGATTCTACAAGAAAATTCTGTTCAGCGAGATGCTCATGAGCCATGATTATTGACTTTTTCGTGCCTGAATTGTAGGATGTTGATGTGGACGACCTTTGGTTCCAACAAGACGGCACTACATGCCATACAGCCAAGGAAAACATCAATTTATTGAAGAAAACTTTTGGTGAGCGTATTATATATCTCGCGTCGTGGGCCTGTGGCGTGGCCTTCAAGAACGTGCGATTTAACACCGCTGGACTATATTTTGTGGGGCTACGTGAAGTCGCTTGTCTACGCAGGTAAGCCCGACACGATTGTCGCCTTGGAAGAGACTATCGGCGCGAGAGACTATGCGGCCCCAAATGCTGCAAAAAGAGGCCACTTGCCCAAATTTATTTTTAAAACATAATGCTAAAACTTTATCTTTAAAATAAAGCTATATTCTTAGTCACAACTTTAAATTATATGCGTTTTATTTCTTTTGAAAACCAGACGGTTAAATTAACACCTTTTACCAAAAGATTCGATCTATTTCGCGTCGCTGGCTAGTGGCTATTGTGTGTTTTTCAATTTGCATTTTTCGATATTCTCAAGTTTTTACAATTATATTATATTGAGATTTGTCCAAAAATGTAATGCTTGGGATCTATGTACAGTGACTATAAGTACATTCAAAATTTCTTCCTTAATCAAGAAGTTTGTTCATTTTAATCTTGAAGTGCTGTTTGTTTTTAAATGTATAAACTTTCAGCGTTATTACCACTGTGGGCATTTAAAGCAATCAGTCATCTTCATAATATGATTTCTAAGCATCAACATATTATATTGATGCTTAGAAATCGATATATTTCACAAAAACAAGTTCCACCTCTCGATACGACAATGTATAAGTAGATGCTCTTTTTGGATACCTTGTGCATGTGACAGCAGGCTAATTCTCGGTATGAATGTCCACTTACCTTAATATGCATATTGTAACCTACATACTATGCCCGATAGCAACTACCAACAGATGCGAATGGCAAGCTAAAAAAGAATCAAACATACGCTACGTTGTACTCCTTTATGTCTGACATGCAAAAGTCCTATGGCAAAATTCATTGTTCCGTTCAGCAAAGGCCGACGACATCCTTTGACTCCTTAATGGCTTACATGCACAAAACTCGACATTACTTTTCTTTTAGGCACAATGTATGTTGTTCACTAGACGTGACGCATTATCTGAAAGTGTTAAGAGAATATCTAGGTTGTCATAGAAATTAGAGCCCATTTTTGATAACAAAAAAGGATTGTACTTATATACGCACGTATATGTGGAGTTTTCTGTCTAGTTTGAATTTTTCCAGAGTATAAGAACAAAAATCGTGTTAAAGATTCGACAATGTCGATTATGACCCTCTTACCTTCGTTTCCATTTATGTCGTTCCACTTTTGTTATACTTCGAGGTAACAAAAGTACTCGAAGTGAAGTATGTAAGACTTCACATATATGCACATATTTTCGTGCCCATCTACATATATGTCATCCATCCCATTTATGCGTAGTACAAAGGTGCATTGTCGGTGCTGGAAAAATACTTATACACGTATCGTGTGTTCAAGAAAGAAAAACTGAATTGATTCATATTTTGACCTCAAAGTCGACATATCGGTGCAGTAGGTACCTGAAATTATACACCGTAAAAATAGTTGGCATAATTCTTCAGTAAATACCACACATACCATATGGTGTTTGGGGTTTCTAAGTAATATTTAGGTTTTGAGGTATAGTGAAATGGATTTTAAGTATATTTGTCAAAATACCGTGGCGTACAAAAAAAAAAAAAAAAAAGTAACTTATTCTAAATATACTTTCTCAGAATTGGTCCTGAGAATTAAGGCGCCTTAGTGTAAAAAAGTAGAACACAAATAGCAGGATCAAAGTAGGCAAATCAAAGATTTCATCTACTTGTCGAGCAAATGAATAAGCTCTAAACAATATAAAAATCATTAAATATTTTAACATCTCCAACTGATATGAAAATCGTATGGATTTTTTTATTTTCCATTAAGGACATAACATTTTTTTATATAAATAGAACACAGAATATTTAAAATATTTTAGTGTATGTTTTGGACAAAATCTAACTCTACTGAAATTATTTCCCATCGTTTTATGTCTTTGGACGTCATGCAAAGGACTTTTTTGACTTTCCTATCATTCACGCAACTTTAGAAGCCAAATATTACATCCAACTCTGACTTAATTTCGTACAGTTCGTAACGAGGGACCAAAAAACAACACTGGTGAAATTCGATCACATCGTTTCAAGATTTCTTTAGACCTAAGTAAATTTCCCTTCCGGTTCTGGATCCTGTCACAAAAAAACACATTTTACTTTTGGTCTTGCTCGATTAAGCATTGTGTATTATAGAGATCTATAACACTGGACAACAAAATTTCAAAAAAAAAATTGAAGCAGAAGGTTTTATAGTCAACTTTAGTCAATCCCACGATAGCCGGTCTATGCACCGGTAATTCTTTGGCCAAGAGCTGTCACCACGGCACTAAGTGTGCAGCTTAAACAACAACATAGTCAACTAAAATTAATTTGGGGCTGTTAATCACGAAGCTTGTTTAGAAGATATTCACATTAACCCTTATTTTCGGTTTTTTAATAAAAGGACCCCTAGCAGCTTTATTTCCGAACCAAAGCTCGGTGTTTAGAGGAGAAATTGACATTTTCAACGATATGCAGCACTTTTATTTCTGATAAGTTTTGATGAAGACACGAAGCAAACTTTTACAGAAATTTCGTTACACAAAATTACTTTAAGCATCCGAGAAAATCAACTGTTACCTCACTGACTTAGCACGTTTTTTCACTGCGAGGAATATGAAAATATCCGCCTCCAAATCATCAGCCACGCTGTTTACTGCATGGACCGCCGATGTGCGGTTGTCACTCAATGTGAAATTCGATGACGTCAACATCCCGACTACCAACTACCCCAAAATCCTTGGTGTCACATTGCACAGCCTTTTTCGATCCTCTGCACATGCTACAGCTATCTGCGATAAACTCAAAAGTAGGAACAAGGTCCTCAAGTCACTTGCCGGCAGTACTTGGGGAGCCGAAAAAGAAACCTTGTTAACTTCTTACAAAGCGATAGGTCGGTCTTTAGTGAACTACGCAGCACCGGTGTGGTCGGTGAACGTGAGTACGACGCAGTGGAAGAAAGTGGTTCTGGCGCAGCTGAGATCTTGATGGTGCAGCCGCCTCAATTCTTACTGTGCACGAATTAATGCTAACGTTCCGGACATTTGTCCGCCTGCCATCAGGAACCACATTATATGCTGCACCTCTTCAATTGTCCGACCAAGCCCACTCAGCTGAATCCCAGGTCTCTGTGGACGCATCCAGTTCAAATGGCGCGTTTCCTCCACCTGGAGATCTAAGAAGATCCCCCATAGAATAACTAGACTTCAAACTAAATATATTGTTGTTACAACAACAACTTTAAGCATCCTAAATTTGGTATATCCTTTACCAGTGTTATAACGCGTGATCCATTTCGAGGTTCCCTACTTTTTTAAAGAAAGAACACAGAAAATTCAAATTGAATGGGGAATGTTTATTACCATTTGAAAGAACATTCTTTGGTATTTATTTTTCATGGCACGGAATATTTACCGATTCCTAGGGAAATCGACTTTCAGGCCAACGACAAACGCTATTGAAATTAATTCAGAAAGTATTGTGTTGCAATGGTTCTTTTCAATTCACACGCTATTGAAATTGGTTCAGATTTCAATGCTTTGCAATGGTTTTTTTCTTTCAAAGGTCCCTTCAGATTTGAGTGCATGGCACTCCTCAAGCTCCAAATCCAATCAGATCTTGCTTACATTTAGTTTAGAACATTATTGCAGATTAACAATTAAACCTGGTACAATTGAATTATATCGGTCTTTGTTTTCATATAGCCCCCATGCTAAGGTCCTTTCCGATTGTGATCATGCTACTGTAGAAGTCACATTTTAGATCTCATGTTTGTTAATATGCGTAAAAGAGTGACGTGTCTTTTGAATATCACAGTGGTGTAGGCTATCATATAGTTGGCCCTATCCGATTGTAATTAAGATTTTGGTCTCTAATGCTAAGACAAGGTTCAAGTTTTTTTTTATCTTTCCAGCAATTCGGCCAATACGGGCTTATGACTTTGAACGGAAGAACTTGACAGCCTTTGATATACCCTCGATAATGGAGATAATGTCTGTCATAATTGTAACCAAAGTCCAATAGAAAAATATATGTGACAGCGCATAGAGAAAGGGACCTAAGGGTCAAAAAAATCAATTTTCTTTTTTTTATGTGGACAACATCTGAGCATCGAATGAGACCGATTCCATGCCCCAAAAGTGTTCCCTCCCAGAGATATGCGCGTTTTATGAAAGTGAAGTCGACGATTCTAAGCGCAAAAAGAAAGGGACCTAATCTTTTATATGGCTCTCCTGAACAAAACCGGTTTTTAACCTTAGGTCCCTTTGATATGTGTTCGCCTTGTAGGTGCTTCACAAAAGTATTTCTCCGCAGCACCATCTGGTTGAAACCAAATATCGGCGACACCTCAAGCTTTAATTGCGGGCAACAAAAAATCTGTAATTATGGTGCGGTAGCGATCGTCATTAACAGTTGTATTCGCATTTTAAGGGAATGTGGACAGGCCATTGTTGATCAATAGTTTGAATCAATAATGTGCTTGCCTGATATGTGCTGCATCTAAACCAATTCAAAGCCAAAACTGCGGCTCTTTTGTGTTGCTGTTGTAGCGGCAACTGCCTTTGGGGTGTCAGCCCTTGGCCTAAGAATTGCTGCTTTGGTTCAATCCGTTTTATAGATCCGGCTGTCGTATGATTTATAGTATATGGGCAAAATACAAAACTTTTAATTATCTCTTTATTTAGAAAGTGGGCGGATCAATGCAAGTTTTAGGTGAATTTACCCTCGTCCATTTCGCATTTTTCTACAATTCTAATGTGACAACCACTATGTTGAGTCTTGGTCGGCAGCAAAATCATGGTTCTGAGAGCCCCTGGACCTGAGCATCCTTATTTTATCCATGATACTCCACCCGTTCTGACGCCGGCATATTTGTTTTTTATTTCCATGACGTCCCATAAACTGCGCCACAGTCCAGACACAGTCCGCAGGATTGCTGTGACTTAAACCTGGAAAAATTATATTTGGCGACAGAGGCAAACAAATGTGACAACCGGACATTTTTCGGTCTATTGGTTGCCATCATGCTCCTCCACAAAAAATATAATCCAACTCTTTGCTAACTCTTTTACTGGCAGCAGGGTTCTTATTTTGTCATATTTTAATTAAAAGCTTATTGGGTGCTTCAGAGAATTTAATATTTCAACAGGTGTTGCCAACTACTCAGAAAAATTACTTTTGGCTTCAGACTGTTTTCTAAAACTTTTCCAATACAAATCAGCCAATAACCTAAAATGTAAATTTGGAGGCAGCATTTATCGCGATTTCCGCGTCGTCTTTTTCATTGGCATGCCTGTGTAACGACACGACAGTCGCAGCGAAATAACATTGGATTGCCTTAATAAAAGCTGGTCCAATATTCGTTCAGGAGAAAGTTTTTGGAAAAACAATTTTTACTTAAAGGTCCAATTAGTCTTGACGGTTGACGGTAGGTAATCAGCTATTTCACTTAAGGGTTGCATTTTGCATGTGTAAGAGGGAGATAACTACAGTTTGACGGTTGACTTCTGCAGGTTGCAGAATCAACCGTCAAGACTAATTGGACCTTAAAGGTCCATTTAGTTGTGTTGTTGTTGTAACAAGAATATATTTATTTTGAAGTCTTGTTCGTATATAGAGGATCTGCTTCGATATCCAGGTGGAGAAAACGCGCCATTTGAACTGGATGCGTCCACAGAGACCTGGGGGTCGGCTGAGTGGGCTTGGCCGGACAATTGAAGAGGTGCAGTACATCATGTGGTCCCTAATGGCAGGCGGGACAGATGTCCGGAACGTTAGCATCAATTCGTGCCCAGTAAGAATTGAGGTGGCAGCACCATCCAGATCTCAGCTGCACCAGAACCACGCGCGTCTGCCGAGGTAGTACCTTCTCTTAAGGTGAAATCTCCGCGGATGTTCCCCTAGCACTACATTCACATGGTAGCTGGATACTGCTGCTGCGACATCATCGGCGTGAATGTTGTTCAGACTTGCCTGATAGTTTCGATGATTTAAAGGTTCTCTCTTATACCGCTGGACCTCTCTCTCTCTCTCTAGATCATGAAGGTCGTACCTGATCTGCCTGGGTGGAGGCATCCTGTTTAAGAGATGGTGGTTAGGATGACTGCTGCGAAAACACCCTGGTAGGTATTGCTTAGACAACAGGAAATTGTGTCTACGCACGGTAAGGACCTTCATCTCCTCATGTAGATGGTCCTCAGAAGACATAAGAAGACACCCTGTTGATGTTCTAAGGGCGGCATTCTGGCAAGGCTGAATTTTTTTCCACTGCGTCGTACAGTACGTTCGCAGACCGACCTATCGCTTTGTAAGAGGTCAACATGGTTTCTTTGTCGGCTCCCCAAGTACTGCCGGCAAGTGACTTGAGGACCTTCCTACTTTTGAGTTTATCGCAGATAGCTGTACCATGTGCAGAGGATCTAAAAGGGCTGTCCAATGTGACCCCAAGGATTTTGGGGTAGTTGGTAGTCGGGATGTTGACGTCATCGACTTTCACATTGCTAAGTCATCCACTTTAGGTCCTGACGCCAGAATTGTGCAATCGTCAGCGTACGACACAATTTCAACGCCGTCTGGTGGTGCAGGAAGTTTAGAGAGGTAGAGATTAAACAGAGCCGGGATAAAACTCCACCCTGGGAACTCCTTGTTTAACTCTTCAGGGCTTTGACTTTCTGTCTCTAAATTCTACATATGACTGGCGCCCACACATATAGTTTACGACTTAACGTTTCAAACTGGGCGGAAGAGACGTTTCTTCAATGTCCTCGAACAGAGTGGCATGATTGACCGTGTCGAAGGCTTTTGTAAGGTCAACAGCCACTAGGACCGTCCTGTCGTTAGGCTTGTTCTGGTTAAGGTCGCGACTTATACGTGTGGTGATGGCGTGTAAAGCAGTTGTTGTGCTGTGCTGCTTGCGGAATCCATGCTGATGATCAGCACTAGGTAAGTGTTCGATCAGGTTGGGGAGGAGCAGTGCTTCAAGCGTCTTTGCTACTGGAGAAAGCAAGGAGATCGGCCTGTACGAATCTCCTTTACTTGCGTCTTTGCCTAGCTTCAGTAGCGGGACCACTCTGCCCATTTTCCAGGCATCGGGATCTTCGTGAGTGGCCAGCGACAGATTGAGCACTTTGGTCATGTACTCTACTCCCGGGGTATCCAAGTGCTTTAACATCAGAATTGAGATTCCATCCGGACCCAGCGCCTTTGATGACTTTGCGCTGCGGATGACATGGTCAACTTCGCCAACGGTAAATTGTGGTGGTGCCTCTTCGAATCGGAGAGCGCGGATACGACGCAATACTCTCCTTTTCGCCTTATCACTCTCTGGGTGCTCAATAAAAAGCCGGTTAAAATAACACGCGCACCGCTTCGGATCTGTCACTGTTCTATCACCGAACGTGGCAGCTGTCCGATCATGCTTCCTTACAGTGTTAGAGAGTGATTTGACAGTTGTCCACAACTTACCAATTCCGGAACTGAAGTTGCACTGCTGTAAGTGGTCTAGCCATTTGTTCCGCTTATATTCGTTGACCAACCTACTGTTCTCGGAGTTGAGATCGCTAATTCTAGGGTCAGTAGGGTTGGAGCGACGAATGTCATCACGCTCGTCTGCGTGTCCCGCTGCCTCCGCTGGGAAGTTTGGTCGTACTTCGGGTATTCGACCAGCAGGGATATGGCGAGCGGCTGCTGCGTTTATGATGGCCCGGAACTTTTTCTCGGCTACCCGAACATCCGACGGAATAGGTAGATTATTAAAGCTGCGGTTGGTGGCTTCTCTTAAGGCCTCCCAATCAGCCCTTTTTTGATTGAGAAACGTACGGCGCACAGACAGGTATTTTACCAATCTGGGCGGCCAAAATTCAATTTTTCAAAAATCGATGTTTTTAATAATTACCGATTGTAGGGTAAAGAGAATAGAATGCTTAACTAGATTCCGTTATTTTTTCATTCCTTTTTGCTTACATTCGTTTTCTACACGCTTTCAAAGTTTCTAGTTACTAATTGTGCATTTACTATTTTGTTGCGTTCAAGTAAAGTAAAAGTTTAAGCAGGCTGTGCGAAGGCTGTATTCAGTTGAAACATATAAGTAAAATGGAAAATTGTAAAGCAGGTAAATATTATTTAATCCAATTAGCTAAATAAAATTATAATTTAAATTCCTACTAGTAAAGCAGCATTGAAAAATATGGTATTTTAGTAAATTTCAATGGGTACCAAAAGCGAACTCTGGTCAAAAAGTTATGCCCCACCACTCACCACCACTTCAATCTGTGATTAAATGTAATCTTAAACATTGTATTGGGCACATGGGGAAAAAAAATTGCGGGTTTTTGCGGTTTTGTGTTTTATAGCCATTTACCTTCTGCGGAAAAATATATCATAATTTCTGCTGCTTTACTGTATATTGTTTTGTATATTGAAAAAAACATTTATTCCAAATTTAGGTCCTTCAAAAATCAAGTACATAGTTCGTGGAGACGGCAAGAGTTTAGATGCCGAATGGGACTAATTGTGGACGTTCCAAAGCCTGGATTTTGCAACAGTAATGACGGCAACACAAGCAGACGTTTTTTTCCGATCCAGATTTGGCAGCAGAGATTACGGGGGTTGACCGGAACCTTATTTTTCGTTTAAAAGTAATTTTAGAAGCAATCTCCAGTGGCCACAACATTGACGGCGAAAAATTTAATAACTATGCAACCGAAACAGCAAGAATGTATGTTAGTTTGTACCACTGGTACCCGATGTCTCCAACAATGCACAAAATGTTGATACATGGACAACTTGTGATTGAAAAAGCTTTACTACCTATAGGTCAGCTGTCCGAAGAAGCCGCTGAGGCCAGAAATAAACACTTTCGCCAATACTGACGGTATTGGCGAAAGTGTTTATTTCTATGCGCGTAAGTTTTCAAGAGAGGCCTGCAATAGGGATGTTATAAATAGATTGCTGCTAACTTCCGATCCTTTGCTAACGGGCATTAGGTCGAAGCCAAAAAAATTACCAACACCTTTCACAAAGGAATGTTTAGAAATGCTTGTTTCGACAGATCACAGCGACAGCCACGAAAATATGGCGGACACAATGAACGAAAATATTTCATGCTCAAGTGATGACCATATGTCCGAATAATTAAGTTTACTCTGAATAACAATTATATTTAAGTTGTTTGTAAGTTCTTGTTTTTTTGAAAATATGCCAAACACTTATTTAAAATAAACGTTATACATTTATTACACATAATACATTTAGTACACATTTATTTCATATCTAGCATTTTCAACTTGAAAAATTTGAGGTATTATCTTCCAAATGCTGTAAAAGATCCCCTCTACCCCCCAAATGTTAGCCAATTATTTTTTTACGCCTCACCGAGTAATTTTTTAACATTCTGCTTCATAAATTTACTTCAAATAATTTTGGCCGCCCAGATCGTTAAAATACCCCTCTGTGCGGCGTTCAGAGGTTATGAAATCGGGTGGTCTATTTATGGAGAGAATTATGGGAAGGTGGTCCGATCCTAGTGAGATGACAGGTTGCCAGGTGACGTCGTTGATCAGGCCAGGCGATGCCATAAGGATGTCTGGCGACCAATGGCAATCGTCCTCATTAACTGGTCAGAACGTAGAGCTATCAATTTGCTCTGCCAAAGCTATGCCCCTCTGGTCGTTGTCTAGGAGAGAATGCCACAGTTCGTGGTGAGCATTAAAGTCTCCTAGGACCAAGCGGTTATTGCCTTGTAGCAAATTGCTAATGTCTGGCAGATAACGCGGGGCACAGCTACCAACCGGCGGGATGTATACGTTGTACAGCTCTATTTCGGCAGTTCAAGACTTGACTGCTACCCCCATACATTCTAGAATCAAGCTCAGGCGAAAAAGGTCTGTACTGCACAGAATGGTGTAACAGACAAGCAAGTCCCCCACCTCCACTTCTGGTAGCACGTAGCACGTTGTATCCGTCACAACTGTGCAGGCTGCAGGTGGCATTCAGCTTAGTTTCTTGGATTGCGGCGACCATGATGTTTCTCCGATTCATAAATTCTGTGACCTCACTGATTTTGTTGCGTAGGCCATTACAATTAAATTGCAAAATTGATGCACTGTCAGGAGTTTCAACAGCAACCTGTGGTGTAAGATGCTGTTGCGAGGGCGACTGCGGGGGAGTGTCGTAGTTAGGGAGTGTCGAAAACGTAGACGACGATGATAACACCAAATCCATAGACCCACTGCTAACTTCGTTGATACAGCATGAGGCAACAAAGTCTGCTTCGCTATACTCCCTGATGTGGTTCAGACCTGAAGTGCACCCACTCCATGCAACGATTACACCTTACAGACGTAGCACTATAGTATTCGGTTCTGACAAACCGAGCTGATCCAAGGTCCGGGGTTCAATCCCGCGACTCTCGGTTCTATGTACCGGATTGACCCGAAACTCTTCGGCCGGGGGCAGTCACCTCAACAATATATGTTTTTTGTTCGTCCATTTAGTCTTGACGGTTGACAATCAGCTATTTCAGTTGAGGGCTGCATTTTGCATGTGTATGAGGGAGATAACTACAGTTTGACGGTAGACTTCTGCAGGTTTCAGAATCAACCGTCAAGACGGAAGACTTCTGCAGGTTGCAGAATCAACCATCCACCGTCAAGATTAATTGAACCTTAAGGCTGGTACAAAGCTCATCACTTTTTTTATTTTCTGTCGACTACATTTTATTGAGCTTTTTGCGTTTTCAGACGCCTACATATATAAAAGTATGATCATTGAAAACAAATTCATATTTTATCTTTTTAATTTCCCCATTTATTTTATAGTTCGTAGTAATCATTTTTGTTTTTAAAACTATTTTTATATTAAATTTATTTAAAAATCACCGTATGTCAATCTTCTTAATATTTTTTTATCCAAGTAGAACAAACCTTTTTTACAGCCAGGTATTCATGCAATATCGAAGAAATGCCCAAGGATGACTCTATCTCACGGTATGTCACATGACGATCTAGCATTATCAGTTCACGCACGGCATCAATGTTCCCTGGCACAACGGCCGTTTTTGGACGACCTTTACGACCTTCGTCTTTGAGCGATCGTCGGCCACGATTGAATTCATTAAACCAGTTTTTTACAGTGCTATAGGATGGTACTTCATCGTCATACAAAGATTTAAGTTCATCGATGCACTCTTGTCTTGATAATCCACGTCGAAAGTTGTGAAAAATGATCGCACGAAAATGTTCACGAGTTAATTCCATTTTTTGCCAAATCGATTTTTTTCAAGTCACTGTAAACAGCACAAATGATGGTCGAAAGTCAAAACGTTCTGAGCACGTTTATGCTAAACCCTCGTATTGAAAAAGGCATACAAAAGTTGTCAAAATTGTACATGCATCCCTATTTAATGTTCCATGATTTATTTTTAAAATCGAAATTGGAATGAAAAAAACCTGCCCATCTAATCGGAAATTGTTTTTGACATATATTTTCTACTGTGTAGCAATATTGAATATTGAGTTGGCTAAAAACTTTTGATCACGTACGTTGTTGGCAGTAACATGTCAGGAAACTTGTAAAATGTACGGGAAAAAATATGCTAAAATGTTGTTCAATATACGAGGCATTATGATGTTTGTTCATTTTTTATGAACGACAAAGGTCATATTCAAATTAAAGAAGAGAGCGATTCCTTCAATTTTTAGGAACAAATTTGTTACTCATATAGGAGGTATTTTAAGTAAACGATTTTTCGCAATCCTAACACTTAACACTGCAAATTGTATTTATAGATAAATGATTTTTAGAAAATCAAAAGCTGTGGATTACTTAAAATAATTAGAATAAAATCAGTTGAAATCTTTTAAACTACAACATAAAATCACTGTGTATGTCGAAGAGACAAATATTGTTATATATGTACAAATAATTAACTGCAAATTATGCAAAAGTGGAAATGCCAAATGAAAATATAGTCCTGGTTTTTTATACTCTCAAAAGGGAGCATTAGCCCGATATGGTAAATTTACAATACGAAACCGATCTAAAACTATAAGACATATATCTGGTAATTTAAGACATATAAATGGTAATTTAAAAGACGGAAATCGCAACTTAAAGTAAACTTCGCCATAATGGACAGCGCATAGAGAAAGGGACCTAAGGGTAAAAAGTGTTCCCTCCCAGAGATATGCGCTTTTTACGAAAGTGAAGTCGAGGATTCTAAGCGCAAATAGAAAGGGACCTAATCTTTAAAATGGCTCTCCTGAAAAAAGCTGGTTTTTAACCTTAGGTCCCTTTCTATTTTGCGCGTCACATATTTGGCGAAAATCGTTCTTTTGAAGGTACAGCATGAAAAGGAAAATCTTACTCATAGAAGTAAACTAGTAAGGAGGTGAATTCTAAGTAGGTGAATTCTAAGGAGGTGGATTCGTAAGGATTCTTAAGGAGGTGAATTTTAAAAAGTCACAAGAGGTTTTTTTTTATTTTTTTTGTTCGAAGTGTGCTGGGACCTCGAAAGTGTCTCACTTATAGAGGATTCCCACTTATACAGGTCCCACTTATCCAGTTTTGACTGTATAATATTTAAATAACTTGCTATACGTTTATTTTGTAAAAACTGTGTAAAATTTCTTTGAACCATTAGTTCAAGTTGATTAACATTTTACTTATCCCATCTAGTTCAAATGAACCCAATACAAATTAGCCAATAAGACTTTTTCTTGTATGATTATTTTTGTTTTACATAACACAAAACAAATGTATTTATAAAGCAAAGTGTATCATGTTGCAGTAGTGAAGGAAAAATAAGTGTGGCAACTCTAACTTCTTTCGTTAGCGAGTTAAATTTACGACAGACAATAAAAAAATTGCCTTTACTCTGAATTGATCTAATGTGTACTTAACTAGGCACATTTTAGTAAGAAATATTGCTACTTCATCCTTTCACATTTAAAGCATTCGTTTTCTGGTAAAACCGTGAAAAATCCGAAAATGTTGCGGCCATGTCCAAATCCGTAAACCAAAATTCGTTTTGTGAAATTTACATAGCTATTTTTATTCCTGGAGGTTTTAAGCTTTCCACTTACTTTCACAGTCATTATCATTTTATATTCAAGTATGTATTATGATTATGATAGAAGAACTCACACGCAATATGCTCATGCAAATACCCATAGTAACAAATATTTATTTTAGATGGTATAGGGTATGTCGTCCCATAAAAATAATTCATCGACGAGATATCAGTTATTAAACTTTATGGGTTTAACATTATAAAACTATGTTTAGTATCACATAAACTTTAACCTCAACCGAAATGAGGTTTTAATTATCCCCTAGAGGGATAACCGTCTGTATGAATTTGGAGCACACAATAGTTGTAGCGTTCATTTTCAATGGGATAGCACTATATGAGTGAGAGCAAATATTAGGGCAAGTGCGTTAGATTTGAATGAGGATAGAAAATTTTGCTTTATATAATTTGATGACAAAATATTTAAGCTACCATTGCGACACATCACAGTAACCTTGTGAAAACGGACAAAATGTAAATCGTGTTATTAAAAGCCATTAACAAGAATGATTTTTGCATGTTTACTGAACTACTGCAGTACCACATAATGTACCGCTTGTCATAGAGTCACATGTGATTTGGCAATGTTCTTAGTAGGCATGGCACAGAACACAATTCCGATCAAAAGTGGTTTCAATTTCAATCACAGCCTTTTAGTAGAAGAAAAAAAACGCTTGGGAAAAATTGGTCGACAACAAAGTGAAAAATATTGTCCACCTTATGGAAGAACAGCGCGATAATATGCGAAAACAAAATGAAAAATTAGATAGGCTGTGCAATATTTTGGAAGCCCATTATAAAGTAAAGGAACTATTGTTAAACAATTTATGTAAAACTATTTTTCTTGACTACGTTTGTTTATTTTGTTTACTTAAAACATATGGTTTTTGTTTTCTCATATGCATAGAGTTGCCATAGAAAATTTTAATAACCACGGTTTTTAAATTTTTCGGAATTACCTAAATCGATCAATCGAACAAAACCGACTGGAATGGTAAGTACGGAATTAAAATCATTCCGATCGATTTCTGTGACAGGCCTGTATATATACATAATACATACATAAAACAGTGACTTTCACTTTAAACAGGACCTATGAAACATCGATTTTGACATTATCGTAATTGTCAATTAATGTTTCATGTTATATACCAAAATAAAGGAGATTTTTTTTAGCTTTTTAATACTAAACAAACAAGTTAAGTAATTAAGAATGCACAAATTCAAGATATATAGGGTGATCCATTTAGAGGTATTTTTTCCATAGGGGTATTTTCAGAGTTTACGCGTGAGTTGCGTAAGCTTTATTTTTTCCCTTTTCAGTATTGTTTGCCACTTTATCATAGAAAGACTAACACCGCAACTACGTCTTAAAGTTGTGCAACTAAATTATGGAAATGAGAAGATCCGCTGTTTTCGAACAACGGTTTATTTAGTGATGAGATCCCTTTCCGGCTCAACGTCAATAAAAAAAAATTATACGTATTTGGGCTGAAAGGGCAACCAGAAGAGGTTCAAGAGCTGTCATTATACCCAGAGAAAAGCATGGTTTGGTGCAGTTAATGGGCTGGTGGAATCATCGGTTCATATTTTTTTCAAAAATGATGATGGCCGGAACGCTATAGCGCCTTGATATCGGACTTTTTGCTACCTCAAATTGAAGCCCGTAATCTTGACGGTATTTGGTTTCAACAGAACGGTGCAACTTGCCATACAGCTGCTCAAACAATGAATTTATTGAGAGGTCATTTCAAAGAGCAGCGGCTGTAGTTTCGTAAACCAAATCAGTGAAAGTTGAGACAGTGAACATCGAGTGCGAAATTTTATTTTGTATTTTTGAAAAGAAATAAAAGTTCAATACAATGGCAGAGGAAAATTTAGACTTTGCTGAAATTGTGGTACGTCGTAGTACACGCTACCTGCAAATAATGAGGGTGAAAAACGTGCAGTGGATGATATATTTGCAGACTTCATGAGTGCGGAGATGAGTACTGAGAATAAAGGTGCTATTCCTGCATTTGGTCTTGAAGGTGCGGATGATGACGATTTCACATATCAAGCAAATTTTCATGTTGATGATTCGGATGCGGAAACTGAACCACATATCAATGAAGATATAAGTGATGACGACGATGATGAAGAGGAAGAAACTGATGCTCAGCAAACAAGTGACAATTACTCCAATTCCAAAGATAGCACCAAATGAACTAAAAATACACCACCGACTTCCCGTACTCGTGCTCAGCAAACAAGTGACAATTACTTCAATTCCAAAGATAGCACCAAATGGACTAAAAATACACCACCGGCTTCCCGTACTCGTGCTCATAACGTGGTCGACTACATAAGGAGGAATCCGGGAACCACATATGACCCCTTTACCATATTCCGCTCGCTCATCACATGGCGTACATCATAATACGCGAATCAAATCGGAAAGGCAGAGAAGTGAACTCTGCATGGAATTTAGCAAATCCAACTAACACAAAGAAATGGAAACCAATCACTTTAAAGGAGTTCGATGTTTTTTTTGGCTATTGCTTTGTATGCTGGACTCACTAAATCGAATAGTGAACCTCTTGAAGAGTTATGAGGCCCAATATATAAAGCTGCATTATCATCAGATCGTATAAAGTGCATAAAACAATGCCTTAGATTCGACAATGGAAATACGCGACAACAGCGACTAATCAACAGCAAAACTGCGGTTATTGATGCTATTTGGCAAATGTTGCAGTCTAACTTGCCAGCAGCTTACACTCCGCATGATGCAGTGACCGTTGATGAGCAGTTATTCCCATACAGAGGCCGCACCCGCTTTACACAATACTTTCCATGTAAGCCTACCAAGTACGGTATAAAGATATGGTGATTGTGCGACTCAAAATCATTTTATCCTGTCAAAGGAATGATTTACTCTGGAAAATTGCCTGACCAGGCACGAGAGGTGAATCAAGGGCAGATTGTTGTTCTTCAACTTTCGGAGAGATATTTGAATACAGGCCGCACAATTTATGCCGACAATTTTTTCTCAACTTTGGATTTGATCAGGAAGAAAACCGCATATGTTGGAACAGTGCGCTCGAATAAGACATGTGTGCCTCGGGAATTCCAAAATACATTGCACATTGTTCGGCTTCAACAAAGGCGATATAGCACTATGTTCATATGTGCCCAAGAAGAACAAAGCGGTAATTTTGCTGTCGACACAACATTATACTTGCGGTGTGGACATGCAAACTGAAAATAAGAAGCCGTTTGCAATTTCGGATTACAACGCCAACAAATCGGGCGTTGATACAATGTACCAGATGCTAGGCACATATACATGCAAGCGCTCAACAAACCAAACATAGAAGAACGAGCGCTGAACAAACGCATATCCAAGGATACGCAACGCAATGGAAGCATTTGATGTAAATGTAAGAAAAAACAATTCTAATGTTCAAAAGCAGAATAACTACATAATTTTGTTCTTTTTAGATATTATCAAGACCGGCAGAAGGAGGTGCACCGTCGTTTGTGTCTAGAACAGACGAACAGACTGTCATGGAAAACAAGGGCCTATTGACATTCCTGTAACAATCCAGTTTGTGCAGAGCATTCAACACTTATGCATCGATGCTCACCTGCACAGAAAATTGGACGAGGGACAATCTACACAACAATAATTTTTTAGGCTTTTTTCATATAAAACTCATAAAAAATTAAAAATGTTATAAAAAAAAATTCTTACATTCATTATACATGTATAATTAATAAGTAATAATAAATCAAAACAAAAAATGTAAAAAAATGAGTTTTCATGTAAAATTCCATACAAATAGAAATAGGTCCGTATGGACCCTGTACTTCGTATAAGGGCAACGGATGACTCAACCGCCGGAGGGTTAAACAAGCTTAATAATTTGGCAAATGTATGTATGTTTCTTATTGTAGATAGGGTAGTTATTTAAAAAAACACATTTCGTTAATATTGTGACTAATTTTCAATGGCGAAATCAAGTTAAACTTGCTGTGATCTTATGGCCGCAATTAAGATTAGCGTCGTGCGATCCACCACCGAACATGGTGGATTTGGGTGTGCCAATCGGCTGGCGGAACTGGTAGTCCTCAGGTACTATGAATTGTTTGTAATATGTAGACACTTTAAAGCAATATGTAAAACAGATATGTGCCAAATTGGGATTAGAGAACAATTTTAAACCAAGATGAAGATCCAAAACACTAATCAGAGTTTGCCCGAGCTTAGAAATTTATAATCGTATCCAGTAGTTGATACGCTTCCCTAATCCCCAGTTTAAATATGACTATGCGAAGTTGGCAAAATGCCGCGTTCTAGCTTCAGAGAATTATTTGTAACTTATTTATAAAAAAATATTATATATTCGATCAAGAAGAATATTACAACGATTGAAACTTATGTTATTATCCGTATCCGAATTAGTGTAATTTGTCCGGTTAGTTATGTGGAGGGAGCAAAAACTGCATGTTTTGTAATATTTCTTAAACTTTTGCTTGGTTCATTAATTTACTTTCACTTTTTAAAACTAAAAGGCAATAATTGTCATAAAATTCCCTTTATTTGGTGTAAAGGTCCAATTAGTCTTAACGGTGGACGGTTGATTCTGCAACCTGCAGAAGTCTACCGTCGTCAACCGTCAAACTGTAGCTATCTCCCTCTAACACATGCACAATGCAACCCCCAACTGAAATAGCTGATTGCCGTCCACCGTCAAGACTAAATGGACCTTAAAACATAACCAATTGTTGATTTTTATTATGTCACATATTTCTCCCTATGCCATTGTAATGAAAATGAAGAAAATTCTTTAATATTTGGGGTTACAACGACTTTATGATAGTCGGTTATTTAAACAGCCCAGCATGAAGTGGCTAGACATAGTTTTTTTATAGTCTTTTGCCGGTTTATACTTTTTTTCAAAGAACTCATGAACGATCAACCAACAAATTAGTGATTTTTATTTTTTATGTAAATATTGCTTAAGATTTTCTCGTAAAGCCGCTAGTCGCTGTAGCCAGCGTCTCCAATTGTGTTTGTTCCTTGAATAAGCTTATTTTTATTTTTATTATCCGAGTTACCCTGTAATTGGTTGATCACAATGCTGCATGCCATTAAGTACCATTTCCGAATAAGCGTGTGCACAAATTACGAGCGAATTACATATCAATTTGCAAATCGCAGACTGCAGTAAATAAATACTGTTTGTAACCATCAGAATCACCGTAAACAGAGCTCTGCATAAATAGAGAAGGACATTGTTACACTCTTCAGATGATTCGGCGTTGTATTTTCCAAATTCTGACTTCTAAAGGTTCGGGTGACAGATTGTCCGACGTCGTAATAGGCAAAACTGTAAATAACCTTTTTGGTGGATGCCGAGGCACGAGAGCGAGATGATATCTACTACAAATTTTGGACAACAGGTAAGAAATTGCACAAAGCCACGCTTATAGAACGCAAAAAATTCTGCAAAATGACAAAAACAAACTTCGAAAGAAAAGTATGCTTATGTATTTTTAACTTGGAGTCGATATCTTGTAGACATATTATTAGTGGTTAAAAAAAGTACATTTTCTTAGCTCTACTGGTTTAATGCATAAAGAGGCTAAGGGGCATGGCGGGAATTTAATG
Source organism: Hydrotaea diabolus (assembly GCA_963513945.1). Taxonomy (NCBI): domain Eukaryota; kingdom Metazoa; phylum Arthropoda; class Insecta; order Diptera; family Muscidae; genus Hydrotaea; species Hydrotaea diabolus. The sequence goes on along the minus strand of OY740718.1, from coordinate 80,348,770 downwards.
AAAAAAATATGCTACCATCTTCAGAATGACTCGAGAATTCGGAAAATATAATCAATAAGGGCGCTCGGGTCAGAGAATGGAAATACTTAGTAGGGACATATATACTGTTACACACGTTTTATGCTGTAAAATAAAAAGTATTGAATGTTTTTGGACCAAATATTTTTTAATATATTTATTGATGTATATTGTTTCCAAAAATAATCTACTTATTCGAAATGTCCGCCTTTTGCCTTTACACACGCCTTAAGTCGCACTGGCCAATCGTCAATAGCTGCACGAACCTCGTGCATTGGAAAATTGGCCACAGCTCGAACCAAAGCAGTCTTAAGAGATCAAATGTTGGGGTATCTTTTGTGACTAACCTTGTCCTCTAAAACCGACCACAATTTGTAATCCAATGGGTTCAAATCTGGACTGCCTGAGGGCCATTCTTCAGAGGAAATGAACGCTGGCAAATAGTTTCGAAGCCAGGCCTGTGACGTTTTAGCCTTATGGGCCGGTGCAGAATCCTGCTGGAAAGTCCAACAGCTTCCAAAACGGTTTCTTGGTAAACTTTGGCCATGTTTTGACTCCTTGTTCGCAGATATGCAGGCCAGTAACCCCATCGTAAGAGACACCCAACCAAACCATGACTGAAGCTGGGTGATGACCCTTATCCACCCTTGGGATCGGTTTAGATGCTTCCTTAGATGACCGCGCGTACACTATCATTTTGCTTGTTAAATTTTTCCTGAACGGTAAAATTTTTTTCATCGGTGAACAAAATTTTTCTGTGCAAGTTATCAGCGTGCTTCACCAAAAGACGTTTGCATTTTTTAATCTTTTTTTTAAAGCTGCAGTCAATAAATGTCCGGTACGTCGTTTGAAAGCCCAAGTCCCAAGCCTTTTTTTATGATTCGACTCATGAACTTGTGCGTGATATTCGTCTCACAGGCCACGATTTTATGTTTTCAAAGCGGATTTCTGTAAATTCTTAATTTAACGGCTTTTATTACATGCGGTGTTCGAACAGAGCGTGGGCGGGCCGACCGGTGGCGGTGTTTTACATCTCCAGTCTCCTCAAACAGTTTTATGCATCGGTAGACGAACATGCGGCTAATCCCTAGTGGCCGGAGCGTTTTGAAAATATCGTTTTTTTTTATTTAACACTTGAAAAGCGCTATTACAGCTATACGGTTCTCATTATCTGACCACTCCATGATGAAAGTTGAAACAATTTTAAAATCCCGTTACAGTCTAGCGCTATTGAGGTTAGCTTTCAAAACCCATATGACATTAACGGGGTATGTTCAGTTCTACTATTGAAATGGGTGTGTTCAATGTTGTAACAGTATTTATGTCCCTACTAAGTAGCTCAAGGAAACCGCAAATGCTTAAATAAATGGGCGCGGACATAGGGGGCACTCTAGACACAAAATAAAAAACAGCATTCGAAAATTAAACATAATTATACAAAAATTGCAAGCGTTCAAAATGGATGCGGGCTAAATCCTCTGTAAAATTGTGTGAAAAATTAAAACCTTAAAATCTTTTTTTTTGTTTTTCTAAATTTGAAAATGTTAACCTAAAATTCTGTGACAGTTATCAATTGCAGAAGGCTTTAAAGTCCCTATATTTCGCCTTTCCATAGCTAAAAGTCTTTAAGACCGGCCGAAGGCGGGCCCCGCAAAAGGAAGTTTTAATTAGAATATCATTTTGAAGGCCTCGAGGGCACCTGGACACGATCGCTCTTGTTCATTATTTTTTTTCCGAACTACACGCCCTATTATTTAGGGCGTGGAATCTTTTTTCTTGACACGCCCCAGTTTCTGCACTCTTGCCTTTAAAGTTCAAAATTGAACAACACGCGTGCCCTTGTGTGATTGTTGTAGCGGCCCTTCACATAGTGCCGGGTTGACATCCCTAGGCCGAATAATTGCTCTTTCGGGTCGATCCGGTGCATAGAACCGGTAGTCGTGGGATCTTTGTGAGGTTTCTATCATTGACGTTCAACTTTTGCTTTGCTTGCAATTTTCATTTCAAGTTTAACTTCGTTTTAATCTGTGATTGAATGTGTGACCATCACTAATCAAGAGCAATTTTGGGGCAACTATTTCACGGGCCACAATGATTTTGATCAAACTTTTACAGCACATTTGGTCATGGTTTCAAATATATAATACAATATTTTGTACGGTCATATTTCCTAACTTATGCACACCCAAAGCTTTGATAGAAAATACCCAGATCTGCTATGGATTATCTGGGTATTGTTGGAAAGTTATTGGAAAGACAATATTCAACGATATATACTCGTACATATGTATATGATCGAAATTTTCAACCTGTATATTTTTGGAATGTGCCTAATATAACAAAATATATTAATATATTATATATTTAATATAATATATAAATTGTACATCGTAGAGGACATCTTAAGCATTTTTATTAAACCATTAAGGGCCCCCGCAGACTGCAGACTTTTTATCGGCCGATAGTTTAGTCGGGTTGGGCTGAAAGTGCGCACACCGAGCCAACTAAACAGTTTGTTTGGTGAACAGGGCGCAGACTATCCAACAGTCGGTCAACTATTCTCGAAATAGTTTGTAACTGATTGTAACCATACTGATTAAGGGCCCCCGCAGACTTCAGACTTTTTATCGGCCGATAGTTTAGTCGGCTTCTTAATCAGTATGGTTACAATCAGTTACAAACTATTTCGAGAATAGTTGACCGACTGTTGGATAGTCTGCGCCCTGTTCACCAAACAAACTGTTTAGTTGGCTCGGTGTGCGCACTTTCAGCCCAACCCGACTAAACTATCGGCCGATAAAAAGTCTGCAGTCTGCGGGGGCCCTAAGAAGCCGACCAAACTATCGGCCGATAAAAAGTCTGCAGTCTGCGGGGGCCCTAAACGTTCAGTTTACCACCCTATATACCACAGAAACTGTAAAAAATAGCAATGGTTTAAGGATTTCGATGATTTATTATCGTTGAAAGGTCTTAACAATACCTTTTATTCAGATCGAATAATAGATAGGAATGATATTGCCAATTTTATCTCAAAATTTTAGAGGTCGTTAATCGAAAAATTTGGCAATTTTTTTTTGTTTAATTTTTGTTCCATTTTAGTTAGTATTTAATTTATATTTTTATACTTTTAAACAAAAAACAACCATTATTCATATTATACTTATATATCAATTTCTAGAAAATACCTTAAGCAGAACTGAAGTGCAGTTTATGGGGCGCGACGGAAATTTAATAAAAATATTAAGTCGTAGTCTTTAAAATGGCTCGAGTATTTCGGAAAAAATAATGAATAAGGGCAGTCGGAGGCCAGGAGGCCTTCAGGGCCTTGAACACGATATCGTTCCATGGCAGTGTGGGTATTCAGATGACGAAATCATTCAAGAATGCCGAAAAATGCAAAAAAAAAAAAACACTTGGGGACCCTCAAGACCCAAAATAGCGAATAGTAAAGTCCTTAGGGCGTTTAAAACAATCCCTTACATAAATAATATGGAATTATAAGTATACAAGTATTCCAAGCTTGCAAAATGGATGTGCGTCGAATCCACTTTAAATTGCGTGGTGCCGTCTATTTCTCTGAAATTAAAAAAAAAAATAAAAATGTTTAAAAAAAATTTACCATTGATTTGAAGAATTTAACCTAAATTTCCGAGACAGTGATCAATAGCAGTTGGTTTAAAGACCCAAGACCCTAGATTACGATGTTTATAGCAAAAAACAGTTGTGCGCGGCCAATGGCCGGCCGGCTCCGAGGGCCCTTATTTATTATTTATACCGAAATGCCCGCCCCAAATCAAGCATCTATAGTCTGTCCCTGATCTCGTTTGTGAAAGTTTCTCCATTTGGCCTTTATGGGACCAACTGATTTTGAATACTGTCCACTAAATATTATATTGTTTACTGTTATTATATTTGAGGGGTAGAAAGAGGTTTGTACCAATGTCGGTCTTTCGGCTTTGCCTATTAGACGTGAGTTACCCCAGTACTCTGTTCTTGGCCCAATTTTGTTTGTTCTATTTATTTTTGATCGATTTATAAGTTTGGGCGATTGGTGTTTACAAAAGGCCTGCACAAGACCATATGGGATAGCTATTAAAGGCATTGGCTTTTTTTCAAGGCATACAATATAGTGACACCAAGGCATTCGAGTGGATGTGTGGCGGTGAGGACCACTCATACAATATAAATATTATACAAAAAAATAAAAAAAAAAATATTTTAGAAATCATTTGCAGATTTACAGTGAATTCACAGGAGATAATAGATGTATATCAGATGTTTAACTCACAGTGATGTCTCTGACTAAACACAATGCCTGTAGAGTAATTGCAAAAACATATACGTTAGCTTTGTTCAGTGTAACGCACACTTAGAACAGTATTTTTTCTTGTTGTTATACACTGAAGCTTTGCTCACGACAGCAGTGAACAGTGTAATATTGAAATTTCAAAACCATTTGTGCAGGACTCTAGTGTTTACCACATTCTTTTGCTTATAAAGTTAAGCTACCAATACTATTTGCTTAGCCCATAAATTTTTTGCTGGTGTTCAAGTTCAATTTGAATTTCAACCATATTTCCCATTTTCAAGTGTTGAATTATGCTTTAAATATTTTTTAATCCAAAAGCAGCTCGAGCTATTTTAACCTTAGATTTAAAGTAGATCATATAAGTGTAATTACAGTTGAATTTAACTTTGCATTAAAATATTATTCAATCCGTACTAAACAAGATACGGTCATAAAATTTTAGCTAGAAAGCATTGTTATTTTTAGCCTTATTTTGAGTCACTTATTCGTTATAAGGTAAAAATATCAATTAGAAGTATGCTCCGCACACTTGGAAAACAGGTTAGCAAAATTAAATTTATTTTAAGAACAAAAAATAATATTGTTCAGAGCTAATTGATTTGAGAAAAGTTTCGTAATTGTTCCTTAATGGGATGTGGTGGAAATCATGTAAGTAATTATAAAAGAATTTTTAAATTTTCTTTGTACAAGGTGAAGCAAAATTAATAATCAAATTTTGTTTTTGAATAACTTTTACTAAGAAAAGAAATGATTACGATTGATTAAAATATTTTTTGGACCGCTAGCACTCTACATAAAATTCTAAGTATTCCATAAGCCGCTTATAGACCGATCATTCCTCGTTAAAGTAGCCTGACTATATAACATATTACATTTCGTTAAACTGTAATGGAACATTTTCCTTGAAGTGCAGAGTGGTTTTTTGATTATCATTTATATGTTATTATCAGATTTTTTCTTTATGCAGGGGAAGTTGGAATTCTTTTTATTCATATTCTTTTTTATATTGTAATATTTCTAATAATTTATAATGTTCTAATGAATATATTGTTATTTAACTTTATAAGGCCCTTCATTGGCTTCGAATTACATGTAAATAAAAAAATTGGAATGAAAACGATTTCTGACAAATAGTATTTTAGCATTAATATCTGATGAAAATAGTTATAATCTGAAGCTGGTCCCATTTGCGGAAGTGTCTCCTTTTGTACTCGATGAAAGCATTAATATCCACTTAAAGCTACAGGGTTGCTGATGAATATTGCTACATTAAGAAACTCAACTGAAACCACAAAGAGTTGAAAGAAATTCTGATTCGGCGTAATTAGGGATAAAAAAACTCTCTTAACATGCTCAAGTAACAGTCTCCAGTAACCGTGTGGCCGTTTTCTTTGAAGAAGTAGGTCCCGACAACGCAGCGTGATGAAACTGCACACCACGTGACACGAAGTGGACGCAATTCCGTCTCATGGAGTATCTGTGGGTTGGAAGCACTCCATATTTGACAATTTTGTTTGTTTATGTTGCTGTTCAACGTGTTTCCGTCCTCTTCCAGAATTTAAAGCATCTTCTGGCAAAATTCCAAGGAAGTCTGCTGCGTACAGTTTGTTCACCATTTGAATTTTATATGGGAATAAGTCCAAATCGTTGTGCATATTTGACTGTTAACAAGTCTTATTATGGTCCATCTGCTCGGAGGATTGCCGCCAACATGCGCCTATGCTCTCTTTGAAACGAAACTATGGACTCCAGTGCGTGATAGCGGCGGACAATCCAAACTATTGTTTCAGTGTCCCAGTTAAAAAAAATTAACCTGCAAAATAAAAAAAAAATAACCAGATTTATTAAAAGAAAAAAAGTTCTTATATCTTTTTGGTAGCGGCTTTCTTCAGCAACCCTGTATATTTGAAAATTTTCACATTTAGAGTATATACTCCTAACACCGCACTTGTTTGCCCCAATCTTTCATTGACTGTTATATATTTGATTCACAGGGGCAAAAATATAACTTCAACGTTTAAATTTATTTCCCAATATCTAATCTGGTTACCCAGTATTTATATAATAGTGTTAATTGGCATTTAAAAAATTTTGTCATATAAAAAATTTCGAAGTAAAATATGCTATGTTTCTACTCTGCCAACCGAAATTAGAGTTATTCGTTTCATTGCGATCCTTTGATTAAATTTAACATTAGACACTGAATATATAAGTGATGTCATTAAGCCTTTATCCAAATCTAGAAGAAATCCGTCGTTTTGTTGTGTTCTTTTAGAAAATCTGACTTTAGTCTTTAAATGTTTTGTGCTTAATTTTGTAACCATAGCAACGAAAGTTCACAATATATGTATGTATGTGTATAACATTTCTTGAATTCCTCATACTAAATTTGCTTTGATTACTCTGAACACAACCTACTTCAGCTTCCCAGTTATTGGGTTTTATTCATTTATTCCGAATGTGTGAAGTTTAACTAAATGCCGGCACATGCACACAAACCATTGGCCATTATTGCACATGTGGAGAGAAACCTCAGGATGGTAGTTTTGTTTGTTTGAAACCAAACACAATAATAGACATACTTAGGCAAACACCTTTTCGTTTCTTATGAAAATATTTGCTCTTGCCTTAATATTCATTTTATATGTATTAATGAATGAACATTCGTGTGTGCTCATTTACTCTTATCTAAAGTTGAATATTTGTACACGCACGTATGGGATAATCCACCGCTTGGACAGCGGCGATATTCAAAATTAAATTTATATGACTTACTAATGCTATAATTAAAATAATCCTGTAAAATATATACTCGTAATAAAGTAATTGCTTCAAAACATCTTCGAGCTAGAGGGATTATACTTAGTAGGGACATAAATACTGTTACTCACGTTTTATGCTGTAAAATAAAAAGTACTGAATGTTTTTGGACCAAATATTTTTTAATATATTTATTGATGTATATTGTATCAAAAAAGAATCTACTTATTCGAAATGTCCGCCTTTTGCCTTTACACACGCCTTAAGTCGCACTGGCCAATCGTCAATAGCTGCACGAACCTCGTCCATTAGAAAATTGGCCACAGCTCGAACCAAAGCAGTCTCAAGAGATCCAATGTTGGGGTATCTTTTGTGACAAACCTTGTCCTCTAAAACCGTCCACAATTTGTAATCCAATGGGTTTAAATCTGGACTGACTGAGGGCCATTCTTCAGAGGAAATGAACGCTGGCAAATTGTTTCGAAGCCAGGCCTGGGACGTTTTAGCCTTATGGGCCGGCGCAGAATCCTGCAGGAAAGTCCATGGCTGGTTTTGGAACAGGGAATTGTTAAGAGGCTTCACAACAGCTTCCAAAACGGTTTCTTGGTAAACTTTGGCCGATGTTTTGACTCCTTGTTCGCAGAAATGCAGGTCTGTGACCCCGTCGTTAGAGACACCCCACCAAACCATGACTGAAGCTGGGTGATGACCCTTTTCCATCCTTGGGATCAGTTTAGATGCTTCCTTAGATGACCGCGCATACACTCTATCTTTTTGCTTGTTAAATATTTTCTGAACGTGCTTCACCAAAAGACGTTTGCATTATTCAATCCTATTTTTTTTAAAGCTGCAGTCAATAAATGTCCGGTACGTCGTTTGAAAGCTCCAAGTCCCAAGTCTTTTTTAATGATTCGACTCATGGACTTTTGTGTGATATTCATCTCACGGGCCATGATTTTCTGTTTTCAAAGCGGATTTCTGGGAATTCTTTATTTAACGGCTTTGATGACATGCGGTGTTCGAACAGAGCGTGGGCGGCCCGACCGGTGGCGGTCTTTTACATCTCCAGTTTCCTCAAACAGTTTTATGCATCGGTAGACGAACATGCGGCTAATCCCTAGTGGCCGGAGCGTTTTGAAAATATCGCTTTTTTCATTTCAGACTTGAATAGTGCTATTACAACGATACGGTTCTCATTATCTGAAAACTCCATGATGAAAGTTAAAACAATTTTAAAATCCCGTTACAGACTAACGCTATTGAGGTTAGTTAGCTTTCAAAACCAATATGACATTAACGGGGTATGTTCAGTTCTACTATTGAAATGGGTGTGATCAATGTTGTAACAGTATTTATGTCCCTACTAAGTACTTCTAAATTACTCGTAATCAATGGCAGTTGTGGTTTCCAACAAGCATTCGACCCTCCGTTGAGAGATAGATTAAATGAAATAATGTTTGGTAATGGAATATCCAGAAAACTTGTAGAACTTTGAAGCATGACTGTTAAATTTGGAAATGACCTCTGTGAACTATTTACCACAACAAGAGGTTTCAGTCAGGATGAGAGTTTATCGTCTTACTTCTTTAACATCTTGATGAAGAAACTGCTGGAAATGAAGAGGTGTATAAAACGGACACAATTACCTCGCGTATTCAGACGACATAGACATTGTTGAGAGGATAGAACGGAAATTTTTCAAAAACTGAGTTAGTATTTTCTAAAATGGCATTACCTTGATAACTTTGTCTACAATTGTTTGCAAAGATTCGAGTTAGCACCTTAGCGACCACTTTCTCGCTGAATAACGGCCCAGTATACCAAATTTGCTGTCAATGTCTGATATCAGACAATTCTGAACAATATCTGAACTATCGAGAATTCTTACAGAAATGGTTACGAATTCTTTTCGGTTGTCGGCGAATATTTTTTTCAGAGAAGTAGTTCAGAATTTGTGTCAACCCTCCCATATTTTTTTCGTTACGAGCTCGGTAAGAATTCTGATCCGAAATTGGAACATATTGCCGATTGTCGTACAGAATTCTGAACGCTTGGTTTGCTGGGCGAGCACTAACCAAACAAGCCTAATGTTTTCCAAACATTAAGTTGTTAAGGTCTGGTTGAGCTTGACGCCGTGGTGTGTCGGTTAGTGCTTTCGACTACCATACAAGTCAATCGTGTTTTAAATCAGAGTATGAATAGCTTTAAAAAACTTTTCGACGGCGGGTTTTCATCTCGCCACTTTACAAGTAAAAGATTGATCTCTAAGCCACTATAAAATGTATTAGCTGTTCGGAGTCGGCATTAAACAGTAATTCCTGCTCCGTGGGCATAAGAATATGTTTCGAGAGAAGTTGCCCGTTTGTTTAGAGAATTAATTAAGTAAGTAAGGTTGCAATTATTTTGAAGTTCGAGTTTATGTGTGATTAGCCGCTAGAAAACATCAGCGGTGTTTTTGACCCATAATTTTGAGATCAGTCTTATAAAATAAAAGGACCGATGAGTGTTTATAAGGAGTCATAGCATTTACTAATATAAAATGGAGCCGTAAGTGCTTATAATGAGCCGTTTTTATTCGAGTAATTAAATAAATCAATACTTTAAAACTTTTAACTACTCCTGTCATACTAACAGCAAAAACTATACCCAACACGTGCAGCTAAATGATTCCGAGTTTTTTCTTCCTTTTCTTCCTTTTTGTCATTCTAAGACGATCTAGCCATAACCGTCCGTGTGTCCGTTTTTCCTCCGCGTGTATGTTGAAAGCAAAGCGGCCAGACGAATTAACCTAGGTTCCTCAATCCCACGACAGCCGGTTCTATGGACCGGATTGACCCGAAGCAACAATTCTCCGTCCAAGGGCTGTCACCCCGGCACACAGTTGCCGCTACAACAACAACCTAGGTTTCTGTAATTTTGCATGATGATGGCTTATAAGCAGTTTAGGATTGTCAATGGACGATATCCGCCCAGGGGAGAAAACGTTCCCCTTTTAGAGACTAACGATACCTCGGTTAAGAGTACTTCTTTTAAGTAATTGCTTAACAAATCATAATTTTTTGTGGACGAAAATCCTGGATTATATTAGGATATGCGACGCCCCCTTTAAAAAAACGCATTTATACCCAAAGTAATACACTGATCGTTATAAAATTTTAACAGACTCACATCAAAGACTATAAAATTATTATATACTATGTTATCGTAAAATTGGACAAGGGGGCGTGGCACCGCCCACACAACCCTGAACTTGAAATGATTATATATTATATCATGAACTATATTATATCATGAACTAATGAATCTATATAATGGCTAGAGTAATGGGCCGATCGTTGTGCATTTTTAAAAGAATAAAATCAATTAGAATAAGCATTTTTATATTGTTATATTGTCTTAAAATTTAACAAAGACAACTTGTTTTTGCGTTATTGTAATTTGTATGATACATATGTTTTTATTATTTTAAAGGGTGTTGTTTAGACGTGTGGTTTTCAATCTGGCCACATTTTTCAATTAGAATAAGCATTTTTATATTGTTATATTGTCTTAAAATTTAACAAAGACAACTTGTTTTTGCGTTATTGTGATTTGTATGATACATATGTTTTTATTATTTTAAAGGGTGTTGTTTAGACGTGTGGTTTTCAATCTGGTGACATTTTTCCGGAGTTGGTCTTTTTGACAGCTGTCACTTGATTTATGATCAGTTCGGTTTGCCTTTTTATAATGAATATACTTACAACGTGTGCATTTGTGGTGAATGCCATTGTTTACGCCGTTACATCCTCAAAAAGTCACTTTTTGGTGTGCTCTATGGACAGATGGAATCATTGGCCCAAATTTCTTGGAAAATCAAAACGGTCATAATGTTAATGTCAATGGGGAAAGGAGGAAAGTCATGATTAAAAACTTTTTCGCGACTGAATTGGATGATGTTGATGTGGACGACCATTGGTTCCAACAAGACGGCGAAAATTTGGCCCTTCGGCAGGAATTTCTTTGAAACAGCCGCGGCGGCCTCTTATCTTTAAAATAAAGCTAAATTCTTGGCCATAACATTAAATTATATTATTTCTTCTTGAAATGCACACGTCTTAAAAAATACCCTAAATATGCAATTTTTATACTATTCTTCATACCTTTTATGTTAGGAATTTATCTTATATTTATTAACATATCTCTGAAGGAATTTAACTAACAAAGGCCAATAGACTCGATTACTGTTTGAATTATAATTAATGAACATGAAATAAAAAGCCTAATTTATTTCTATAGAAATCAAAAACTACAAAATTATTTTTTGAAGATTTCGTGTTGGCATTTCTTTAGTGGAAAAAAATTCATATTTGTAGCCGCAACTATGCTGTATTGCGAAACGATTGAATGTCCCATATGTGTTTTACGAGTATGCGTATGTAAACGTTTAATGCTTTTGATTATAATTCAAATATAACGTGCACACTGACTACCTTGCAGCCTACCGTCATATATTATGTAAATCTCAGAGTTTTTCATCTCAATGCACAATTGATTGTAGGTTAATTGTAGTTCTTTCATTCAAACGCACACACACATGTACACTTATTTATATTAGGACGCATCGAAAATAAGTTCAACAATTATAATCTCATTCAAAGGTTAATTACGGCGCTTTTGCGTCACTATGTATAAATGTTTTTTATATAGACATTTTTAAATGGCTTAGAGATTTGTCTTTAACTCAAAAAGTCGCTGACATTAACGCGTTGAAAAAGTCTCCACAACAAAATTTGGAAATAATATTCGTATTATGCTTTGAGTCTGTTATTTGTGCAACAGTTAGTCACTAAATTCAGCCACCAGACTATTGTGGTAGACTTTTCTTTAAATCATTGTTTATAATTCGATACTACCAGGTTACAGTAATACACATGTACTTTTAGAAATACATATGCATGCATTTGATTGTTCGTTTGCGTTCATCTGGTGGCTTCCTTAATTTCTTTGTTAAACATGTTCGTTTGCACAATAAACTAGATTAAAGTACGACACTTCTATTATCTATAATTTAGGAATTATGTGCACAATATTTATAAGTTCAAGATTCCCTTACATACGAGTTGTATTTATATATATAAATATTGTTTGTTGATATTATTTAATCCATGTAAAATAACGTGCTTTTTGACACAATAAAGGAATATTTAGGGAAACATTTATGAATGTTTGGTAGGTCATCAAACTGACATGCCTTTAATATTTAGTTGAGAGACGCACACATCAGATAGACCAATTAACGATTCATTTAATTGGAAAGTACATTTGTGAGTAAGTAGTTTTTGTAATAGATAATATGGATTTACTGTTTAACTGTCTATATTCTGGTCCAACCGTTTATAATTTGTAAAACAATTCAGTAGCTCTGAAAAACTCTTGAGATACTTTTTGTCTATAAAGATAGTCTGGGTCACACTTTCTGTTTCCCAAACATCTCAAGATGAAGGAAGCTGTGGTAAAAGTTTTTGAGATAAATATTTGGCATTAAATGTGTGGAATCAACGTGGAAATTGATAAGAATGTTCTGCTAGTAAAAGCCTTCGATTAGTATTGAGAAAATACCTTTTGACACGGTTAGGCATAAGCAATCGTAGATGTGTTCCTCGATTTAAAATTGGAGCTTACAATCCCGAAATACAAGCACCAGCCATTAACTATATTTCTACTGTCAGCTTTCAATTTGATCCCATAACTCAGTATCAAATGCATTACCAGGAGATGGCATCTCATTAGACTTGTGTGATTGTAGTTGCCTCCAAAATAGAGCTGCAAAATAATCGAAAGACATATCATTTGGGGGTTTTCGGTAGTTTCAAAAAACCTATCATTTTACATTTTAAGGGCCATATAAATATAAGTACAAATTTACGGAAGGTTTCAAATTCAAATTTTCTTTTTAAAAATGTTCTAAGTTATAATAACGAATCGAATATGTATGTACTAAAAGCGCGTTTTAACCGCTTAAATAAAAAAACAGCAAGAACTGCTAAATTAGGATTATTTTAGGCTCGTTGATGAATTGATGATCAACTACGTGATAGAAAAAGGCTGTGCAACAGGGGAGGCTGCTATAAATGTGGTTAACAATATTTGCATAGGATTAGATAAAGGAGTTCTATTTGACTTTTCGAAGGCTTGATCTTGCTTGATTACAATGATTACACAGTGTGACAGAAAAAATACCTGGGAAATGATATTATTTTTCTTATAGATCTTGCTGAGTACAACAAGAAACCGGTTTTGAAATTTCCCAAACACCTACGCACTTATATGCCAGTAACATGGTTAAATATCAACCGATTTTAAGTTTTTCGGCTGATTTGGAAAGAAGAAACTGCGGCTTTGGTGTACACTTTAAAAATCACATTGAAAAAAATCTGTTTTTTGCTGTAAACTTATTTTTTTTAAAAAGAAATTTTTGAACTGAATAATGAAGAGAATACAATTCGGTGTCATTTTTAAAAATCCGTTAGAAACTGATTGTGTTATTCAACAACTTAAAACTAAATTTTTTGAAAAAATACAATTATTGGCAATACTACGTAGAAATGTTTGTTTGTCCGTTTTCTTTTTAATTGGACATCATCAGTATCCCGTTTAAGTGACCAGCAATATTCGAAATCATTTTTATTTTATCTTTTCCTTTAAAACGTTTTCCATTGTAATTGTTTCTTGAAAAGTTGAATAACTAAATCAGTTTCTAACGGATTTTTATTAAATGACACCAAATTGTATTCGTAAGAACACTCTTTTTTATTCAGTTTAAAAATTGTTCTCTTCCTTTTAAAAAATTCTGTGAATAAACGCATCCAAAGTTAAAAAATTATAAAAAATTTTAAAAAAATGAGTTTACAGGAAAAATGCACAGACTTTTTTAGTGTGATTTTAATTCGAAGCCGCAGTTTGTTCTTTCCAAATCAGCTGAAAAACTTAAAATCGGTGGATATTCAACCAAGTTACTGGCAAATAAGTGCGTACGGTCCGAAAACCCGGTTTTTACCCGTTACTTCAGATTTTGGAAATTTCAAAACCGGTTTCTTGCCGTACTCAGCAAGATCTACAAGAAAAATAATATCATTTCAGAGGTATTTTGCTTCATTATTTTTTGTTAAACTGTGTTATGGTTAACTAAGTAAAGCGTCACAAAGTTATTTAAATGACATTTATAGGCATTAAAAGTTCTCATGGCTTTGTGGAATACAGCGTACCACAAGAAAGCGTTCTTGGACCATCAAGCAAACATAGAAGCGACTAGTAAAATCTTTATATATGCAGATGACATTGAACCTATTTATCCTTACAAACTCGAAGCGGTGCTAAAGCATACATAAAGCGGGAATTTGCAAGAATAAATAAACTCTTTTGAACCAAGAGATACGTTTTTAGAACTATTTTGATCACCTTAATACCTTTGAGATAAAAATTGATGGCAAGTTAATTTTTGAAGATAATTCTTTAAGCAACCTAGGAATACACAATGATTTCGCTTGCGGGCAACACATACAGATTTTGAAAATAAAAATCGCGAGCTTTGGGACTTTTATGTAAGTTTAATAATAAATTTAACTTTAAAAGAAAATGTTAATTTTTTCAGGCGCTAGTTCAAAGCAATCTTAATTATTTAATTTAAATCATTGTTCAAATTGCAAAATAAAGCTTTAAAGCTTTTAACTGTACCAAATCTCCAGATTACAAATTCAAGAACTACCTTTCACAAGCATGTATGTCCATCTGTATGACATCTTTACGGCAGATTTTAATATATGTACGTCTTTAATTGCATTTAAACACTCTTTATTTTACAAAAAATCTTAATTATTTCAATACCAGAAATTGCACTAACTTGAGAGTTAGTACTCAACGGATAGAGTATATGGGTATTCATGAATATTACAAATTACCGAATGATTTGAAAACTATTAATAGAATTTCCACATTCGAACAAGAACTTAAGATTTATTTGATGTAATGGTTATTAAATATTATGCATTTTAGAAAATTTAAAAATGTTTGAATTGTTATGCCTACATGCCTCATTAATGTCTACGCTGAGGCCTCAAAATAATTGATAATGGATTTGTTATGATAAAACAAAATATAAAAATAAGTTTTTTAGTCTTAAAAATTACATGTTCTTAATGAAAGTACGGCAGTAACGGTCGAAATGTAAATTTTTAAACGAAGCTTATCTTAGTACACATTTCTGTTTCCTGCATCTAAACTAATAGCAGGTACAACTCGCCCAATCTTCTGAAATTCAGAATTTTTATAAAGAACAGTTGCCTGTAACGCTACAAATTTGAATTTTAACATTATTATTATATGTGACAGACAGCGCTTAGAGAAAGGGACCTAAGGGTAAAAAATCAATTTTCACTTTTTTTTTTGATGTGGACAACATCTGAGCATCGAATAAGACCGATCCCATGCCCCAAAAGTGTTCCCTCCCAGAGATATGCACGTTTTATGAAAGTGATGGTACACTAAAGATACACTTATATAAATCTTTAAAATGGCTCTCTTGAACAAAACTGGTTTTTACCCTTAGGTCCCTTTCTATTTTGCGCGTCATATATTATTAATTATTTTTATTTTCGTGGCCCTTTTTATTGACTTTTAAATCCATAATTTAGAATTGTCCGGACTACAGTACAAAACTTTTTCAACGCGAAAGTTTGTTATGTTTATTTACTTTGTTATGAAATAAGTTATTTCAAAAACGAAATATAAAAATTAAATAATATTTAAATCATTTTCACCACGTTAAACATTTTCATTTCATAAAAAATCTTCATCGCCCCCGGCAACACAAATCAATCGGCTATAACAAATGAAAGGCGATAAAGTGTACAAGATGGGCGATTTGAGCTTTATTGGGAAATCGAAAAACAGTTAAGTAAAAATTTAGGGAATACTGTATTTTTGTATTTTAGTGTGCGAATTAAGTGTTTTAATTTTGACTTTCTAGCTTTCTAGTGATTGTGTACAAACGAATGTGGAAAAATAAACCCCAATAATTTGTGCGTTACTGAAGTGTGTTTTTCTACATTATTGCAAAGAAGAAGCACATCGCCCATGTTGTACAATTTATAGTCTTTGTAACAAATCCAATAAAATGTGTTAGGAAATTGAAATACAGTCGGAAATTTACAGTACGAATACATGAACTCAATTTTTGATATTGCGTTTTTGCTATCGAGTCGTAAATATTAAGGCTTCTAAAAAACACTACTTAATACTTAATTAAATAATGTTAAATAGGTCGGTTACTAGTTAATTTTTTGAGATTGAGCGCCCATCATTACATTACTAATGATACGAGGGCATACCAATAATTCCGTGACTTTTACAACTTCCCTCGTAGTTATATGAAATGCAACACTAGTCCCTTCAAGTACTATCTGTTAATAGACTACTGTCAAATTTTGAGAGTGTTCCGCCATTTAGTTTGTGCTTAACAGCTGTTCGAAACATACAACCTCGTGGATTTTGACAGAAAGGAAAAAAAGTGAATTTTGAGTGCTCACTTAACATTATTTTTTTGCGGAGAAAAACTTTCAATCAAACCTTTTCCCTGGTTAATAAATATTTTGGGGACTCTGCACTATCGATTTTGATGGTAAAAAAGTGGTTAACTGACTTTCGTTGTGGTCGCACAAGTACAAATGAAGCTGAACGTTCTGGACGGCCAATTAACGTCAATACACCAGAAAATGTCGATAAAATCCACGATAATGGTGTTGGTCGATCGAAGAGTAAAAGTGCGCGAGATTGTTGATGCCATACTAATTTCATATGACAGTGTGGTTTCGATTTTACATGATCAGTTGGGTTTAAGATAGCTGCCTGCACGATGTCTGCCGCGTTTCCTCTCAACTGACCATAAACGTAATCGTGTGACAACTTTAAAGGATTATTTGGAGTTGTTTAAC
This sequence comes from Hydrotaea diabolus, assembly GCA_963513945.1. Taxonomy (NCBI): domain Eukaryota; kingdom Metazoa; phylum Arthropoda; class Insecta; order Diptera; family Muscidae; genus Hydrotaea; species Hydrotaea diabolus. The sequence continues at coordinate 80,331,712 of OY740718.1, read as the reverse complement.
CGCAATTCGAATAAGTTTTTGCGGCGTTCTGTAACTGTGGATAAAACTTGGATCCATTACAACACTCCGGAGACCAAGCAGCAGTCGAAACAGTGGGTTTCTTCGGGTGAACCAGCTCCGAAGAAGGCCAATGTGACTTTGTCGATTAAGGTGATGGCAACAGGTTTTTAAGATGCACGCGAGATAATCCTCATCGATTACCTTCAAAAGGGAAAACAATAAACGGCAAATATAATGCAAACTTATTGGACCGATTTAACGAGGATTAAAAAAACGACCCCATATGGCCAAGAAAAAAGTTATTTCTCTCAATGGCAAGATTCCATGAACTGGATTACGAATTCGTACCTCATCCGCCATATTCTCCGGATTTAGCCCACAGTGACTGTTTCCTATTTTCAAACCTAAAGAAATGGCTCGGTGGAAAGAGATTCAGCTTCAACGATGAAATTATTAATCAAACAAATGCCTATTTTATGGACCTCGAAAAATTCTATTTTTTGAAGGGATACAAAAATTGGAGAATCGTTGGACTAACTGTATTAAGCTTAAAGGAGATTATGTTGAAATTTTTTTTTTTTTCAAAAAAAAACTGTTATGTAAAAAAGTCACTGAATTATTGATATGTCCTTGTAACTTCCGAATTAAAATACGATTTAAGGACTGTCAACTAATTTTTTTAATAACTATCATACCAGAGTTAAGAACTTTGTTAGTCTTTAGTAAAATCGTAGCTGGTTTGACGGCATAGACATTGGACTTTTCATAGCCCCAAAGAAAAAAGTCTAAAGATGTGATATCACACGATCTCAAAACGAGGTCCAAAACGAGGAATAAGCTAGTCTTCGAAATGACCTCTTAATAGATACATTGTTTGAGCAGCTGTATGGCAAGTGGCACTGTCATGTTGAAATTAAATTTCTTCAATATTACGGGCTTAAATTTGAGGTAGCAAAAAGTCCGATATCATGGCGCGAGAGCGGGCGCCATTCACGGTTACGTTACGGGCATCATCTTTTTGGAAAAAATGGACCGATGATTCTACTAGGCCATAAATGCACCAAACCGTGGTTTTCTCTGGGTATAAGACAGCTCTTGGACCTCTTCTGGTTGCTCTTCAGCCCAAATGTGGCAATTTTGTGACGTTGCTGTTGAGCCAGAAATGGGCCTCATCACTGAACACAATATTGGCCAAAGTTAGTTTCTTACCGATCACTCATTTCCATTATACAGTTGCAAAATTAGGAGACGTTTTTGCCATAATGAAATGTCTAACAACACTGAAAACAAATAAAAAATAAAGTTTAATTGAAAAAAAAACTCTATATTTATAATAATTAATCTATTTTGTTAAATACGATTTTAACCTTAAACCGTGAACTTTAGGCAAATTATGCCTACTTGTTTCAATCTATCGGAAAAATGTGTTTAACTTTAAAGTGTTATTTATGTGTAATAAAACCTAAAAAATTGTGTTTTTTACTTTTTTTTGCACGACAATTTCTTTTTAAGTATATGTCGATTTTTATTCTCAAATTAGACTATTTTATATTCTGACATTAAAAAAACCTACACCGCTAATCTACACTTAAGTTTAGTATGCACTTACAAAATCATATATATTCACTAGTATGCAAAGTGCTATCCGGATGACAAGTTTGTATATTAGTTTCCAGGAAAACCATTTTTAATCAAGATCGACGCGTTATTTTTTTTTGCCCCTGCTGCAAACTCGAGCTGATTTATGTTCAACGAGAAATGCAAAAACAATTTCATTAGCATGTTTATTTTCTCATAACACTTGACTGTCGTGTTGACAGGCCAACACTAAAACGTTGGCAAATATTTAATATTTACATTGCATTAAGCTGGCTTTCTTTAATACAATATTTGAGTGGATTCGGTTTTTCCTTTTTTGAACAAGTCCCCTTTGTTCTGATTGTTTGATATTTGTCGTTGGCAGTTCTTTTGTTCTCGTATACTGGCTCTGCTGGCTTTTGTTCTTTCTGTGTCGTCCTTTAAGAAAATTTAATTGTTCTCCTTCTCTCGTCTTGTAGTTTGCCTTGTCGGAAAAATCACTATGTCGGCTTTGAAAAGTTAATTTGTCTTACAACAAATGTTGCACTTTTTTTGTGTCGACACATTTAAGTAATAATTTACTTTCATTTTTTCACTCATTCTCAGTTCTACGTAGACGTTCATTTGTTTTATGTTTTTTGTACGGAGACTTTGGCTGCTGTTTCGTTTGTTAGGGCTCCCCCTCTGCCTTCCTTCTCGTTTTGTGCCTCATTCAGCTGCTTCCGTAATATTGGCTTACTTTTTGCATAATTTATGGCGTGTATTATTTTAGCGCTCTTAGCAAAAAATAAAATAAACTTTTCATGTAAAACAGTGGAACAATCGAAAAAACAGTTGGGGTTCCAGTTACATAGCACAAAAAGACATTAATGCTTACTTCAATATATTGATCTTTGTACGAATAATTAAATCTGTTTTTATCTGATCTCTATGTCAAGCAAAGTATCAAACCTTTATTTATTTACAATCGATTTTAATGAGTTGTTTACATTACTCAGTATTTACACAGAATTGAAAAATCATTGTTAAAATTTCAGATACATACTTCTCTTAAAAAGGCCCAATTTCGCACAGAGGTTAAAAAAGGTAATGCAATTAGAAGACGACGAACAATTGTATAAGTATTTTACGCTCAATCAATTTCAATTTTCAAGCCGGTAATGTAATAAGGCATTGTAAGGAGGAAGAAAGAAAGAAATAAAACGCATGTACATAATTTAATGTTATGTCCAAGAATTAAGCTTTATGAGAAAGAGTTTGCCATTATGTTTTAAAAATGATTTCGGGCAAGTGACAGGCATCAATCGTGTTGGGTTTTTTTTACGTAGACAAACGACTTTACATAACCCAGAAAAAAATAGTCCCACGACGCGGGATAATGCCCTTACTAAGAGTTTCCTTTAATAAATTGATTGTTTTATTGGCTGTATAGCATGTAGCGCATCTTAAAGCAAAGGTCGTCCACATCAACATCCTTCAATTCAGGAAAGAAAAAGTCATTAATCATGGCACTATAGCGTGCCTCATTGAATGTAACATTGTGGCCCGCTTCTTTTTTGAAGAAATTTGGACCAATGATTCCCTCCCGTTACATACTCCAAAAGTCACTGTTTGGTGTGCTCTATGGACACAAAACGGTGACCTTTTGAGGATCTCACGGCATCTCAAAAATGGCTTGTGGTTTTTATTATTCCAAATGCGACAATTTTGGTTATTAACGTACCCATTCAACCAAAAGTGAGCTTCATCGCTGAACAAAATTTTCTTGTAAAAATCAGGATCGTCACCTTGTTTTGGGCCCAATCACCACGTCTTGCAAACGTTGTGGCCGACCGGCAAACCAAACTAAGCATAATCAAGTGAAAGCTGTCAAAAAGGCCAACTCCGAAAAAAATGTGGCCGGATTAAAAACCACACTTCTAAAAAAACGTACAATTATGTGTGAAACAAAATATTGACCTAATGCTCGCCAATGACTCTCTGACTTAATGGTGTTTCAATAGGCGTGTTCTATTGGTACTCGTTTGAAAACGAGTAAGTGGTCGCTAAGGCGACAACTTTAAAACTTTACGAGAATTTTATGGAATTTCTTTGTTTCGTTCAGTTCTTTCTTATTTTACTCTCTTACACCACATCGTAAATTCAAAATTATTGTTATGAGGGCTGTAAAGCGAAAAGCAACAAAAACTGTGTACTTAAATTTATTTCAATAATTTCTTAAAATGTACTGTCACTTGCTAATGCTCGCAGGCCACATTTTTATGCTAGGATATGCTAATATAAGTAAATAAGTACTTATGCTTATTCTTCGCGTGTGTTTGCAGGTATGCTTCGTGTATGCTTGCAGATAAGTACTCGAACTTTTCTCTAATGACATCACCATGTTAAAGTTATTTATTCAAAACGGGTCCGAATAATAAGTAGTGAAGACTTTTGCTTTCAACTTACTCGCATAAATGGAGAGTGGTCCAACTTTAACAGACGATGTTAATTGTCAATAAAACAAAAAGTTTTCAGAGAATTATCTTAACATAAGGAATGATCTATGACAATTATGTGCGAAACAAAATATCGGCCAAACGCTCGCCACGGCTTCGGAGGAATACCTCTATCTGATTGTCCATATTGTCAATGAGTCTGAAAAAAAACCTAAAGAAAGAAGGCCAACGGTGTCAAATCACATGATCGTGGCGGCCAATTAACATCGCCACGACGTAAGATAGCACGCAAAAGAGCCATGGGTTCTTTGGCTTTGATATGGGCCTTTAGGCCTGGTCGATAACCTCAACTTCTGGCCACATGTAGTCCGTTAGCATCTCGTGACAGCGAACACGCTTCACGAAAACTGCCTGGCCGACCTTTTTTCGAAGAAGTACTTTACTTGGTAATGGTAGTTTTTGCTGTGTACATTCATGTTCTCCCCGCCTACACGGATAGGCCCGTACATTTTCCGAATAATTTCCTCTTAAAACTCCCTTTACCAGAAAATAACAAATAGATTCTACTTTCGATGCGAATTGCACTCTGTGACTGTGCTGTACGAGTATGTGTCTACATTGATATGCAATTTATGTTTTTTAGTTTTAAAAGTTACCCTTTATAGTTTTGTATGTTTTACTTTGGTAGGCCGTAGATCATGTTATTTGTCATTTCTAGTTAATTTAAGCTTCTAAGATATTGTTCAGTTTAATAAAATAAGTCGAGATGAAAGAAAATATTAAATTGTGTTTATCTGCAGGATAACCTGGAAGTATTTCACGTTAAATGATTAACGCTATTTGATCACATCAACATTCGAAATTCTTACTATACTTGTTCAGATTTCGGTCCCTATTAAAGTCTTTTAACTTTCTGTTGAGGAACAAGAAGACACTTTTCTCAAGTCAGGAAGACCGGCACTTACTGTTTAACAGTAAGTAAAAACTTTTATATAGAAGTTTTTACGTGGATTAGAGATTAATCTCAAACTCACAAAGTAGACGGCATTTATGGGAGGGGAACCCACCGCTGAAATATTTTAAGATGTTCTTACTCGCCAAGGCGTCCCACAACCGAGTATTCTAGGAAAATTGAAAAAATTGACTATGACATCGCAATAGAATTCGGTGGATCAGAAAGTCTTCATAAGACATCACTTATAAACTAGGGCTATATAAGTATACTAAGACTAAAAGTCGACTTTTCCACTATTACAAGAAAATAAATAGTCGACATTAGGCTTTTTTACTTTTTAGTATACCAAAGTCCAAAATGCAATATTTTGGTATAAAAAACTAGTTTTCTTTGTATTAAAAACTTATATTACAAAAAAATGTGTTTAAAAAACTAATAAAGGTCAGGTAATTCGAGAAGTTAGTACACTTTTTATATTCATGTTTTTAAAACTTAAAGCAAACTTTATTTTTTAAAGCAGTCGATTAATATACATTGAACTACATGTCCGCATCAATTGATTTAAAAAAGATAATTAAATTTAAATTTTTTAGAGAAATTAGTACTGCATGCGAAAATAATCTCTCACACGGAAAAGAAGTGACAACTATTGACGCTACTTTTGCAATAAATGGGTACTACCTTTCCATTGTTCTCCATATAAGTATTGGATTAGGGTTTTTTTTTAACGAGAACAGGCGGTGTCTTCAGATAGTGCTTCAATTGTATTGGAAGGCCATTGTCGTCATTATGGGCTTCTTGCGCCTAGTGCTTACACTCTTGTTAAGGACCCCCATATATCAATAGTTATTCGATAGTTTCTGATTTCGGTGCTTCTTAGTTCACCCTAAAACATAATAAAAATAAACTTGTTACGAGTACACAGCTGCATATAACTTCAGTGTAAGTATACTTACCGACTTGATTAAATGTTCTGGATGAATCTAGAGTATTTTTAAAGGCATACGTTTTTAACCTCGGTGTACGTTGCTACTACAATAAAGTACAAATTTTATGTATTTTTCAATCGGCGAAAATAAATAAACGCGCATCATAAACTTACGTAGTACGCACTTTATGGATCCCAATTATAAATACTTGAAGTTAAAACAAAATGCCGACTTACCGACTTTAATCCCAAAATTTAATCCCGAATTTTTAATCAGGATTTTATTAAATGTTAGACCTGGTTTCCGTCAAAAGCCAGCAAAATATTTAATTTCTCTTCGACGGTTTGGATAAAGTTTACTTCATCATTCCATGTATTTTTGGTAACAATATCGACTAGCTTCTGGATCAGAAAACTTAATTTTTTCAACGAACTCAAGGCATTAGTAATGTCGTGTTGTGTTTATTTTTCCATTTACTTCTGTATTGTGCGTGTCTTCTCCTTCTGGGTCTTTCCACCAGAGTTTTGTTCTTCACTTTTTGCGTTACCCATGGAAGTTGTTATTGTGTAATGCCTTCTAGTTTGAGCACTTTGAAATGATTTAACCGACATATCCTAGCCATCGAAATTATTGTATTTTGATTATCTTTAAGCATGACCCACTGTAAAAGCCTTTTAATATGCCAAAATATTCTTATGAATTTAATGGTGCGATTCGTCGTGTTTGGACTATTTAGTGGATGTTGTTTTTTTCTTGTATGGCCCCAAAACGAATACAACAACAAGGAATAATAAATCCTCTGTAAAATTGAAAATACGAGGATACCAAGAGTTTGTCTTGCGAATACAAAAAACCTTTCCATGCATATGTATAAAGTTGAGCATACACGAACAAAAATGTCTGTATGTAAGTTCCTTACGTGTAGGACGCAGTCATGTGTAATATTTGGATTTCTTGGATATATCCCACTATGTATCCAATTCCGTTGTGCGGTACGCCATTTCTGGTCTGGGTTGTATGTTTTAAAATAAAATATGGTTATTGCCGAAATCATGCTACGTCTTCACTTTTTACGTTTGATCTTTTTTTTCTTCCGTTTTGTGGATATAATTTCTATTTTTATGGTTGATTAAAATTTTTGATTTATCCACCCTGAAAGTATAAGTACTCGTACATACATATTCAAGACGTTTTTCTTGTGTTGTAGAACACTGGAAGGAGAGGGCATATAAACAGAAAGAATGTTTTTATCTTTGCTCTTGCATTTTTAATTTTACCTCAATATTGTAAAGGCTTGTGTTTTTAAGATCATTATAAGCAAATTTTACTTGAATGAATTCGAATACAAGTTAAATGAATTCAGATGCAAGGGATCAATCATTATTACGAGGGTTGCTATATATATTTCTGGCCTAGGCAACACTAAGTGTTGCCTGGCGCCATCTGACATTTCCATAGGAAAATTTGACATTTTTAGCATAAACGTACTCAGAACGTTTTAACGTACGACCATCATTTGTGTTGTTTACAGTGAGTTGAAAAAAATCAATTTGGCAAAAAAATGGAATTAACTCGTGAACTCCCGCACAATTTGACAATCGCTCAAAAAAGGCTCGTGTCTATTGGTGCAAAGAAATTTTGAAAAAATACTATCGCGCTGCTTCAAAAGACGTTTATAAAATTGTCACGGGTGACGAATCATGGATCTATGCGTATGAGCCCGAAACAAAACAGCAATCGAACGTGTGGGTCGACGAGCGAAATCCAACACAAGTTGTTCGTGGAAGAAGCACTTCGAAGCAATTGGTCGCCTGTTTCTTCGGCAAAACTGGTCATGTGTCGACTGCTCCGCTTGAGCCACGTAGGAGGTCAATTCTGAGTGGTACACCACAATTTGTTTGCCTGAATTCTTCGGAGAAATTCGAAAAACGAACAAGAGAAGATGAATCATTGTGCACTATGACAATGCAAGCTCTCACACATCGTCTCAAACCAGCGCCTTTTGGACCGGCTAAAACGTCGTATTGATGGGTCATCCGCCGTACAGCCCTGTCTTGGCAACTAATGACTTCTTTTTATTCCCACACATCAAGAAAAAATGCGTAGTCAACGATTTTCGCCGCCAGAAGTTGCTGTTGAAGCGTTCACAAACCATGTTTTAGAGGTGTCTCAATCGGAGTGGAAAAATTGCTTCGACAATTGGTTTGAGCGCATGCAAAAGTAAATCATGCTGGAGAATACTTTGAAAAACAATCAGCCTTATTACGGTTGTCGAAGACGTAGTCGAATGTCGATTTTTTTGGAAAACGGTACTACGGTTGTCGAAAATGCACAATCTGTTACAATTTTCGTAACACGGAAGACGAAAACGACTGTCAAAGATGGCTAAAACAGTCGATCAATTTTTTCCATACGACTAGAGACGTCGCCGCATTCAATTGACAACAATTGTTAGCCGTTGGTTTCATCCGCTAACACGCCGTTAACTAATTTGAAATTTAACACATTTTTTTGACATTTTATATTCGACAATAAATAAATATAACAAAATTGTATAAAATAAATTATTTATCTATTTTCAACATTGGTTAAATTTGCGGTATTTTACCAAAAATCTTTTATCTGATGTCGACCGCTGATATAAAGTTTATGTCGCCGTCACTTGTTTTGTGTCAGTTGTCGCCAGTAAAAATGAACAAGCAGGCGTCGTTTTCTGAATATATTCACATTTGTTTACAAAGATGAGCTGCAAAATGTAAGTATTTGTTTTTTGTGAGAAAATTCATTTAATTAATTATTTATTTATTCCAGGAATAAAATAACCACGCAACAACAGTTTTCAAAAATGGTGGAATTGTTGGAGGCAAATCCAAATATTGCGCGTGCGTACCACAGCGGCAACATTGTTTTGACAGTATAGCACATCTTTTACTTTTCAATCTATTACAAAATCACAAGAGTCGAAAAAGTTACGTAATACCAAAAATAATCGAAATCGACAACGACTTCGACTGCTCTCGATTTTCGTCTTCGACAACCGTAATAAGGCTGAATAAACCCACTTTTGATGATAAATATTCACATTTTCATTATTAGGCTAGAAATATATATAGCAGCCCTCCTAGAAACAAATATCTTAATAAAATTTAAACTATTATGCTTCAAAAAACCGAATGCATTTCGCTTATTAAATTTATATTTTATCAGTGACGGGAGCTTTAAATGTTTGTATATGTGAAGTCTGGTGTTATCCACAATAGTATAAGTAAAATATTTGGCCAGGTTTTACTTATGCTTGCATGAAAACTTTGTAAGTAGCGAAGAGCATTGGAGCTACCGCAGTCATTGTAAGTACAAAGTAAAGATGCTTATTTTGGTGAACTGACAAATATTTAACGTTAAGGTTTCAAAAATATTATAGCGTTAACAAACCTGATTGAAAACAAAGAACCTGTTCGTGCTATTGTAGAAGGCGGACACCATACAGGTAAGCTTGGGTTGTCTCAGGCCGCTCCTGCACCTGTGCTTTCTTATATTGCAAATTTTGGCTGCTTTTTGCCGCACATATTTGTTAGGTCAGTCCATCAATGCATCAAGCATTACTTTTTTAAAGATGAGTACATTTTTCTTTTCCATTCAGTGCCTTTTCATTTGGGGGACCTGGTGAAATTAACTGTTCTGGTCTTCTCTCCAGAACCTTTATAAAAATAAGTGGGAAGTGTTAATACTATAAGTACACAAACAAATGTGCTCTATAAAATGGCCTAGGAAAGAACGTAAAATCGGCAAACCAACAATAATCAAGTGAAAAGTTGTCCAACCAGTCTATGCAATTGGATCAATTTCAATTGTTTATATTGTCGCCATAAATAGTATAAAGGTATCCACTTATTACAGCAGTAGTTTGTTGCGAAGTAGTAAATGTATTAGACAAACCATTATAACTAGCTGAGATATGAGAATCTCAAAGAAGTTAGACAGACCCAAGCAGAATTTTCTTAAGACTTTCTTTGACAATACACTCTATTTCAACAAATCAAATAGAAAATCCCAAGTTTTTGATTATAATTCGAGTAAACCGCAGTCTCTTCTCGATTGTTTTTCGACACCTGTGGTGCTATTATCCCTTAGGTTACGTTAGAAAGACTTGTACAGTAGAGGGTACCACCTTACAGACAAAAAAAGTTTACCGTACACCTTCGAATATAAAGTTAGTGTTATGGATCGATGTTTTTTTGTCTTAGAGAGACCAATTTTTCTGTTTCTAAAGTCATTGACCTCAAGAAACCCAATTTTATACTTACCCATCATATCTTCACTTATTTAATAATAATTAACAAAATTAAGGTAAAATGAAATATTTCGACGTGATACAAGTTGGTTGCATTTTTGTCGGTTCTCAAGTTTAACAAAATTGTTTACTGATTCTAATTAGCAATTTGCTTATTTCGTGCGATTCATTACACTTAACGCAAGCTTAAGCTCACCTGAGTTTTGTAGTTCCTACGGTCTACGTTTTTGTGAAACCTCTTAAGTTTTCCATAAAGAGAGAAGTCGTAAGATGTAGACGTGTTGTGTGGTGGGATATTGAAGTGTCTGGTATGGATTGACGAGACAATTCTGTTTTCTTTAAGGCTATTTATCTGTTGGTAAGTTTGTTTTAAGAAAATTTTTACTACTCTTGTGAAATATCCTGAAAAATTAGTTCTTGTTTCATAAGATGGCTTGGTACGGTTTTTGGTTTCATTCCAGTTTTGTTTAACTTGTTGCTGTAGTTGGTAATTTTTCGGCCAGCGGTCATATGAAACATCGATCACCCCTTAATTAATTTCTCACTTCGAAGTTTGAATAAAATGTTGAGTGCATTTAAAAAAATTTTGGTATTAAATCAAACAATTCCATTTCGAAAATTTTTGAAGTACGTGTATACTAATAAAAAAAATCTTATTTCATTTTAGAAAAAAAATTTAAAGGCGATTGACTTGACCACAAAATATTTTTCAGGTCAAATACTAAGACTCTGGTGGAAGGTATGACTTAAGAAACACATGTTTATTCCGGATCTTACTCGCAAAGGACTTAGTTTGGAATTTAAAATCTAAAAGTACGTTAACATTGTATGGTATTTTGTTTGTTTAATTAAGTTTCTGCATTTCCAGATGAATTTCCACGCAAAAGTTGGCTTTTTTAAAATCATATACTCCACTTACAAAAATTAATCTTTTATTCATGGACAGACCGCAACAATTTATAACTCTATTCAGTGTAAATAGTAAGACTCTGGAGGAAGAAAAAAATTAAAAGAATCCTGAATACTACTCGCAAAGGAGTTTGGTTTTAAAATGCACTTCAAAAATTAAAGGTATGCTACTATTTTTATTAAGTTGTTGCATTTGCAGATACATTTTCGCGCTTTGTGATGTCGTATAGTTATCTCCACTTACCTAACCTCAACCCCCAGTGTATGATGATAAAGTTCTCAACGATTATTGCCCTTTTCTGTGACGAATTCTAATTAGATTTTAATTACTGCAAATATGCCTCGCTATACATTCCCACATATTTTGCCACTTTCGCAGATATAAATCACTGTTTGAATAGAAGAATTTAAGAGTAGTGGGGAACGAAAAGTAAAAACCAGCAATCTCGTGCATAAAACCATAACCCCCTAACCACTCTACATTCGAGTGGCACGGGATTATTTTCCGCTTTAGAGTCAGAAATAAATAGGGTTACAAAGTTGACTCGAATCTTGGGTCTACCTCATGGTGCTTTTTTCATTATTCTTTAAATTGATATTTAAATTTGTTAACGTTAACATGAAGATAACTACAATATACTTAGTAGGGACATAAATACTGTTACACACGTTTTATGCTCTGAAATAAAAAGTAATGAATGTTTTTGGACCAAATATTTTTTAATATATTTATTGATGTATATTGTATCCAAAAAGAATCTACTTATTTTAAATGTCCGCCTTTTACCTTTACACACGCCTTAAGTCGCACTGGCCAATCGTCAATAGTTGCACGAACCTCGTCCATTGGAAAATTGACCACAGCTCGAACCAAAGCACACTTAAGAGATCCAATGTTGGGGTATCTTTTGTGACAAACATTGCCAAATCAAATTTGGATTGCCTGAGGGCCATTCTTCAGAGGAAATGAACGCTGGCAAATTGTTTCGAAGCCAGGCCTGGGACGTTTTAGCCTTATGGGTCGGCGCAGAATCCTGCTGGAAAGTCCATGACTGGTTTTGGAACAGGGAATTGTTAAGAGACTTCACAACAGCTTCCAAAACGATTTCTTGGTAAACTTTGGCCGATGTTTTGACTCCTTGTTCGCAGAAATGCAGGTCAGGTTGGTGGGGTGTCAATCGTAAGAGACACCCGACCAAACCATAACAGGCTGGGTGATGACCCTTTTCCACCCTTGGGATCAGTTCAGATGCTTCCTTAGATGACCGCGCATACACTCTATCATTTTGCTTGTTAAATTTTTCCTGAACGGTAAAAATTTTTTCATCGTTGAACAAAATTGTTTTGTGCAAGTTATCAGGGTGCTTCACCAAAAGACGTTTGCATTTTTCAATCCTATTTTTTTAAAGCTGCAGTCAATAAATGTCCGGTACTTCGTTTGAAAGTCCCAAGTCTTTTTTAATGATTCGACTCATGGACTTTTGCGTGATATTCATCTCACGGGCCATGACATTCTGTTTTCGGAGCGGATTTCTGTGAATTCTTGATTTAACGGCTTTGATGACATGCTTTGTTCGAACAGAGCGTGGGCGGCCCGACCGGTGGGGGTCTTTTACATCTCCAGTCTCCTCAAACAGTTTTCCGCATCGGTAGACGAACATGCGGCTAATCCCTAGTGGCCGAACGTTTTGAAAATATCGCTTTTTTTCATTTCACACTTGAAAAGCGCCATTACAGAGATACGGTTCTCTATATCTGACCACTCCATCATGAAAGTTGAAAACATTTTAAAATCTCGTTACAGACTACTGCTATTGAGGTTAGCTTTCAAAACCCATATGACATTAACGGGGTATGTTCAGTTCTACTATTGAAACGGGTGTGTTCAATGTTGTAACAGTATTTATGGTCCTACTAAGTATTTGGTTAAGACTTTAAGTATGTAAAATTAAGTAAGTAAACATAGTTGGTTATTTCTATAATAGTGCAAAGTTTTAACATCCACAAAATAACATTGACATCCAACCAAAATAATATTGAGTACCTCTTAAATGGTTCAACTTTATTTAAGAATGTGTTTGTTTTAGCAATTATGTTCTGACTTTTGAAAGATACAATCTTTCTTTACTTAGACCGACCATGGAAGGAACAAACGCCTCCGCAACGGCTTTCGTTCTTTTTACAATTCCAAGTGTATTCACAAGAAGGCGTTTTAAAATGCATCTAATAGTTCAGATCTAAATCAGCACAGGATTTAGGGCCGTATCGCTTAAGTCACGTATTTATGTTTATCGGGTTTTATTTTTAAAACTCAGCAATTTTGAAACGAACTTCGCTGCACACGCTTCATGCCCAAAACTTCGTAATAATTGTGTGGCATCAGCCACCTAATATGTCGACATCCTCTACAACTTCTCTAATAGCTGTTCAACGATCCTTCATAACAATTTTCTTCACTTTCTCAACATTTGCACCAGTTTTTGAAAAGATGCAAGTAGACTGAGAAATTCAAAATTCACCTTTTATATTGAACATACCTCGTATATTTATCGATTAATGGCAGTAGCGATAACGCAACAATGGAAATTGTTGCATTCCTAGGGACTATTTTAAATCATAAAATAAGGGCCATATTTTAATTTAAAAAACCAATTTCGCTTCATATTCATGGGTGTTGAGTACAAAACGCAATGTAAGCAAGTTTTTAATAGGATGTTCTAATTAAGCCACCTAAAGGCAAACAAGAACACCTTTAGAATTTCCTATAGTGTTGACCAAATTATATTATTGCGAAATTTACGAGTACGTAAAAAAAATCAGCACCCATAAATTGTTATTATGAATCACTTACCACTGACTTCCTCGCTGAAGTCATCTTCTTTAACGTACATCTGGTCATTCCATAGGTCGTTTAATCTTTTTAAATTGCATGAACCGGAGCTAAAGTGCTGTTATTCGATATTCACCATACGCAACAGAAAATTTCTTTCATAAATATCGTGAGGGAAGTCGTGAAAAACACGTTCTCTAGTGGTTTGGTATTCTCGTTATTATTATTGCCATTAATCGATAACTATTGACATATACGAGGTCTGTTCAATATAAAAGATGAATTTTAACATTTTTCGGGCTACGTGCATTTGTTAGCGTTTATTTTATATTTTATATTAGCACACTTGGCTCGAACATATGTTCTTAGCTGAGTTTGTTTGTAAGAGTCATAACAGTTAGACGTGTTTTGCTTGTTCGGCGCTTTTCTGCTGTTGGAAAAAATGGCCCAAAGAATTTGCAACAAGTTTAGTGTAAAAAAAAAGGAATTTAGTGTTCCTTAATGTTGTGAGTGTCATACTCTGAGTTAGGAAAATGTTTAAAAGTGGTACAAGCTTTTAAAAATAGATCGAGAAGATGTTGCAGTTGGCTTGTGCTATACAATGTTTTCGAAGATTTTGGACATAAGGCGTGTGGCAGTGAAATTTGTTTCAAAATTGCTGAGTTTTGAACATAAAGAACCGATCACTCGTCATAGCTTGTTCGTACTTTTTGGCCGAAAAGAATACCGTAATCATGCTTCAGCCACCGTATTCTTGAGATTAGGCCCCCTGCGGCTTTTTCCTGTTCCCAAATCGAAGAGACGGCGTCTTGCAACGATTGAGGAGATGAGAGAGCTCATGGGCATATCAAAAAGTGCATATGAGGATTCGAAAAAACGCTGACGCATGTGTATTATATGAGGGGGAATACTTTGAAGGGGACAAAATAGAAATAAAAAAATAAATAAATAAAAAAAATAAAAAATAAATATTTATTTTTTGAGAAAAATTGAATTTTACCTTTTCTTATGAACATTCCTCAGACCTAATGGCCTGTAACTGTTTTTTCGGTAAATCAGCCGAACACAAAAGAGAGAGCGCGGTTGGTGTACTTCTTTAAATAAGGGCGCACAGAGCTCTAATCAAATGGAAGGCTCACACTTATTGCATATCTGTCAGGCTTTGAACACGTGACAGAAGTGTTACCCTTATACAAAAGTTCTAAATAATGTAAGGAGAGGGGACATTGTACTCCTGCTAGGTGACTTCATCGCCCAGCTCGGGCAAAATAATGCTCGTATGAAGTACATATTTTTAACACATCTGTAGCCAAGACTTCAAGTATTTGTTTGAGGTATTTTGTGTCACATTAACCCTTATGTAGCTGAAATTTTTTGGTTTACATTCCACTTTACTTACATTTCATTATCAGGTTTATCTTAAAATTTGTTGACACTTTGAAACCAAAAATTAATTTTTTCTACCCACTTTACAAATTTGATGCAGAAAATCTTTTCACATACAAACTTTATGGACACCCTACCCTCATGGTCCGCAACGGCGTTGGAACAATGACAGAGAATATCGAACTTTCTCTGAAATCTTTCTTAATCAAAACCTTGCTATAAGCGGAACGATAAGAACTTACAAAGAATTCACATGGGCGTCACCTGATCGCGTTACTGAAAACCAAATCGACCAACTATGCATCAGGAAGAATGGCGAAGATCGCTTCAAAATGTGCCTGCTGCCAATCCCACGACAGCCGGATCTATGGACCGGATCGACCCGGGCTGTTACCCCGGCACACAGTTGCCGCTTCAACAACAATTGACATCTTACGAACGACTTTGTGCGAATTTTGAATAAAGATTTGAATTTTCACGCTTTCAAAAATCAATTGACTTAAGAGCTAAAGCCTATTGACCACTTCAAGCGTGTCAATACGCCGAATGGTTGGTTGAACAGACAGTAGTGAATGGTTTTACAAAGAAATTCTTCTTGAGCGACGAGGTACACATTTTTACTTCAGTGGATTCGTTATTAGGCATCCGAGGCATCTACAAAGAGTGATTGTTTGGTGCGATTTATGGGCTGGCGTCGTCAACGGGCTGTACTAAGGTCGGCCAAGCAATTACCGTGAATGGTGTTCGCTATCGCGAGATGATAACGGACATCTTGTGGACAGAAATTGAGGATATGGACCTGGACGATATGTTGTTCCAACTCAATAGAGCTACTTGTCACACAGCCATCAAAACAATGGCTCTTTTGGGCGAGAAACCCAATGAACGTGTTATCGTGTGATTTGACACCTTGGGATCTCTTTCTTTGGGGATATTTGAAAAAAAAGTGTACGTTTAGAAGCCAAGCACAATTCATAAGATTAAGGATGAGATAATTCGGCACATAATGACATTGAACTCCCATTATGTCTCAGAGTCATTTAAAATATGGACCACCAGATAGAGGTATGCCACCAAAGCTGTGGCGAGCGTTTGCAGGTATTTGGTTTCACACGTAATTGTCATAGATCCTTCTATCATAATAAAAAATATTATGACAATTCTCTGAAAACTTTTTGTTTTATTCACAATTAACATCATCGTACGTTTAAGTTGGACAACTATTACATGAACTCCTGGTGTCAAACTTTTTCGAATGCCCTGACGACATCGAGAAACGCTGCACAGGGGTATTCTCGTCTTTGAAATGTTTTTCTTAATCTGTCATTCTGACGGTTTATTTTTTTATTGTTCTCTCGAAACCCGAATTAGTCTTCTGATGTTCAATAAAGAAAATTACAATCATAAATACAAATAAGTAGCCCTCGAAATTTGTCGCCTTTATGGAAATATGTCAAATATGAAAATCTCGTTTGTTTATTACCTTTTACCTTTTCCACTGTTTAGTTTCCGTTTGTTTCTGTGGTTTACTTATAAAAATAACATCGAGTTTAATATGTTGTATAGTTTTACGCTGTTTGGTTTATAACTGTAATTATCCGACCTTTGCTCATCCTAGAGTTTATACTTCTATAAACATTTCAAAATGTACGTTTTTTATTTTTTTGCAAGAATGGCCCTAAAATACAAAAACTTTATATAAAAAAATTAACATTTCAATTTTACTGTAGGCACATTTCTGGGTTTTTTGTCTTTTTTGTACCTATTGGTATGTATATTTGTTTGCATAACTGTTGTGTACCTTACCTTTAAACTCTTTTTATTAATCGCAAACATAAAAAGCTAATTATGCATAAAATACGGCAAAAGTTTTGATTTTATAAATTAAATGAAATACCAACATTTCTGTTTACTAATTATTCTGCTGATATAAGAGTGTTTTTGTTTTTCAATACTGGGTCGACCTTTGGTTTTATTCTCAATTACGTTCTACTCTATACTTGCCCAATTATACTTATACTTGGGGGCAGGAATGGAGAAATTTCCATAATTGTTAAATTTTCGTATTTTAATTTCTGGCATTTGTTGTTATTTAGATTGAGTAAATATTGTGTATTGAGGCAATGATTAAATGGTCATTTTAGGTTGGGAGATGCAGCGTTCGCATTTACTACTCCGTAGCAGCAAGAGCTTAACAAATATTGCTATGCTCTCGCTACCGCTCCCACTTTAAACAGAGCCCTAGCAGAGCCATAGCCGAAAAATGAAAAAGTATATGCTCTGCTCTGCTTGTAGTTCTGTCGCGTCATAAACTATAGCAATAGAAACAGGCAAAAATCAAATGATGTGCTCTGCGTAGCCATAGCGGGAGCTGAAAACTGAGAGCGAGATGAGAGCAGATCAAGTGAAATTGTTTTTATTTACTATGGCTCTTCTGCATTTTTGTTTTTGCTAAAAACAAAAACACAGAAGAGCCATAGTAAATAAAAACAATTTCACTTGATCTGCTCTCATCTTGCTCTCAGTTTTCAGCTCCCGCTATGGCTACGCAGAGCACATCATTTGATTTTTGCCTGTTTCTATTGCTATAGTTTATGACGCGACATAACTACAAGCGGAGCAGAGCATATACTTTTTCATTTTGCGGCTATGGCTCTGCTACGGCTCTGTTCAAAGAAAGAGTGGTAGCGAGAGCAAAACAAAATACTACGAAGTAGCGTAGCATTTTCAAACGCTGGGGAGATGTTTTTAAATTCAGGTGCGTACCAAAATGGCAATGATTTTCCAAACAATACGAACGTTTCTGAATAATCTTATACACTTTTCAATTAAATTTAACATTTGCAATGAATTCTGCGAAACGATATTACACACAAAAAAAGTAATAAGTTCTAAATCGGCCCGAACTAAAAATTCGGTTGGATAAACATACTTTCTATTGCAATCGCCAACATTCCATGATATTTATTTATTTATGTCATTTTAATATACTTATATACTATAGTATTTGGTAATAAAAGAAAATTTAATGCATTTAATTTTTTCATAAAATCCATAAATGTCCTTTGATATTTTTCACCAGGCTGCACCGAAAAAATATTTGTTTCATATGCAGGGTTTAAAATGCTAACGCAATTTTAGTCAAAAGTGCAGAATTTGTCAATTAGTTTTAGCATAAAAAAGTCAAAACTAATATGCGAACAAATGCTAAAACTAAATTAGTCGTAATATTCAGTTAGCGTTAGCAAAATAAACTAACGCTAACCAAAATATGCATATATTATTAGCAATGGAAGAAGAAGCAACTGCTGATTTTGCTAACGTCTTTGCTAAATTGTGCTAATTTGGTGACTAATTTCGACTTGTGTGTTTGGTTCGGTTTTTGTGTGTAACCGAAAATTGTGTTCGGCTCGAGTACGGTGTTGCCTACCTTTGATAGACAATAAGTTGTGTTTTTAAAAAATCGCATGAAACAATATTGCTGTGCGTTTCTGTAGCTGTTAAAGGTATATATAAAAACAAGTGAAATTAATAGCACAGAAATAATTCGAGGTAGGTACTCGTATATATTTACATATTGTTTATACATATAATATAATGTTATGTACAATGACTAATAAATCACTGCATAATGGAGTCCACATGGTTAGATCCGTTTAACTTTCAACGGGAATGTTATATGTTCCACATTTAACATTGGATTGAGGAGATGCATAACGATCTCTGAAAATGCTGAAATAATAAATATTCGTAGAATAAATAGTATGACTGTTTAACCTAATACTCTCAATATTTTTCAAACATACATATTGAGCGTTTTAATAGAAAAATAATCCTGAGTTTCTGCATACAGCCATATCCGAACTTGACCTTTGTGCTGATGAATAAATATTCTGTACAATAAGATTCCGTTTATTATAAAAAAAATGAATTATTTTTATTTTCCATATTCAACTAATCTCATTTCCTTTTGAATGTTCTTTCAAACTAAAATAAATTTATATTTTTTTTTCAACTAATGTGTTTAACAATTTTTTAATTTTTGAAGGCTATTTATTTAAAAAATCTTGTATCAGAAATCCCCACTACGGTACCACTATTGGATACTTTGCGTCATGTTCCGTTGACAACACTGAAACCAGCTCAAATTTTTTGCTAACGAAAAATGGTTAGTCAAAATTAGCAAATTTTTAGCAGCACATTAGTCAATTGTGGTTAGCAGAGGTGTGTCATTTTTTTGACTAACGCTAATGCGAGCTAACGTTAGTCGGACATTAGTTTTAGCTCTGGCTTGTGGAAAAGATTGTTAGCATTAGTTTAGCAAAATGATGCTAATGGTTAGCGGACTGGTGCTTTTAAACCCTGTTCATATGTCTTTAATCTATAACCTTTGCATTTTTCAGGGGTTCCAAAGGTTTACAAAAGGCGACATTGTCGGCCGAACAGAACGAGATGTAACTGGAGCTTTTTCAAATATTGGGTTGGTGTCGTCGAAAATGGGTGTGGGGCTAAAATGAGCACAAATAAAAACCGAGATAGGTTGGGCCGGCCATTACAATGTCGTGGTAGCAGATAATACGTATGTCACGATCCACCATCAACCAAAAGATCGATGTCAGCACTCAAAAAGGACTAAGGATAATGTTGGCAAATAGGTGATATTTTGGGCTCGGTAAACTGCTTGAGAACAGACGAAGAGTGCACTTAAAAACACTGATAATACACATGCCTTTTTATGGCGCAAAAGCAAGTGGCTTTCAAAAGCGGATGTTTTGGTAATTATTTAGAAATAATCCTTTGCAAAAATTATTGCCCCACCGCCGTAGGCGACATGCGTCGAACAAAACGTGCGTAACGTCTCGACATACATAAATGTAGTTAACCACATCGAAATACAAATATTGCGCAATTGGACATTTCGATCAGATGGAAACAGCCAGAAAGGCGTTAGACCGAGATCGGAGGAGACACCAATTAAAGGAAGATGCCAGAATTCTTGTAAACTGGAGAAAGCACACTCAAGATCAATATGCCTTAAAAATCATTTATCAATCAAGCCAAGACCAACAAAAACGTTGTGGAGCCAGCTTGTTAGTATGTAGGTTCCGTATGTCTTCTTTTGTAATCGCTTTTAGTAAATACTTTCTTTCATTGAAAGGTTTATTTCTCTAAAAGATAGAAAAATGTCTAATTATAATGGAATTTTTTATAAGAATTTAATTTAAATAACAATGTTAAATATAAACTCGATCCCATATTCCTGCACCTTTAGATGGCGTTGAAATTGTGTCGAACGCTGATAATTGCACAATTGTGGCGTCAGGACCTAAAGTGGCTTACGCGTGAAAATCTACTGTTACCTCACTGACTTAGCACGCTTCTTCACTGCGTGAGATATGAAAATATCAGCCTCCAAATCATCAGCGACATTGTTTACTGCATGGAGCCCATATGTGCGGTTGTCACTTAATGCGAAAGTCGTTGACGTCAACATTCCGACTACCAACTATCCCAAAATCCTTGGGTTTGCATTGGACAGCTTTTTTCGATCATCTGCACATTATAAAGCTATCTGCGATAAGCTTAAAAGTAGAAAGGAGGTACTTGGAGAATCGACAAAGAAACGTTGTTGATCTCTTACAAAGCGTTAGATCGATCTGAACTACGCAGCGCCGGTGTGGACAGCGAACGTGACTACGAAGCAATCCCAGGACAGCCGGTTCTATTGAACGGATTGACCCGAAGAGCAATTTTTCATCCGAGGGCTGTCACCCCGGCACACAATTGCTGCTACAACAACAAAAACGAAGCAGTGAAAGAAAATTCAGACTTGCCAGAATGCTGCCCTGAGAACATCAACAGGTTGTCTTCTTATATCATCTGAGGACTATCTACATGAGAATGCGAAGGTCCTTACCGTTAGCAGTCATCATTTCTTGTTGTCTAAGCAGTATCTGCTTGCGTGTCTTCGAAGTTATCCTACCAACCACCATCTCATGGACAGGATGCCTCCGCCCAGGATGATCAGGTAAGTTCTTTATGATCTAGAGTGAGAAGGATCCAGCTGCACAAGAGAAAGCCCTTAGATCATTAAAACTATCAGGCAGATCTGAACGATATTCGTCCCGCCTGCCATTATAGACCACATGACGTTCTGCACCTATTTAATTGTCCGGCCAAGCCCACTCAGCTGACCCCCTGGTCTCTTTGGACGAATCCTGTTTCGTTGGCGCGTTTCCTTTAACTGAATATCGAAGCAGATGCCCTATAGACGAACAGGACTTAAAAACACAATACACGGTGAGCGATTTAACATTTTGAATTTTAATCAGCTGTAAAAAGTACTGATAATTGTTTAAAATTTCAGGTTTTATTGGAAACGTTGAACTTTGTCATTAAATTATATAACTTAATATCACTCATATGACTACCACAACTATATCAGCAGTACCTCATCCGATCAACCCAATTTTTTAGTACATTTTCGGTTGTGATCGAATCTCTTTAATGGCAGCTTTGATTTCATGTTTCAACGCTTCAATTGTCTCCGAAGAGCTCAAACCACAGCGCCGAGGCGGCCAATTGACATCACAACTTCGGCTGATTATTCGATTTCAAAAACAGTGCGTATTGACAGTTGCGTTGGCTTTGAGACATGTTTCTCCGTCTTGTTGAAACCAAATGTCGTCCGTGTCATTGTATTTTTAGAAAATAAAACAAAAATTCGTTTAGCATGGCGCGGTAGGTAACAGCATTTTCGAAGAAAAATGTCCAAATGATGCCGCCAGCCCAAATTCCGTTTAATATTTGCGACGTATTTCCGTTATTAGTTTCACGGTTAAACCCTTCGCCCAATGTGGCTCCAAATAAGATAATCGACAGGTGTAAAGTCGCACGATCGAAGCGGATAATTAATGAACGCTCACTGTAAAATGACCCAGTTGTCAATATATCCTTCAGAACTCCGTACATTGCGGCGCTTGCATGGTTTGCTCGAATATATTAATGGTGTCAAGCTCTGACCACGGAAAGTAGGTAAACATCATCCTCTATCGAGGATTATTAACTTTTACTGTGTTTCCATCGTCTTTGCTAATAGTAATCCTTATGGCTAGAGTGATGCTCAATCACTCAAACACTTGTAGATTTTGTTTGCTTCAAAATTTTAAATCTTTTGCTAACATTTCCGGCTTTAGTTCTTGTGTCGGCACAATCTTATACGAATAAATGTGGGCCCAAATTCAACCACAAAATATGTCGCTTATCCGACCACCCATTTTCAGTATATTTTCGAGTGGAATTTCTTCAATTGCCACTGTGACTTCATGTTTAAACGCCTCAATTGTCTCTGGATGCTTTGCGTAACATTTATCCTTAATGGCTTCCCATAGAAAATTATCCAAAGGCTCAAATCACAGCCTCGAGGCGGACAATTGTCATTTCAAATTTGGATGATTATTCGATTTTCAAACACGTTGCGTAAAATATGTTAAGCATGGAGCGGTATTCTCAATTTGGAAGAAAAATGGCCTAATGATGCCGCCAGCCCAAAATCCACACTAAACAGTCGCTCGTTGTGGATGCATTGGTTTTTCAATAGTCGCGTGTGGGTTCTCTGTTCCGATCACCGAGATAAAAATAAGCTTCGTCTCAAAACAAGGCTATTCAGTCAAGTTCTTCATTACCTGCCAAACAGTCTTCAGTTCATTGGGCGAAGCGAAAACGGATCGGATTTCCATTATTAAACTAGCAAACAAACAACTTATTTTTTTTTACCATTTTCCTTAGTTCATGGATGTATATACAACAAACGGCTGTTTCAATCAGATTTTAGTTTTCCTGTTGACGCGACCAAACTAAACCTCTATTAAGGATGCGGCTTTGACGCAACATTGGCTTAAAGCGGGAATGCAGCTCAAAACTTCCCTTGAACTGGGACAGGACCTTTTAGCTGAAAACTGATGGCGGAATTGGAAAAACGTAACATAAAAGATGGAGACACATACCATAGTTAACGGCTTTCGGTGTAGCGATGAAACGTTTGCGTAAGGATCAAGACATTAACGATAATGTTATAAGGCGTAAATGTTTTGATTCCAACCCACTTTTCCCTTCTAATTCAAAAGTGTACGGTTCAACATACATTCGAAGTAACGATTTTATTGGTTGAACCAAATAAGACTAAAGGGCTTACCAAAAAGGTTACGAATAAGTTTCATTGTGGCTCTTGCAGTATGCGCAGTGGCTCATTTTCAAAAATATATGGACCAATAACTTTATCAACCATAACACCGTACCAAACAGTGCATAATTGACGTTAATGTTACACCCTAGGATTCTGACACTGATCTCTGTCGCCCCAAACTGGAGACTATGTTCCTAAACGTGTTGTTAATGGTTGTTGATATTACATTGCCCTGCAACAAAATCCTACTTTGGACGAAACCAACCGATCCTTATGGCAAATGATCTCCGGAGTCCGAATTAAGTGCCCGTTTTTTATAGTTTTCGAAATATCGTGACAAAAAAGTTCTGACATTTTATTTATCATCTTGCCTAAGCCTTCGGCAATTCTTATCTGACGAAAATTGTCTGAGTTATAGCAGTTTTGTAAAACATCACAGCATTTATTCTAACTATAAAAACGAGATTTAAAATTAAGCATGTGATTTCTTTACAACGTTGTTATGAAAACATCCTGTGTGTCGTTTTTACAAAAAATGCTATAACTCTGGCAATATTTTTTATTAAAAAATATACCACATTGCAAACCTTACAGTACGTTCTTTGCGATTGGGGAGTTATAACAAAAATTTTCAACAAAATAAAATAATTTATAATTTTTTCGGCTGTAACAACCACAATTTTTATTCATTTTTTTTAGGAAAATTAATGAACAAATTAAAAAAAAATTCATTGTCACAATATCTCGAAAACTATACGCGATGGGGCAAAACTTACACTCAATTTTACATAAGTATCAGATTTTTTCGTCCAAAGGAGGACTTAAAAGTTAATTTTTGCAGAACGGTGTAATAGACTTGCCAGAAGAATAATTTAGCCGTTGTGGTACATCATACGAGTATATAGCCATCATTTATCGCGATAAAAAACTATATAACCTGCAGGAGAAAAAACTAAACTATAAACAAAAAAGTTATAAACATTTTTAAGCCTTCAGTCTCATTTGGGCCAACCTGTTTGACCTGCAACGCTAGCTGTCCCCGATGCCCCTTTCCCACTACACTATCCATCTTGCCGACATCTCTTAAAATAGCGTGAGGAGTCAATGAGTTTGGCAATATTTTTTTGTGTATAGAATCTGAGAGCAAAATAAAGCTAGCTTACTTGCTCGGGAAATATAATTTAATGTTATGACCACGAATTTAGCTTTATTATAAAGATAAGGGTTTGCCATTATGTTTTAAAAATTATTTCGGGCAAGTAGCCACCGCGGCTGGCTCGAATAAATTCCTGCCGAGAGGCCCAATTTTCGACCACTTTTAGCAGCATGTGGGGCCAATGTCAGCAATAACGAGCCGAATATTCTTTTCCAAGGGGTCAATCTTGTCGGGTTTATCTGCGTAGACAAGCGACCCACAAAAAATAGTCCAGCGGTGTTTCCTTCATTTGGCTGTATGTAGCGCCTTCAATTCAGGCACGAAAAAGTTATTCATCATTTCACATTGACTGTGAGCATCATTGCTGAACAAAATTTTTTTGTAAAGATCAGAATCCTTGTTCATCTCGTTTTGAACCCATTCACGAGGATTTGCAAACGTTGTTCCGTAGTAAGTGTATTCAATATGAAATGGCAAACCAAACTGAGCAAAAATCAAATGATAACTGACAAATAGGCCAACTCCGAAAAAAGTGTGGCCAGATTGATAACCACATGTCTGAAAAACACCCTTTAGTATGTCCTTGAAGCATAAAAGATATTAACAGAAGCCCAGAAAAAAAAATAAAATGTATATTAGTTTTGTTTGCAAGACAATTTTTGTTGGGTTATATTTAATCGAATCTACTAAATATGTTAAGTACATACGTTTTGATACAGATTACTAATAAATTGTTGTTTTTATTGTCTTCATCTTTTAATTTTTTAATAACAAATTTTTACGTTAAATTTTAAAATACTTATTAATAAATGTTAAACAATGTAGAAAACATTTATAAATAAGTATTTAAAAACAGATTGCTTTGTAGATTAATTTCGTACTTATTACATACTTAAACATATTTATGTTATTGTTTAAATCTATGCAGTCATTTTATCATAGTTTATTGTTAACATGTTTAGGATGAATTCATAATTTTAAACGTTTTATTCAGTAGTACGAGTATGCATTTATAGATGATAAGTCGAAACGTATAGCGACTTACATATACACATTTGTAGGTCAAAATATTTAATATGTTTGTTGGTATTTAAATAAAATGAACCTTTTTTAATATAATTATATTTTTCTGAATTGTCTTGCTCGAGGCCATGCAAATAATCTTTTAGCTTACGGTTCACTTTTTTGTTAGTTAATTTTTTGATTCTCGAGGATGATCGAAATAATATAAAAACAAATATAATAAACAACTACAATCATTTTATTTTGTGCATGGCCTCGAGCCAGACAATTCAGAAAAATATTTAATACGTACCTAAATTTTTTTTGTTTGAAATGTTTATAAAACTCTTTTTTATAATCGTACAAATGACTGCTATCATTTTATTTATTTTTTATTTTTTGAAGGATGCACTTTAGGACTACACAAAAAATATAGATCTTCTGGAACGGATTGGCCTATTTATACGAAATTTAAATTATATGCACTATAACTGTACAATCTATATTACGTAGTCAAATTTTAATTCATAATTTTTTTTTAATTTTATACAGGGTAGTTCGTTCACGACTGGACAAATTTTCTCCAGCGTACTCCTTGGCACATTTCATGAAAATATGTCCATCTACGACCATGCCCGAAAATGCAAGGGGGCGAAATGGCAGCGGTTTGTAAATTTTTTGATTGTTGGTCGGAGTGCACTAGGGTAAAATTGCTAAGTTCTGAACCAGTGGTCGTAAAAGATAGCTTTCCAAAATTACCTAAACGAAGCCCAGAGGTCCTACCGTTCCAAAGTTATGACTATTTAACTAAATCGCAAATTTGGTAATATTTCAAAAAATTGGCGTCTATGAACATTTAAAAAAATTTAATTTTTTAAAAAAAAATGTGTAAAATTATTATGACTTGAGCAGTTTTTATTCTGGTTCGAGACCTTTTTGTTGTTTCTTTTTCAGAATCAACGTACAATAAAATGGTCTCGCACCAGAATAAAAACTGTTCGTCATTAAGGCCTAAAATAAATTTTTTAGACATTTTAAAATTTTATATGAGAGTTTGGAAAATATAGAAAAAAAGTTATTCAAAAACACTATGATCGAGTAATCATATACATATGTGCAGGATTTTTTGTTATGCTAAACTTCACCAAAAACCTTTGTTTTGCAAAACATGTTTGGCTTCATTTTTGCTGTTTATAAATGAAATGTCATGAAACTCCCCTTTTTCCGACATTAGGAAACACCAACTGTATATCACAAATCGCCAAAATCAAAACACCACTCAAAGAAAACCTAACGATTAAAATGCAAACCAATAAATTTATATACTTATATTTTTAAAATGTATTTTTTTGGTTAAACTTATTGTAAAAATTAACTTTTTTTGTTTAAGACTGTTAAGAAGACATCAAAGTTTGTTCTGGCATGGTATAGTAATTGGAAGTTTGGCTTATATTCGTGTCTTCTCTGCACGCCGACGGATTCACCGCGGAACGGATAGGCTCGATATATAAAAATATAGAAACAATAATTTTATAAAATTATTTTTCGGCTTGAGGTCAACTGGTTGACAGCGATAATCAGACGGACAACATTGTTTTGTTAATTGACAACCCCTGAAGATGAGTGACGAAGTCAAATGAAGATGATTGACACCAAATGTCAACTATTCACTTACAACAAAAACAATAATCTTTATTGTCAATTACTTTTGTGTTTGAATGTGATTGCGAATCACCAACATTTTAGTGATTTTGAAATGCAGCACAAGAATTTGATCAACCAATGAAATCCAGCATGAATAATCCAGCATTTTGAATAAATTTTTCCTGATCACTAACAATTTTAAAAACTCACTGACGCAAATTGTTAAAAATTTACTCAAAACAAAACCATTTTTGCTTAATAACTGAGCTACAAAGGAACACGCCTATTATTACAATTAGATATATTATTGTTCAAAAATGTATGGAATAATAAAAAGTAGAAAACAAACACTTATTGCATCCACACGAACATTTTGTTAATAATTAAGTTTTATTTTATGCATCAATAAATATACCGATCAAACAAATTCGAGTTTGTTTTTCTGCAAGGAATATATTTAAATTTTAACAGTCCAGTATTGTGAATGAATGATCACACTGCACCAAGGACTCGAACCACACTCATTCACGATAGCTGCCGTTTTTGAAACATTAAAAACTATTGTGAATTAGCGATAATATCGTAGGCAGATTGGTTGCGATCTTCGGTAAATATGGTTGTTGTCTGAGCTAATGGTGTCCAGATTTTGCGTCTATTCACAATAGTTTTTCATTTCTGGAAAAGGTCAACCATCGTGAATGGTCACTGTACAATTTTCATGAAGATTGGTTGTTGTCTTTGGTTTCATTATTGTAGACACGAACCATCAATCAACAAGTTACAATAGTCAGCGCCGTTGTCGTTACAACACAATTTGATTATTATGAAGGACGACGCCGGTTTTTCAAAAATTAAAGAAACCACTTCTCTAACGCTTGCATTAGCTGATTCGTTAGTTTTGTCATTTTAGACGAAAATTATTTAATTTTTATTGCAAATACATAACAAGTCTAAAAAAAAGAAAACCAAATGAATGATGTTCTAAAAGGTGCATATTTATTTTATTCAATAGGTTACTAAGCGATTTTCGACTTTACAAAATAGCCTTTACGCTAAACTAAATTTTTTCGAGCTTCTGAAGAGCCCAATCACTGAAACGGCGATGCGCAGGAACATCGCTAGGCTTTAATTCCTGCACAAGCTGTATTTTGTACGCTTTCAAACCAATATCCTTTCGTAAAATGCTCCAAGTTGTTCCATATGACAAGCCAAGTTGTTGAGAACGGTGCCGAATCGATTTCACGTACACTCTCAGCTACTGCCGCTATGTTTTCAATATTTCGTGCTGGATGTTGTCTATTAGGTCGAGTATAAGCCAATGTTTAAAATCGGGTTTCAATATTGGCAAATGTAATCCGAAGAGTGCGTTCGTTAGGCCGATTATGTCGACCATAAAATGGTCTAAGCGTACGAAAAACGTTTCTTACCGAAAGCTCATTTCCATAATACAGTTGCAACATTTGGAGACGTAGTTGCGTCGTAAGTCTTTCCATGATGAAATGGCAAACAATACTGAAAAGAAAAATAATTAAGTTTTACCAACTGACGCGTAATTTATGGAAAAAATCTTATAGTAAATACATCTAGATTGATCACCCGTTACATTGAAATTTTAAGCCCTGGGATCTAAGTTGAAGAAAACAAAAAAAAAAAAATAATCAAATCTACATTTGTTTTTGCCATTGTAATTGTTTCTCCGTTTGAAGTAGTTTTCTTCCGCAAAGAACAACTTATGAGCATTGAATGCTTGTAATTTCTGGACAAGATGGTTTATTTAGAAGTTTGTATACACTTCACAATTAAACACCCGATAAACACCCGGTAAATTTTCTTCAGCATTCACTATATATAAAAAAAAATTGTAATGATGTGCAATCAGTTAGGGCTTTACATCTCTGGCTCACAATCTAGGAATGCTAGATCTCCAATTAGATGTTTTTGTAAGAAGTGCAGCCAATTGTTTAATGCAAGACGTTTTAGGACACTTTTGCAAATCGTGTCTGACAGACAAGATCTTTTTCGTATTAATTGTTAAAATTCAATAAGATTAAAAAGTTTTATATATAAATAACTCCATTCTCCAATTGTTGTTTTTAAAACTATTGGCATATATTTGAACTCCAAAATCGATTTAGGGGAGGACAAGTAGAAAAACTGGTAAAATGGTCAATGCTGCACTATCGGTTATCTTCCAGAGTTTCCGCCCAAACCTATTAAGGTTGAGCTATCGATCTCAAATTTGTGCAAAACGTCAGCCCCACATAAAGGATACTTTATGTAAGGATTTAAACCAGTTGGACCATCACCACGCCTACTCTATGCATTTCGATAGCATTTATTTATAACGACACAAATTTGGAACATACTTTCATGTGAGTAGGTCTAGTACATATTTGAGAAATAACATTCGCATACAGGGTTAAAAAAATGCAATTGCGATATGAAAAAAATAAAAAAAATAATGCATTTATTTAAAATGTGCTAGCAGTTGCAATTAATAAACAATAATAAAAAAATAAGTATTAAAATTGTAAGTTAGTTCACAAATACATAACTAATATAGAATAACATATGGTTGCTCAATACGTAAAGAATCTTAAACTCAAATAGTTTAGTGCGTTTTAAAATCATTCCAAATGTTAACTTCGCTAATTCTTCTGTTACAATAATTCCATTAGGCCTTACTTATATTTTAGCTTGCTTGTCGTCAAACCTGTGCTTGCTTGCTCAGTTCGTTCTGGCATCTGGTCGTACTTCTTCGAAAATAAGGTCGGATAAGTAGTTACCGTGAATGGTGTTCGCTAACACGAGAAGATAACGGACTTCATGTGGCCAGTAATTAAGGATATGTACCTGGACGATATGTGGTTCCAACAGGATGGTGCCACACAGCCAACGGTTCTTTTGCGCCAGAAATTCTATGGCCGTGTTATCTCTAATCGGGGCGATGTTAATTGGCCACCACGATCATGTGATTTGACAACGCTGTCCTTATTTCTTTGGGGATATTTAAAGAAAAAGTGTACTTCAATAATAAGGATGAGATAATTTTGAACATTAAAAACATTGAACCAACATTATGTCTCAGAGTCTTGAAAAATATATACCATCGGATTGAGGTATGCCACTGAAGCCGTGGGGATCATTTGACGGATATTTTGTTTAACTCATAATGGTCAAAAAGATCCTTCTATTTCTTTGGGGATATTTAAAGAAAAAGTGTAGTTCAATAATAAGGATGGGATAATTTTGAACATTTAAAACATTGAACCAACATTATGTCTCAGAGTCTTGAAAAATATATACCATCGGATTGAGGTATGCCACTGAAGCCGTGGGGAGCATTTGAATGATATTTGTTTCACTCATAATGGTCAAAGATCCTTCTATCATAATAAAAAATATTATGATGTTTCTCTGAAAATTTTTGTTTAATTTACAATTAACATCGTGCGTTTCAGTTACCTATTACGACAATAGAGAGCACAGTGCTTTAGTAGTATTAGGCCCGTCATATTTTGCTGGCTATCTCAGTTTATTACATTATTATTATTGAAAAGGGTCATTAACATGGCTAGGTACTCTATGTAGTAGATTTTATTTCCAACAGTGCTTCAATCGTCTTACTATTCGTTCCAACGATGTTATACGATAGTCTGCACATGAAAGCGTGCAAAGTGCAAATATTTATATTGCATATTTTCGCAAAAAAACCATAAAGAAATCCATAAAATTGAAATAGAGAAGTAAATGCGATGGAATATTTACATATGAAAGTGTATTAAATGCAACATTCCAAACTTCATATAAGAACACTGATATTACGAACATGTATGTAGGTATGTACTGTATGTACACACATGATGCGCTTAAAGCAAAAGTTTCCGATCATCTACCTGATTTACGAGCTTTATATCATTTGCACACCTACAGTGTTTTTATAGTTTGAGACATTCATTTTGATTCCAAAAAGAGTTTGAGTTTAAAGGTATAACAAAATTACATTCGTGTTGTCAAAATTCAAATAATGGGTAGGGTCACTTTTGTTTGCTGGGCTTCATATATGAATATGATAAATCGCTACCCTTTCTTCCCGTCAGAGGGGGGTAGTTACAATAAAGTTACAGCTTATCCTTAGACAGATAACCAAGTCCAAGTGTATAACGATAATATCAAATATACATGCATACATGTACTCCAGGTATTTGCTTGATGTATTTTAAAGAAGACTCTCTGAATATACATATTTACTTAATAAAGGGTACATTTTGAGAAGTAACCTTTTCCACATGGTTTAAACAAGCTTAAGTGTTGTTAATCGCTCAAGTAAACAACGTATTTTTGCATGCCCGGAAGGCAGAGTAGGGAAGCCTTTAATTTTATGTCCTTTTTTGTACATATATAAGCCTGGTACTAACTTCGTTTAAGTGAAAAACATGAATCGTCCTCAATGTGGCTTAATTGCGATTTGATACGAATTGTGGATGTTGCATATGCACCAGAGGTACCATAATGGGTGTGTCAACCACTTTTTTCATAGACAAGACTTTGTTAAATTATAAGTATTACGGTGTTCACATCTTAAGAGAATACTGGGTGACAAGTTATGTGGCTTCTTATCTGCACTTAAATGGGGACATTTGTGTAGGAGGAATCAGAAGGGGCGTGGTTAGTTCTCCAAGTTATTGTAAACTTTTGGGTGCAAATGTCGACATTTGTATTCGTGTCCACTTTTTTTGAAAAATGATCTTGGGTCCGGTTTTTTTTTTTAATTTGCGAATTACCAAAATAAGTGCATTATTGAACATTTTTCACCGCTTAGGTCCATGGACCTAATATTTAGTTTCGCTAAATCCAAAATATGATTATATGTGAGTACCAATCTGTCTATTATCAAAGGGGTCGGATTCGCAGACCCCTGGTTCTAAAGAGAATTTCAAAGTTATTAGGTTTCCTGTTTACATGATTCAAGCGACCTCCTCTACAGCATCTAGACCTTATGAATCATGGCATCACATTTAAAGAAACTGCTGATTAATTCAATTTTATTTTGTCTACGTCCATTTCTGAATGAATACTTAGAAGGGACATAAATACTGTTACACACGTTTTATGCTGTAAAATAAGAAGTACTGAATGTTTTTGGACCAAATATTTTTAAGTTATTTATTGATGTATTTTGTATCCAAAAATAATCTACTTATTCGAAATGTCCGCTTTTTGCCTTTACACACGCCTTAAGTCGCACTGGCCAATCGTCAATAGCTGCACGAACCTCGACCATTAAAAATTGGCCACAGCTCGAACCAAAGCAGTCTTAAGAGATCCAATGTTGGGGTATCTTTTGTGACAAACCTTGTCCTCTAAAACCGTCCACAATTTGTAATCCAATGGGTTCGAATCTGGGCTGCCTGAGGGCCATTGTTCAGAGGGAATGAACGCTGGCAAATTGTTTCGAAGCCAGGTCTGGGACGTTTTAGCCTAATGGGCCGCCGCAGAATCCTACTGGAAAGTCCATGGCTGGTTTTGGAACAGGGAATTGTTAAGAGGCTTCACAACAGCTTCCAAAACGGTTTCTTGGTAAACTTTGGCGGATGTATTGGCTCCTTGTTCGCAAAATGCAGGTCAGTGACCCTATCGTAAGAGACACCCCACCAAACCATGACTGAAGCTGGGTGATGACCCTTTTCCACCCTTGGGATCAGTTCAGATGCTTCCTTAGATGACCGCGCATACTCTCTATCATTTTGCTTGTTAAATTTTTCCTGAACGGTAAAAATTTTTACATCGGTAAAAAAAAATTGTCTGTGCAAGTTTTTAGCGTGCTTCACATAAAGACGTTTGCATTTTTCAATCCTAGTTTTTTAAGCTGCAGTCTATATATGTATATGTCCGGTACGTCGCCTGAAAGCCCCAAGTCTTTTTTAATGATTCGACTCATGGATTTTTGCGTGATATTAATCTCACGGGCCATGATTTTCTGTTTTCGGAGCGGATTTCTGTGAATTCATAATTTAATGGCTTTGATGACATGCGGTGTTCGAACAGAGCGTGGGCGGCCCGACCGGTGGCTGTCTTTTACATCTCCAATCTCCTTAAATAGTTTTATGCCTCGGTAGACGAACAAGCGGCTAATCCCTAGTGGCCGGAGCGATTTGAAAATATCGTTTTTTTTCATTTCACACCTGAAAAGCGCTATTACAGCGATTATCACACCACTCCATGATGAAAGTTGAAACAATTTTAAAAACCCGTTACATGGTTATCCCGCTATTGAGGTTAGCTTTCAAAACATAAACGGGGTATGTTCAGTTCTACTATTGAAATGGGTGTGTTCAATGTTGTAACAGTATTTTTGTCCCTACTAGGTATACTAAGGCTTAAATATGTATAGGCAAATTGCAAAATAAGTCATATTTGGATTCTTGACAAAAAATTAACATTGAAAATATTTCTATGAAGACTCAATTAAGAAAGATGACGGGCGTTCTCCCCGGTCATTGAACACCTAAGGCATCTCTCCCGCATTGGAAGAGTGCGATCAAACATGTGCGAGGCATGCGAGGTGAACATCGAAACGACTGAACTTTTTCTGGCAATGCACGTTTCCCACATTAGGTTTTTGGTCCGCTGTACCTAATGACCACCGCCTTTTTTGAACGTATAATGAGGGTGAAAAAAATACAAAAATTCAAATCAAGTGTGGATTCTTTATTGTTCATAAGAAAGGACATTTTATGCCATTTATTTTTTGAATATAATTTCCTTTAAATGTTGACCGCAACTATGCCTCAGGGTGTCCATTCTGAGGGTCCAATTTTGGATGACTCGTTCAAGCATTTTGACCGGTATGGCGTGAATGACACGCGTAATGTTGGCTTCCAAAACCTTAATCGTAGCAGGTTTGTCATCATAGACTTTGGACTTTACGTAGCCCCAAAGAAAAAAGTCTAAGGTCGAAAACAGACCGGTGTTTCCACTAGCCCATAAACCGCACCAAACCGAAGCTTCCTCTGGTTATAATGGCACCTCTTGCACCTCAGCTAGTTGCTCTTCAGCCCAAATGCAGCAATTTTGTATATTGACGTTGCCGCTGAGCCGAAATGGACCTCATCACTGAACAAAATTTTGGTCGAAAACAGCGGATCTTCTCATTTCCATAAAACAGACATTGTCTTTCCATGATGAAATGGCAAACTATACTGAAAAAAACGTTGTTTAAACTCACGCGTAATCTGTATTGAAAAACGCGTAATCTGTATTGAAAAATACCTCTAGATTGATCACCCGTTAGTTACAAAAAATTACTTCAGGCTTATTCAAAATATACAAAAAATATATAAAAAACTTATAATAAATAAATATTATATAAAGCATACTTCAAAAATATCCCAAATTACGCAAAAAAGCATTTAAGCCTTATGTGCACTTTTTCTTTGCTTGTACACTATTTGGCCAAAAACCCCCCTTTTTACACTATTTTACTTTCATATGCTCACTTTTGTTTAATTTTTTTTCAATGTTCTATTCTTATTCATAACTTATTATTCTCAGAAACTTGTATACAAGCAGTGTTTGGCATCATAAAACGTTATGTTTTAAAAATTGTAATTTAGAGAAAAAAAGTTATTCAAGAAAACCAACAACCGAGTAATAACCGAGCTCGCCTTATCTCACTAAAGGTTGTTCCTGAATAACTTCCTTCCCAAAAAATTTAATTTTTTAAGTCAATTGGGTTTTCTGTAAACAAAACACTTTTTATATTCTTGTACTCGTACAATGGTATGAAGTTATCACGTTAGCGACCTCCTAAGCGAATTAACATTAAAACGCAGCCTATGCTTTTTTTAATGATGACAATACTCAATTTATCGGCTCAAACCTCGCACCCAGAATGGTCGAAGTTTGTTACTTCGAAGTAAAGAAAACTAAATATGGCAATCGTGACCAAAAAAAAAATTAAATGCAGTGCCCCTTAGAACGAATTTTGAAAAAAATAATAAAAAATAATGTTGTGTGACCGGGATTAACTACTTTCGAGTTTAAAAGCCATTTGAGGCCAGGGATTAACTTGAGCCAGTTAATCCCTGTTCAATGTGAAAAAAATGCTTCTATATTTAAATAGAAGACAAGTTTTTAACAAAATGGCAAAGTGACATTGATTTTCGTGGCTGCACACTGCTTTTGTCATGATTTCGGGTCCGTGACAACTGTATCCATTTTATGTGGATACAATTTGAAACGAACGCTGAAGAAAATTAGGACATCGTACATCTCTAACATTTGTTTTCTATTTTAGCTCATATTTGTTTTAGCTACAACATAACTTTTGCTCTGTTTCGAAGAAGTACAGTTTTCTCTACGCCTAGAACAACTTATGGTATCCTGAGCACAAAGACATTTTGAGAATGACGAACAATTCAGAATTAAAAAAGGCGCGTGTAAATGGGGTTGAGTATGTATCTTTTCCTCGAATTGAAGAACTTTAGCCGAACTTTAGTCGAAGGGTTAAAGTTCAGGTCCCTAGATTAGGGCTGTCTAAGGCGAAAGTATTAATTCCCGGTCACACAGCAAGACAATTTTATTAGAAAATAATTTCAAGACTTCAACAAAAAAACTCATATTTTGAATGTTTTTATTAGCTCATATTAGTTTTATCCAAAAAAAAACACACATCCAGCCAATTAAAGTCAGCAGCAGCTCAAAAAGGTTTTTTTAGGCAGCGTACACTATAAAATTAGCTGACTGCTGTTTTTTAGCTAACATCTTCGGTGTTTTCAACGCAGAACACAGGCAAAAATCGACCGAAAATTAAGTGACAGAAATTGCTAAAACGTGAACGATATTTTTTCTGTTTAATAAAAGAGCATTCATTTTCTGAAGATAGATAAACAAATGTTGATGGAATCGTCATAAATACCTTATGTTTGTTTTGTCAAACTATTACTATTACTTCTATTTCTTCATCTTTTTTAATTTGTTTGAGTCGAACGCAGTCAAAACAAATGTTTGGCAAAATAAATCTTTATATAGGACATTTTATTGCTAAATGTTCCATATGAAAAACCGATATTTTGAACGCTTGTCATATGATGTACCTTCAAACCAGCTTTAAAAGTAGTAGCTTTCTTAGGCTGATGGCTGAGTGCGCGCTCAAAGCCGGGCCGAGCGGAGCTGATTGGAATTCTTAAAACTGTGTCTATAAAAATTAGTACAAATCGTCGTCGGGATGGCAGAGTGCGCGCCGAGCCGAAAGCTGATTGAATGGAAGAAAACTGTTTTAAAGCGTTTTTTCGTGCTGATTGGTGCTGATATTTGATAGTATGTGTAAAGATTTGAGTTGTTTGTAATTTTTAAACGGTTCTTGACGTTTTGATACTGTTGAAATAATTCTCACTGTTTTGTTTGACAAATTTTTCGAATATTGGACAAATTTATTTAAATGATCAATCATATTTATAACACTGTGCGACAGCCACAATCGGTTTGGGATGAAACCACCGGGGAAAGTTATATCGGTCAAAAAAAGGTCATACGTGTCCCAGCGTTTCGTTGGGTCTCATCTAGGAATCGAGATATATCGATTTGAAGTTAGTAAGTATCGTATAGGGGAATTTGTCACGTTTTTGGCTCTTTTGTTTGACATAACTTGAGAACCACTCGTCCGATTTAGCTGAAATAAATTTTAAAAAACCAAGAATTACAATTCCCTTAATCTGTTCATATATTATTTTCCTTTACAAGTAATAGTTTCCAAGTTAAAAATAAGCGCATGAAGAAAATTTTTTTTTTTTAATTATATTTATTTTCGTTTTCTTATGTGACTTTACGTGAAAGTAATAGGACTTGACACTTTTTACCGTTTTGGATTTTTTATGAATTAAAAAAAAAAATTTAATTTTTAGGCAAAAATAATTTTTTTTTTCATACATCTATTTATAATTGCGAAACTGTTGCTTAAGTAGGAAAACGGTTTAAGAACAGATTAGAGGAATTGTAATTCTTAATTTTTCTAAATTTGTTTCAGCTAAATCGGACGAGTGGTTCTCGAGTTATGTCAAACAAAAGAGCCTAAAACGTGACAAATTCCCCTATACGATACTTACTAACTTCAAATCGATATATCTCGATTCCTAGATGAGACCCAGCGAAACGCTGGAACACGTATGACTTTTTTTTACCAATATAACTTTCCCCGGTGGTTTCATTCCAAACCGATCACTGACCCTTACCATTTGTCGCAGAGTGTAATTAACATTATTAGATTAACATTCCATTATTAGATTAATTAATTAATCACATTTTTGACGTACAAATATCAACTATCAACAAAAAAATATAAGAAAACACAAAACATACAGCAAAAACAGTGCCGATTCAGCGCTCTGCCATCCCCAAATTTCATATAAGCATGAATACCCATACGTCGATTCTAAAATGGGGCGCATTTTTGTCCTAGGACCCCCGTCATCCAAATAGCACACATAATTTTATATTTGGATTTATTGTTATTTGATATTCGTATATTCTTGTGGAAGCTGTTCTATGGGCCTCCAGATCATTTGTAAGACTATCAAAAAAAATGGGCATATATGGTCCTAGCAGACAATAAATTGTACAGAATGGGCGATATGCTTCTTGTTTAAGAAACACAACAATCATTTTGGGAGAGCTGTTTATTGTGAGAATTTAGTGTGTTCTGTGTGTCAAGTTTGCCTTTTTTGAGTTGCGAGCACTTTTGAATTTCTAAGGGCTGTTTTTTATGATCTTGCAAAGACGAAGAAGCACATCGCCCACCTTGTACAACTTATCGTCTTTGGGTCCCATATTGGATGTTTTCTATGCAACATGTAATACAAGGTTGGCCATAAGTTACCATGGAGTTTACAAATTTAATACATAACTAATTCTTTTAGTACTTGGAGAATAAATAATGGAGAGATTCACAACTGAACCAGAATAATAGAATTTTATTATTTAAATCAGCGATCAATTATTTTAACGCAAACGCATGAGTGATGAAGCTCATTTTCATTTGAATGGCTTTGTTTATAAGCAGAACTGTAGGTTCTGGGGTTCGGAAAATCCAAGAGCCATTCATCAACGCCAATTGCTCCCCATTAAGTGTACAGTATGGTGTGGAATCACATCTGCAAATATCATTCGGCCTCACTTCTTTGAGAATGAAGAAATTAAGTGTAAAATGAAACAAAATGTTTTTTACATAAATGTTCTGTTGAGTAGATTTATTCTGACTCAAGTTTTGGAGAAGAGTTGTAATTTCTTCTTCTGGTGAGTAATGAATTATACTTAAGATTAAAGAAGATTTGTAAGGTCTTCTTCGGTCTAGTAATGGTTTCATACTAATTTGAAATGTGTTCGCTTAGGACTATATATACAAAAATTCTTATCAGGCGAACCACGTTGGGCTTACAATTTCTAAGGCAGAAATCAATGCACGCACGCATCGCAGGCCGTTATCGCCCTGTGCGTGCATTTCATCGATCGTTCGTTGCATTGTATATTTTATTACATTGTGCGAGCATAAATAGAATTTTAATGCCGACTGATAATAAAAGACACAATTCGACGCGTCTTCCCGCTGCACTTGAAAATTCATTGGGAATCCAACATACCCCAACACACAATATAAAACGTGTTCACTTTGAACATTCTGCCAGGCGAAAAAAGTACATAGGGTATTCTTAACTTAAATCTATTCTTCGTATATGTGGACTGTATCTTACTTAAACTATCTACCAGCGGCCGCTGTATTTTACAATGTTGAATAGCTATAAAAAACTTCATTTACTATTACAATACTATGTATGAGTAATTAATATTAGTGACGAATGGTAGCTGCTTCATAGAACTGAATTCAATAGAGTTGGGCGCCTTCCTAATCATCGTCTTGATTTCCGCAGTGTATCCCAGCTCAGATGGCTACCTCTTGTTGGGTATTCGGACATCCTTAAATTCTTCTGGTGACGTTTTCATTTGCCGCCTTTGGTATTTTTTGAGACTGCCTACATCGGCACAATTGAGTGTCGTAATAAATTCGGGTTCCAAATTCCTTGCTACACTCTGCATACTTGGGCTGCAATTTCTGTAATTGCAGTTTAATTGAATTTAATTCTTCAATAATTTTAAACTCCTGGCGGATCCTGTTGAGCTTTTGACGATGGTGCTTAAAATCATCATGCTTCGTTCTAGATGTATTGTCGCCCATAACAGGCTGCTTGGCACAGACAGTAGGTTGTTTGTTGAATGCGTTCAATCTTTCATTCAGATAGAAAGACTCTTTACCCTTAGTATCGTAAGATAAGAAATCCTTCTTTTTAGTGTTGGCATTTTTAATCAACTGTTTCTTCTGCTTACGAATGTAGCCACCGCATTGATTCATATCGCCGCCACCAAATTTACCACCGGGATTCCGGTTCTCCCAGGGCGACATCATGTTGCTGTCTCTCTTGCCGTGTTTGACCAAGGGATTTTCATAGTTGCCGCCACCACCACTCATGTTTCGAATGCGATGTTGATTACGAAAAGCAATGTTGTTGGGTTTAGCGATTGTTATTGTTGCAGCGTATATCTGTTGTGGTTTGGAAGGTATTTTCCCTCCATAATGCAGCAGACTATTGTGGCCTTTTCCACATTGCTGGCAAGTCCAATTTTTGTAGCAGTTTATACTTTGATGGCGGCTTAAACATTTCGTACATAGCTGCTTCTGTTTCACCAAATTCCAACGTGACGAAATATCCATTTTCTTAAATTTGGAACATTTATATATGCCATGGTTCTCATTTTCACAGCATACACATTTATTTTTATTAGGTTTCCTGCTTGACCAGGTTTTACTTTGAGTTTTTACTTTATTGAAGTTCTTGACGTAACTCTTCTGTTCTTTGTAGCATATGGAACTTTGCACTTGTTCCAAATACTCTTGCACATCTGACAGCCGTTGAATTTCTTTGGCCTTTTTAATTTGCAGGTCGTATCTCAGCAACTCTTCCCTTTCGAATTTTCGCAGTATAATGTGGGCGAAAATTGGTGATATTTCTGAATCGTCCCCAATATCCAATATATTTTTTATAATGTGCACCGCTTCATTTATGCTGTCAACAATTTTTTTTACAACGGTGTCTGAATTTTCCACAAACGTCGGGAGATTCAACAGCAAGTCTAGCGCCTCATTAAAAATTTTGCGTTTATTTTCGTACCGTTTAATTAGCAGTTCAAACGCTGCATGATAATTGCCGGGTCCACCGGACAATAAGTGGGAAACCACTGCTCTGGCTTCGCCTTCCAAGCTCATTCGCAGGTAGTTAAATTTGATGGTATCCGAAAGCTCATCCCGGTTATGGATCATCTCCTTAAACATTTCAACAAAATGTTGCCAATTTTTTCCTTCTCCATCGAATTTTGGTATGGACGGTCTTTGTGGTTCGAGTATGGAACACTTTGTCTTCGATTTATTCTCAATCGTTTCAGCCATATCCAGTAACATCACATTTACTGCGTACTCCAAATCCAGAAATGTTTTATCTGTACTATGTTTTGTGGGGTAACGTTTGGCAAGGCTGTCGTTTTTGCCCTCCGCTATTGCCCACGTTCTTTTCAGGCAGTTCATTTTTATTTCGAGATCGGCCACTGAACTTTCGGCTGTCATCCTCCGGTTACACTCTCCCAGTGACTCCCATGTGCGATCCATCCATGCTTTTAGCAGATCACTTTCAGCCTTTGGAATGCCAGAATGCAGAATTGCATATTCTTCCTGCAGCATAGCATGTTCTTCTAATTTTTTGTGGTCCAGTTCTTGTTTTGCAGATCTTCGTTTTTCTAGAACTGCTGCCATTAAAGCTGAAACCTCTCCAAAAATATTTTTTTTGAAATATTGGTGGTTTGCTAAGGCCTCTGCAGTTATCATCTTTGTGTGGGACCTCTGAAATTCTTCCCAAAGGTCATCCACTTCTGCTGAATTTGGATCCTCGCTGACAAGGTGTTTTATTAGTTTATACACCTTCTCTTGCCTCTCCACCAAATCCTTCATCGTGTTGCTTAAGGGGATTGGCAGCATATTAGGGCTTTTTTGTGTTTTTTTTTTCCAAAAAATTTTATAAATTTTTATTTTTCTTTACGAACCACTGTCCAAGCCTTGGTTCACGCTTTTTTGAATCTTGTTTTTTTTTTTGAGTATCTTACCACTGGTGGGGGATTACTCTATTTATTTTTATGTGGAATATTTATTATTCCGATTTTGGTGAGTATTTATTACTCCGAGTCTCTTACCACTGGTGGGGGAAAACTCGTTTTTTTTTCTTTTTGTCGGTTCGATTGGACCAACTTTATGTAAAATGAAACAAAATGTTTTTTACATAAATGTTCTGTTGAGTAGATTTATTCTGACTCAAGTTTTGGAGAAGAGTTGTAATTTCTTCTTCTGGTGAGTAATGAATTATACTTAAGATTAAAGAAGATTTGTAAGGTCTTCTTCGGTCTAGTAATGGTTTCATACTAATTTGAAATGTGTTCGCTTAGGACTATATATACAAAAATTCTTATCAGGCGAACCACGTTGGGCTTACAATTTCTAAGGCAGAAATCAATGCACGCACGCATCGCAGGCCGTTATCGCCCTGTGCGTGCATTTCATCGATCGTTCGTTGCATTGTATATTTTATTACATTGTGCGAGTATAAATAGAATTTTAATGCCGACTGATAATAAAAGACACAATTCGACGCGTCTTCCCGCTGCACTTGAAAATTCATTGGGAATCCAACATACCCCAACACACAATATAAAACGTGTTCACTTTGAACATTAAGTGCTGTTACCGTAAATGCAGAACAGTATCGGGTTATGATAGAAAATTGTGTTTCAGCAGGACGAAGCCACTGTCCACACTGCTCGACACACAATGGCACTTTTGAGTCAAATTTTTTAAGAGCGAATAATTTCTAGAAATTCGGAAATTATTTGGCTAGAGCGGTCTCCAGATTTTTTCGCCCCGACTATTTTCTTTGGGGTTATTTAAAGGAGCGAGTAAACGTGACAAGCCCGAGACAATCCTTCAACTCAAGGCCAATAATGTTGCAGAAATTCGAACGCTACAGCCACAAATTTTGAAATATGTTATGGAAAATGCTCAAAAACGAGCCTATCATTGCGAAGCTAAAAAAGGGGCATTTTAGTGATATTATTTTGCATACTTAGTGTAAACAAATTTCCATTATATAATCTTAATAAATAAATAAACGAAACTGTTTTAACCCCATGGTAACTTTGGCCCACCCAAATTTAATTGAAATCCGAATCAGTATGCGCATTCCAGAGCGCTTGTATGTATACGTAAAACCGGGAAAGACCTTTCTATAGGGGATGTATCAAAACGTGCTCATTTTTATGATTTTTCATTAAAGAACTAATTTAATTAGCGTGCGTCTTTAGTCCAAAAAAACCTAATTTTGCCAAAGTAACAAAGATTGGACAACAGTTGGGACCAGAAGTTTAAACGCAAATGTTAGAGACAGACGGACAAAGATCATTGAATTGATACAGCTGACAATTCTGAGTCGATTAGTACACTTACAGCTCTAGCTGAAATATTTTTGACAGTTGCAAACATTTCCCATTAAACAACCAGAATATACATACATACATGTTGGACACTCTAATAACGCAAGAATTCTTTACAAAGTGTACGCCATTGGGCCTCTATGAAATTTGGGTCTTTGATTTTATACATGTATTTTGATTAAAAAATAAATCCTGGCATTCTAGAAAATTACCCCTTTATAGATTGATAAACCTTTCAGATGATGCTGATATTCTTTGCCAATAAACTCCATGGAATGAGTTGTGTTCATCGTAACAAAATATCTTCTTAAGACGAGTAATATGAAAATGTTGTATTAAAACTTACCTATTTTAACTTGAGGCATCCCAAAAGCACGATTAGGCGCGATACGGCA
Organism: Hydrotaea diabolus; assembly: GCA_963513945.1. Taxonomy (NCBI): domain Eukaryota; kingdom Metazoa; phylum Arthropoda; class Insecta; order Diptera; family Muscidae; genus Hydrotaea; species Hydrotaea diabolus. Next base: position 80,288,435 of record OY740718.1, on the reverse strand, counting down.
TCGACAACCCGATGCTGCACGCTTCCATTATTTGTTCTGACCCAGCTTTAGGGATAAGAAATTATTCGCAAGCTTCTTCTGAGCTGGTTTCTTTATTAACAATTACATGTAATTTTGTGAAACACTTGCAGGGTGTCACTTTTTCCAATTGCACTCAGATTGTTACCAACTACAAAGAAGGCAGTTGCCAACCACATTTAATCGAAAAACATGCGGCTTTTGATAACGATTAGCAAGGTAAATTAATGTTATCGGATGATCGATTTCCGCAGTGACAAGGCACCTTTGCACACAACAATTATTTTTTTTGATTTTATTCATTGAATGTGTTAACGAAGCATTAAAATGCAAATATTGTTCAGTTTGTTGTTGCTGAAATATAAAAAAAAATAACAAAATAAAAAGTTTGTTTTTTGCCAACAAATTACTATTTCATTGTTTATTTTGTATATCAACAAAAGCTCAAAGAAAAGGGTGGTTCAACCATAATGCACGGTGAAAATTGTGAGTCACAGCTTAACGTCAGTATTTTTGCCCAACTTAATTTAACATTTATTTGTTTCAGTATTTGACAAATTCAACCATGGGGAGATACACAATTGCGCAGCTCGTAAAGATGGGTGAAGCTTTAACGACAATGGACGCCCAATTAAAAATGCATTTCGTGATTTTTTGCTCAGCATAATCGACCAAATGAGTCCACAGTGGATTTCTTAACAAGCAGAATTGCCGCATCCAGGCAAATGAGAATCCACAAGTCATTCTTGAAAAGCCGATGCATCCTCAAAGAGAGACTGTTTGGCACGGTTTATTGGTTGGCGTCGTCATCAGGCAATTTATTCTTCGAAAATTAGGTCGAGCAAGCAGTAACCGTAAACGGTGTTCGCTACAGCGAGACAATAACGCACTTCTTGTGGACCGAAATTGAGGATATGGACGATATGTAGTTCCAACAGGTTGGTGCAACATACCACACAGCCAACGAAACAATGGCTCTTTTGTGCGGGAAATTCAATGGATGTGTCATCTCACGATCATGATTTTTGACACTGTTGGACTACTTTCTTTAGGGATATTTAAAAGAAAAAGTTTGCGTCAATAAACCATGAACAATTTAATAGTTAAAGAATAAGATAATTCGGCACGTTAACGAAATTTAACCTCCATTATGTCTCAGTTATTGAATATAAGGATCTTTGGATAGATTTGTGCTACCGAAGCCGATAGTAATGGAACTTCTCTGAAAACTTTTTGTTTTTTTTACAACATCGTGCGTTTAAGTTGAACCACCCTTTATATCCGTTTTATATAAAACAAAGGCTCGAAATACGTCACTTAGAGAATCCACTCAGATCCGAACGGACAATACAGTCACTTTAAAAGACAAGATGAAAAACAAAATCTAACTCTAAAACTTTGGCTTAAGACGTAATATTAAGTTGTATATTCTTTACTTCGCATCTTGGTAGCATTAAGCTGCGCCAAATACTGGCAAGTTCATTTTGGAATAGAACTCCATGCATACTGAATAATTCTTAAAACTCGTCCTTATGCATTGATTTTGTTCCAATTTTTTCCTTTACTATTTTTTAAAAATATTCCTTAGGATTTAGATATTTTTGGTATTACATATATGATATTTGAGTAATATATTTTAAAAACATTTATTTTACAGTTAGTAAGTTTTAATTAACACTTTCTGTAAAACTTTTTTGCGGCTAAAGTTTTTATGCTTGCTAATAATAATTATTTACTGAAACTTGCCGTTACCCTATTTTTTTGTCCGCACCGACGGTTGGATTGACTTATCATTTTAGACGATATACCATATTGTCTTAAATAGTAAATTTTAGAACCTCTTCCCATTCACAATAATTCCAAGAAAAATATTTTAAATAAGATTGCAAATTCCTCCGAAATTTTGAAAATTGTGTGTAAATTTTTGCTGTGCTTTGTGGATCGTGTATATTAGCCATAGACATGGTGTAGAATAGGTTTTTCAAGTGGACTATACAGGAAGCAGTTTGGAAATTGTGAACTAATTAGTTGTAAAGGTCGATGGTCCAACTTAAACGCAGATGAAAACTGTAAATAAAACAAGAAGTTTTCAGGGCATTATCTTTTTAATGTAAAAGGAAATATGACAGTTATGTGTGAAACAAAATATCGGCCACGGCTTCGGTAGCGTACCTCTATCCGATGGTCCATATTTTCAAAGACTCTGAGACATAATGGAGGTTCAATGTCGTTAATGTGCCGAATTATCATATTCCTTCGGATTTACCTTTACGTAGTAAACCCGCAAAAGATAAGTCAAATGATTATGAAAAAATTAATTTGAAAATGAATAAAGTCTGATATTGTCTACACTGCTTTACATGAAAATTTTTTCTAGAAGAGATAAAAGTAAAACTCCCAGGCAAAAATTCCGTTTAGTGTAAATGTATAAGGGTATTCAAAAATAATTATAGAGTATAAGCCTCTTTCCAAACTAAGTACTAAAACGACTACAACGAATTCTTTCTCTTAAGATTTCTTTCCAGAACCGAATAAAGCAGTGATTTTTCTAAAGATATGCGGAAAATTGGTACTTTTTGTTAACAAATGACAACTATTTCGGTTTTGCTATCCAATCTTAGTTATAAAGGCTTAATCAATAACCCCTCTACTGTTTCTTATAAGATCCCGCAAACCATCGCATCTGTTCTGCTGCGTTTTAAAGCAAACATTTCCTAGATAATATTTTTTCCGTTTCTTCACAGTAAAAAAAAACGCACATTTTAGTGTGCTCGGGCCTTTTAGATATTTCGGTTAACCCAAAGAAACTCAACGAAAGGGAAAACTTGGCGATTAAGCATGGTACTAAGTTTCTAACGTGAAAAACATAAATCACTTAAAAATGGCTCATAAATGCCAATTTTTACTGCAATTCCACAGATTTTTTGTAATATGGAGTTTGGCACATTTTCACATGGGAAGGAGAACTTTCTACCAGACTATTGGCAAAATACAATTAAGAATATGTTTTGGTTGTCGAAAAATGGGAAAACATTATAGTATGAAGTTGGCAACCAGATTATTATGAAGCTATCAAATTTTTAGCAAACTTCGTTGGTGTCGTTTTGCCTACTGATTTTGATTATTAATAAATAATAAACATTTTTAAAATTTTTCAACTCTGCGATTATGTTTTGTTTTTTTCTCACGTCAACAAAATTGTGTTCTCTATGTGTGCTAACAAAAATTAAAAAAAAAAATCATGCCAAAAAAACGTGAAGATTTATTTTTTTTAAAAATCCCTTTTAAAATTTATTTTTATAACGAAACCTAGAAGTTCTTTCGATTATTAAAACTACTAGTTTTGCATAAATGTCGCACTCCCAGCGTGAAAGACTCGTTGTAAGTGACTTATTGTTGCTTAGGGGAAACAAATAATAATGCATTTTCCAATCTAATTGGCATTCGTACATACGAACGAAATCTACCGAAATCTATTTCCAATACCGTGGTACAAAAAACAAGGTACTCGTAAAGTCACTAGCCAAAAAAAAACAAATATCAGTTCGCTGTACTTTCAAAGTCAATTGAAAGAAAATGTCAAAATAATTTTTGTGAATGATTGCTGAGTATGGTGAATGTTTGATACAGAAATTTGGCTTTGCAAACTTTAATAATTGTCTGTGTTAAATTATAAGTTTAAATCAGCTGATAGCATAACCCTAGCTTCTTTATTGTACCATGCTTCTTTATTGTAACAAAATTTTTAAAACAATGTTGTCATAAGTAATTATTAAATGTTGTATGTTTGAAATTATACATACATAAGCCATCTGAAACAATAAAAATGAGGGTATTTGCTGTTATTCAATATAATAACTTAGGAAAAGCAGCCAAATAACTCATTCCAAATATTATCCCTATTCGAAAAGAAAATTTGAGGTTATTTTCTGTTGATCGAAACTTTTGGAGCAAATACAAATGCCTGAATAGTCCGATGCACAAAGAAACATACAAGTATGAGTAGCTTTGTCTGGCAATTCTATTTGATAGCAGTCAAAAGTTTTGTGCGCACTTGAAATAATAAAATATTCTTTTGAGTTTAAGAATTTTATAATTAAACTAAATGTTGTGTGGTCTTCTTGGTAACATGGTCAATTTACAATTTTTACTTTTCATTTGCCCTTTTCTGCGTTTATTTTTGATTTCATCACATATGTATATATTCGCATATTATGAAAGTGAACTAATTGTTAAAGGAATTTGGTCATTTAAATATATAGATCATTTGTGAAGAAGTTTTTTTTTCAAATTTTGGTCAAAGTAAATTGGAATCTTGCCTAAGAGTTTGCTAGCTGATATTTTATAAGAATTCACTTTAACGAATTTTTAATGTCCCTGCTTATTTATACATACGCTGCATACCAGGGATGTAAAGTTTATATAATTACATATACATTTTTTTCATACATTTTCAGCATCAAAAGTACCGTAATACTAAAGCGGCCTATTTGGTCCTTATTTTTATATACATTTAATATATGTTCCTTTCTGTAATCCTATTTCAGCCTACACCACAATGTGGTACAAATTTTGCAGGGGAGACCAATTATTTACTCTGGTGAAACTTTCCTTCGATGATTTGAGTAGCATATCGGTCCATGTTTTGAATAGCTGGAACCAATAGCTATCCCTTGTAAAAGTGGACAATATCGGGTTATGTTTTCATATACCCCCAACGAAAGATTTGCCACCCGCTATATAAATGCAAAGAACTCGCAGTGACTCCTGACAGAGGCTCTTATCATCTAAATAACAGTTTTTTTAAGAAAATTATTTTGACAACTAAAAATGTTTTTATGGTCTTTGTACCATCGGGATCTAAAAAGTACATTTTCGAAGAGCGGAAAGTTGGAAATGAGTAAAACCCAATTTTACATCTCCGACGCATATTTGGAAATCAGTTCTGCTTATGAAAAATCCATTGAAATAGCTTTATTTTTCTTCCAGTAATCATCCTAAAATTCACAATACATCTATTATAGTACGAAATAAACCGCATGTCTTGCATGGAAAATGGTTTTCTTACGCCCGAAAAAAGCTTTCTTCGACCATCTGTCAATCATTTTTCAATTTATTTTTAAAGCTTGGTAGGTAGGAACCACGGTTTTATATGGAAGGTAGTGTTATGCCATTACCTGATAAACATTTTTTCTCGTAGAAATTTAAACTTTCAAATTTGAAATTTGACAAAGAAAATTCTTGAATTCGTTTAACATTACAAAATTTTTTTTTTGGCATTTTCTTTTTAGTGACTTCGATAGTAAAGCGAACTATTTATTTGTTGTTTGGCTAGTATTTATACCTTGTTTGTTGTACCATGGGATTTAAGATCAGTCTAACAAGTGAACAACTACAGTGTTTTCCATTAAGGACCTAACAATTATTTGTATCAACAAACACAGAATATTTAAGATATAGAGTTCAAATATATACCAGGTGTAGTGCAAATGTTACATTTCAGGAATAAAATTCGATTCGGTCATATGAACACCACGAGCCCGTGATCAGCAAACTATTCTTTAGCCCACATTTTCCACCACTCTTGCACACATTTCGACCAGAACGTTGTCGTCAATAGTGCGAAAAAAAACAGTACGTTGTACGGACAAATTCGCTTAAAAGAAATTGCTAAAAATAGTTTTTGGTGAATGATTGATGATAACTGTGAATAAATGATCTAGCTTTACAAACTTCAAAAATTGTGGTTGTACGGGAAAAATTGATAATCAACTGATGGCATAACTCTACCCAGCTAACCAAACGTTCAGAATTCGGTCAGAATTATGTACGACAACAGGAAACATGTCCCGAATTCGGATCAGAATTCTTACCGAGTTCGTAACGACAAACATATGAGAGGGCATTACGACAAACATATGAGTCTGACCGAATTCTGAAAGATTTCGATCAGAATTCTGGAAAAAGTCTTATTAAATTCTGTTTTTGCCGACATTTTGAACCGAATTCTGAACAAATTCTGGGCTAGTCTTGGTAAATTCTGATGCTTAGCTTGACGCTTCGTTGCAAATTTGGTACTAGTGTCTCAATTATGTCTAAAAGGAGCGTTTTTTTTAATTATAAAATTGTCTTTACTATTTTTTCATACGAAATGTGCAAAAAAAATTATTTTATTTATTTCCTTCGGGGTTTTCTGGTTCCAATAAGGAACATAGTAAGTGTTGTGCATCTCTTTTCGCTTTTTTCTGAAGGCTTGACGAGACATTTTAAACTAAACAAATTTGGCTAAAATTATTTTTTTTAAACAAATAATCCCAAAACGTGTTAATTTTTTTTAATAATTTTAATTGTCACTTTTTTTGCTAATACACATTAAGAAGAGTAGTCCTTAAAAAAAGCATTACAAAACTACAATGCATAGAAGAAAGATGAAATGTAAACAAACAAAAAATAAGCCAAACAATTCATAATTAGTTCCGACACGTCTGAACACAGTAGATTACCCCAGATAAATTTTTCAGAATTCGTTGCAAGTTCGTTAAGATAAAAATCCATAAATAAAAATCCCACAGACAAACTAGTCTAACTGAATTCTGGCAGAATTCGTTCAGATATTTCGGAACATTATAAATAAAAAATCCTCAGACAAATCGAACGATTTCTGTAAGAATTCTCGAAAAAGTTCAGATATTGTACAGAATTGTCTGATATCAGACATTGTCGCAAATTCGGTTTACTGGGTACATCTTCTCAATTGTGTTATTGTATTGGGTTTATTCAAAAATGTTAACCATCTACTATCTAACAAAAAGTAAACATCTCGGTTAAAGTCCAATACAGCACTGATTGTCCTTGTTGTCGGTAGAAAAATATATCAATGATTCATCCTCCTACTCAAAACTTGACATTTATTTATATATTCTAGGTATTATTGAATAAAACAAATAATCAAGTCAAGCCCGTTGCAGAAACTGATTATCCCGGTACGTCATGAATGGATTGATTCTTGTTTTAAAACGCTTTGCAAAACGACGTTTTATTTTAGCATATTTAGTGCTTTAATTGTATCCATTATAGCAATTTTTGTGTTTGGTTCGGACATATTTTTGAATAGCCGCCTGCTAGTTCTGTCAGTCTAAAAACAACAACTACATCACCTTAACGTTGACCACAACTGCAAGACCCAATTCCGTTTTCCTATTGTTTATTGGCAAGACCAATTTTTCTTACATAGCGAAAGAAACAAAATTACTTAAAGGTTTGTCAGCAGAGCTGCCAACCACTATAACATAAAAATAATATGATTACGGCAATTATACTGTATAATTGTAATTTTTCTTCATTTGAATATGCTTTTTAGAACAATGTTATTGTTACCGATCTAATGCAATAATAGTACGTACTTTTTATATGGAAATTAAAATTTTTCGAACAAACTGCTTTGGCTTTGTTTGTCTGAAATATTTTAATTAAAAACCCTTACGATTTTTTTTAAACTGATTTTTTCTACCGTTCAATAAATTACTCCTATTATTTTGATTTGTATGTATTTTTAGTTCAAATATATTGTTGACAACTTAGCTCAATTCTAATAAGTAATTTTGGAGATGGTTGTAGGTATCATAACATGGTAGCGTGTGCATCATACTATGGTTGTGAGGATCATAATATGGTTGTGGGTATCATAGCATGGTTGAGTGTGAATCATACTATGGTTGTGGGGATCATAGTATGGTTATGTGTGGATTATACTATTGTTGTGAGAATCATAGTATGTTTGTATTTGAATCATACTATTGTTGTGAGGATCATAATATTGTTGTGCCACAACCATATACCCAACAATAGTATGATCCTCTTGTCATCCGAACCATACTTTTTTTTCTGCGTGCAACAAACAAAGAAAGTCGCTTTTTTTGTTTAAAAATGAATCGTTGTAAAATCTTCTTAAGGGTATGTTTTTATAAATTATCGTCTTACTGGGATATTTACTAGCTAATGCCAAACTTGCAGCGATAATCGCTATTTCATTTCGAACGTAAATATAATTGTATGCTTTATACAGGCCAATCGGATTTCGTCTCTCATCAGTAGCTACAGTCGTTTTGTCTAACAAGCAATTTTTCATTTTTTTCCTTTCCTGAATCTGGCTGGAAATGTCCTATTTAGCCTAATTTCTTTTGCTTTAATAAAGGGTTTTTTCAGAAATGTGGTTTTCAAGACGAAATAAATTGCATATAATGCCAAGAATTTAGCTTTATAATTTATAGATAGGGGTTTGTCATTATGTTTTAAAAATGATTTCGGGCAAGTAGCCGCCGTGGCTGGCTCGAATAAATTCCAGCCGAGAGGCCCAATAGTCGACTACTTTCTTCAGCATTTGGGGCCGTATGTCAGCAAGGCGTCAATCGTATCGGACTTTTTTGCGTAGACAAACGACTTAACATAACCCCACAGAAAAAAGTCCGAGGTGTTACAACTCACGGACTAGAAGGCTACGCCACAGGCCTTTAATAAATTTATTGTTTCGTTGGTTGTATCGCATGTAGCGCCGACTTCTTGGAACCAAATCAACATTCTCCAACTCAGGCACGAATAAATCATTAAGCATGACTATAGCGTTCCTCATTGACTGTCACATTATGGACGGCTTAATTTTTAAAGAAATATACACCAATGATTCCCTTTGCCCATAGAGCACTCCAAACAGTGACTGTTTGAGGATGTAACAGCGTTTAAACAATGGCTTTTGGATTTTCATTACTCCAAATGTGAGCTTCATCGCTGGCAAAATTTTCAGGATCGGTGGCCACCTTGTTTTGGGCCTATTCACCACGATTCGCAAACATTGTTCCGAGGTAAGTCTGTTCATTTTGAAATGGTAAACCCAACTGAGCATAAATCAAGTGACAGCTGTCAAAAGTACCAATTCCGAAAAAAATGTGATGGAATAAAAAACCACGTCTAAAAAAAGACCTTTACAAAACATTTAAACTACTTTCCACTGCTTACTTGGAATTTTTACAATTCTAAATTAAACTAACTTAAAAAAAATAAAGAAATGAAGCGCAAAATAGAAAGGGGACAAAAACCAGCTTTGTTCAGGAGAGCCATTTTAAAGATTAGGTCACTTTCTATTTGCGCTTAGAATCGTCGACTTCACTTTCATTAAATGGCACATCTCTGGGAGGGAAAACTTTTGGGGCATGGGATCGGTCTCATTCGATGCTCAGATGTTTTCCACGTCAAAAAAAGAAAAAAAAATGAAAATTGATTTTTTACCCTTAGTTCCTTTTCTCTATGCGCTGCCACATATACATATATATCAATTTACTTCAAAAATCATTAAAATGACGATATATCGTCAATATTGGGCCATGGATTGATTTAAGAGAAGAAATGTACTTATAATGTTGAGAAACTTTACTAGTTGTCAGACTGAAATTAATATTATGGGTATTACAAATTTTAGTGCATTGTTTGGTGCTGAAAAATCGATTTTTGTTTCTTCACCACTAATGTATGACCCAGTATTTTTACATAGACCAAGTTTTTTTTCTTAATTATGTATATTGATTCACGTTGCTTTCAGTTTCGAGTTTTATTACGCCATTTTTTTTTTAGATATATGTACCTATTATGGCGTTTTTAGTGCTGTTTGTTAAACTTGCAAAATTGAGCTAATATTTGTTTAACATGCAACTTCCGCATTATTTTGTTCGTAGTTTGCGGTTCTAGGTTGGCATAAGAACGATACTATTCTCGAAATCTAAAAAGCGAATGAAATTATAAAAGATTTTCAAGGAAAACTGAAACATCCCGCATAAATACAAACATTAAAAACTTGCCCTCTGATACAAGAAAAATCGCAGTGTTAATTTGAAATAAATCATTTACATTCTTAAACAATTTAGCTCCATGATTATTATTATTATTATAATTGCACTTTACGACACTTACCAGATGTCGTAACAATTTAGCTCTTACAGCAGAAAAAGGTAAGTATTTTGTGTCTTTATTTACGTTTTTCGCACTTCAAAAATTATTTATGATTTAATTTTATGTTCATTTTTATGCTGCATGCAAACAATAAAATGAGCAATTGCTTTATTTTTTGTTTGTTGCTGTTCTTTTGTATTATTTTTGGTTTTATTGTTTTGTTCTTGGTCTTTGCCTTGCTATCGTTTCTTTGTTTGGATTTTCACTTTTTCAATCTTTTTGTCCTTCTGGCTGTATGTGTTGATAAATAAAAACAATACTGAAATCTTTCTTGGGTAAACATTCAATCATACTTGCAGAAATGTGTCTGCAAATGTAGATGCGTACGAATGTTTGTTTATCTACATATGTATAGTCTTCTTTGTTTATATACTTATACATACGTACAGTCTTGTGGATTTGAATAGCAGTCATGCTACATTTATCGATAGCCTAAATCGCAAATACTTAAACATTCAGCGAATTGTCCAAAAAATGGTTGCACTTTCTGTAAAGACTAGAAGGCGCAAATGGTATTAACAACGCTAAACTTGGCAGCATTGTGAAATCAGCTGTTTTCAATTTTTACCACTTAACAACCACAATTCTCGATAACAAAACAAAGAAACGAAGGTTTGTAAAAGTGCAAACGATTTTTTGTCTCGGAGTGAAATTCTCGAGAAAAAGGGTCCCAGTGAAAATAATTCACCAGTGGCCGAACACTTAAAAGCATAAAAAGTTTACGTAATCAATAAAAAATATCAAAAAGGAGGTTAAAAAAGCTAATTGATAGTATTTACTTTATGAAACACAAAAAAAGTTTCTAATATCATAATATTTGCTGCTGAAATTAGCATTAAGCAAAACAAGAGGAAAAATAATGTCACAGTAAAAATGGTCCACAATGCAAAGCTACATTAAATAACTGATCTTTTTCATATTTTTCTTTATTTATATCGTTTATACCTTTAACGATACGTCGCCATACTACGGTTGCGATGCAATACCCCTGCAGTTACCTGATTTGAATGACATAGAACATCTGTGGCAAAAACTAGAAATTTAATCAACAGACATCAAATCTTGGACAAAATTACTTCAAAAAGGCTCTTGTGAAGGAGTCCGAAATATACCAATAAGCTTGTGAAATCTAATCCAAATCGCCTTTAATCCGTTCATTTAAAAAAAATATCTATTTATTCGTATTTAATATACTCACGCTTTTATAATAATAAGTTATTGAATTAATAAACTTTTTTATGTTGTTATTGTTTTAAAACATTCATCAAACTAATCTAGATTAATTTTTTATATCAACTCATAAATTATTTAGACTTTTTACACTTTAAAGTGTTTTATTACTATTGTCACTGTGACCCACTGTATGTATGAAGTTTGAAAAGATCAGAGAATCACTTCATCGCAACGCCTTTTCGAAAAGGGCAGATGAAAAGGTTTTTTTAATTTTACAATTGTGAAATTATTTTTATCACTTTTTTCTGTTTGGCCAATTTGCTAATAGACATCCACAATGTTGCCAAAATGCAATCGAAAAATTCACTATAAGAATGTACATGTGTGTTTTAAAAGCATTTAAAATAAGACCCTGTACTCCTCCCCCCTTAACCCAAATCAGCTGGAATTTGTGCTCTTTCGTCATTCACTACTGTTCACTGATGCCATTGTAAGCACAATGAAAGAAAAGCGAATGAACGAGACCTCATGTAGGACACACATAAACGAGGTCCGCTCTCGAACTACCCGACCTAGCAATGAAAATATAACACAAAGAAATTTAAAAAAAAAATATATTTTTATTGCTCTACATATTAGCTTGATTTCCTTTTTTATATTAACTGCATGGTTTCAATCGCCAAAACTACTCAAAAATGCGCAACCCGAAAATACCACCGTTTCCTTGTTTAGAAATGCAATATTAATTACTTTTTATACCATACACCTAAATTTTTTTCCCCGGTCTTTTTCATTTTACGAAAAAGAGGGAAACAATTTTAAATTTTTTGGGATCCTAGCTTGGCAAAAATGAAATTTAAATTTCCTTGACGTTAAAACCTTTTTGGTCGAAAATGTTAAAAAAAAACTACCCACTTATTTTTAAAAGATAATAACATAACAAAGAATACTCAAAATTGTTTAAAAAGCGATGATACCAAAGCAGTAACTTTTTATACCCTGTAACACTATGCGTACTCATTTCGGAGGACATGTCCTCCATTTTTTACCACTGTCCTTTTTAAAAAAGTGAGATTTGTCCTCCTTTTGCTACTTACATTACTTAGTAGGGACATAAATACGGTTACACACGTTTTATGCTGTAAAATAAAAAGTGTTTTTGGACCAAATATTTTTTAATATATTTATTGATGTATATTGTATCCAAAAAGAATCTACGAGGGCGACCGCAAAACTAACTGGTCTGGCACATTTTCTGTTTTATTAGCAACTTTTGTTTTTGTTTTTTAAAAGCAATCTTTTATAAGCCATCTGTCAAAATTTCTGAAATATTTAATGATTATTTTCATTGTTACAGGTGATTGAAGTAAACAAGTTTTATAATTTTTGAAAAATGGAAAATAAAGAGTTTCGTGCGGTAATCAAACACTTTTATATGAAAGGTTATACGCCACAATTAATCAAAGATGATTTGGATTCTGTTCATGGTGATAATGCACCATCATACTCCACCGTGAAATCCTGGGTTCAACAATTTAAAATGGGTCGTTCAAGTAAGGAAGATGAACAACGCTCTGGAAGACCGAAAACTGCTACTACTATTGAAAACATTAGAAAAATATTTAATGAAGTGACTAAAGATAGACGAATAAAGCTCAGAGAACTTGCTGATATTGTTAAAATACGCGAAAAACAAGTTTGGAGTATTTTACATGATGAACTCCACATGAAAAAGCTATCCGCAAGATATGTACCGCGTTTGTTGATCTTGTCCCAAAAAATCGTCCGTTGGACCAATTCCGAGGAGCTTTTAGCGATTTATCAGCGTAATCCAATACAGTTCTTGCGCCGATTCATAACTGTTGATGAAACATGGATCCATCACTACATCCCAAAATGCAAAGAACAGTCAAAACAATGGATAGAAGCTGGTAAAAGTGGTCCCAAGAAGGCGAAAGCTTTTAAGTCAGCAGGAAAAGTAATGGCCACAGTATTTTGGGATGCAAGGGGTATAATATTTATTGATTATCTTGAGAAAGGAAAAACTATAAATAGTGAATATTATTGTGCATTATTGGATCGGTTGAGTGAAGAAATCAAGATAAATCGACCGCATTTAGAAAAAAAAGTTCTTTTTCATCAAGATAATGCTCCTTCACACACTGCATTTTTAACTCAACAAAAACTGGCCGAATTACGATTTGAAATTGCTCCGCATCCACCATATAGTCCAGATTTAGCTCCTTCTGATTATTTCTTGTTTCCAAATTTAAAAAAAATTCTCGGTGGCAAAAAATTTTCGTCCATTAGTGAGGTTATTGCTGAAACTGAGGCATATTTTGAAGATCTTGAAAAATCTTATTTTTCGGATGGAATTAAAAAACTTGAAAAACGTTTGATGAAGTGTATTGAGTTGGAATGAGATTATGTTGAAAAATAAATAAAAATAATTCAAAAAAAAAACGGTTCTTTTTATGTATGTCCGCCTTTTGCCTTTACACACGCCTTAAGTTGCACTGGCCAATCGTCAGTAGCTGCACGAACCTCGTCCATTGGAAAATTGGCCACCGCTCGAACCAAAGCAGTCTTAAGAGATCCAATGTTGGGGTATCTTTTGTGACAAACCGTGTCCTCTAAAACAGTCCACAATTTGTAATCCAATGGTTTCAAAACTGGACTGGCTGAGGGCCATTCTTCAGAGGAAATGAACGCTGGCAAAATGTTTCGAAGCCAGTCCTGGGACGTTTTAGCCTTATGGGCCGGCGCAAAATCCTGCTGGAAAGTCCATGGCTGGTTCTGGAACAAGGAATTGTTAAGAGGCTTCACAACTTGCTTCCAAAACGGTTTCTTGGTGAACTTAGGCCGATGTTTTGACTCCTTGTTCGCAGAAATGCAGGTCAGTGAGCCCATCGTAAGAGACACCCACCAAACCATGACTGAAGCTGGGTGATGACCCTTTTCCACCCTTGGGATGCTTCCTTAGACGACCGCGCATACACTCTTGCTTGTTAAATTTTTCATCGTCGAACAAAATTTTTCTGTGCAAGTTATCAGCGTGCTTCACCTAAAGACGTTTGCATTTTTCAATCCTATTTTTTTAAAGCAGCAGTCAATAAATGTCCGCTACGTCGTTTAAAAGTCCCAAGCCTTTTTTAATGATTCGACTCATGGACTTTTGCGTGATATTCATCTCACGGGCCATGATTTTCTGTTTTCGGAATGGATTTCTGTGGAATGGATTGTTGATTTAACGGCTTTGATGACATGCGGTGTTTGAACAGAGCGTGGGAGCGACTGGTGGCGGTCTTTTAAATCTCCAGTCTGCTCAAACAGTTTTATGCATCGGTAGACGAACATGAGTCTAATCCTAAGCGGCCGGAGCGTTTTAAAAATATCGCTTTTTTCATTTCACACTTGAAAAGCGCTATTACTTATACAGCGATACGGTTCTCATTATCTGACCACTTCATGATGAAAGTTGAAACAATTTTAAAATCCCGTTACATACTAACGCCAGTGAGGTTAGCTTTCAAAACCCATATGACATTAGCGGGGTATGTTGAGTTCTACTATTGAAATGGGTGTGTTCAATGTTGTAACAGCATTTATGTCCCTACCAAGTATAATTCATCATTATTTAGAACATTATAATAGTTAAAAATGCAGTTTTGATCGAACGACAACGAACACTTTTTATATAAGATTGGAACCCACTAACTTTTTTCGCTGCCATCTGTGAGAAAGCAAATGTCAAAATCGGTCACTTGTGTTTTGTCTTTCGTTTGATAACAGAAACACAATAGCACATAAACATTTTAATTCATGAAAAAAATCATTCCAAAATATTGTTTGTTTACATTTATTTTTTTTAGTTGCTTCACTCAACACATTTGAGTTTTAAGAGATTTTATTGCCTCTTTTGTATTGAGTTCATATACACACAAGATAAGGATTCCTCAAAATTACGTTAAAACAATGTTTTGCATTAAAAAATAGGCTAAAAATCACTATCTTTATATGTATTTATTTATCCCATATGAAAGCAAAAAAAGAATTGATAAACGTCTTGAAAAATTGACTCTGTTTGATGAAAGCTGAGTAAAAGTATAGCGCTCATATAGGCAAAATTGAAATGAGTTCAAAATTTTTGTTCTGTCAACAATTTCATTCACTTGCAACGCGTAATGTTGTGCAAACGATGAGTCAAAAGAGAGTGAGCTCCGTTATGATACGAAAGTAAGTGACTGGCTTTCGTTCGCTTAGACTTTAGTTCGAGATCGGTATTCAGGTAGTTATTGGATAGGAGTAACTATGTGCAATGTTAGGCAGACAATGAGTGTTTTGGGCAAATATCGTTTTATTTTATAAACTGTCATTTCAAACTTTGTCAAATGCCTGGGTAACGTCAAGACTTGATCTGGTTTCCTGGTTTTAAATCATTTTTTTAGGGACGTTTTCCTAAAAAATAGTGTAGGCAAGTACTGAACTGCAGTGTATAGAATTTCAGCAAAATCTTTGATGTTTATAGGCCGTACCCTGTGACTTTTAAGTTATAGTTCTATTTGTCAGTTCATCTATAATTTTCAACCCGTTGTTGGTACTTCAATTACGGGGGTCGGGTCTGGGATGTAATCAGGAATTTTAAAGTAATTAGTTTCTTTTTATCCATACAACCGGCTGATTCCATTTAACGACGTTCGTCTGCACCCCAGTATATCTAAGGCTTGTCATCAAACTACAAGTCGCAATTGTTGCCCGATTTTTAATGAAACTTGGTAGAAAGAAAGATATAGCTCCCGTACATATACTTATATGTTCATCCGATTTAGTGTCTTAAGCATATTAAACCCAATATTGATGAAATTTGGCACGTTAGTAATTTGGTCGAAGGAAGCTATTGAAAATGAATAACATCGGTTCAGATTTAGACATAACTCCCGTACATATATATTCATTGCATCCAATTTTAATAATATTTGACACAGGTAAGTTTTTTGGACCTAGACGGGCGCTATAGAAATATAAGAAAATTGGGTGTCAATATTTTGGTTTTTTGTAAATAACTTTTAAATTTAATACAGAATATACATATGTGACCTTCTCCGAGAAAAGGGACCTAGTGTGTGAAAAAAAAAGTTTTGAAAAAAACTCATTTAAAGTTTCATAGCGCATTATCACTGTGAGCAAACCTTCATTTGGGAGATGCGATTTGGTATGGTTATTTATGATTGGGAGGCTATGTGATGACGTATTTTTTTCGCTTTCAGTGTGACAATACCTTTGCTATCGTGCTACCAAACGAATTACCTCCGCTCATTGCACCAAGCAAATTATCGTTAGATCGCATTTGGTATTTGTAAGAGAATGTCAGGGTCTTATGTACTGATTCACAGAAACGAGATTTTGTAGTTCCTAAGCCGAGTGAACCCAAAGCGACAAAAAATTGAAAAATAAATCAAAACCTGCCAGCAAGAAAAAAAAGTCGAAGCACCGGATCAAGAGAAACAGAAAGCTAAAGTCAAAGCGCCGAAAAAAGAAAAAAACTGAAATTGTCAAACGGAAGAAAATCGAAGTACCAGATCACGAAACAGTGAAAAAAAGTCTAAATTTAAAAAAAAATCGAAGACTGACAAAAAAAAAAAACAATTTAAAAATGTAAAATTTTAATGTTTTTCTCATTTTTATCGAATTTCCCAAGTTCGTTTTTTAGGTTTTTATGGGGTAAATATTTTTTTATCAGAAATCTAACTCATTTCATCTTATTCTACACCCTTTTAGGTACCAGAATCCACTCTTAAGTCCAAAACCGTTTTTTGACACACTAGGTCCCTTTTCTCGGAGAAGGTCACATATATATAATTTATTTGTTATAAAATTCGAATTTAAAAAAAAACTGTATCATTACTTTTTTTTTAAATGCTTAAGGTTATATTAAAAAAGGTATATCTCAGAAACTACACAAGATAATGCAAGTTTAACTTTTCAAATCGGTTAACAAATACAAAAACTACGTGCGTTTTAAAATTGTATTAACTCAAGGTGCCCAACTTGGGGAACCTGTAGCTCCGCCACTGAATAGCGTAGGTGGCCCAAACTCAAAACTTGAACGCGAAACACCTCTTCGAAAACACCTCTTGTGTGAAATCAATCATCAAAATCCGACTTAGTTTAAAATCGGCTGAATTATTTTCATTTTTTTTTAATCTCATCCTACTGTGCGATGTTTAATTAGCCTTACCAAAACTGCGAAGTCATTCCTGCTTCTAAACTGTTTTTTAAACCGTTTTTTTAATGAATGTAGGAACATGGAATCAAAACTGACTATGGGTTTTAGGTGAGCATCGATAGGATTGGATAGAAAACCGCAATAGTTAAGTTATTTGTTATCAAAAATAGTTAATTTTGATCATGCCTATGAGAAGTCTAACTGTATTCGAGACTTAAATAAACTGTAAAAGTGTCAGGATAACTATCATTATTTAGCCTCTACAAAGGCTAAGTACTAAAACGGTTTTTATAATCACTTTTATAACAAAATTGACACTCTGCTATCGAGGCTTAACCTTAAACACCACTATTAATTGTAATTTTTATCGCATCGTTAATAAAATTTCGATTGTGAACTACGTGAAGTAATTTAGAACTTAAATTGAGGGAAAAACTTAAATAATATATCATTGAATAATTTAACATATTACAGCTATTTATAATACAAGTAGGAACAATAAATAGTTATCTTAAATGTATTTTTGGTAGAGACCAATATTAAGGGCTCTGTATTGTTATAATAATTAATTAAAACATTTTCGTTTATTTATGGTAACTATGTAAACTTGAATTAAATAAAAAAAACAACTAAAAATAAAAACGGCTTTTTAGTTTCTTTTAACATCCCGGGATGTAAATAACTAAAATTATTGGAAATCCCGCAATAGAAATTTCCGAGGAAAAACCCTACATATACACCACACTGTGGTACAGGGTCTTATTACTAAGTGCTGATGTTAGCAACCCTTTAAAGGAGTGGACATAGACTATGTTAAGCACACCGATCGATTTATAATCACTTTTTGATTCCATTGAGCAATATCCATCCGTCTGTGGATTGATCGTTGCAACTAAAGTACAGGTTGCGGCAATTAACCGATTTCAATGAAACTTTATACATTTTGCAAGGGAGAACCCTTTTGAAATTGGTTCACATCGGTCCATGTTTTCGAATAGCCACCACATAAAGGTGCCTCCTGATTTGAGGCCCTGAAGCCAAAATTGTTTAGGATCCCGTTCAAATTTTGCATTGTATGTTATAAGTGACAATAAATTTACTTAGAGTAATATTTAGTGCTACTTGTTCAAGCTCCAGGCAGAGTTGCTTAATCCTCTGAATATCAGAGTGGTTCTTCTCTTCGGAAAGAAAACAAAACGCGGAATAAACTAAAGCTGGGAAATTGGTGCGTTAGATACTAGCTTTAACGGATATGGAAGACAGGTAGTGGAGGCAAAAAGAAGAAAAAGATGCGTGAATCCTTTGTTGTTCAAGCGAGAGAAGCACACCCAAGATCGAAATGCTTACGAGTATAAATCAATTATTGGTCAGGCTAGTAGCAACTAAAGGCTGAGGAGACAGTTGAGTTAAAACACACCTACCGACAGTATTCCAGAAACACTTACCTTCGTATTTCATTTTTGATTTTTTCGTTTAAACTGATGTTAAACTAATAATTTCAGTTGAAGTTTAACTTTAGTTAATTTGCCCAAGTTTTAAGGCTATCATTGTTTCGTAATTATATTTCTTTACCAGAACTTCAACTCAACTTCAAAATGCGAACATTCACATCTAACATCCACTATCAGAAGAGCTTCCTACGATGCGGATTAAAAAAACTTCTGTATAATTACATTTGATGTGACATTTGGATGTTACACAATTTTAGGCCTCGTTTGGAAGTCGATACAAAGCGATTCTTTCGGAAGTACTTCTTTTCTTTTGCTGGGTTCAACATAAAAAATGAGTGTAAACATGAAACCACGTTCGTAACACATGCTATTTTCCCCCGAATTGTTTTTGCTTCTTTTTGTTAGGTCGGGTAGTTTGGATACTGCCCTCGTATGTACGTACATGCCACTATACTCATATTTATGGTGCAGGTTAAAGTATTTTTTCATATTCCTCGGAAACCACGAAAAGATAGAAATCCTGTCGTAAAAAAATTATGATTTTTTTTTGCAGCTGTGATGATGTGTGGCGCTGGTGGAATTAAAATATTTCTCCTCATAAAAATGTTGCTTCTATGAGCATGTGTGTGTGAGAGAGCCTAATTTCGTATTATCCTGGCGTTCTTATCCTGCTTTGCTATTTTTATCTTGGATGGCCTCTTAAGTCGTCGCTATGATTTATGTGATAATATTGGATTTGTTATTTATTTTACATGTTAAACAAAGTGTCATAATATAATTTCAAGCAATTTTGCTCCAAATGCATACATGTATAAGTATACCCAAGAATACGAGTAGAACATATATTTTACCTGAGAAGCTCCTGTGTTATGGCGTGAGTATGAAGACATATAATCTCAAAAAATCAATAGGTGTGCTATGTGAAGAATAAAGCTTTTGGCATCAAACAATATGCCATAATATTAAAGCTGTTCAATGGTTATTCTTTTAATGTAATACATTTTTTGATTATAAAGAGTGGTTAAAGGACCGATGTTGAACGTGAACCACACCTAAACGTCAAGTTGTTTTCTGCATTTCATTTGATATTTCTCAATTTCAGGCTAACTCAATTTGAACCATGGAAAGATGCACAAGCGAGCAACGCCTTAAAGTTATTCAGGCTTAATTTGAAAATGGGCGTTCAAACCAAAATGCATACTCGTATCGGGCACTTCGTGATATTTTCGGGCAATTTAATCGTCCAAATGTGCGTACAATCTAAAAAATCGTGCAAAAAATTGAGCAAACCGGGTGTGTTGGAAATGTAAAAAGGACAGTGCGTGCTCATACAGCTCCTACTGCAGAAAATATTGCTGCTTTTCGCGATAGTGTGGCTGTCGAGCCGCCCAACTCAACTCGTCGTCGTGCCCAACAATTGCACCTCTCACGCTCGTCGTTGATGAACATTATGCATAATGACTTGCATTTACACGCTAACAAGGTGCAATTGACTCAAGAACTAAAGCCTATTGACCAATCCAAACGTCGTCAATGGTCAGAATGGTGGCAAGAAATGGCAAGAGTGAATGATCAATTTTCGAAGAAATTCATCTTCAGCGGGAGGGCACACTTTCACCTCAATGGACTTGTTTACAAGCAGAATTGTCGCATTTGGGCGAATGATAATTCAAGAGTGATTGTCGAAAAACAATGCTGGCGGCATCATCGGGCCGTATTTTTTTCCAAAATGAGGCCGCTCAGGCAGTTACTGTGATCGTCGTGAGATGATAATGAACTTTTAATGGCCCAAACTGGAAGATATGGATGTGGACGATATGTGGTTTCAACAGGACGGTGCCACTTGCCACACAACCAACGAAACAATGGCTATTTTGCGCGACAAATTCAATGGCCGTGTTATCTCACGTCGTGGCGACGATAATTGGCCGCCAAGACCATGTGATTTGACACAGTTGGCCCTTAAAATTTAACCACCCTTAACATACTCGTACCTGTGCCTGGTGACAAATCAAGGACTTGTTAGAAAGCGAAAACACATCGGATGGTGTTCCATTATTAAATGAAAAAGTTCAATCTTTCCAATAAAACCAGAACGTTAAAAAAATTATCAGTACTTTTTTTTACAGCCGATTCAAATTTAAAGTTTTAAATGGCCCACTCTATACTAGTGTTGTTCAGATCTGTAGAAGTGTATTTAAGAAACATAATTTGAATTTCGGGACGATGTACATGTACTTACATTTGCATTTAAAAGTGTAGTGCTAATTAATGCAATCACATGACTCTTCTTGCATTCACATAGACTCTTCATGTATTCACATAGACTCTTCTTGCATTTGTTGCGTGAGGACAAGGTTTATCTGAAAGAAAATTGGAAGAAAATTCACGTCAAAACTTAGAAAATTTAGCAAATCTGTAGAAGATTTTGTAGAGGTGAATCGGAGTGGAATACTAATGCGCAAACCCTAAATAGTTTTTGACAGTGTCGTAAATTTCGATAATGGGATTTGTGAGTTGGGACAAAAACGGCAATGTGGTCTATGTACTTTGAATCAATATGCTTGAACTAACCCCTCAATTAGCAATCAGCAGCCACTTAAAAAGAATGTAGTCAAGAAGGGCTACAGATTAGTATAATGCATTGATGGACCTAAAAGAACAAACTCCTACAAACTGCCGCTTTAGTGATAGAGGGGGGGGGGGGGGGCAAACAGATATAATTTTTATTGAAATTGTAGATGACCGCTGGACTAAGGAAATGAAATCGATCTTACGATGACCGATTTGCGCCATATTCGATATATCAACAATAACGTTCCAAGTCGAGCATGTTCTTATTCCAACTGACTTTGCGTTTTGAATCAGGCATGCCAAGTCTCCAGTTCACCATGCATTTGCATTGATTACACGGTGCAGCACTATAATCTTGAAAAAAACCCCTAGCTGGGTTTTGAATTATTAGCTAAGGTTTTTATTAATTCATTTTCGAAGTTTTCGACTGGGGGTGGATTTAAGTACAGTTTTAAAAAAACATGTACTAATTTTTAAGTCTATATCTCGTGAACTTTTCGAAATATTGCTGGTTCAATTTCGGCAAATTTTTAGCTCTTAGTTTAATTTGACTTTAGATTTTAGTACAATTTTGAAAAAAAATGTTCTGATTCTTAAACCTACATCTCGTGAACTATATTGCTTGCCGCTTCGGCACATTTTAGCCCTTAATAAGATCTACAATTTTTTCCTTGAGATAAAATTAAAAAAACAACAATAAAACTGTCAAGAAATCGTAAAATATCCTCAAATTTTCTATGGGTTTTCACACTTATTTCAGAAATTGCTCGGAACTGAATAGACATCATATGACAAAAAGATAGCAAAAAGAAAAACAAACAACTCTTCCTAACAAGTCGATTTCATTTGATGACTCTTTTACATAGGTATATCCCCACAAAGTCATCAAAAATTCAATAAAGGACTAAGAAATCACTTTCTTCATCAACTTTAAATAAACAAAGCATTTTTAAATTCGACAAACATACAATTGAAAGTGATTTTTTGGTTCTTTATTGAATTTTTGATGACTTTGAGGGGGGACAAGCAATATTTCGAATAGTTAACGAGATATAGACTTAAGAATCACTACATTTTCTCTCTCAAAATTTTACTAAAATCCACCCCCAGTCAAAAACTTCAAAAATGAAATAAAAAACCTTAGCTAATAATTCAAAACCCAGCTAGGGTTTTTCTATTACTATCATAAGCTCTTATATTTTGGGGTCTCAATTGGTTCAAGATTTTGAAGTTGGAAAATGTGCTACTGTGTTATTAACGAATCTTTAAAAACATGCAGTGACATCTATTTATATAATGAGCCGAAACAAGAAAGCCTTGCTGAGGGACAGCAGTGAGAGCTGGGGCCGGCTAGCACGCAGAAAAAAAGTATGGTTGGGGTGACAATACTCGAAGAGGACCATACTATTGTTGGGTATATGGTTATGGCACAAGAACATTATGATCCTAACAACAATCGTATGATTCAAATACAAACATACTATGATTCTCACAACCATACTATGATTCTCACAACAATAGTATGATTCACACATCACCATACTATGATCCCCACAACCATAGTATGATTCACACTCAACCATACTATGATCCCCAAAATTATTTATTGGGATTGGTTATTTTTGTATGTTATTTTAAATTGCATTACTATACACATACTCGTAGATATAGAATTTGAGGCCATGTTTTTATTAAACATTTCATTCAAGAAACGAAAATATATATTCCAACGGTCGAAAATACTTTCAGTTGCCAGCAGAGGTGAATGCTACTTCACCATCCGTAGACACCAAGTAACGAATGTGATTAAACCGTGATCAATGGCTATAATTATTCTTAAGTGCAGGCAGATTTTAAATAAACGAGAACCAGTCGGTAGTAGAGTATTTCACCGAACAAAATAAATACAATTAAAATCCCTCGATCTACCTTCCAATTGTATTTTTTTTTATAATAGACAACAACCATGCACAGTAGAGT
Source organism: Hydrotaea diabolus (assembly GCA_963513945.1). Classification (NCBI taxonomy): domain Eukaryota; kingdom Metazoa; phylum Arthropoda; class Insecta; order Diptera; family Muscidae; genus Hydrotaea; species Hydrotaea diabolus. The sequence continues at coordinate 80,265,014 of OY740718.1, read as the reverse complement.
GGAGTGAAATTCAAAAAAAAAGTTAACCTCGGAAAGAGATGTAGTCTGGGGTCCTAAAGAGGGGAAAAATAAAGAAAAAAATTTAAAAAAATTTTTAGGGGTCGCGCCACTCCCTAGAAGTTTGGAAATTATCACTATTTTGGCGTTGATTTTAAAAAAATCCTAAAAATTAACGACTTAACTTATTCGAAATTTAAAAGTTTGAGCTTGTTCAGTGCCCAAACTAAAGTATTTGAGGCAAATATGAGGATAATCGACTAATATTTGTAGCTTTGGTGGCGATTTCATTGTTCAGTCAATTTTCTGAAGAAGGGACGATTTGACTTATTTTACTTTTTGAAATTTTTGAACAATGAGAAAAATTTTTTTAAATTTTTTCATGCTCTTATTTCATTGTTTACGCTATTGCAAACATTTATTGACATAAAACTTTAAAATCGGTTCAGGGGTTAGGAAAATTCACGCCTTCAAACATGTGTATTTGTTTATTTTGGCGCGACCCCTAAATTTTTTTTAAATTTTTTTCTTTATTTTTCCCCTCTTTAGGACCCCAGACTACATCTCTTTCCGAGGTTAACTTTTTCAAATTAAAAAAAAAGCATGTTTTCACTCCACCCTAATGCACAGTATCGTGTGTATGTGTTTTTTGGTATGTCAAAAAAAGCATACGCAAACACATACATGTATGCTCATAAAACCTGTTTTGTTATGTTCATAGTCGCAACCATACTGTATGATTGCCGTTATCATATTATTGCTAACGTAAATTTTAAAGAACAATACTTTTGTTGCACCAACCATGTTTATATGACTGCTACAACCATATTTTCATTTCTAAATTTGACAATAATACTATTGTTACAATTCAACAATATTAATATTGCCGAAATCATGCTGTTGTCAAAATGAAATTTAAAAAACAATACTATGATTGCGACGAATATGCTTTTCTTCTAGAGGGCATATTATTGTTGCGGTTACCATATAGTAACCATATATTTTCTCTGCATGAGTTTAACTATATAATAGTTAAGGAACTTGGATTCAAGTTCGTCCATGCCGAATCCACCATGCTTCACAATGGATTCGTGAAAACAAAACATCCCATTGGGTGTTCGAGTCTGGAACGCGACCGAGTCGCATATTTGGACCGAAGCCGATTAGAAATAGGCCCAAATTCTACTATATGGCAGAAGTGAACTTTTTGTTCAGTTATGAAACTTTTTTTACAATAAAGGGATACGTCACATATTTTTCGCAAATGCTGTTTTGATCAAAATGGGCCTTATGAGACCTAACAAGCAATTTATTAAGACGTTGTCTTCTTCGGCTATTTCAATAATTTTATTCAGAGGGTTTAACTGGCTTGTAATTTGGACTTTGTACGGAAACAAGTTTAATTCATCATAAATTATCCGTTTTAATGAACGTCTGCTAACTGCAATTTACGCCGGTATGTTTAGAGTCGAAACGCTTGGATTTGCCTGAATTGACGATGCTACAGCCGCGATAGTGTCTTGAACCCAAACATAGGGATCTCGATGGTACGGTCTTCGAGCGATGCTTCCAGATTGGGCAAATATGTTGCCGCTACAACAACAACAAACAGCCTTACAAGCAGAGAAAAAAACGTGGTTACTATATGGTCACGTCAATAATAATATAATCTCCGCAATAAAAGTATGTTCGTCGCAACCATAGTATTGTTTACTGAATTGATTTTGACAATAGTATGATTGCCGCAATATTATTATTGTTGAAATGTAACAATAGTACTTTAGTCAAAATTAAAATATGGTTGTAGCAACAATATAAATATGGTTGGAACGTCAAAAGTATATTTTTGCGTTTTATGTAACCATTATATTATTACGGCAATCATACTGTATGATTGTAATTTTTCTTCATTTGAATATGCTTTTAAAGAACAATGTTATTGTTACAGATCAATGCAATAATAGTACTTTTAATATGGAAATTAAAATTTTTCAAACAAACTGCTTTGGCTTTGTTTTGCTGAAATATTTGTAATAAAAACGCCTATGTGTTTTTAAACTGATCTTTTCTACTGTTAAATAAATCACTCCTATTATTTTTTTAAAAAAATTGTATAATTCAAATCTATTGTTGACAACTTAACTCCATTATAATGAATAATATATCATAGTATAATTGTGAGATCATAACATACTTGCGTGTGAATCATACTATGGTTGTCAGGATCATACTATGGTTGTATGTGAAGCGTACTATGGTTGTGGATATCATATTATGGTTGAGTGTGAATCATACTATCGTTGTAGGGATCATATTATGGTTACGTGTGAATCATACTATTGTTGTGAGCATCATCATATTGTTGGACCACAACCATATACCCAACAATAGTATGATGCTCTTCCAATATTGTTATCCAAACCATACGTTTTTTCTACGTGTATAATGGTCCATCTTCTCGGGGGAGATCCGGCAAGCTCCCGCTTAAATTCCCCTTGGACGCAAATGCAGGACTGCAAAGCATGGTACCGTTGCACCACCCAAAGCCTCTTTTTGGTATCGCATTCATTTAGTTTAATAAATCTAAATACTAACCTTCCCAATAAAATAAAGAATAAGCCGATTGCTCACACAGAAAAAAAGTTATTACGTTTTTTTATATTTATATTAAAACCCTGCATGAACATCGTTTTCACACACCCGAACACATTCTTTTGTTTACAAAAGCGTAAATGTGCTCATTCTAGCGATAAGAGTATCGTACACACAACCATTCCTCTTAGCAAGTAGCATCGGGAATGAAACAGAATGGTACCGAGACGACAGAGTTCGGGTATGAACGAGTTGTAAGGTGATCGGGTAAAAGGTCTTTAGAGACAACCACAACTACTCGAATACTGAGATGTATTAATAAGACTATTTGAGAAAAAATCTATTTCCATGAGCGTAACATATGATGAGCGTAGCAAATGATGTTTTTGCTTTGATTTCTCTGGAATGTAGAATAGGGCGACAATTAAATGAATTTCATGCTCTTCGTGTGAAGAATTGGAGTTAAATTAAACTGCAAGTTAGTTATCATCGTATAAAAATAGTTTCATCAAATTTAAGTTATTGCAAATAAAACAAATGTTACAGATTTAGTATAAAACAAATGTTCAGACTATATTTATTATTATTTACTTACGAAAAAAATTGATTTGAAAGCTAAAATATTTTTAAATATTAATAATAATATTAATTATTTCTTCTTAATAATTATTTACTTCATCAATTTCCATTTTTTTTCTCAGTTAAACTTATTTACGAAGAATATATTTATATATTTTTTTGTTTACACCTTGCTCACCCTTGTTGATTTCTTAAATGACTGAAAGCTAATGATACCCACAACCATTCATAATTTACCGTATACCATTCAAAGACTTCTTATGTATTCAAATGCCTTTGACAGTCTCGAATATTTATTGAGAACAATATTGTGTTCTCTTAACAGAATTGAGACGAATAGAGTAGTTAAGAGAGCAGAGAACCATACAACATTCATTCGAAGAGCAAGCAATCTCGTCTCGTTTCATTTCATTGTTTACACTATTCGGGACAGTGGTACTGGTACAATGACTAAATGAATGTATTGTAAACCAGAGTGTGTTCATGCATGTTTCTAATTTATATATACTTTTATATAAATAAATATACATATATGTACGAGCGTATGTTAATATATGTATATCATGCCATTAATTATGGAAGCCTATGAAAATTTCATATTCACCGACTCATATTCGCTTTTTATTATGGTTTGTGGTTGGTAAATTGAAGTTATTTGGGTTTGGGAGGTGAATTGTTTTATTGCCTTCAGCCAGACAATAAAGTGGAATCATTCCACTTCCGGTTTTACTTTCACTTCAGCAGTTGCAGAAATAAAATAATAATAAAAAAAAACCGCAAGGTAAACAGTATTTGGGCTCTATCATTTTATATAGTTCCTTGCCCTGCATTTCGGTTATACATATTATTGATTTCCATTGCAACATACGACTTTTTTTTACTATTGCTCTTAAATTTTTCTTTACTTTACAATGTCTTTCGTTAAATTTAAATTAATGGTTGTAAAAATGAACGAATCCTGCCGCAACTTATCATGTTTATATAGCTTTTCCCAGATTATACTGTGGACACCGTGCTGTATTCACTTTTTTCTGTTAACAAGTTTATTTCAATGAAATATACCACCACAAAGTAGTAACGAGTGGCAGATATGAACGCCACCACACAGATGTGGCCGTTGGTCATTTTGAAAAAATGTAAATTATATTGAGGTCATCATAAAATAAACACAGATCGACGTTCGTTATTTCTACGGTCCGGTTATTTGATACTGGTTGTGGGTGTATCGATCAGTGTTGTCAATACAAGTGCTAGTGATAAAAGGTATAATTTGTTGTGTGTTGTATTTAGGCTGCACACAGAAAAAAAATATGGTTGTGGTGACAATATTCGAAGAGGATAATACTATTGTTGGGTATATGGTTGTGGTACAATAATATTATGATCCTCACAACAATTGTATGATTCAAATACAACCATACTATGATCCTCACAGCAATAGTATGATTCACACATAACCATACTATGATCCACACAACCATAGTATGATTCACACATAACCATACTATGATCCACACAACCATAGTATGATTCACACTCAACCATACTATAATCTCCACAACCATAGTATGATCCTCACAACCATAGTATGTTTCACATACAACCATAGTATGATCCTCACAGCCATAGTATGATTCACACGCAACCATGCTATGATCCCTACAACCATAGCATGATCACACACATTTATACTATGATCCCAATAAAATTTATTAGAATTTGTTTAAGTTGTCGACAATAGATTTGATCCCATATTGTTATTTATTAGAATTGGTTTAAGTTGTCAACAATAGATTTGAGTTATGAAAATTATTCAAAAATACATTAAATTTAAAATAATAGGAGTGATTTATTTCAAAGTAGAAAACATAAGTTTAAATTAACGTAAACGTTTTTGTTAAAAATATTTCAGTTAAACAAAGCCAAAGTAGCTTGTTTAAAAAATTTTAATTTCGATATAAAAAGTACTATTATAACATTAGATCCGTACCAATAACATTTGTTCTAAAAACATTAAATGAAGAAAAATTACAATCATACAGTATGATTGTCGTAATCATATCATTGTGAACATAAAACGCAAAACAATACTTTTGTCGCACCAAACATATTTATATTGTTGCTATAACCATATTTTCATTTTTAAATTTGGCAATAATACTATTGCTACATTTCAACAATATTAATATTGCAGCAATAATACTATTGTCAAAACTAAATTCAGTTAACAATGCTATGGTTGCAACGAACATACTTTTATTGCGGAGAACATATTATTATTGCCGCGACCATGTAGTAACAATGTTTTTTCTCTGCGTGTGGTACTAAGTTTGATGTTTCTTGGGAACTCCATGTAAAAAAAAATACGCACGCAGATAAAAAACATGGTTACTATATAGTCATGGCAATAATAATATGTTTTTCTCAATAAAAGTATGTTCGTCGCAACCATAGTATTGTTTTATGAATTTAATTTTTACAATAGCATGATTGTCGCAATATTAATATTGGTGAAATATAACAATATTAGTATTGACCAAAACAAAAAAAGAAGATATGGTTGTAGCAACAATATAAGTATTGCTTTTGGGTTATGACTGTTATTTTTCTTCATTTGAATATGCTTTTTAAAACAATGTTAGTGTTACAAATCTAATGCAATAATAGTACTTTTTATACCATATACCCAACAATAGTATCCCAACCATACTTTATTTTGCTATGAAGAATGCAATATAACTTCAACGTCTTAAAAACTTAAAAATTTGAGTCTGGCAACATTTCCTCTTTTATGCTGAATAACACAGTGCAACGCACTTTTTCGGGCATAAGTAAGTCCCAAAACTTGTTTTTGGCATAATATGTTTTGCCAATTTGGCTCTTCTTTTTGAGTTATCGCATCGTACATTTTTTGGTTTAAAGTTGATTTTGAGCATTAAAAACAAAACCACGCAAAAAAAAATTACCGTCCAAAAAGGTGAAAAAATGGAAATTTGTTCATCTTTGTGATCAACATCTTGTCTTAACGTCCGCAAATATGTTGTTTTTTAATTTTAACTTTATATCAGATCAAACAAATGTTTTTCGATTTATTTTATTGATATCGAACGAGTTTTTTGTGACTTGACAATTAGAGTAAAAATACAAAATTTCAATATGGAAAATACCAAGTGCCCAAGAGTAAATAATTTTTGTTAAGCTTGTGGTCATTTATGTCCAAAAAAAGAGAATCAGGGCCCGGATTACAGTACATATGAAGGCCAAACAGAAGCAAATATGCCAATTAATTCAGCACCAAGCTCTGGTTTTGACGATGATGATAAAGAAACTGAACCGCCCTCGAAAAGAATGATAATACTAGACGTCAAAATCAACGCATTTCAACAATAGAATGCACTAAAATGTTCTTTAATTACCAATAAAGATTCCACAATTTTTTTTTTGTTCTGAAAAAATACCTCTAGATGGAAAGATAAGAAATTGGTAGCTTTATATCAACCTATTGGAAAACTCTACATATAAAATTGTTACTTTTATGTTAATTGGCGTCACAAAAAAGCTTCAGTCTAGGCATAATCTGCAAAATAAATCCGTATTTAGATTGGAAATTTTTGGCACCTACGATTCAAACGCTTGCCCCCCAGCTTTTAGCAGATTTTCGAATTAAAATGTATTTTTGAAATATCGCGCACCCTATTTTTTTCGTTAACAATTTTCCCTCAAAATAAAGCACTTTTTTAAATAAAAATTAGAGAAGCAACAATGTTTTTTCGTCAATCTTTATCGTAATCGTCTAAATCAAGATGAATGAACCTGGTCACTTCAACAGGATGGGTTCAGAGTGACCTGGGAGCACAAAAAATGGACTTTACTGTGCAGGTGATAAGGTGCAGCGTGCAGATGTTCTGTGTGGTTGCCTTAGTTGAGACCCAATATGATTTGATACAACTGCACTATCCTGACCTCAGATGTGACAGCACGACACGGGTCCTCCTGGTAAAACTTCTCTTCGTGTCAGCAAGTTCTGGTGGACGAACTTCGACGACAGAATTCACCCGGTGTGAGTTTTTAGCCGTTTGCACTGTGTATCTGTGTATGCTGTCTAGGGCTGACTTGTAAGCACTCTGATCTAGTGGTTCTCTTTTATAGGGATTGTTCTCCCTTTCCAAGTCTTAGACATGTCTTGGTGGAGGTACAACTCCGTCAGCTAGAATTTCGGGTGATCCCTCCGATGTAATCTAAACAGGAACTGCTTGGACAACATAATATTGTGTTCCCGTATGGAGAGTATCTTAGCCTCTTTATGTAGATGATTCTGCTGTCTAATAAGGAGGCAACCTATAGTTGTCCTTAGAGCGGGAATTTTTACAGTTACGCAACTTCATCTAGTGCTTGTCACTGACAGCCACACTGACGCAGCGTTATTTGTGGCCGAACTACGCCCTATATGTAGCGAGTGAGGTTTCCTGGCAACGGTGGCGTGCGCAAAGGACAGAAAGAGGCTCTCAAAAGTGACCTAAAGAATCTTGGATTGATTCACAGTCGGCAGTTTTACTTTACTCGTTTATTTGTCAATGAATGTGGTCGATGTCTTCGTGGAGAATATCAGCACATGCCTGAAAAAGTTGAGAAGATCAGTGAGATACTCATATACCGCACCTGTTTTAATGCCGTGACCCGTTGCCAAGATTGTGCAGTCGACTGTGTATGTCTCGTTCTTGTGGAATTTACGAAAGATAGAAATTTAACAAGCGAGGGAGCCCCTCTGTTCTCAGAAATCAATAAACGGCATTTTAAAATTCTTAAAATTTCTTCAGATTTTAATTCATGTTTGTTTGTGAAGCATTTTCAAATATGATGAACCTTATTAAAATGGGTTCCGTCGGTCCATGTTTTATATAGCCCCCATACAAACGAATCAGTCCAAGTTGAGGAATTATAAAGAACAACAATTTAAATGCTATATAAATTTTTGTCGAAACGGACCTTTTTTGAATGCAAGCATTTAACATTCAAGGTACAGGTGTGCATTGCCTTGGCAACCCTGGTTTGCCGCAATTCACTCTTAGTTATTTGCTTACAACACGACTTTCGCGTACAGTGATTTCATTTTAATCTGCCGTCAGCTGAGTTTCACGCCTTTGCCGATTTTATTTTTTTTGTGAGTTACACACATGATTGGCTTTACATCTTGGCCAGCAGGTTAATAATACGGCAACACATTTACACGTGCGAGCTATATAAGTACATACTTATACTTTTGTATATTCCGATATGCGATCAAACGACTTTAAAAAGACCTCAATTAATCCATTTCATTTTGCATACGTAGAAAATAGCTCTGTATGCAGGCGAACGACAGTTGTGCTCTGTGGCGACTGTTTTCACGTTTAAATCGTATTAAATTTTATTAATTTAACACCTGTTTCTGACTTGATCCGAACTGATGCTATTTATTATTACAAAAATAAAATAAAACAGAAAAATTGGTAAGAACGTTAAAGGACATAAATTTATTCGGCCTTATAAGAATGGTATGTACGATGTGATATATTATCATTATTAAAAAAATAAATCTTGTGAAATATGAGATTTAAATAAAAAAAGGTGTACTGATAGTTGTAAGTCATTAAAGATGCAAGGCAATGCAAAGTATTCGCCTGAATTCGGCATTGATTCAAATCAGGGAAGTAAAATATGTATTTTAATTTTTTTTATTCCGACGATGATAAAACTAAGAAAATATGTTGGGTTTTCAACAAAAACAAAAAGTATAGCAAAAAAATACAATGAAAGTCGGACAAGGTCAACTATGCGATCCCCAAAACTCTCCTTTGATATTACAAAGATTTGCGCCTCTGGAGTTTTAGTAAAGTCGGACTTTATACTTTTGAGACGGGAGAGACTTATTTGGTTGGGGCTATATGAAAACATATACCGATGGTCTAATTTTAGCAGGAATAGTTAGGTAACACTTAACGCTTTATGTTTCATTTGAGCAGCAGGGTGGTTTTCTAGACGTGTGGTTTTCAATCTGGACACACTTTTTTCTGAGTTAGTCTTTTTGACAGTTGTCACTTGATTTATGCTCAGTTTGGTTTGGCAAATTTACTTTCTCCGGAACAACGTTTACAAATCGATGTGATTGGGGCGATCATTTTACAAGAAAATTACAAGAAAAGTTGAATGGGTACGTTAATAATCAAAATTGTTGAGACGCCGTTACATCCTCAAAAAGTCACTGTTTGGCGTGCTTAATGGACAGAGGGAATCATTGGTCCATATTTCTTCAAAAAATGAACCCGGCCATTATGTTACAGTCTATGGGGAATGCTATAGAGCCATGATTAAGGAATTTGTCATGGCTGAATTGTTGTTATGTGGACGAGCTTTGGTTCCAACAAGATGGACGGCACAACAGCCAACGGCATAGCTAACAAAACTTTTTTCACAACACACACACATGGTGTTAAAGAAATATATTGATGGCTCTCAACCCGCAGAGAAAAGATATGGTTACTATATGGTCACCGCAACAATAATATATTCATTAAAATAAAAGCATTTTCGTCGCAACCATATTATTGATTTCTGAATTTTATTTTGACAACAGTATGATTGCGGCAATAATAATATTGTTGAAAGGTAACAATACTATTTTTTGCTAAATTTAGAAATGAAAATATATTTGTAACAACCATGTTCATATTGTTGGGGCGATAAATGTGTTATTTACGTTAACAATTATATGAACACGGCAATCATACTGTATGTTTGAGACTACGAACAAAGCATAACAGTTTTAAGAGACTATGTGTGTTTTTTGGTATACCAAAAAAAAAAATGCACACACACGATGCAGTGCATGGTTGTTGTCCATTATAAAACACAACAACAATCGGAAGGTAGATCGAAGGATTTTAATTGTGTTTACTTTGTTCGGTGAAATACTCTACTACCGACTGGTACTCCTTTATTTAAAATCTGCCGGCACTTAAGTACTTATATATAGCCATTTTTCATGGTTTGTTCACATTCGTTTCACTTCTGCTGGCAACTAATAATATTTTCGACTGCTGTTGGAATATATATTTTTGTTTCTTGAATGAAATGTTCAATAAAAACGGCCTCAAATGTGGCTATGAACTAATTGTAATGCAATTTAAAATAACTTACTTGATAAAAATCTCTATTTTTGAATAAGAACATTACCCAATCTTAATAAATAATTTTGGGGATCAAAGTATGGTTGAGTGTGAATAATACTATGGTTGTAAGGATCATACTATGGTTGAATGAGAAACATACTATGGTAGTGAGGATCATAATATGGCTGTGGAGATAATAGTATGGTTGAGTGTGAATCATACTATTGTTGTGAGGATCATAGCATGGTTGTAGAGATCATACTATGATTGAGTGTGAATCATACTATTGTTGTGAGGATCATAATATTGTTGTGCCACAACCATTTACCCAACACGATTTGGTTTCAACCTTGTGATATAGAGATTGAGGCCTCTATAGCCAGGGCCAATTGAAAACAGGGAACTATACAGGGTGGCCAAAACTTACGATGGAGTTAAAACTTTAATAACTTTTTCCTTTATTGATTTGTTATTTTTTGTTTAGCTTGTTTGTTTTATTTCGGTCTTTCGCTTTTACACATTGAACACGAATTAACCGGCTCAAGACCTATTGTATCTATATTTAAATAAAAGTCAAGTTTTTAAAAAAATGGCAAAGTGACATTGATTTTCGTGGATACAAGAGGTCTTGAGCCTGTTAATCCCAGTTTAATGTTTTTTTTTCTCAGATTAAATTCGTTTACATTTTTTTACACTAAGTATGAAAAATAACGTCACTTAAATGAGCCCCGTTTTCAGCTTTGCAATGATGGCTCGTTTTAGAGACATTTCAATAACATCTTTCATCTAACATCGTTCGAATTTCTACAACAATGTTGGCATTGAGTGGAAGGATTGTCGGGCTTGTTTACATATACTCGTTCCTTTAAACATGTAGCAATGCGTGAATTCTTCAGCAACACTCGTCGCCGTACCATGGGTTCCGTGGGAGCAACGCTAACTCGCACTTCGACTGCTGTCGACAATGAGTGGAAAGAGGGAAAATGAGATTGAGAACCAATTGGATGTCAAATGTTTACCCGAACATACAAATAATAAACAAAACTAGGTCCGGAACTTCAAGTGCGACCACTCGTACTGCACGTAGAAAAAAAGTATGGTTAGGATAACAATATTCGAAGAGCATCATACTATTGTTGGGTAAATGGTTATGGTACAACAATATCATGATTCTCACAACAATAGTTAGATTAAAATACAACCATACTAGGATTCTCACAACCATACTATGATCCTCACAGCAATAGTATGATTTACACTCAACCATACTATGATCTTCACAACCAAAGTAGGATCCTCGCAACCATAATATGTTCCACATACAACCATAGTATCACATTTCACACAGTCTCACACCTTCTCATAACCACAGTATGATTCACACGCAACCATGTTATGATCCCCACAATCATAATATGATCACACACAATTATACTATTATCCCCAAAATTATTTACTAGAATTTGGTTAGGTTGTTAACAAAAGATTTGAAATATGAAAATAATTTAAAAAAATACATTAAATTCAAAATAATAGAAGTGATTTATTTAACAGTAGAAAAAAACAAATTAAAAAACCGGAAGCGTTTTTATTAAAATGTTTTAGTTAAACGAAGCCAATGAAGTTTATTCGAAAAATTGTAATTTTCATATAAAAAGTACTATTTTTGCATCAGATCCGAAACAATAACATTGTTCTAAAAAGCATATTTAATTGAAGAATAATTTCAATAATACAGTACGATTGTCATAATCATATAATTGTTAGCAAAAACAATACTTTTTCGCATCAACCATATTTATATTGTTGCTACAACCATATTTTCATTTTTAAATTTGGCAACAATACTAATGTCACATTTCAACAATATTAATATTGCCGCAATCATACTTTTGTCAAAATTAAATTCAATAAACAATACTATGGTTGCGACGAACATACTTTTATTGCGGAGAACATATAGTAACCATATTTTTTCTCTGCGTGTGGTACACTACTTTTTAAACGTAATAACAAATATTCGTCGAAAAGGATTAAAATATCTTTCTTCAAAAAAAAACCGAATCAACGCTTCTTACAGAAACGATCAGTAGGTTTTCTATAACATAATAAAAGGGCATTTGTAAAAATAAAAAAACAATGTCAAAACATCTAGTGTCCTAGAAAATTACGAATTCGTATCATGAACATTTTAAAGGAATGTAGATGTCAAGTATCTATTAGATAAATGACTAAGGAGTTCTACAATTATTTATACTTCTATACGGCCCATTGTTCGACGGTCAACAATATATTTATAATTAATATCACAGAGCGATAAGAATGCAATGCATAAACAAAGTACACCCTCACTCTATCGCGGGAAAAAAATCACATGCTATTTGCTTTCCATTTTCAAATCTGTATGACAACATATCGAGCCAATAAAATCTAATGTATAGCGTCTATTAAAACTGTCATTGACAATGGCAGCGAAAACAATTAAAATTTTGTCTCATTGCGCAGAAACATCAATCACAATGTCAATCATTTTCAAATGATTTACGTTCAGAAAGGAAAATACTGCAAAACATTTTGAATATTGATTTACGAATGATAATGGAAATAACTGTCCTTCATTTCGCGATACTAAGTCTCTGATATTCTGCGTCAAAATAAAAAAGGGAAAAACCGTTTTAATTATCATTTTAATAGAAATTCTAATAAAGCACGACAAACTAAAGTAATTTAAAGAGAAGCTTTTATATGAATTATAAATCGATCCCAAGAAGAAAACACCGTCTGAAAATAGGTTCGAACAACAAAAATTCGTTTGGAGAATATGACTTTTAGTTGCAATCACCAAATGTTAATAAAAGCAAACATAACATAAGCGGTATAAATATACTCGTACTATCTTACAGATCGTAAATATTTTGATTGTTCCTATGGTATACAGTCAAATAACACAGTGCAACAACCAAATGGGATGAAACCAATACTGGGTGGCCAAAAGTAGCAATGGGGTTAAAAACTTTAATTACTTTTTCGTTAATTAATTTTTTTTTATCTCAGATTTTATAGAGTGGTCCATCTAGAGGTATTTTGTCAGAACAAAAAAATTATAAAAATTCAAATCAAGTGTGGGATATTTATTGGTAATTTAAAAGGACATTTTATGGCATTTTTTGAAAAAAAAATTCCTTCAAATGTTGGCAACTGTATGATGGAAACGAGCGTTCGGTGAGAAACGGGAAGATCCGCTGTTTTGACCAAAATTTTATTTAGTGATGAGGCCCAATTCTGGCTCAACGGCAAAGTCAAAAAACCAAATTGCCTCATTTGGTCTGAAGAGCAACAAGAAGAGGTTCAATAGGTATCCAGAGAGAGCCACGTTTTGTTGCGGTTTATTAGCTGGTGGAATCACCCGGTGCATATTTTTTCAAAAATAAAAATGGCCGGAACGTAACCGTGAATGGTGCTCGCTATTGCGCCATGGTCGATCTTTATGCTACCTGAAATTGAAACCCGTAATCTCGATGACACTTGGTTTCAACAGGTCGGTGCCACTTGCCATACAGCTGCCCAAACAATGGATCTATTGAGAGGTCATTTCGAAAAGCAGCTAATTTCACGTTTTGGACAGGTGAGTTGGCCGCCTAGATCGAGTGATATCACACCTTTAGACATTTTTCTTTAGGGTTACGTAAAGTCCAAAGTCTATGCTGACAAACCAGCGTCGATTCAGGTTTTGGAAGCCAACATTACGCGTGTCATTAAAGCTATACCGGTCGAAGTGCTCGAACGAGTCATCCAAAATTGGACCCTCAGAATGGAAACCCTAAGGCGTATTTACACTGAGTATGAAAAATAATGTCACTTAAATGACCCCCGTTTTCAGTTTCGCAATGATGGGCTTGTTTTAGAGCATTTTCAATAACATCTTTCGAAATTTTTGGCTGTTGCGTTCGAATTTCTGCAACAATGTTGGCCTTGAGTTTAAGGATTGTCTCAGGCTTGTTCACATATTATACTCGCTCTTTATTTGAAGGAATAGAAAAAATAGTCGGGTGCTGACAAATCTGGTGATCGCGCTGGCCAATTAATTTCCGAATTTCTGGAAATTATTCGCTCTCCAAAAGGTTGACTTAAAAGTGTCATTGTGTCGTGGGCAGTGTGGGTAATGGCTCCGTTCTGCTGAAACCACATCTCAGATCTGTTTTCAAGAGCAGGATGTAAAAAATTTTCTATCATAAACAGATACCGCTATCCATTTATGGTTACAGCACTTCCATCTTCATTCTTTAATGGCACACCATACTGTAAACTTAATAGGGTGCAATTGGCGTTGACGAATGCCTCTTGGATTTTCAGAACCTCAGAACCTACAGTTCTGCTTATTCACAAAGCCATTGAAATGAAAATGAGCTTCATCACTCATACGTTTGCGTTAAAATAATTGATCGGTGATTTATATAATATTATGTTATTCTGGTTCATTGTTCATTTGTGAATCTCTCCATTATTTATTCTCCAAATGTTATTTATATAATATGACAAAAGTTATTAAATTTTTAAACCCCATGGTAACTTTTGGCCCACCCTGTACAAATATTTACATTTTTAGTTAATAGAACTTTGTAAGACAAAATTAGTTGTTTTTAAATCACAACTATTCGCCAAATTAATCATTTGTATTTACTAAACCTCTACATAGTTTGATAAAAACAATATTTTTAGCTCAAGATAGGTGTAATTTTTTGCGTCATCTAAGGATATTTAAATTACATTTCCGACTATATGCACTTCATTTCCCGTCTGCTATCCATCTAACGCTTTTTATCCTTTATGGTCCGATCCTAATTTTTTTTGCAAAGGTACGTTGTTAAGTCTAAGGGCAGAAGCTATCGAAATTCAAGAGAATCGGTAACGATTTAAATATAGCTCCCACACATACATACATATATTTATTTGTTTTTCTATAAGTATAATAAAAACAGCCATGAGGCTGATAAAGTGCACTACAGCTTAGAATGAATTCTAATAAAGTAACATTTTTAAGTAGTTCAAAATTCAAATTTAATAGTTACCAAAATAATACCATAAAAAGTATAGACAAAAATAAAATGTACGTATTTAAAATATAAATAAGTAATGTACATATTAAAGCAAATTTATGACTTGATAATCAAAAACTAAAACAAATTTTCCCAATTTAAAGAAAACAGACAAAAGGAAGACAAACATGATGCAATCCATACTACTTACAAAATTTCAAAGGCCTTAAACAGAGTTTTAAAAACGATTTAAACAAGAAGTTGTCATTCATACGTACTACTATAAAGTTTTAAATCACCTAAGCCACTTTTTACGAAATGTTAAATCGGACAGATTAAACGTTTTTAGATCAACAGGTAGCTTGTTAAAAACTTAGACAACTCTGACCTGCAATGGTTTGTCTTAAAGCAGTCCTCTCTGGGAGTAATTAATTGATTATCTTTATTACACATTACACCTAATCCTGTTTTTGCACGGTACATGTGTTCCAGAAAATATTGTGTAAAAAAATCGTGTACATAAAGACACTACTTAATGGAAAAATGTTAGATTGGTTCAGCAACCCAAGAAAGCCTACGAAAATTAATACATAATTCGGTAAAATAAACATAAATTTTATTCTTCAGTATACCATGCCCATTTTATTTCACATATTATATAAAGGAACTAATTTTATATAAAGGAACTTAAAAAATAAAATCATTTTAAAGTTTTTAAGCAATTAAAATCCAATTTAAAAACAAAAAAATCTCCTATGCAAGGAACATAAAAAAGTTGTATAGAAATATAAAAAATGGTATAAGGGTAAATTCTATTCGGTATTAGTTTCTGAATGTAAGCGCATTCTTTTCTGCTGCGTTGGAGCAATATCTGTTTCGTCAGTAGAATTGTTCAGTTCTACGTCCACATCTTCAACTGCGTTCATTGGTAACTGCATATCAGAACTTGTTTCAGACACAGGTTTATTTATTTTAATAGCAAATTCAGTTATAGTACGTTGCGATCCTACTTTGGAGAGTTCTTTGTACAGTTCCTTGTATCGAGCCATACAGGATTGTAGATCTGATTGAAATTTCACAGCTCCCCTAACTATCGGTATAATTTGCAATGAAATGTCAAAATCACATTGTGTTGCCATATTTAAAAAATATACGGAAAAATAATATTTGAATGGCAGTTCCTTGTGGAAACAGTGGCAAAACTTCATTATTAACTGGCAATGCTGAAGAGAGAAAAAACTATGCATATGTAGATAAAATCACAGTTAAATTCAAAATAGATTTTATTTCCGTCTAAATAAAACGTGTAAAAACAGGATAAGTGTTTTCCTGCTATTTAGAAAAACGTGTAAAAGCAGGATAAGTTTATTTCTGTCGACCGAGTTATTTCAAAATAGTGTAAAAAAAGACCGTGTAAAAACAGGATTAGGTGTATTAAGACATGAAACGACTGCTTCTTAGCATGAAGTAAGATTTAACTTTTTTAAGAGTAAGATTTATTTGAGAAACTATAGTGTCAATATGATGCTCAAAATTTAACTTTTCATCAACAACGTTCCATTAACACTATATGCTACGAACATATTCAATGAAAACATCGTTGTAATTCAACTGCAAATCTATAGTCCTCGCCTGAAGCACATCAATAAACTTGATGCTCGCCCTCAAACACCAGCTGAACATCATCCGCATATGCATAAGGAATGCATGAGCCACGAAGCATATCAAAAAGGTCATTTATAAACAATGTAAACAAAATAGGCCTAAGGACCGACCCTTGGGGCACCCCACTCCTAACCGGCAAAACACACGACGACAAACCGCTAACATTTACACGTATTGCGTCCTATCACTGAGATCAAAGGAAATTAAACGACAGGCACTGGCATCAAATCCGTATATGTAACATAAAATGTTTGTTTATCAAGAACCAGTGATAACCTCGGTCAAATGCTATATGCAAATCAAGAGATATAAGAAAACTTAGACGCTGATTATTAAAATTTATTCTCAACTCATCAATTAAGCCAGCTAATAACGTTGAGGTACTCCTTTTATTACGAAATCCACATTGACAATCACTAAGTAAAGATTTTTCTTCTACGTACTCTAATAATTGCCTCTTTTAAATGTATCTTGATAAAATTGGCAGAAGGGAAATTGGCCTTCGGTTGCAATTACCAAATGCTTATAATCGTAATGGATATTCAGTTCGACGTTAGTTCGATGTTATATATGATCATCGTTTTATAGGCACAACTAACTGATAGATCATACCACGAAACGAATAAAATGTATTTATGATCTTATAATGAGTAGTTTGTGGAGTAAGTCACTCTTTCTAAAATGTCGTATTTAGTTGCCATAACTGGTGGCTGGGGCAACCAATTAGTTAATCAACATTTGGTTGTTGTGACCGAATATTGATGATGTAGTGATCTAGTGATGATATCTGAACTTTCATTATAACCCAAAGCGAAAATAATCCTATTACGAGTATTACTGCTATAAGCAAATCGATTTATATAACTTATTTAATTAAAATCTTACATCATCTTATCCTATCCCTAAGAAAACTATAACGACTATAAAAATTGTTTTCTATATACACAGTGAGCGCGGCAATTCGCGTTTTTGCACTGCAGGCTGTGTCGGCACTGTTGATCGAAGAGAGTGGAGAGTGTTTGTGGCTTACACGTAGTGATGACGGGATATTTGTATTCGTCTGCCTATCAGTTGCCATCATGCATTGGATACGTGAGGAGAGGTAATTTTGTGTTGAAGTGTATTTTTCAAATGCGCACTCGATCATTGGGTAACTTCATTGAGCACAGAACAGCAAGGGTTTTACAGTATTGTGCTCGGATCTGAATCCATATTGCTGGTCGAATATAGTTGTTATATATACTTATAGTTAACAACATTTTCTTTGATCTTCTCAAATATTTTGCTCTATGTGTTAAGTAAACATAATGGGTTATATAAAACTGGGTAAGAGAGATGTCTTTGCCGGGCTTATGAATAGCGTTTACCTTAGCTTGCTTCCATAGCTTAATACACGAATTATAAAAATGTGTCAGCAATTTTAAACCACTGAGTTAAAGTGGCATTACACGTGAATCTGAAATGTTGTCGGAACGCAAAGATTTCTGTTTTTTTTTATAGATTTTTTAAAATGATTTTGATATTGTCGACAGTAATTAATTCTTGATTTGGTTGCTTCATAAACCATTTGACTTGTGATAATCTTTACAACCATAGTATGATCCTCACAACCATAGTATGTTTCACATACAACCATAGTATGATCCTCACAGCCATAGTATGATTCACACGCAACCATGTTATGATCCCTACAACCATAGTATGATCACACACAATTACACTATGATCCCCAATACAATTTATTAGAATTTGTTTAAGTTGTCGACAATAGATTTGATCCCCAATATTATTATTAGAATAGGTTAAAGTTGTCATCAATAGATTTGAATTATGAAAATTATTCAAAAATACATTAAATTCAATATAATAGGATTGATTTATTTCAAAGTAGAACAAATAAGTTTTTGTTAAAAATATTTCAGTTTAACAAAGCCAAAGCAGCTTGTTTAAAAAATTTCAATTCCGATAAAAAGTATTATTATTGCATTAGATCCGTACCAATAATATTTGTTCTAAAAGCATATTTAAATGAACAAATATTACAATCATACAATACAGTATGATTGCCGTAATCATATCATTGTTAACATAAAACGCAAAACACAATACATTTGTCGCACCAACCATATTTATATTGTTGCTATAACCATATTTTCATTTTTAAATTTGGCAATAATACTATTGTTACATTTCAACAATATTAATATTGCAACAATTATACTATTGTCAAAACTAAATTCAGTTAACAATGCTATGGTTGCGACGAAGAGACTTTGATTGCGGAGAACATATTATTATTGCCGTGACCATGCAGTAACCATGTTTTTTCTCTGCGTGTGTTACACATGGCGTTCCAGTTTGAATTTCTAAAACGGAATATGGCGTAATTATATGGTTTTGTTTAAATAATTAATTACCAAATTTTAGTGTATTAGTCTATATCATATCCAATTTATCCTACAATTGTTTAGAAGTACAATTAGGTTAAGTACATTTCTTGAAAGACGTTTAACGTAATGGGTGTGGCAACCATTGCTGTCTTATGCACGTAGAAAGACAAAATAAACAAATTGCAGAATACAGGCGAAATACATAAATTAGGTTACAAGTTTTGTGGGTTTTAATCGACGCTCTCATAGTCATTTGTGTGGAAGGTACAAAAATTGCGTGGTTATGGCTACAATTTTTCGCCAGGCTGTGTCATTTAGAATTGATTTTCTAATTACTGTTTTACAGTATATATACAAGAACCAAAAGTGATTAATCGAACTTCTGTCTTCAAACTTTCGGCCATTTACAATCCCAAACAGCTTATAACCATAAGCCATTATCATGCACAATTTCAGGACCCTAGGTTTCAGGCACTAAAACCATTTGTATGGTTTTGGATTGGATGTAATGTGTGGCTTCTAGAGCTAAAATCATATGTGTGGATGCTATATCTAAATCGAAACAGAATTTCTTTAAATTCCAAAGCGTCCGTCCTTGGTTCAAAAAACCTACTTTTGCCAAATTTCATGAATGTAGTTTGATTACAAGCTTAAGATGTACAGCAGACATCGTTAAATCGGCTAATAATTCTGAGTGGATCAGTTCACTTATAGGTGGGTATAGCTCAAATATTTGCCATGAAACTAACTTATAATACCAGTTCCACGGTGTGGTTCAGGGTAAAAATATTTTTTCGGCCGGTATCCAAAAGTCGAACGCAAAAGTCGAGTATTTGATTAAAAGTTGCATGCAAAACTTTTCCAATTTTTTGCAGGAAAACTCGATTAGTCGACAAATCTACAATCGATTTTTAGAACCCTAGTACAAAGATGTTTTTAGTACAGAACAAGTCATTTGTGTGGGAGGGTATCAAAAGGGGTGTGGCCAGAAATCCATTTATTTTGTTACAACGTTTACCTAATAACTGAATTCGTAACAAAGGGACGTTGAAGTAACCGAATATTCTTATTCTACTTACATAAATAAGTACAGGGTTTTCCATTAAGGACATATCAATTTTATATGTAAATAAAACACAGGCTATTCAGGATATGTGACGCGCAAAATAGAAAGGGATCTAAGGGTAAAAACCAGTTTTGTTCAGGAGAGCCATTTTAAAGATTTAAACACGTGTTACTTTGGTGTACCATCACTTTCATAAAACGCGCATATTTCTGGGAGGGAACACTTTTGGGGCATGGGATCGGTCTCATTCGATGCTCAGATGTTGTCCACATCAAAAAAAAGTGAAAATTGATTTTTTTACCCTTAGGTCCCTTTCTCTATGCGCTGTCACATGTAGTGATACAATTTATTCTAGGTGTAGTGCAAATGTAACAGTTCAAGAATAAAATTCAATTTCGGTCATATGACAACCACGAGCCTGTGTACAGTGATCTTTTTTTGGAACTAATTTTAAACCACTCTTGTACACTTTTCGACCGGAACGTTGGCAATTTCGCATTGTATGTTGTCTTTGAGCTCGTCTAAAGTTGTTGGCATGGACCAATGCCTTGATGTGGCCGCAAAAGGACTCCGAAATTTGGCAGTAATTTTTAATGATTTGATAAACGATGATGATAAACGTTGCTCGCATACTTAGTAGAGACATAAATACTGTTACATACGTTTTATGCTGAAATATAAAAAGTACAGAATGCTTTTGGACCAAATATTTTTTAATTTATTTATTGATGTATATTGTATCCAAAACGAATCTACTTATTCTAAGAATGTCCGCCTTTTGCCTTTACACACGCCTTAAGTCGCACTGGCCAATCGTCAATAGCTGCACGGACCTCTTCCATTGGAAAATTGGCCACAGCTCGAACCAAAGCAGTCTTAAGAGATCGAATGTTGAGGTGTCTTTTGTGACAAACCTTGTCCTCTAAAACCGTCCACAATTTGTTCGATGCTCAGATGTTGTCCACATCAAAATAGAAAACAAAATGAAAATTGAGTTTTTTACTCTTAGGTCCCTTTCTCTATGCGCTGTCACATATGACATTAACAGGGTATGTTCAGTTCTACTATTGAAATGGGTGTGTTCAATGTTGTAACAGTATTTATGTCCCTAATAAGTATAAACTTTAACATGAGGAAAAAATATCATTAAAAATGTTTGGGGGTGAGTTAACATAAAGATACGGAATTCTTATGTCCCTATTTAAAAACCCCTTAGTAGGAGAAAAACGTCTGCCGGAGATGAATTTTAACATTGGTGGCCGCACCAAGAAGTATTAAGTCCTTTAAAGAGCTATTTGTGTATTTTGATTTTTTGATTACTTTGCAAAGTTGGCTAAAAAAGGTGCAGATACAGTTTGACGTTCAAAAATAACTCCTTTTTTGTAACTTTAGGCACGAATAATGTTTTTCTCAGAAGTAGTAAAGTAATAAATTCAAAGCCATTTCGACGTACTCTCAGAGAAGTGGCGCTGCGGAAGGCTTCAGAAAAATATCGCATTCAGAAAGCCAAAAGGATAAGTATGAGCAAAACGAACAAGCGTACGAAAGTTACGTCCGCAATGTAGGATTAACCCATAAGGAATTATTTTAAAAATCTTGGTAAATTTAACCAATTCCATATCAAAATATTAGAATTTTATGCCGTAACTTTTATTCGAACCTAGTGGAGATTATCTTAGCCGAAACTCGAGAAGCCCGTTAGTGATTTCTCAAACTGTTGTCCTAATTTAAAAGACTTAGAAAAGCATCTCCATCTCTAAATTAAAAAAAAAAAAAAATGTTTTATTAAAATGCGCTGTCTGAAATACTATACCATATCATTATGAGATTCAGAGTCAATTGGTGTACCATACATATTTCGTCGCTATAGAATCAAGCCGTAATTCCACAATGTAAAGCTGGATATCTTTTATTTGTGTATATTTATTTGTGTGTAAGCACATAATTTATGTCGTGACGATTATGAATTTGATGAAGGAAATTACACGAAGTAAAATTTATTGCTGTTACTTTGTTCTTGTCCTGGAATTCTTCGTTTTTAATTACATTTGTCTCCAGCTTGCTTCAACATGTCAAAAAGCAAAAAGATTTATGCTTGCTAGCAATAAATTTTATATTTTGGCACACTGACACTCATCTACTGGAAATGCGGATTATTAAATATCAGCCATAATTAAAAACTTATACCAAATTGTACGATTAACTTGTATATTGATAGAATCAATGACGAGTTTTTTTTTTAATTTGACTGATTAAAACTAATACGTCGCTGAATACATAATTAGTTATGCGCAAATGTGTTTAGCCAAATGAAAAAACACGAAATAAAAGACTTTGAACATAATAGACCGGTTGAACACATATGTGGAAGCTATATCTTACTCTGAACCGACATTGTCCAATTTCAACTGCGAAACTTACTTGTGCCAAACTTCAAGAAGATTGGATATAATACGTGGCCTTTAGAGCTAAAGACAGAAAATCGGATAAACATATATGTATGGGATCTATATCTATATCTGAACAAAAAAACTAATGTGTGCCAAAATTCATAAAGAGCTTAAGACACAAAACAAGCTAAAGACACAAAATCTGATAAACTTACATGTGTGGGAGGTATATCTTAATCTGAACCGATTTTCTTAAGTTTCGATATGATAGAGGTTTTCTGTAAAATGTATCTTTAATAGCTAAAGACACAAAATCGGATGAACATATGTATAAGTGTGGGAAGATACATCGAAATATGAACCGATTTTCTTCTGAACCGATCGCGGTACTTCAAAAGACGTTTATAAGATCGTCACAGGTGACGAATCATGAATCTATGCATATGAGCCCGAAACAGCAATCCAACGAAAGTTGTTTGTGGAAGAAGCACTTCGAAGCAAACGGTCGCCTGTTTTTTCGGCAAAACTGGTCATGTGGCAACTGTTCCGCTTGAGCAACGTAGGAAGGTCAGTTCTGAGTGGTACACCACAATTTGTTTGCCTGAAGTCTTCGGAGAAATTCGACAAACGAACATGAGAAGACGAATCATTGTGCACCATGACAATGCGAGCTCTCACACATCGGCTCAAACCAGCGCCTTTTTGACCGGCCAAAACGTCGAATTGGCAACCAATCACTTCTTTTTATTCCCGCACAACCAGAAACGAGTGCGTGGTCAACAAGTGGAAAAATGCTTCGACAATTGGTTTGAGCGCATGTAAAAGTGTATTATTCATGCTGGAGAATACTTTGAAAAATAATGAAACCATTTGATGATAAATATTCGCATGTTCATTATTAAGCCAGAAATATATATAGCAGCCCTCGTACGTCTCTGAATACATAAATTCGTTATGATTTAAATTATGCGCAAATGTGTTTAGCAAAAAAAGCACAAATAAGTCTTTGAAAATAAAAGACCGGTTGAACATATACTTAGTAGGGACATAAATACTTTTACACACGTTTTATGCTGTAAAATAAAAAGTACTGAATGTTTTTGGACCAAATATTTTTTAATATATTTATTAATTTATATTGTATCCAAAAAGAATCTACTTATTCGAAATGTCCGCCTTTTGCCTTTACACACGCCTTAAGTCGCACGGGCCAATCGTCAATAGCTGCACGAACCTCGTCCATTGGAAAATTGGCCACAGCTCGAACCAAAGCAGTCTTAAGAGATTCAATATTCGGGTATCTTTTGTGACAAACCTTGTCCTCTAAAACCGTCCACAATTTGTCGTCCAATGGGTTCAAATCTGGACTGCCTGAGGGCCATTCTTCAGAGGAAATGAACGCTGGCAAATTGTTTCGAAGCCAGGCCTGGGACGTTTTTGCCTTATGGAACGTCTAGGGCTGGTTTTGACCAGCATTTCGAACAAGGAGTCAAAACATCGGCCAAAATTTACCAAGTAACCGTTTTGGAAGCTGTTGTGAAGCCTCTTAACAATTCCCTGTTTCAAAACCAGCCCTAGACTTTCCATAAGGCTAAATTTCCCTGGCCTGGCTTCGAAACAATTTTCCAGCGTTCGTTTTCTCTGAAGAATAGCCCTCAGGCAGTCCAGATTTGAACCCATTAGATTACAAATTGTAGACGGTTTTAGAGGACAAGGTTTGTCACAAAATATACCCCAACATTGAATCTCTTAAGACTGCTTTGGTTCGAGTTGTGCCAATTTTCCAATGGACGAGGTTCGTGCAGCTATTGACGATTGGCCAGTGCGACTTAAGGCGTGTCTAAAGGCAAAAGGCGGACATTTCGAAAAAGTAGATTTTTTTGGATACAATATACATCAATAAATATATTAAAAAATATTTGGTACAAAAACATTCAGTACTTTTTATTTTACAGCATAAAACGTGTGTAACAGTATTTATGTCCCTACTAAGTGTATGTGAGGGAGATACATCGAAATCTAAAGCGAATTTCTTCAATTTCAATAAAATCCTTTCTTGGTCCAAAAAACTAACGTGAGCCAATTTCATTTAGAGTTGATGTAATATATGGTAGCTAGAGTTAAAAAACATAAAATTGTATGAACATATAAGTGAGAGCTACACTCAAATCACAACCGATTGGTTGACAGAACTTACTTTTGCAAAATTTTATGAACATTGGAGAACAATTGCGACCTGTAGTTTGACTATTAGCTTTAGATGGTCAGACGGATAGACAGACATCGTTTAATCGAATCAGCTAGTGATCCGATTTGATCGGTACAATTAAAGGTGGATCTAGCTCAAATGTTTTTGGTAGTTACAAACATTTGCCAATAAACTAACTTGTAATATTCTGTTCCATAGAGTGTTGCAGGGTATAATTAAAACGCATTTAAGGATACGACAATAAATATAGTAGTACATGAATTTGGTTGGATCATGAAACAGTTTCTGCTTACTTTATTTGTGTGCTGTAAATTGGTTTTGTTCCCACGACACCTTAATATCCATGATTTATGGAACTTTGGCATGTAATTACTGAGTCTTTGGTGTGGGTTTCCTTAACATAGAATACTCGTATGTTGACCATAAACATAAAAATGATGTGTAACTGAATTGACAGGTTTCGTTAAAATATTAAGTCATTTTTAAAATTCTGTACTTTCGGTTATGCCACATTCACTACAACTCAAATGCATTCGCGCAACATTCGTAATACGGGTTCAAGTCTCTGCTACTCTATATTGGCATCAACACATCCATAAAAAATGTCAACAAGTGTTGTCTGACACGACGCGTTGACACATTGACACTGATTCCATGCCATGAAAAAAACAAAACTTAAAGTTTGTCAGTTTAATGCGAACACTAGATTTCGAGTGAAATGCTGTGCAGCGGACATGCTCACTATTAACGCCTTGTCCTTTTCTTTCTCATTCTCTCGAGAGTTTTCAACATTTCCGTCCAGAGTTTTATACATTTGCTGAGGATAAACTATTAAAACTGTTGTATCGATTGTCAGAACGAAGAGAATTTTATGGCTTTAAGAGTATTGGTAAGGGTGTTTACTGTTATAATATTGTTGCATGACAACGAAAGAGAACATTTCGGTGCTGCACAAGGATCCGCATTATTAAATAATGAGCTATTACATACCGTATATATAGAGGTCAGCCACCAGCGGAAAACAATTCGTCGTGCCCTGTACAAAAAGTTATGCAAATGAAGTATGGCGTGTCCTGTGTTTTATTTCTCGTTCTTCGCATTTAAACGGCACCTACAGTTGGAAGAGAAAATCTTCTTTGAAATTAAATTGTTTTACGTGGAACAATAGAATTTCCAGTATTTAAATTTTTTAGTTTGAGAAGGATGAAATTAATCTCACCCTCAAAGAAACAGCGCAGTTAATGTTAACGCTTATCCAGACCCTTTTAAAGGGTAATTCGATAAAAAAAAAACACGTTTCGTTGACTATCGAAATACCCAACAATCAGTTTAGGTTTCAGAGAAGTTATCTCACGCACAGAACTAGTAAAATAAAGCATTAACTTTAAATGGTGGGAAATGACATTATGATTAACCGAGACTAATGGAATTTCCAATAATAAAAAATATTCACTCCCCAGGATGAAACCACATAAACGTTATTGAGATTGAGGTTCTGGCTACAAATCTGTTTAAACATTTTTCCAGCCCATCTCATTTTACATTTTACATTTCGTTAGCTACACTCGCAAACACGCTAAGTCCAGTTTTACAATTTTTTCTGTTTTGATTATTTTTTGTTCTGTTACAGCAGGAATCTTTATTTATTACTTCGCATAAATACCACTAATAGGCTGATTAAATGAAAACACACCAGTTTTTGGACTTAGCATGTTGTTTTTAATGATTTTATTTTTTTTCGTGGACTAAGCTTATGTTTTATAAACTGACTTTTAGTGTTTTTGATGATTTTAAAAGAGCTCTTGGGTTTTTCTACTTTAATTAATGTAAAAGCAAACCAGAGACAGTTGAAAATTGTATTATTGTTCTTATTTAGATAGTACGAGTATACTTACTTAGTAGGGACATAAATACTGTTACAATATTGAACACACCCATTTCAATAGTAGAACAGAACATACCCCGTTAATGTCATATGGGTTTTGAAAGCTAACCTCAATAGCGTTAGTCTGTAACGGGATTTTAAAATTGTTTCAACTTTCATCATGGAGTAGTCAGATAATGAGAACCGTGTCGCTGTAATAGCGCTTTTCAAGTGTGAAATGAAAAAAAGCGATATTTTCAAAACGCTCCGGCCACTAGGAATTAGCCGTCTACCGATGCTTAAAACTGTTGACGGAGACTGTTCGAACACGCTCTGTTCGAACACCGCATGTCATCAAAGCCGTTAAATCAAGAATTCACAGAAACCCGCTACGAAAACAGAAAATCATGGCCCGTGAGATGAATATCACGCAAAAGTCCATGAGTCGAATCATTCAAAAAGACTTGGGACTTGGGGCTTTAAAACGACGTACTGGACATTAATTAACTGCAGCTTTAAAAAAATAGGATTGAAAAATGCAAACGTCTTTTGGTGAAGCATGCTGATAACTTGCACAAAAAAATTTTGTTCACCGATGAACAAATTTTTAGCGTTCAGGAAAAATTTAACAAGCAAAATTATAGTGTATGCGCGGTCATCTAAGGAAGCATCTGTACTGATCCCAAGGGTGAAAAAGGGTCATCACCCAGCTTCAGTCATGGTTTTGTGGGGTGTCTCTTACGATCGGGTCACTGACCTGCATTTTTGCGAACAAGGAGTCAAAACATCGGCCAAAGTTTACTAAGAAACCGTTTTGCATGCTGTTGTGAAGCCTCTTAACAATTCTCTGTTCCAAAACCAGCCATAGACTTTCCAGCAGGATTCTGCGCCGGTCCATAAGGCTAAAACGTCCTAGACATAGCTTCGAAACAATTTGCCAGCGTTTATTTCCTCTGAAGAATGGCCCTTAGGTAGTCCAGATTTTAACCAATTGGATTACAAATTGTGGACGGTTTTAGAGGACAGATTTGTCACAAAAGATACCCCAACATTGGATCTCTGAAGACTGCTTTGGTTCGAGTTGTGGCCAATTTTCCAATGGACGAGGTTCTTGCAGCTATTGACGATTGGCCAGTGCGACTTAAGGCGTGTGTAAAGGCAAAAAGCGGACATTTCGAATAAGTAATTCTTTTTGGATACCATATACTTCAATATATATATTAAAAAATATTTGGTCCAAAAACATTCAGTACTTTTTAATTTACAGCATAAAACGTGTGTAACAGTATTTTTGTTCCTACTAAGTATCTGCAGACTTAAAATAAATTCTTTACAAAAAAAATACGGCAATGTCGAAAACTATAGTAATTGAATTATTATTGTAATTATTAAAACTCTGTCATCATAATTATCCGTTATTCAGACAGAATTTACGCGCTATGCGTTTTTGTGTGGATTCAGCGCGTTTACGTCTTGCCTACTGGACTTAGCGTGTTTGCATATATACAACTGCATAACAAAAAGGAAAGACAACAGAACGGAATTTTAATTTTTGTAGATGATGTATTTTGACTTGTTCTATATTTCTATAACAAAATCAAAATTTTCATAAAAAATTGACTTAGTATGTTTCCGAGTGTAGCTAACGATTTGTATTTACCTTAACCTGTCAGATAATTGTTTAAAACTTTAACCATCTTTTCTAACGTTTTACTGTGACATTTTTTATTTTGTCTTTTGTTTCGTATTTTAAGCCATTCCGCTCAAAGAAACCGACATAATACAAAATGTAAATGTCATTATTTCTGATCTATGTCAAAATTTTAAGCAACCCTGGGGGGGCTTGTGCAAATTTGTGTTTATTTTGTCTTTGGTTTCTTTTTTAAAGCCACAAAGACACAAAGAAAATGACATAATACAAAATATAAATGTCATTATTGCTGGTCCCTGTCAAAATTTTGAGCAACCCTGGGGCTTGCGCAAATGTTTACACTTGAAATTCAACACACACAAACTAAGGTGAAGAAAATTTAAAAATTTTAAGAGTGAGACAAAATTTTTTTTTTACATAACCGTATATACCAATGCTGTTGTTTTGCTAAGACAAAACTTGCAAAAGCTTTAAAAAGCGCGATTATACTGCGCTCACTATTTGACATTGATGATCAGTAGCGATCAGAATTAAATGCAAAAAACGCGTTTTAAGCGCTTGAAATCGAAAAATATGCATCAAAAAGATTTCAAACATGCTGTAAATAAAGGAAGACGCGCATGGACTTAAAATAAAAAAATATTCGCAATTTTTTTTAAATCAATTACTAATTCAACATAAAAAGTAAAGTGGTTAAGTGGTAATTTATATTCAACTAATATAGATTATTTAAGTCTCATTGTAGCTTATCGGCTAATCTATTAATCGA
Source organism: Hydrotaea diabolus (assembly GCA_963513945.1). Classification (NCBI taxonomy): domain Eukaryota; kingdom Metazoa; phylum Arthropoda; class Insecta; order Diptera; family Muscidae; genus Hydrotaea; species Hydrotaea diabolus. The sequence continues at coordinate 80,235,658 of OY740718.1, read as the reverse complement.
CTTTTTATTTTAACTTCAAATATAACCATAATTTAAATTGTCATCCAAACAATGCATGACGCGCTTCCATTTAGCTTCGCCGATTGAGAAATACGAATACACATAAGTTTTATTTTATTGTATTGGCAACGTATGCCGAGTTTTAAAACATATGATTTCAAAAATGTTCGAGACCCATCCAGAACAATCAATCAAGTTTAATTTTATTATATTTTTAGGCAAACTGATAAACACCAAAATCAAAAATTCTGGAATTACTATTAATACCTATTTATTCGATGTTTTTTTCCCAATAAAATTGCTTGTTTTATGTATAGAGCGCGTTTAATTGATATATCATTAACTGTAAGAAATAAGGTGAGAACCGCTATAATGCTACTCAAATTTTGTGCCAAAAATTTTCACATTGAACAGGGGTTAACCGGCTCAACCCCTCTTGCTTCTATATTTAAATAGAAGACAAGTTTTTAACAAAAATGGCAAAGTGACATTGATTTTCGTGGCTGCACACTGCTTTTATCATGATTTCGGGTCCGTGACAACCCTCTTCAGAAAGCTTTGCTGCAATTGTTGAAAGTAAAACCGGACTCTATAAGGCCAGGCAAGTTTTCCTCACACAATTGCCTACGAAAATACAACTCACTCTTGCCACCTCGAAAGAGACTCCACATCGAGAGAGTGAAAAAAAACCTTCTCCAAAAAATTTAAATATAATAATTTTGTTAAGATCTATTGATGCTGATGATGCCGGTTTTAAAAAAAAAAGTTGTTTTTAAAAAAAAAATTGTTTGAATATATTATAGCTTACAAAATACCAGATATTTAATAGTTATTTAATCACTCTTATTTTTGAAATAAAATTGTTAAAAATAAATTGTTTCTTATTCCAAAATATTGCATTTTCATTTCCCTAAAGAAAAAAGTCGACTTTAATTTTTTTATATTAAAGAATTTTAAAGTCGACTTTTGATTTTTTTTAATGGTCGAAAATTTAATTTTTTTTTAACAAAATACTATTTAAACAAAAAACATAAACATATGCACAAAATTGGAATTTCTTTGCATAATATGCAAAAATATGCATTTTCGGTAAAATATGCAGCACTCACAAATCAATAGCAATTCATTGCAAAATGATTAATACGCAAAGATATTAATTCAAAGTTACTCTAAGAGTGACAACAAATATGTTGTTGACTCATTGTCAACGTCTTCATCAGTTTTCTCTTCTATGAAAACATATTCAAAATATGTCTTTTTCATTTTCTCGAATCAATAAAATCTTTTCGAATTTATCCTTAAAAAGCCAAAAATTGTTAATTCATGGACAATAAAACTCTGATTCCTCCATGTTACAATATAAAATAAAATTCAAGTAAACAAATGTTTAACCACTTAGGATTTTTAAAGCAAATTGGCTCCGCAGATTTTTAAAAATATCCCCGGAAATCGGGAATCCTACATAACTGAAATTCCCGAACCATAGCTACCAATAATTAACAGGACCCAATCGTTAATGTTTTGCAATATGTTTCATATTGTTGTACAGAGTTTTCCATTAAGGACATTACTATTTTATATACATAAATAAAACACAGAATATTAAAGATATAGAGTTCAAATTTATTCCACGTGTAGTGCCAATATTTCATTTTAAGAATGAAATACGATATCGGTCATATGACCACCACGAGCCCGAGTACAGCGTTCTATTCTTTGGACCCATTTTGCCATCACTATTGCACATTTTTCGACCGGAACGTTAACAACTTCGGGTTGGATGTTGTTTCTGAGCTCGTCTAAAGTTATTGGCTTGATGGCATAGACCAATGACTTGATGGAGCTCCATAAAAAGAAATCCAATGGCGTTAAATCGCATGAACGACCTGACCATTTTTCGTTCACCAAATTTGAGTTTCAGTAAATCGTTTGTAACGCGAGCTATGTGACTAGTGGCACCGTCTTTTTAAAACCACATATCAGCGATGTCAAGCTCGTCCAATTCAGGCCAAAAATAATTTTTTAATATGGCACGATTGCGCTCTCTATTGACGGTAACATGACTATTGTTTTCATCGACGAAAAAATACGGCCCAATCAGACCTTCGGCATTTTTTGCGGATGCAATTGTGTCTCTTGAAGCACATGTGAGTTTGCTGTATCCATATTTTGTTTATTAACAAAACCACACGCAGAGAAAAGATATGGTTACACTATGGTCAACGCAACAATAATATGTTCTCTACAATAAAAGCATGTTCGTCGCAACCATAGTATTGTTTTTTTGAATTTTATTTTGACAACAGTATGATTGAGACAATATTCGTATTGTTGAAATGTAACAATAGTATTATTGCCAAATATAGAAATGAAAATATGGTTGTAGCAACCATATACACATGGTTGGTGCAACAAAAGTATTGTTGTTTAAAATTTACATTAACAATAATATGATTATGGCAATCATACAGTATGGTTGCGACTATGAACATAACAAAACAGGTTTTATAGAGAATACATGTATATGTGTGCGTATGTTTTTTTGATATATAAAAAACACATACAAACGATACAGTGAATGGTTGTTGTCCATTAAAAAAACAACAACAATCGATGGTAGTTCGAGGGATTTTTATTGTGTTCACTTTGATCGGTGAAATACTCTAATACCGACTGGTTCTCTTTTACTTAAAATCTGCCTGCACTTAAGTATATAGCCATTGATCATAGCTTAATCACATTTGTTTCTTGGGGTCTACGGATGGTGAAGTAGCATTCATCCCTGCTGGGAACTAACAGTATTTTCGACTGCCTTTGGAATATATATTTTTGTTTCTTGAAAGAAATGTTCAATAAAAACATGGCCTCAATTCTGGCTATTAACGTATTGTAATGTAATATAATATAACATGCTTGATAAAAATCTTTATTTTTGAATAACAACATTACCCAACCCTAATGAATAATTTTGGGGATCATAGTATGGTTGCGTGTGAATCATACTATGGTTGTGAGGATCATACTATGGTTGTATGAGAAACCTACAATGGTTGTGAGGATCATAATATGGTTGTGAAGATAATAGTATGGTAGAGTGTGAATAATACTATTGTTGTGAGGATAAAAGTATGGTTGTAGAGATCATAGTATGGTTGTGGAGATCATATTATGGTTGAGTGTGAATCATACTATGGTTGCGGGGATCATAGTATGGCTATGTGTGAATCATACTATTGTTGTGCGGATCATAATATTGTTGTCTCACAAGCATATACCCAACAATAGTATGATCCTCTTCGAATATTGTCACCCAACCATACTTTTTTTCTGCGTGCACTCAGTTAGAAGTGAGCTTCATCGATGAAGATGATTTCTCGATGGATTTCCCGAAACTTTGCCAGAGACCAATCGGAGAAGTTTCGGCGTTTTAAATGAATAAGTGGCATTAGTTTTTGAGTCAGTTTAATGTTTATTGATATTTAACTTGAATTTCTGGATGACGTAATTGGTGGCAAATACATTTGCCGGAAGTTGATTCCACATACGGACGGGACAGTACGGACAAAAACGAATTGGATCTATAGTGTATAGTGCGGTCAACCGGCCAAATAAAAGGGTGTGAATTCCTGGAAAGCCGCGTTTTCCATCCAAAGATTCTCATGTCAGGAATAAGTAGACGGATGTCCGTGAAGCACACACCATAAAAGTAACGATAGAACAGCGACACGCAATCCACATTCCGACGATGATCAAGGGAGACAATTGAGTTGGATACCCCACTGTCACCTATCGGCACCATAGCTCTCCTTTGTTACATTCATGTAACACCTGCCCATATATGGGAGTTGTATTCCATCTTAGTCCTGATATAGGTTATATAGATATAAAAAAGATCAGAAGGAGTGAAATATTTCTTACACTGCTTTAGAAAGCCTATACACTTGAGTGCTTCTTTCGTCACTTCGAATACATGTCTCGCCCAACGAGCGTCACATTGTAATATGTTCATGCCCAGAACACATCAAGAGCATTTGATTGTTCAACAACTACACCACCGACAGATAATGACGACCCAGATGGGTCAGTGAATAGCTTGAGAGACAACAAACAGCACTGCGCTTTGCGTGCATTAAAATCTACTCTATTCATTCGACCCCAATCGGAAATCGCCTGCAAATTCCGGCCAAGTGTCTCATCCATAATTCGCCTACTGTCTTCAATATCTTGAAGACTAGGCCGGCCTACGGAGTAGATTGGATTTACGGTCTGACCCAAAAAATCCTCAATGAAAATGAGAAATAAAGAGGAAGAAAGGACAGAGCCTTGGGGTACACCTGCGGTAAGCCTATGTTTGCTGGATGAGAACCCATCTACAATAACTCTTATAGTACGATCTCTAAGAAAGCTATATATAAATCGAGCAAAAGTATTGCCGACGCACTACTGAAAATTGTCATGTACCCAATCAACATTCGGTTGTAGCGATGGAATACATAAATAGTATGTGAAACCACCAACATTCGGTTCTGTGTGTGGATAAATAAAATCACCTCGTTCCGTGCTTCAAGTAGCTATGTGTCGCTGCTGATTCTATAACGGCCTTTAAAATATATATAAGTACAATCTAACTTCAATAAAGCATAGTGCATTATTTGCGACCTATTATTTAATACTAGCGCTACAAATATGCCCTTTCCACTCAAGAAGTCACATATTTAGTTTGACCTGGCTCAAACTCCAGACAGAGACGCGGTATATTCTTAATAGCACAGTGGTGTAGGCTATCCCATAGTCGCCCACGCACGACTGTAGCCTTTCTTACTTGTTTTATTTGAAGTAAGTCGCATTTTCGCACGAAAATATGATCTAAGCACTAGGCTTATTTATGTTGGTGTACGCATGCAGCACGTTTAAATATAAAAACGATTTTGATTTGTACTCACAGAGTTAATTTGAATGAACATTTTAAATACCGCCAAGGAAGGCACGTGTAATTTTGTTCCGCAAAGCATTTTATTTTCCATTGCAAATAATAAGTATGCACATAAATTTTGGTGGTAGAAGGTACATATTAAAACTCACGTGCGTTTACTTACATTGGTCTTTCGCCACCTATTTATGAATGCAAAATTTTTGTATTTAAAAATATCAAATTCGTATCAACGTGTCAGAAATATTTTACTTGGCATTATAACGCTTTTGTGATTACCTCGAACTGTTTACTTTTCGAAGCTCCCTGTTAATGCTGCGCTTAAAAGGAATTACGCTTCATTTGCAATTAAATCCCAAATAATTAAAACACCGAGTATCTAACGCCATGGTCGTTGAAGAGATTGCACAAAATAAAAGCATAGCTGAAAGGTACTGTGAATTTTAATACCTTTTATATTAACCGCAAAGTGCGCAGCATTAATGCGGCATCAAGTGGTGGAATCACCACTCGAATGTATTAGTTCGCATTGTGCTCTATCAGCATTATGCGTTGTCTATTACAGTCAGTGTGTAGTTAACCAAAATGAAGGCGGCGTGTGGATGCATAATTGACAAAATAATGACGTAGTAGTTGCAGTAACTTACTGCTGCAATAGTAAGCAAAGCTATGGCCACTTAAGCCACCATCAAGAGAAGTATTTGTGTCAGCCACTTTAGCACGTTTGTTTTCGTCATGCGAAAAGGTATTCTTTAAGAAAAAAAATTTTTTTTTTAAAACTCAAAAGAAATATTTTAATTAAATCGAATGAAACTAGTTAAAACGTACAAAGATGGGGTAATGTGAAAAATGATGATTATCATACAAGGTGGCTGATGAATGCTGCTAAGGTCGTATTGTTTGTTACAGTCAATTAAGACGGTTACTAAAAGATGTTTAAAAAGTTGTCTTTATAAAGAAGAACTTTGTGAATGAACATTTCTTTAAACACTGTGTGGTTTCAAATATGTGACCGTATCACATTGCCAGTTCTATTATAACAGGTTTTCCAATAGGGACATAACAATTTCGTATCTTTATGTCAACGTTCGTCGAAGTCAAGATTTTCATTATGGTAAAGTTTACTTACGAGCAACGTTTGGAAATCATTAAAAATACTACTTAAATTCTTACAGCCATATTCATAAAAAAATCTTAATTGGGATTTAAAGTACATATTAGTTAACAAACACTTTTTGCCTAACAAATGATTGTTAAGAAAACGTATTCATAAACACTACTTTAACTAATATACAATTTAATCAATTTGTCGATTTAATGCTGGCAACACTGTCGTTTTGACTTGTCATTTCAATCTTAATGATGCAGTTATACGATTATCAATTATGTAAGTAGTCGAATCTATATATTTTTTGTATTGTTTATTTTACAAAGAACTGATTTAATAAACAAAAAAATATATATATGCTTACTTGTAAAATAATAAAAACAAAATCGTGTTTAAATAAAAGACAAATTGAGAACAATTATGTATTACTGATAAAAAAAGTTACTCGAATAACGAATATTATTCTTATTTTGATTGTTTACACATCACTAGTGAACTTTTTACAATTTTCCCTTTTTTGTGTTGTGTTTTTTCCATAAAGAAGTTTTTATAAATGAAAATGGAAAAAATGACGATTGTAAACGCAAAAAAAAATTACCGTATCCATTCTAATCATATATTTTAAAAATATTTTTTTCTTCGTTGTATTTGAAAAATTCCAAAAATATGTGTGTAAATGTAGACAAACAAACACAAACGTCACTTTAAAACACTGTTAAAGTAGGGTCGAAAGAATATTAAAATGCACACATTTAATAATGGTTTACAAAACGATTATTAAGCTAATAATCGTTTATGAATACAGTTTTCATACATTAAGCTTAACAATCGTTTGTAAAGCTGTTTTAAATTTTTATGAATACGGCTGTTAGTCTTTAAGAGCGCTTACTCATATTTTCGGCCGTAATAATCGTTCCACCCGACAGGCTGTGCGTGCTATAGTGGATACATTTAAAATTTATGGATGTTCCGGCGCCAAAGAGAAGCCGTATCGCATGAAGTAACGAACATATGACAGCCGTGTATTCGTTCACAAAGATCCAAATCAGTTGATTCCACGTCGTTCTCAGGAATTGGGCATCTCTCAAACCTCACTGTGATCTTGGCCTTCATCCTTGTAAGATCAAACTAACTCAAGAACTAAAGCTACTTGTTCATTTGAAACGCCGAAACTTCTCCGATTATGCTCTGGCAAAGTTTCATAAAAATCCAGAATTTCAACGAAAAGGTATCATCAGCTCATTTCTGGCTGAGTGGTTTTGCCAATAAACAAAATATGCGTTATTGGACAGCAACAAACATACATGTTCTTCAAGAGACACAATTGCATTCCCAAAAATTTACTGTGTGGTGTAGTTTTCATGCCGGAGGTGTGATTGGGCTGTAAAATGCCTAACATTCTCACTCGTACTCAACCTGTGAAATGGTGGACGTCCATGAAAAGAATAGAAAACTATATTTGGCAAGAATTGGATGACATCGCCGATATGTGGTTTCAACAAGACGGTGCCACTAGCCACACAGCAACCGTAACAATCGATTTACTGAAAGGCAAATTCGGTGAACGTGTTATCTCGAGAAATGGTCCGGTCTAATAGACACCTCGTTCATACGATTTAACGCCGTTGGATTTCTTTTTATAGGACCACATTAAGTCATTGGTTTATGCCAACAACTTAAGACGAGCTTAGAGACAACATCCAACTCGAAGTTGCTAACGTTCCGGTCGAAAAATGTGCAATAGTGGTGGAAAAATGGGTCCAAAGAATAGATCGCTGTACATGGGCTCGTAGTGGTCATATGACCGAAATCGAAATTCATTCTTAAAATGTAACATTTGCACTACACCTGGAATAAATTTGAACACTATATCTTAAATATTCTGTGTTTTATTAATTTATATAACTGTTATAGCCTTAATGGAAAACCATTTACTTAAATTGAACACTTCCATTGCTGACTGTAACGAAAAACAAAGTCAAATTGCTTTTTATTTTCCCGCCAGCAGTTTTTAAAAGTAGACCGTACTACAGGGATGGCCTAATGATGCCGCCAGCCCAAAATCCACACTGCAGTGACTCGTTGGGGATGCATTGGCTTCTCAATAGTCACGTGTGGGTTCTCTGAACCCCATATGCCCCAATTTTGCTTTTTGACATAGCCACCGAGATCAACATGAGTCTCATCTAAAAACACGATTTTTCAGTAAAATTCTTCATCTCCTGCCAAACAATCTTCTTATTGGGTGGTGTTCCATTATTAAATGACAGTCAACCTTTCCAACTGTATAAGTAAACACGACTTTTCGATAAAATTCTTCATCTCCCACCAAACAATCTTCAGCCCATTGGAAGAAACGAAAACGCGTTGGATGGTGTTTCATCATTAAATGACAAAGTTCAACCTTTCCAATAAAACCAGAAATTTTAAAAAATTATTAGCACTTTTTTTTACAGCCGATTCAAAATTTAAATCTTAAATCGCCCACCGTGTATTAAATGTTAAATCGTCCACCATTTCACAGGTTGAGTACGAGTGAGAATGTTAGGCATTTTTCGCGGTACACTTTACCCAGTACATGCTGACCATAACGAATAAGAGATAAATGAAATGAGTTTAAAAAAATCTAGAACATTATCCTCAGGTAAATGGTTTGAATGGACAGAACAAACTTTTGGCGGGCTTCCGTGGAGTGCTATATATACTTATATATAAGTATCATAAAAAGTAACCCAGGTCAAAGCTGGGTAGGAACATATACAATTTTTCCAGCGGGTATTCCCCTCTTTAACCCTGGCCATTAAGAAATTTATATGTTCAGGGTCTGCTTTACGTCATTGTCAGTGAGCATTCTCTAATTGATGTTGGCGATGAATTAGACCACAACTAGTTTGTTGCAGATGTCGAACTTAACGACTCCATTTTTGTTGACCTCGTTCTCCTCAAGACTTATCTTTCTCAGTTTCAACAGGACAATGACTGTATCGTCCTCATATGGGAGAAGAAATAGTCCTATTTTGGTGTTTGGGAATGTGAATGATTTAAGGGATTTTGGTTTTCGGATATTTTCACCATCGGCATAATAAAAAATGGTGGGGTAGTCCTCTTGGAATTGTAAAAACAAAGACCACTTTTACGTACTTGTTTAAAGACGTACTTGTAGTATTTTTTTCATTGGATCACTTAGTTGTGTGTACAAATCTATGGTCATTGTTTTCATTGTTGGGATAACAATATTCAAAGAGCATCATAATATAGTTGGGTGTATGGTTGGGGTCCAACAATAGTATGATCCTCACAACAATAGTATGATTCACACTCAAACATACTATGGTCTCCACAACCATATTATGATCCTCACAACCATAGTATGTTTCACATACAACCATAGTATGATCCTTACAACCATAGTATAATTCACAGGCAACCATGTTATGATCCCCACAACCATAGTATGATCGCACAATTACGCTAAGATCACCAAACAAAAGATTTGATTCTAAAAGTTATTTAAAGATACATTAAATTCAAAATAATAGGAGTGATTTTTTCAACAGTAGAAAAAATCAATTTAAAAAAACGTAAGCGTTTTTATTAAAAATATTTTCGTTAAACAAAGCCAAAGCAGAAAAATTTTAATTTCCACAAAAAAGTACGATTATTCCATTAGATCCGTAACAAACAATAACATTGTTCTTAAAAAGCATATTCAAATGAAGAAAATTACAATCATACAGTATAATTGCCGTAATCATATTATTGTTAACATAAAACCCAAAAAACAATAATTTTGTCACACCAACCGTATTTACAAGTGTATTGTTGCTTCAACCATATTTTCATTTTTTAATTTGGCAATAATACTATTGTCACATTTCAACAATATTAATATTGCGGTAATCATACTATTGTCAAAATTAAATTCAGTAAACAATACTATGGTTGCGACGAACATATTATTATTGCCGTGACCATATAGTAACCATGTTTTTCTCTGCGTGTATGTCGTACCGAATATACATTAAGAATTTTAACATTTGGTGACTGCAGTGGAAATTCTTCTTTTCTAACGGAATTTTTGTAGTTCCATATATTTGGGTAATATCCCGGTTCTAGAATTCATTTCAGGGTTTTCCACCCCGTCAATTAAAAAAAAGTAAGATATTACGAGGGATGCTATTTATTTTTCGGGCCCTGACAATACTATTGTTCCCAGATGCAAACTGGAACTTCCATTGGAAACTTCGACATTTGTAGCATAACTTCACTCAGAACGTTTTGTCATTTGAGGGCGAATTGTTTTGTTTACAGTGTGTTGAAAAATTCATCTCAGTCAAAAAATGGAATTATCCCGTGAACATTTTCGTGCGATGATTTTTTACGAAGAGTGTTTAAATCAACTTGTTTCAATTTTTGGCGATGAAGCACCATCAAAAGCCACTGTTAATCGCTGGTATCAAGAGTTCAGTCTCGGACGCCGTTCGCTCCAGCATGAATTTCGTGAAGGACGTCCAACTTCGGCCACTTTGCCAGGAATAATCGATGCTGTGCGTGAACTGACTAAGCAAGACCGACATGTGACATACCGTGAAATTGAGGCATCCTTGAGCATTAGTATGACAAGCAGCAATAAGAAATTGAATGTTCATTTGGCCGTGAAAAAAAATTGTTCGCGTTCGGTCCCACATAATTTGACGAATGCTCAAAAAAAGGCTCGCATGGATTAGTGCAGAGATGTTGAAAAAGTATAACTGCGGTAGCTCAAAGACAGTGTATAACATTTTCATAGGTGACGAATCATGGATCTATGCGTATGAATCCAAAACAAAACAGCAATAAACCGTATGGGTCTTTCAAGACGAGCCAGATCCAACAAAAGTTGTTCGTTTTCGGTATAACCGGCCATTTTGCCTTTAGTAGAACGTAGGAGGTCAATTCTAAGTGGTATAAATGATAATAAGAGAAGACGGATCATTTTGCATCACAACAATGCGAGCTCTCACACATCAGCTGAAACGATGAGCTATTTGACCACTCAAGATGTCAAATTGAAGGGCCATCCACCGTACACCCCTGATTTGGTACCCAATGACTTCATCATATTCCCTAGCATCAAGAAAAAAATGTGTGGTCAACGTTTTTCATCACCCGAAGCTGCTATTGAAGCGTTCAAAAATCATGTTTTGTAGGTGTCTCAATCGGAGTGGAAAAAGTGCTTTGAAAATTGGTTTGTGCGCATGCAAAAGTGTATTGATCTTAAAGGAGAATATTTTGAAAAACAATAAAACCATTTCCAATGATAAATTATTGTGTTTTTATTGCCGAACCCAAAATATAAATACCAACCCTTGTAATCTGCATTCATTTCAAAAATTTAATTTCCGTTAAGAGCCCGCATTTTATAGTTGGCTCCGGTCAGTGAATATTAACGCATGTATTATTTTTCTTAAGTATATTGTGTAAGCTTTTTCTAATTGTCCTTTCGGCCTTATACAGCATCCACATCTAAGACTTAGAATTGGGTTTTGGACATTGAACGCCGTACTTGATGGAATTTTTTGCTGTATTTTTTCTTCTTTAAACCTTAATTATCGCCTATTGTCGCCTATCAGTTTTGATGCATTTCATCATAATTCACACCTCTGCTACTGAAGGTATCCCTCCAAAACATCTCGCATTGCAAAAGGCGTATGCTACGTTCCTACTTTCAGTGCATCATTGGAAACAGTTGTCATGAAACCCGGTATGTTTCGCTGTTGTGGGCTTATATCATCATTGGTGTGAAGTTCGCCAGGAACAGTTGAGGTAGCTTTGTGAAGTAGGATAGGTCAGTTTGTTGCACATAAAGCTTCTCCACGACTAGTCATTTCATACATAAGTATTCGTTTTTGACATGTAATCGAAGAGAGGTGCCTTTGCTGCTACCAAGTAGTGGTTCGAATCGATATTTGCAGTTTGTATGTGTAACACGTTGGATGCATGCTTTCGGTCTATCACAATGTGATCCGTTTTTTGTGTCTTTCATCAGGTGACAATAATGTTGCCTCAATGAACATATTTGGGTTGTACAGAATTTCGATTCGTTTCCATGAATTAAACAACAGCAGGAACTAGTTCATGCTTAAAAAAAAAAGTTGCTAGTAAAACAGAAAATGTGCCAGGCCAGTTAGTTTTGCGGTCGCCCTCGTATAAGATATAAATCGAAATGCATCACTTTACTGATTTTTTTGGAAAAAAAAAACTTATTCATATGCAACGGATTTAAGAAATGGGGTTTTATATATATATTTTAACTTGACATGCCTATACGAAATTCGGGCAAGATTGGCTTTAACATATGTCTTCCTGGATAATGTGCGTTGCAGTATCAGAAATAATCGACAGAATTTTTGTGAAAACAAATAATGAAAAATAAGTGCTAACTTTCGTTATAAATGTCTCGAGCAGTGTGACCGCTGACAATTTTCAAGTATCACAAAAGGGGAATTTCTTTCAAAAAAAAAGTTGCATTCGTTTCCTTAAAAGGTGGTTCAAAAACCGGCACTTTTTTCAACTGTACGAATGGCACTATTACATGATAAATTTTTTAGATATATAAGATATAAATCGAAATGCATCACTTCACTGATTTTTTTTGGAAAAAAAACTTATCCATATGCAAAGGATTTAAGAAATGGGGTATTATATATAAATTTTAACTAGACATGTCTATACGAAATTTGGGCAAGATTGGATTTAACATATGTCTTCCTGGATAACTTGGACTCAAATGCAAATAGGGAAATATTATATAACCATTAATATTAACAATGCGAAACGTCGCGCTTTATAAAAGGGCGTGCCAATTAAAATTTGAATCGGCTGTAAAAAAAACTACTGATAATTTTTTCAAATTTCTGGTTTTATTGGAAATGTAGAACGTGTCATTTAATAATGGAAAAACTAAACTATTCGATGCGTTTTCGCTTCGACCAATGGGCTGAAGATTAAGAATTTTACCGAAAAATCTTGTTTCCAGGTGGAGCTTATTTTAATCTCGGTGGCCATGTAGCAATTTTGCTTATTGACACAAAATTGCTGCATATGGGGTTCAGAGAACCCACACGTATTGAGAAGCCAATGCATCCACAACGAGTAAGTGTTTTGTTTGGATTTTGGGCTGGCGGTATCATTGGGCCATCTTCTACGAAAATAAGCAAGAAGCCGCCGCACAGTGGTTCCTTTTTGGGTTTTGCGTAGCTAAAATCTGTAACTTTCTTATTTATCATCAGCAAAGGCTTTTTTTGAAAATATTATTTAAAGAATAAATGTTTTTTAAAAAAAATTAAAACAAAAATGTTTATGTTTAATTGGAAAAACTTAAACCAAATACATATTCCAAAATATTGTTCATAAAGTATTTTGCAAATATTTTGCAGGCAAGCAGGTGTTACGAGGGCTAATATACGAGGGCGCTTTATATATTTCTGACCTAATAATGAAAATGCGAATATTTATCATTAAAAATAGTTTTATTGTTTTACAAAGTATTCTCCAGCATGATTTTTACACCTTTTCATGCGCTCAAACCAATTGTCGAAGCACTTTTTTCGCTTCGATTGAGACACCTAAAAAACATGTTTTTTGAATGCTTTAACAGCATCGTTGACCAAGCATTTTTTTATGTGCGTGAATAAAAAGAAGTCATTGGGTGCCATGTCAGGGCTGTACGGCGGATGACCCATCAATTCGACGTTTTGTCCGGTCAAAAAGGCGCTGGTTTGAGTCCATGTGTGAAAGCTCGCATTGTCATGGTGCACAATGATTCGTCTTCCCTTGTTCGTTTTTCACATTTCTCCGAAGACTTCAGGCAAACAAATTGTGGTGTACCACTCAGATTTGACCGTCCTACGTTGCTCAAGAGGAACAGTCGCCACATGACCAGTTTTGCTGAAGAAACAGGCGACCGTTTGCTTCGAAGTGCTTCTTCCACGAACAACTTTCGTTGGATTTCTCTCGTCTTCGAAGACCCACACGGTCGATTGCTGTTTTGTTTCGGGTTCATTCGTATAGATCCATGATTTGTCACCTGTCATAAACGTCTTTTGAAGCACCACAATCGTATTTTTTCTAAATTTCTTTGCACCGCCTTTTTTTGAGCGATTGTCAAATTGTGCGGGATCCAACGGGAACAAACCTTTGTTATGGACAGGTGTTCATGCAATATCGAATGTATGCTGCTGGAAGAAATGCCCAAGGATGCCTCTATCTTACGGTATGTCACATGACGATCTTACATCATCTGTTCACGCACGGCATCAATGTTCTATTGCAACGGCCGTTTTTGGACGACCTTCGTCTTTGAGCGAGCGTCGGCCACGATTGAATTCTTTAAACCAGGTCACTGTGCTATAGGATGGTGCTTCATCGCCATACAAAGATATAAGTTCATCTATGCACTCTTGTCGTGATAATCCAGGCCGAAAGTTGTGAAAATTCATCGCACGAAAATGTTCCGAGTTAATTCCATTTTTCTTGCCAAATTGATTCTTCAAGTCACTATAAACAACACAAATGAAGGTCGTACGTCAAAACGTTCTGAGTACGTTTATGCTAAAAATGTCAAACTTTCCAATGGAAATGTCAGATGGCGCCAGGCAACACTTGCCTGTTGTCTAGACCAGAAATATATATAGCAACCCTCGTACGAGTAACAGCTATTTTTAGGAAGAATAAGTGAAATAAGTATATCAGTGCTAATATCTAAGTGGAGGGGAAATTCTTCAACTTTTAAAATTGATCAAAAAATTGGAATTTATGTTAACAATAATATGTGTACGGCAATCATACTACGAGTATATGGTTGTAATTTTCTTCATTTAAATATGCTTTTTGGAACAATGTTTTTATTACGGATCTAATGCGATAATACTACTATTTATGTGTAAATTAAAATTTTCAAACAACTGTTTTGGCTTTGTTTAACTGAAATATTATTAATAAAAACGCTTACGTTTTTTTAAACGGATTTTTTCTACATTTAAAATCACCCCTATTATTTTGAATTTAATGAATTTTAAATAACTTGTTTTTTTACTGTTAAATAAATCACTTCTATTATTTTGAATTTAAAGTATTTTTTGAATTCATAGTTCAAATCTATTGTTGACAACCTAACCAAATTCTAATATATAATTTTGGGGATTATAGTATAAGGGTTCATAACATGGTTGCGAGGATCAGACTTTGGGATGTATGGATCACACTATGATTGAGTGAATCTTCCTATGGTTGTGGGGATCATTGTATGGTTATGTGTGAATCATACTATTGTTGTGAGGATCATAGTCTGGTTATGAGGATCACAGTATGGTTGTATTTGAATCATACTATTGTTGTGATGATCATGATATTGTTGTATATAAATCACTTCTATTATTTTAAATTTAATATATTTTGAAATAATTTTCATAATTCTAATCTTTTGTTGATACCTTAACCTAATTCTAATATATAATTTTGGTGATTATAGAATAATCGTTTGTGATCATACTATGGTTGTAGGGATCATAACATGGTTGCGAGGATCATACTATGGGATGTATGAATCATACTATGATTGCGTGAATCATACTATGGTTGTGGGGATCATTGTATGGTTATGTGTACATCATACTAATGTTTTGAGGATAATAGTATGGTTACGAGGATCACAGTATGGTTGTATTTGAATCATACTATTGTTGTGATGATCATTATATTGTTGTACCACAACCATATACCCAAGAATAGTATGATGCTCTTCGAATATTCTTATCCCAGCCATACTTTTTTAACGTGAGAATTCTACTGTCTTTTGATGCGAAAAAAAGTGGCAAAATTGCCACATAAGTGACTACCATTGTGTCCCTGGTCTCGAGTTATATCAATCGGTTCACCAAGAAAACGGCACCCATTATATAAATATATAACTCCTACCCTTTTTAGCTTTAGAATTCCTGGACCAATAGAACAATGGTTTTTATATAGATATTCTTTAACCACAAAATGTTTTACCATTGCCATAGCCATTGACACACTTTCTAAAGTCACCGGGGACATTTTGTTTCAAATGTTTTTCAACACACTCGAATCATTTTCCCATGCCAGCCAAATGCTATCGCATATGTATCTTTTGATGTTATTGTTCGACATCATGGAAAAAGAATCAAATAGAAGCCAAATTAAAACAAATGAAACCATCAAACAGAATAAAAACATAAAAACCAAAGCAAATGTTCTACAAATCCCAAGCCATGTTCAAATGAGCTGTACATATATTTAAATGACTTCACCTGTTTTTGTGGTGATTGCGGTTATGTTTATGCTTGCTAGACGTTATCACAAATCACATTCGTTTACGCTTCATATGCATTAATGGAATTGAGCGCAACCTTCAAATCAAAGGATGTATTGGAAAATATAATTTGAATTCCTTTTCGAAATAATGGGTGATCTAATTTAAAAGAGCTATATGGATTTAAGATATGTATAAAGATAACACTTAACTATTGCAGGACACGGGTGAGTTTTAATACAGGGTGGGCCAATAGTTACCAAGGGGTTTAAAAATTGAATAACTTTTTCGTTTACATATTTTTTTTCAGATTATATAAATAACACTTGGACAATAAGTAATGGAGAGATTCACAACTGGACAAAGAACCAGAATAATAGAATTATTTAAATCAGCGATCAATTATTTTAACGCAAACGCATGAGTAATGAAACTCATTTTCATTTGAATGGCTTTGTTAATAAGCAGTACTGTAGGTTCTGAAAATCCAAGAGCCGTACATCAACGATGTAGATGAAGATGTTATGGAAAATGTCGGCTCTGCCCCATCACCTACGTTGTTATCCGATTCACTTGTAAAGAAATCATATGCTTACTTTTAAATCTCGTTCTTACAGTGAGAACAAATTCTATGATTTTTTACAAAAACTGCTTTAACTAAGACAATTTTCGTCGGATTATTAAAAAGATATACCACGTTGAACACATTACAATTCTTCCTTTATGATTTATGATTTTGTGCAAAAACGAGTGGGAGAGCTCTAGAATTGGGGTACAAAAACAAAATTTTGACTTGTTTTGGTTGTTACTTCCACAAATTTTATTCTAGTTTTATAAATTATGATTTATATAAAAGATGCATTTTCAAGTAAAACGGATAAAAATTGCCAAAGTTTTAGGCAAATCAATGAAAAGTCCTAAAATTTTTATTTTCATATCTCGAAAACTATACATGATGGGGCAAAACGGACACTCAATTCGGATTCAGATTCTAAAGGATGATTTTGTTGCAGAGTTGTGTAATTTAAAAAAATTTCGGTCATGGTCATATTTTTCCAGTTTTCAATACCAAGTATTGTCTTATCTTTCTCCACTTAGTTGATGTTGTTGCAACAACAATATATTTTATTTTGAAGACCAGTTCGTCTATAGAGAATTTGCGTCGATATCTAGGTGGAGGAAACGCGCCATTTAAACTGGATGCGTCCACAGATAATTGGGGGGGGGGAGGGGGTCAGCTGAGTGGGCTTAGCCGGGCCATTAAAGAGATGCAGCGCGTCATGTGGTCCCTGATAGCAGGCGGGACAGATGTACAGAACGTTAGCATCAATTCTTGTCTTGGTCATCCCTTTCTATGCTTTCCGTCATAGTTAACGTCTAGGGCCATTTCGATTGGACTGTTTGCTCCAATTCGATGAAAATGTTAAAGCTAACGCAATCGCTGTGTTTTGAAACACAACTTATTTAATGAAGGGGTAAGCTCAGATGGGACTATACATTTTCTGAAAGACTTTTCATTCGTAAACTTCCAAAACTACTTCATCAGCTTTCGGATTAAGTGACTGTATTGTTAAGTTTAATCGTCGACTTTCGCGAAAGTCCTCTATTCAAAAGCTGTTTACCAAGCTAAAAATATAACCTTCTTCCAAAAACAATCCTTTGTTTTATTATAATGCTGGCATTTATAGTGATAGTTATTTTTGGCCGGAATTGGATGAGCTTGACATCGCCAATATGTGTTTTCAACAAGACGGTGCCACTAGCCGCACAGCACGCGTTATAATCCATTTACTGAAAGGCAAATTTGGTGAACGTGTTATCTTGAGAAATTGTCCGGTCGAATGGCCACCTCGTTTATGCGATTTAACGCCATTGGATTTCCTTTTTATGGGGACACATCAAGTCATTGTCTATGCCAACAACTTTAGACAAGCTCAGAGACAACATCTAACGCGAAATTCCTAATGTTCCGGTCGAAAAATGTGCTATAGTGGTGGAAAGTTGGGTCCGGACTCGTGGTGGTCATATGACCGAAATCGAATTTCAGTCTTAAAATGTAACATTTGCACTACACCTGGAATAACTTTGAACTCTATATCTTAAATATTCTGTGTTTTATTAATATATAACATTGTTATGCCTCTAATGGAAAACCCTGTACATACTACGTCGACGTTTGAGTCCAAAACTTTCTTGCCTCTATTTCTCTGCTTACGTCTTAAGCAGTAGTACGTTGAACTCCGTCTTGTTCCCTTTAACCACTAGACCCTTTAACCTCCAGTTACATGTCGTTCTGTCCTACCGACAATGTGTTTGTTATCTGCATAAGTATGCGAGGAGGATGTAGCCATAGGTGTTAATTATGCCTGTTATATTCACCTTTTCATTTTCCAGTTTAATTTTCATTGAGATATGGAAGAAGGCACACAGAAAGTTATGACCTTGTCTGAGGAATCTTGTAGTGAATGGAAATAGTTGGTGACTTCCAATTTTGACAGAGGATTTAGTTTGATTAAACAAAGGCGTACAAGTTTTTCTAATATACCAAGCTCAGAAATTAGCCAAATTCTTTTGATAAAACTAGCTAAGCTATCTACATACGAGTAGTTTCCAATTAGTAATCTGTTTCTCTTTATAAAGAGAATTGAATAACAAGAAGGTTCATCGACGAATTGGTCAAAAGCAGACAGTAAAATACTGTAAATTGTAATGGAAAAATCAATAAAATACAAAAAACAATTGAACAATTTAAATATTCACTGTTACCATCAAGTGCAGATATAGCCAATAGGAATTCGCCGATGAGACCACTTCTGGTTTTATTATTTTTATTACACATAATAAAATCCATTAGTTTTTACATAGCAGGGTACTTCATGTTTAATTTTTTAAAAAAGTGGAAGATCTTACTTAGTGTCGCCAACTGTTCCGAAGCAAAAGCGCTACAAAAGAAGCGCACAAAAAACAAATCGCTACAGAACTATAAAAAACATACGCTATGGAAAATCTTTAACAAAAAAACAATTAAAAATGTCTCAACATTGTAAAAATTATTCAGTGTCGAGTGAAAAATAAAAAAAATACTGATGTTCAAAAACCTGATATTTTTTTTCATCACAAACTCTTCAAGTTATTTAAAATGCAATAACATGAAAATTCTAATGGTAAATGATGCCAAAAACGAAATAATATTTTTAAGTGAAAATCGCTGCAGTATTTTTCTTTTGTTTCTAATTGCTGTGTTTTTTGGTGTGGAAAAATCACCACAATTAGTGGGAAAACTACTAATTTGGCAAAGCTGCTCGTTACTGTTAATTTAGCAACTTGAGGCCAACTCTCTCGCTAACCGAATAACTTCCATATAAATGATAGTTTAGTTTTCGATTGGCCGACTGACCGCACTATACTTACAGATCGAATTTGTTTTTTGTCTGTACTTCGACTTTCGGAAAATGTATTTTCCACCAATGTCAATAAACATTACTCCCCCTCTGCTCCCTTACTTTCCACTCATCAACACAATGAATAGATAATAAAGGAATTCTCCTCAGTGATGGTCAATTAAAAAAAAACAACAACAGAAAAAAAGTCAGACATAGATTATGCATACCAATTTACAATTCTAAACTTACCCCAAACTAGCGTAAAAGATGCCAGCCACAACTATTACAGCCACAGTTTGTACGAGTATATGTTCATATGTGCTCTTGATATAAAACGGCAACAATTGATCGGAGGCTGTTATGCGACCGGCTGCCAAAGGATCACAATCTGCATAATGATTGAACACCATGAGACCGGTGTAGAAGTTCAATAGAAACACGAACACCAAATCCAAAATGACCAAGCCCAATGTAATTTTGGCGAACTTCAAGGATTTCAAGGACATACATTTCTTCCGACACCTGATTCGTACAAAAGAAAAAGCCACCAATGACCACCGATCAGACGGTATGACATGTCGTTGGATCCATATTGAAACTGGAATAAAATAGATTATTGTTATTAAAATAATTGTTATCAGTCGTTACAATTTCGCAGACATGATTAAGTTCCTAAATCTACAAGGAGGCTAATTTTCTTCTAAGTGTGTTATTTGATGTGGCAGTATGTTTCTGGATCTTGAGCTCAAGGATTCAGTCCTCACTCACAGTGTTACAGTTGACAATTTTAAAAAATTATCCCAAAAAGGGGATGTATTCAAAAAAGTGGCACATTTTTGTTAGAAAAGTGACACAAAAAGTGGCACGCTATTTTCAGATTTTATTTCAAGAGAATAATAAAAACAACAAAAAGGTATTAAAAATATCAATTTATTTGTAAAACTAAAATAAAAAAGAAGTAAAATCACTTGTATTTATTGTTAGTTACTTGTTTGTAACTTCTTTTCTGTACTTTTAAATGAGATCAGCATTTGGAATCCACTCACCCAGTCCTGCGTCAAGTAAATTAAGAGCAAAGATTGGTAATTTGGTTAATTTGTTTTTTATCAACGTTAACTTCAAAAAACGCGTTCATCTTAAACACTGCTGTGAGGTAACGTAAAGACATATATGGTTGATTCTGCGATTATGGGCCACTTTGTTGTCCTTGGTTGTTTCAAGCGGGAAAAATTATATATATTATACATTATTATTTACTATACAATAAATCTTTATAGGACCTTTAAAGTCTTTAAAATTGTTTTTTAAAAAAATTATTTGTTCTTCAAAAAATTTCCTACCAAAGTGTTCAAATATCATTACCCTGGTTTTCCCAGCACTACTTTCAATTGAAATTTTCTCAATTTTTTACAAAAATATTAATTATTTATTTAATAAAACCAGTCCAAAGTAAAAAATAATATTCAATTAATTTTGTTGCTATTAACGATTAAAATTTTTTATTCAATTTATATTATGGATGTTTATATTCTATCCCTGAAAATACACAGTTTTCTCCTGTAAAATCTAATATAATCTATTCGCTAAAATTCAAATTCCAAACTAATCCTGATTTCAAGCAACTCAAACATGATTGAACATTACTTGAAGTGGGTGCACATCTAATACTTTTTTCATCAACATTCTTGTTAAAATTAAGTTAGTCGTGTTTTGTCACTCGTTACGAACGTTCACACTTTATTTGGTCATTCCCCTGTATTGTTTTTTAAAAAGATAATTAATACTTTTTATAATTTTGCAAGTGTTTTTTTTTTGTTTATTGCAAGTATAAACTTCTAGCTCAGATCAATTTTGTAAGAGTAAGTATTTAAAAAAACATTTCAGGGGGTTTTGTAGAAATTCATCATTCCCCTGCCAAAAATTTTCACATAGGAATGACGATTAATAGATTTTTTCTTTTATTATTTTTACAAAAGTACTGAATTAAAATAAATTTGTTGATTTTAAAGAAAAATACTATATATTTTATTGTCTTCGTCATTTCTCTGTTCAATGAGTCATTACCCTGGAGGTCATATTTTTAAATTGTTGCATAATTCCGTTAAAAATTAAAATTTTGATGCGTACCTTTTAAAAATGACTAGTGTTTTTTAGAACTAAGACATCTACCTGAATTAAATATTAAATTCTGCAATAAAATCGAATGCCAAAAATGATGTCGAAATTAGCCCATAATCATTCATATATCATATTGATATAAATGCCGGTATAAATGTTCAATTAAATTATTTCGTAAATAACAAACATTATGCCAGAAAACTTCAACATTAGTAATTGCAAATAGATGCCGAGATGATTTCTTATTTGATTTGCTTTCTAATAATTTTAATTCATTAATAAAGCTTTTTGTTTGCGTATTTTATAACTAAATTCAGTCACAATATCTAAACAATAAATATCTCATTTGATTTGATAAAAACAAGGGTCATAGATCCTTAAATTATTTAGTCATTTTGTCGTTTATATAAGTAAGTATATTAACTCCTAAAAGTATTTGGTCACAAAGGCAACATTTTAAGATAATTTATTTAAAAGCCATTGTATTATTTGCTGATATATTTTCAGAAGAAATTAAAGTTTCGACGTCATGACCTATATATGTACATATGTCACATCTTTGACATGTGAAATATTTTTATACTCAATATATGACAGATATGTAAGCGTTACATTATCTCTTTTTAAAAAAATTCCTAAAAAGTTGGATAAAAATGTCTATTGTTAACGTAATGAGATCTATAATTTGTGAAGTCTCGCTATGAAACTTTTCTCTTAATAGCCATTGTATCATTTGCTGATATATTTTCAGAAGAAAATATAATTTCGGCTTCATGGCACAAATATACATTAGTCACATCTTTGACATGTGAAATATTTTTATAATCAATTTTTTTTTTAAAAAAATTTCTAAAAAGTTGGATAAAAATGTCTTATGTCAACGTAATGAGATGTACGAGTATACTATGTATAGTCTCGATTTAAAACTTTTTTTTAGTGATTTCATGATTTGAAGGAGATAAACTATAAATTTTAAATATATTTTATTTATAATTGTTGTTGTTGTAGCGGCAACCGTGTGCCGGGGTGACAGCCCTTGGCCGAAGAATTGCTCTTCGGGTCAATCCGGTTCATAGAACCTTGCTGAAAATTATTTATTTTTTTTGCACATTTTTCTTTTAACTGCCTTAAAAAAAAATAATTTTCCAATACGCGATGGCAAAATAAAACTGGTATGAAATATGTACTTTTTTCAAAAGGCACAGATCTACAGTATCAGACCAAACATTTGCAAGCAGCATGCAAATTTAATAATTTTGCTTTGTACAAAATATGGGATTTTGTTTTTCAAAATGTAAATATTGTTTAATTACATTTTTTTTAACATTTCGAATTTTGTGCAATTTTTTTTTAACAAAGTCACTACTTTAGCAAGACAAAACAATTGCAACTAAAATGAATTTTATCTTCAACTACCAAAACCATTATTTTATATAACATCCAAGATTTTTCGTGGTATATGCTTGTTAAAAAATATACTTTTTTTCTGCAATATACCAAAACATTCAACTTGGAGCCGGCAGAAGAGGGTTCCTGACCAGAGTATAAGCACTAGGCGCGAAAAATGCCATAATGATCGATAGGTGTTCCAATACAATTAAGGCACAATCTGAAGACACCGCCTGTTTGTCGTAAAACAAACCCTTATCTAACAAAAATAAGGAGAACAATGGAAAGTGAGTTCCATCTTATTGCAAATGTAGACCCTTTATCAATCGTTGCCCGTCCCGCGTGAGATTATTTTCGCATGCACTATTTATTGCTACACAAATTCGGAGCCAAATTTCTTCAAAAATTTAAATGTAATTATCTGTTTTAAATCAATTGATGCGGGCATTTGGTTTCAAGTATATTAATCGACTGCTTAAAAAACAAACATAACTTTATAAAGTTTTAAAAAATACGTTGACGACGACAATCAGAATAAGGGTTTATTCTGATTGTCGTCGTCAACGTCGTCGTCAATTTAATATCAATATCACTTCGTTTCAATATAATATCACATCAACGCATTTTTGGTATTCCGTATCATTATTGTCTTGACGTTGACTGTTTATCGATAACTTCAATAAAAAAAAATCACATACCTAACATTTTTGCATCAGATTTTGTATCTATTCATCCAATTGTTGAAAAATGTTTTTTGTTTCTGATTCAAACTCTGATTCAAGTGATGAAGAAAATAAAAAGAAACTTATTTTACAGAGAAAGACACTGCGATATAGGTCTGATGTCATGAAACTACCAGACAACAAGTAAGTTTAAGGTTTAATTAATTTCCATTGGCAATCACAAAGTTTTCTTTCATTCAAGATTTTAGAAATACTTTCGTTTAAACAAAAATGCGTTTAATTATGTGTTGGAGGAAATTGCTCCTGAGATGGAAATTGGTGCCGGTCAAATTGTGTATCCAACAGAATAAAGTTAGCTGCCACCTTATTATTTTTGGGACAAGGATCCTATCAGCTAAGTGTTGGTAACGATTTTAACCTCGGACTATCGCAGCCGGTTGTTTGCAGAATACTGTCGGAAACTCTAAGTGCGTTGGAAAAGGTTATTTGCCCACTTTGGATTAAACTTGAAATGAGCGATGAAGAAAAATCAGAAGCCAAAGTGATTTTTTTTTGAAAAAAATGGATTTCCTGGTGTGATTGGCTGTGTGGATGGAACCCACATTAAAATTTTGGCTCCGAACAAAGACGACCAGCATATGTACTATAATCGCAAAGGATTTTTTAGTTTGAATGCTATGGTTGTAAGTATTCTTATAAAAAAAAATGTATTTTTTGTTCCACCTCAAATAGTTTCTTTTGGTAACTGCAGGTGTCCTTTATAGTGCGCTTAATAGAAACCAAAGTGTTTGATATCTCTGTCAGCACCTTTTCTTGCATGTTGCTATGGTTTTCTAAGAGGTTTTGACGGTCAGTTGGTTTTTTTCGATTGACTGGATTTGCAGCTCTTAAGGGTAGCATATTTGTGGACTTTGACCCGGATGGAGTGGCTCTTGAACTGCTCCCGTTCCTTGATGTTGAAGGCTCCTCCTGTTCCAGTTAAATTTCTTCAGAGTGAAAAGTTGTTTCCATCTCTATAACTGGGTCAACACCGAGCACTTCAGTGACAAGTTCCTCATAACTTGCTGCAACACCATGAGCTGATCCTTCAGGATTAATCTGTTTTTGAAACTGCAGCAGGTTTGCAACAGCTTCTTCTAACGGGCTCAGTGTAATATATTTATTTACACCGCCACCTGTTGCTCTCATCTCCGATTTGTTTTTAACCATTTTCCTTTTGACTTTGAACTTTAAGTCTCTCCAAACCTTAACGAAAATTTTTAATTTTATTAATCTACAAAAAACCAGGGATATAAGTTAGTAACCCTCTGCCAGCCATCACCATCTCTACTCGGTGGTCCGGAAGCATTCAAAACACTTGCAATGTTCTCCCATTGCTGGTTAAAATTTGTTGGCACTGTTCCTATTTTGAAACCTTTTGCTAAGGATGGATTTTTCTCCAACTCTTCAACAAGTTTTTGGAACTGTTCATTATTTGTAATTTTCATATTTGCACTTTTACTTTTGCTTTTGGTTTTTTTTTTATTTTAACAGCAAGCTTCTTAGTAGTTACCAAAAACAGCGACGACAAAAACAGAGTCGTATCAATTCAATAACAACGTCAATATCATTTAGAGAATACCGAGTTGTGTCAATAGTTATCGAAAAACGACTACGCGAATACCAAGTATCAACAGTCGACGCAAGATGTCGTTGTTTTGTCTTGACGACGACAATCAGAATAAGGGTGAATATGAATTACATTAGCAATTGAATTTAGAATTGTTGTACTTGAATTACTACAATTATTACACTATACAAAAAAACACTACTTTTTTAATTGTTGCATTTTCATTTCCCCTAAGAAAAAAGTCGAAAATTAATAGTCGAAAAGTCGACATTTAGACTTAAGTATATAACCATAGTTTTAACCAACATTTACTCATAAATTTAGGCATAAAGTTACTTCAATATAATCACATGTTTTTTAAGATCTGCTTAAAAGTTTGGGCTAGGACGTATGGCCAAAACGACGCTATACTTAAAACAAGTAACCAATAAAAATATGGACACATGGATACTCATACAAAAATATTAGCCCTTTCTAAGAACTCTTACCCGTGCCAACTTCCATTGGTAGGAGGCTCATACAACTGGAAGGGAGGACTCGCGAACTACTTCATAGAAACTGCTATGATGTGTTCAATGAGCATTTTTTAATGAATTTGAATTCTCATTATATCCCATTTAAACACGACTCTATTTCTGGGCTTGGACGAATTGCGGATTTTAGTTTTCTTCAACACATTTATTTCTATTGCCAGTATGTTTGTCGGGTGCATTTTCCGGGAAGAGTACGATATCCGTGGAATCTCAATTTAATAATATTTTTGTTAAATTACCTCAAAATAAAAAAAAACTAATATAACATTTTTGGATACCCCCTCTCGAAATATCGGCCGTTAAAATTCAAAAATAGGTGAGTGTTCATGAAATTTCAAACAACAAAAAACATAATTGTTATTTTTAAGTAGAAATCCTCAAAATAAACAAAAAAAAATTACCTACAAAATTTTGATATCTCGTCCCGTTCTCGAGATATTGATATTTTGCTAAAGGAATATGGACAGCCAGCGTAGCCGGATAAGCTGCAGAGTTGCCGCTATTGCGTTTTTGGTAGGAGAAAGTCTTTAAGCCCGGATGAAGAGCAGTCGCCCTGAAAAATTTAATTTTTAACGTTTTTGTTTTAACAAATTTTGAGATATTTCTTTCACCTTTAAGAAATTTTTTGACTTAAACTGCCGATATCTCGAAAACTAGGTGAGAAATCAAAAAAAAGCAATTTATTCTTTCTTTCTTATTATTTTGATTTAAGTCCTACTCTTGCTCATTTTTCTATTACAATTGTTAAACCCACCTGAATTGCACAACAAATTTAAAAAAACAACGGCTTTAAAACATTTTGAAATTCTGTGAATAGCAAAAGAAAGTTTGAAGTTCCACGAACTAATGGCACTAGAAAATAGCAGTTTTCTTTCCCTGCGTCTCTTACATTGGTTTTGTTGATAGCTTTAACTCAGTTTTGCGAAACCTAACGTGAAATAACGTGGTGATAAAACAATTTTCCTAATCGGAGCAAGCAATCACCAAATAAACGGTGCAAAATTGTCATCTAATCGGCAAATTCTTTTAGCGTTTTTTTTTTGTAACATTCGCGAGGTTAAGCTCACTGTTTGAGAGTGCATTATATTTTGGGAAAAGGCGAGAGAGAATACCAACAAAGACATTTACCAACTGTGTCAAGAAACTCGTCGATTTGTACCATGTTGGAGGGAGCTGCAAAAAAATTGCTTTGAAAATGTACTATATAATGTTTAATGACTTTTTAACAAAATTCTTTTACGCTTTAAGTGCCTGTATATGTATAAATGTATGATTAAACACTTATTGATTTGAATTGAATTTGAATATTTTTTAAGTTTCTTTCATTTGTTTAAAAAAAACTAATTTCAATGAAACTGTCTGTATGTGTTTTATTTTGTATAAAATGAGGAAAAAAGTGTAGTCCAATAATCCGAATTTTCCAACATTACGAAAAGGGCCTTCCATTATATAATTGTACTATATGTATACATATATAAGTATATACGATTTATTATATTAAAGTGGCCTATAAAATATTAGGAAAATTAGTATTTTCTTTAAATTCAGATTTTATCATAAAAGGGAAAGCCTAGTAATGTACATGTATTATTATTTATGCAAAATACTGAATTTCTTACTTTGTTTCGTGAAACAAAAAGCATTTATCAATTAAACGATTATTTTCACAAGAACATTGAATTGCCTTTTCATTTATTTTACAATGTATAGAGTGGTCCAAATATAAAGATTATAATCCTTATATTTTTTATTGTAATAGAAGCATCTATGACAATTATGTGCTTAGCAAAATAGCAGGAAAATGGTCGTGGCGAGGTGGTACACCTCTATCCGATGGTTTATATTTTCAAAGAC
This sequence comes from Hydrotaea diabolus, assembly GCA_963513945.1. Classification (NCBI taxonomy): domain Eukaryota; kingdom Metazoa; phylum Arthropoda; class Insecta; order Diptera; family Muscidae; genus Hydrotaea; species Hydrotaea diabolus. The sequence goes on along the minus strand of OY740718.1, from coordinate 80,207,736 downwards.
TTTGAGACATAACGGAGGCTTAATGTCGTTGATGTGCTTTTGATTTGTTCTTGGCTTATTGACGTGCACTTATTCTTTTAAATATCCCCAAAAAAAGAAGTCCAACGGTGTCAATTCACATGATCGTGGCGGCCAATTAACATCGCAACGACTTGTCATAACACGGCCATTGAATTTCTCGCACAAAAGAGCTTTTTTTTTGGCTGAGTGGCAAGTAGCTCCATCCTTGTGAAAACATATATCATTCAGGTTCATATCCTCATTTTCTGGCCACAAGAAGTCCATAAACGTCTCGCGATAGCGAACACCATTCACGGTAAGTGCTTGAACCTCATTTTCGAAAAAGTATGCTCGATGACGCCGCCAGCCTGTAAACTGCACTAAACCGTCATTTTTTGTGAATGCATCGGCTTTTCAACAATCACTCGTGGATTTAATTCTGCTTATTAACGTGGACACATTTGGTCGATTCTGCTGACCAAAAAAATCACGGAGTGTCCGTGCACTTAATGCATTTTAATTTGAACTTCCATTTGTGTAAAAGGCTTCGTGTGTACCCCTCCATGGTTAAATTTGTCAAACACTGAAATAAAGAAATATCAAATTCAGTTGGGCAAAAAACTTGACGTTAAGATGTGACTCACAATTAACGTCGTGATTTGGTCGGCAAAGATAATCCTAATAGCAACACGATTTACAAGAGCAAACTCAAAAAGTTTGAATTTCATAAAGGGCTCCATTCCTGGGGTTCATGCGCACGAGATTGGATAGATACATATTCAAACAGACTTAAATGGATAGTTGGACGACTCTTAACACATTTTTAAAATGTAAAGAACTTGGTGCAACGCATTTTATTGGTTTTGTATATTTTACTTCCGTGAGTTTTGCATAATCTCTCCCTATATGGTGCTCATAAATCCCAAATGAATTCTTTACGAAATGAACGCCATTGGACCACACTATGAAATTTAAGTCTATTCAATTTTACACATTTATGCAGATTTCCATTCTTGACTTTCCATCCCTTTATAAATTGATATTCCGATGTTTTGTATTCTTTGCCAATAAATTCCATCGAATGAGTTGTGATCATCTTAACAAAATATCTTTTTCTTCTGACTAGTTATATGAAAACGTTTGTAATTTAACTTACCAATTTCCACTAGATGTATCCAACAAGCAAAACAATTAGACAATAGTACAACATGTGTGCCGATACGATATCGACATTACTTATATTTGTTCGGACCAATATCCACGCGATTAGAAATTATTCGCAAACTTCTTCGAGACAGCTTGCTTTTTTGCAACAATTGTACATGAAATTTTGTGCAACACTTGCAGGGTGGCACTTTTTCTAATTGCACTTAGATTGTTACCAACTACAAAGAAGGCAGTTGCCAACTACATTAATTCGGATAACTTGCAGTTTTTGATAACGATTAGCAAAAACAAAATTATTGGTATCGGATGATCGATTTCTGCTGTTTCAAGGCACATTTACACTAGGACCACCGTTTATTTTCTCACTGGCTCTTCCGTTTTAGCAATTATTTTCACCATGCTTTGCAATCATAACGTTTTTATTTATTTTTAATAATGTTGTAAGTGAATAGTTGACCTTTAGTGTTGTTATTTCATAAAATTATTTTTCGGCTTGAGGTCATTTATTTAAACTGGTTGTTCTATGTGTTGTTTAATTTTTATTTATCCCAATATTTCGATTGACTTCGTCAATCATCTTCAGGGGTTGTCAATTAACAAAACAATGTCGTCCGTCTGATTATCGCCGTCTTGTGTCTTTTGTAAGCCCAAATTTTTTACTGCAAAAGTTCGTGAATCACAAAATTTTTCCATTCACGCACGAAGATTTTTTTTGGTCACGTTTACGCACGCTCTAGTAAGTAATATTAGATTTTACTCAGGTTCACGCGTAATCCACGCTAATCACGTGATTTGTAGAGATGTTGGCCTGCTCATTAATGTATCCCACACACCAACGACTAATTGCTGCATGTTTTTACATAAAAATGTCAGGTTCGGTGTACGAGCACCTATAACTCTAGAACCGATTGACACCAAACCTAAGGTACGGTCACATTGGACAAATATTTGACTAAAATGTATTCATCATATCATATCATATTTGCTCTAAATTCTATCAAAATAACACAGGGTTAATTTTGTGTTTAGACTACCGACAAATATTTGACAGTTTTTGTTTGTTCAAACAGAAGTTTGGGAAAACATATTCGACGTGTGTTCATTAGGGGTGGGATAGTGTTGTATGGAGATTCTTAGTAGTAATATTTGGGTATGACTCACCCCCTTATTTTGTGGGGTTTGGAAAAAAAATGCATGGGCCAAAAAATGGGGGAGGTGGGATCGGGCAAATGATAGCTCATCGAGGTCAAAGGTCGTGGGATGGGGGAAAATATTCACAAAAAGCCCCGCAACTAGAAGTCGCACCTAAAGGAGTAAAATGTATGACCGACCCAATTGATTTTTTCCACCCAATATTTTTTCCAAACATAACTTCCCCCTATCTTTAGTCCCTCTCCTACAAAATATAATTTTTTTTAAATTTTGCTCCCACCGCTTTAACTACCCCAAAAGTGCAGCTAGTGGAGTTAAATGTAAGACCAACTCCCAATATTTCTACAATTCCAACAGTTTCTCCAAACAAATCCACACTCTATCTTCAACCGTTATGGGAGTCCCCAAACAAATTTTTGTCATGAATACCCTCAATCGCTAACCCATAAGAAGAGTCCAATGCAAAATGCACTTCAAACGACCAAACAACATAAAATTCACCACAAAATAATATTTTCGTTTACATTTTCTGTTATTTTTGATGAAATTTTTATTTTCGTTTTTAATAAATGTAAAAAAAAAATTGTATTTAAAATTCGAAATTTTTTATAGTACGAAAATGTTAGTCAAATTAATTTAATTTTTTCATGTGATGGATAGATATTTCTTCCGACTTTCGGCGACGACCTCAAGTAACAATATTTTTTATCATCATTAGGGCAAATTTATATTACTTGAGGTCGTCGCTGAAAATTTAGAAAAAAATAATTTTCTGTAGGGGAGCCCCCTTAGGGGGTGAAGATAGGGGGTAGTTATGTTTGGGAAAAATATTGGGAGGGAAAAATTAATGGGGGTCAGTCATACATTTAACCCCTCTAGGTACGACTCCTAGGTAGTTGAGGGGCTTTTTGTGAATATTGTCACTTGCCCCGATTCCACCTCCCCCATTTTTTGGCCCATGCATTTTTTTTCAAACCCCACAAAATAAGGGGGTGAACCGTATCAAAATCGAAATCTCGTGCACTATCCCACGCCTAGTGTTCATACGTATTCGAATAAATATTTGACTAAAAAATATTTGAGCAAACCAGAAATTTACTTTCTGTCAACCTTTTGAAACTAATAATGCAGGAAGAAGAAAATTTACAGATTTTGTGCTGTGGAGCAGCATTTTTGATAGGCTTGAAAGAGGATATGTCCAAAAAGCGCAAAAAATGCAATGGGTTCGGAAGTGGGTACGTAGTCGGAATAACGAAGGATGCTGCGCAAAGTTGTTATAAGAACTGCGTACACACCAACTCTCCATAAAAACTTATTGCGCATTAACGCAGCTGATATACCATTAAAATTTGTAATAAATATTTTTGTGTAGCTGAAATAAGTTGCCCCGCTAACAATATATAAAAGCAAAAACTGGCCACAAAATTCGTCGACGCTCAAACGATTGTCTACCACTGTAGTATAGAAAACGTATGGCAGTTCTTAAAACTCAAAAAATAAACTCAAATCTAAGAGAATTTAGTGTAAGGTGTTGTGATTGATAGTTTGCCTGACTGACTGGTTAAAATGTAAGACGTTTTGTCAGCGGCTCGTTGATGATTTGACTGCGATATGATCATCTGCGATTTAGCCCTCTACAAAAATTCTCTACAGATGGCATACGTTATATGTTGGAAAAGTTTACAAAAGTTCCCCGTTTGTTCTTAAGTGGGCAGTCGAAGGATAAACGTACGTATGTACGTAAATGTTCCTACGTTTCAATAGGCTTTGATTGGATAAGATTAACATTTTATGTGTTCCTACCGTTATTGTGCCAACAATACAACCAGACGGCCTTAAAGTACTAGCATTTTTAGATGTGTAACCCAACAATGGAATAGAGACAGACGGACGGACACACTTTGATGTATTCTCTTATGGCGCCACATATAATCGATCATTTGTTATACCACAATGCGGTTTGGAGAAGCAATTTGTCTTCATTCACTCGCCTTTTTTGGACATTTAATGCTCTTCCATGGCATAGAAGGTGTAAATAACAAACACGAAACAGAAACACAAACACCAAACAGGATGTTGTTCGTACAACAGGGAATCTGTTCTTGCATGGACATGTTTCGGGGAAAGTGCAGGGAAGCCGGCAGTGGATGAGCATTTGTGCTGGATATCCAAGAAGATACACAGACGCAATGTAAGTAAACTTGGATTAGATTGTTGTCGTAATAGTGTTTGTTTCGTATTTTAATTTCCTGTCATAAATTCCCTTTTTGTAGCAACATCTACAGCAGCGGTAGCATTAAAGCTTCCGTGCTCTCCATGTCCATGCTGGTGTTTGTAGCTAAGCTGGTTCTTAGCTCTCTATTCGTGTGGGTATGGATGCTGGATGATTCCATGTAAGCCAATTTACACAAAAATTCACATACTTGCATGTATGTATGTAGTTCTATGTGCGGTACGTTTCCACGAAATGGTTTATGTATCTGATCCACTAAAGCGCATGGTGTGTTCCAGTTTTGCTTTTCTGATGTTCAGTATCTGTAGACAATTTTAAAAAATCGCATTCGGTGCTGCTTACACATGAACGGTGACCAATTTCTTGGACAGACAGACAACCAACCAAAGCAACAAATTAATGAATAAATGCATGACTGATGGAATGTATGAACGAATGAATGCCACGAAGATACATATATCATTCCAAAGGAAGGTATCAAAATTATAATGAAAGGGGAATGTTCTAGGATACATGTAGAAGGACTTTCAGCGCTGTTAAATAGAAGTAGGGAAGCACTCGTAGGGATACTACTATAGGGTGATCAATCTAGAGGTATTTTTTTAGTAGGGTTTTTTTTATAGATTGCGCGTGGGTTGTACTTAACTTTATTTTTTTCTTTTCAGTATTGTTTGTCATTCCTGCGCGATCTTCCAAGGGCGTCGCCGTTTCAGTGCTCGGGTTCTTCAAAAGCTTGAAGATGATCCGTTGTTTTCGACCAAAATTTTGTTAAGTAACGAGGTCCATTTCTAGCTCAACGTAACGTCAATAACCAAATTTACCGCATTTGGGTTGGAGAACAACCAGAATAGGTTAAAGAGGTGCCATTATACAAAAACCAGGGTTTGGTGTGGTTTATGGGCTGGTAGAATCATCGATGTAACCGTGAATGGTGCTCGATATCGAGAAATGATATCAGACTTTTTGCTACCTGTAATTGAAGCCCGTAGTTTTGACGACATTTGATATCAACAGGATGGTGCCGCTTGCCATTGCTCAAATAATAGATCTACACGCGGAGAACAATATGGCTTCTATATGGTCACGGCAATACGAGGGTTGTCATTTATATTTCTATTCCTGACAATACTAGTGATCCCAGATGCAAACTGGAACTTCCATTAGAATCTTTTAAATTTTTTGGCATAACTTCACTAAGAACGTTTTGTCATTTGAGGACGAGTTGTTTTTTTCAAGTGTGTTGAAAAATTGATATTATACCGTGAACATTTTCGTGTGATGATTATTTACGAGTGTCAACTTCAAGAGTGACAACTTGTTTCGACTTTTGGTGATGAAGCACCATCAAAAACCACTGTTAATCGCTGGCAGTGTTGCCGTTTTGGTAGAATTCTACCAAATTTGGTCGGACGAATTTCAATTTTTTAATTTTGGTCGGATGGTAGGCCCAAACTGATTATGGTAGATTTTTGAATAAAAATTTCAAATATATATTTTTATTATAATTTACCATGTGTTGCACATAATTTTATTTATAAATATTCACAGTTTACAAAATCATTACTATGTGTGAAACGCCATCTATGGAACGAGGCCAAAGTACAAAATCATTTGCCGTTTACTCTGATGTCTTAGACGTCGTAAACAGCTTATGGCCTCTGAACTGTGGTATGCTTGTTCGCGGTATTTAAAGACTAATAAATGTAAACAACATGTAAAGACTAATAAATGTTAACAGTATCATGCTTTGTAAAGAATTAATCACGAACAAAGGTCCGCATACTGTATGGTCAGCTAAAAAAGACTTTAAAACACCGAATAAACTGTAGTGAATTGAAAATATGTTAAACATGATCTCGGATTTACTGACAAATGATCTCCAAAATCTCTGTATATATAAGAGATTTTTTTTGTATATATTTTTATTTAAAGAATTAAAATAATAGACTGAATTTACATTATTTTTTGTTTAATTAATAAAAGTTTTCTATAAATTAAATATTGTTTTTTTTCGTTACAATTTTGGTCGGTTTTGACCCAATTTGGTAGGATTTAGAAACAAATTTGGTCGGAAAAAAAAATTTCTTGTGGCAACACTGATCGCTGGTACCAAGAGTTCAGTCTCGGACGCCGTTCGCCAACTTCGGTCACTTTGCCAGAAACCATCGATGATGTGCGTGAACTGATTAAGCAAGACCGACATGTGACATACCGTGAGATTGAGGTATCCTTGGGCATTAGTATACTTATATATGGCAAGCATCAATAAGAAATTGCATGTTCATTTGGCCGTAAAAAAATTTGTTCTCGGTGGATCCCACATAATTTGACGAATGCTCAAAAAAGGCTCGTGTGGATTGGCGCAAAGCGATGTTGAAAAAGTATAACTCCGGTAGCTCAAAGGCAGTGTACTTATATAATATTGTCACAGGTGACGAATCTTGGTTCTATGCATATGAACCCGAATCAAAACAGTAATGGACCGCATGGGTATTTCAAGACGAGCCAAATCCAACAAAAGTTGTTCGTAGAACAAGTACATCGAAGGAGAATAAGAAAAGACGGATTATTTTGCATCACGACAGTGCGATCTCTCACACATGAGCTGAAACGATGAGCTATTTAAACATTCAAGATGTCGAATTGATGGGTCATGCACGCACAGCCCTGATTTGACACCCAATGACTTCTTCTAATTCCGTAGCATCAAAAAAAAAATGGTCAAGGTTTTTAATCGCCCGAAGCAGCTGTTGAAACGTTAAAAAATCGTGTTTTTTGGAGGTGTCTCAATCGGAGTGGAAAAAATGCTACGAAAATTGGTTTGAGCGTATGCAAAAGTGTATAGTTCATGCTGGAGAATACTTCCAAAAACAATAATACCGTTTTTGATGATAAATATTTGCATTATTATTATTAAGTCAGAAATATATAACAGCCCTCGTATCAGCTTTCGGATTAAGTGACTGTATTGTAAACTTTAATCTTCGACTTTCGAGGGAGTCCTCTATTCAAAAGCAGTTTACTGAATTAAAAATACAACCTTCTTCCAAACACGATCCTTGGTATTATTATAATGCTGGCATCGTTCTTAATTTATGGCGAATGCGAGGCATACAAATTCTTCTAAAGGGGTTTCCAATAGGGACATAACAATTTCGTATCTTTATGTTAACACACCCTCAAAGTTTTTTAATGATATTTCAGCTTCAAAACGTTAGTCGAAGTCAAAATTTTTACCATGGCAAATTTTACTTACGAGCAACGTTTGGAAGAAATCATTAAAAATTATTGATCTTAAAGGAGACTATTTTGAAAACCAATAGAACCATTTGCAATGATAAATTATTGTGTTTTTACTGCCGGACCCGAAATATTAATAGCAACCCTCGTATTGTTCAGAATTGTCTGATACTAGACATTGTCGGCAAATTTGGTTTACTGCCATTCCATTCCAATCTAATAGACATACATATTAATATTTACAAGTATGTATACATTGTATAAAAGCGCTGTCGCAAAAAAAAAACCGCAATATTTTTAAATTTAAATATCTCCCAGCATATTTTAAATATCCGTCAGCCAAAGACTTTGCATTAATTGTTTTCACTTATGCCGAAAAATAACTAAAAGCACTTGTAAAGTGATGACACAAAAAAAAAACAAATATTCTCGAAAATTTATGAAAATTTTATACGTTGATGGTGGAAAATAAGTAGAGAAAACTCATATTCAAACATTCTAGCAACGTTGGTTGACAGTAAATGTGGGTGCTTAGATACGAGTATGCTGACAAAGGTTTGCCGTATCACTTAATGTGCCAAAAAAAATCAAGGAGCTTTAACAATGTGGAATTTTCATTCACATTGAAATTGTGTCTGCAGCATCAGAAGAATATGAGAATTTAGTCTATTTATGGGATTGCAGGAGGGATATATTTTCAGTTTAAAGCTAACTTAATTTAATGTTCTCGCTAATAAAAGGAACTTGTTGTGAATTGAAATTTGTTAAGCCCATTTATATTCGATGCTTCATTCGATCATAAATCGACCAATGAGATTAAGAGCAGCAAAGGTGCGCATCAGATTAAGCTTCGATCCTAGCAATTATTCGGTTAAGGACTATCACCCCGGCAATATCTGACGCAACAAAAGCAAACACCAAATTAAATGTACCGAAGACTAGTAATCTACCCATTTCCTCGGAAGTTCGTGTAGCCGAAAATAAGTTCTGGACCAGTTTCAAAGCTGCAGCCGCTGCTATATTCCTGCTGGTGAAGATACGACCAAATTTCCTAGCAGAGGCATATATAAACGGAACAAATGCCTACACGCAGAAAAAAAAATATGGTTTCTATATGGCAACGGCAATAATAATATATTCTCCGCAATTAAAGTTCGTCGCAACCATTGTTTTGTTTTCTGAATTTAATTTTGACAATAGCAACATTGCGGCAATATTAATATTGTTGAAGTGTAGTATTATTGCCAAATTTAAAAACGAAAATATGGTTATCGCAACAATATAAAACTGGTTGGTGCGACAGAAGCATTGTTTTCTGGGTTTTATGCTAACAATAATATGATTATCGCAATCATACTGTAAGATTGCAATTTTTTGTTGATTTAAATATGTTTTTTTAGAACAATGTTATTGTTATGGATTTAATGCAATAATACTTTTTATATGGAAATTAAAAATTTTCGAACTTCTTTGGCTTTGTTTAACTGAAATATTTTTAATAAAAAACGCCTACGTCTTTAAACAGGTTCTTTCAACTGTTAAATAAGTCACTCCTATTATTTTTAATTTAATGTATTTTCAAGTAATTTTCAGAATTCAAAGCTATTGTTGACAAATTAACCCAACTCCAATAAATAATTTTGGGGATCATAGTAATAGTGGGTGATCATACTATGGTTGTGAGGATCATAAAATGGTTGAGGGTCATAACGAAGTTAATAATCAAAAAAAAAAAGAACCTTAATTCGTGATCACCTCTACACTCGACAAAAACGTGAGAAGACCATAGAAAAACTTAAATCATCGATATCTCTTAAACGAAGCGTCTAATCTAGAAAAGAGCCTTGATTCGTGATTACCTCTTTCCTAGGCCAAAACCAGAGGAAAACCATAGAAAAGCTTAAATCAGCGATATCTTCTAAGCGAAGCGTCTAATCGAGAAAAGAGCCTAAATTCGAGATCACCTCTTTCCTCGGCCAAAATACGTGAGAGGACCATAGAAAAACATAAATCAGCGATATCTCCTAAGCGAACCGCCCAATCGAAAAAAGAGCCTTAATTCGTGATCACTTCTTCCCTCGGCCAAAAACGTGGTAAGACAGTAGAAAAATTAAAATAAGCGATATCTCGTAGACGAAGCTTCTAATCGAGAAAAGAGCCTTAATTCGTGATCACCCGTTTCCTCGTCCAAAAACGTAGGAAGACCATAAAAACTAAAATCAGCGATATCTCCTAAACGAAGCGTCTTACTGAGAAAAGAGCCTTAATTCGTGATCACCTCTTTCGTCGGTCAAAACAGTGGAAAGACCATAAAAACTTAAATCAGAGATATCTCCTTAACGAAGCGTCTAATCGAGAAAAAAGCCTTAATTCGTGATCACTTCTTTCCTCGACCAAAAACGTAGGAAGAACATAGAAAAACTAAATTCAGCGATATTTCCTAATCGAAGGGTCTAATCGGGAAAAGAGCCTAAATTCGTGATTACTTCTTTCCTTGGTCAAAGACGTGGAAGACCCTAGAAAAACTTAAATCAGCGATATCTCCTGAACGAAGCGTCTAATCAAGAAAAGATCCTTAATTTGTGAACACTTCTTTCCTCGGCCAAAAACGTGGGATGACCATAGAAAAACTAAAATCAGCGATATCTCCTTAACGAAATCTCTAATCGACAAAAGAGCCTTAATTCGTGATCACCTCTTTCTTAGGCAAAAAGCGTGGGAAGACCATAGAAAAAAAATCAGCGATATCTCCTAATCGAAGGGTCTAATCGGAAAAGAGCCTTAATTCGTGATCACTTCTTTCCTCGGCCAACAAAAAAATAAGACCATAGAAAAACTAAAAGCGATATCTTCTAAACGGAGCTTCTAATCGAGAAAAGAGCATTAATTCGTGATCACCTCTACCCTCGCCAAAAACGTGGGATGACCAAAGAAAAACTAATATCAGCGATATCTCCTAATCGAAGCGTATAATTCACAAAAGAGCCTTAATTCGTGATCACCTCTTCTCTCGGCCACAAACGTGGGAAGACCATAGAAAACTAAAATCAGCGATATCCCTCAAACGAAGCGTCTAATCGAGAAAAGATCCTTGTTTCGTGATCACCTCTACCCTCGGCCAAAAATGTGGGAATACCATACAAAAACTAAAATCAGTGATATCTCCTAAACGAAGCGTCTAATCAAGTAAAGAGCCTTAATTCGAAGATCATAGAAAAATTAAATCAGCGATATCTCCTAAACGAAGCGTCTAATCAAGAAAAGAGCTTTAATTCGTGATCACTTCAACCCTCGGCCAAAAACGTAGGAAGACCATAGAAAAACTAAAATCAGCGATATCTCATAGAAAACCATAGAAAAACTAAAATCAGTGACATCTCCTAAACGAAGCGTCTAATCAAGTAAAGAGCCTTAATTCGAAGATCATAGAAAAATTAAATCAGCGATATCTCCTAAACGAAGCGTCTAATCGAGAAAAGGGCCTTAATTCGTGATCACCTCTACCCTCGGCCAAAAACGTGGGAAGACCATACAAAAACTAAAATCAGCGATATCTCATAGAAAACCATAGAAAAACTAAAATCAGTGACATCTCCTAAACGAAGCGTCTAATCAAGTAAAGAGCCTTAATTCGAAGATCATAGAAAAATTAAATCAGCGATATCTCCTAAACGAACCGTCTAATCGAGAAAAGAGCCTAAATTCGTGATCACCTCTACACTCGGCCAAAAACGTGGGAAGACCATACAAAAACTAAAATCAGCGATATCTCATAGAAAACCATAGAAAAACTAAAATCAGTGACATCTCCTAAACGAAGCGTCTAATCAAGTAAAGAGCCTTAATTCGAAGATCATAGAAAAATTAAATCAGCGATATCTCCTAAACGAAGCGTCTAATCGAGAAAAGGGCCTTAATTCGTGATCACCTCTACCCTCGGCCAAAAACGTGGGAAGACCATACAAAAACTAAAATCAGCGATATCTCATAGAAAACCATAGAAAAACTAAAATCAGTGACATCTCCTAAACGAAGCGTCTAATCAAGAATAGAGCCTTAGTTCGTGATCACCTCTACCCTCTGCCAACAACGTGGGAACACCTTAGAAAAACTAAAATCAGTGATATCTCCTAAATAAAGCGTCTAATCGAGAAAAGAGCCTTAAATCGTGAACACCTCTACCCTCGACCAAAAACGTGGGTAGACCATAGAAAAGCTAAAATCAGCGATATCTCCGAAACGAATTGGCTAATCGAGAAAAGAGCCAGAATTCGTGATCACCTCTACTCTCGACCAAAAACGTGGGTAGCCCATAGAAAAGTTAAAATCAGCGATATCTCCTAAACGAAGCGTCTAATCAAGAAAAGAGCCTTAATTGGTGATCACCTCTACCCTCGGCCAAAAACGTGGGGAGACCATAGAAAAACTAAAATCAGTAATATCTCCTAAACGAAGCGTCTAATCGAAAAAAGAGCCTTAATTCGTGATCACCTCTACCCTTGGCCAAAAACCTGCGAAGACCATAGATAAACTAAAATCAGTGATATCTCCTAAACGAGGCGTCTAATCGAGAAAAGAGCCTTAATTCGTGATCACCTCTACCCTTGGCCAAAAACGTGCGAAGACCTTAGAAAAACTAAAATCGGCGATATCTTCTAAATAAAGCGTCTCATCGAGAAAAGAGCCTTAATTCGTGATCACCTCTACCTTCGGCCAAAAACGTGCGAAGACCATAGAAAAACTAAAATCAGTGATATCTCCTAAACAAAGCGTCCCATCGAGAAAAGAGCCTCAATTCGTGATCACCACTACCCTCGGCCAAAAACGTGGGTAGACTATAGAAAAACTAAAATCAGTGATATCTCCTAAACGAAGCGTCTAATTGAGAAAAGAGCCTTAATTCGTGATCACCTCTACCCTCGGCCAAAAACGTGCGAAGATCATAGAAAAACTAAAATCAGCGATATCCTTTAAAACAAAGCGTCCTCCTAAACAAAGCGTCTAATCGAGAAAGAGCCAGTATTCGTGAGCACCTCTACCCTCGGCCGAAAGCGTGGAAAGACCATAGAAAAATTAAAATCAGCGATATCTCCTCAACGAAGCGTCTAATCAAGAAAAGAGCCTTAAATTGTGATCACCTTTTTCCTCGAGGGAAGACCATAGAAAAACTAATATCAGCGATATCTCCTAAACGAAGCGTCAAATCGACAAAAGAGCCTTAATTCGTGATCACTTCTACCCTCGGCCAACGTGAGAAGACCACAGAAAAACTAATATCAGCGATATTTACTAAACGAACCGTCTAATCGAGAAAAGAACCTTAATTCGTGATCATCTCTACCCTCGGCCAACGTGAGAAGACCACAGAAAAACGTAAATCAGCGATATCTCCAAACGAGCGTCTAATCGAGAAGAGACCCTTAATTCGTGATAACCTCTACCCTCGACCAACGAGGAAAGACCATAGAAAAACTAGAATAAGCGATATCTCCTAATCAAAGCGTCTAAACGAGAAAAGAGCCTTAATTCGTAATCACCTCTAAATTTGTGATCTTCTCTTTCCTCGGCCAAAAACGTGGGCAGACCACAGAAAAACGTAAATCAGCGATATCTCCTGAACGAAGCGTCTAATCGAGAAAAGAGCTTTAATTCGTGATCACCGCTTTCCTCGGCTAAAAACGTGGGAAGACCACAGAAAAACTAAAATCAGCGATATTTCCTAAACGAAGCGTCTAATCGAGAAAAGAGCCTTAATTCGTGATCACTTCTACCCTCGGCCAAAAACGTGGGAAGACCATAGAAAAAATAATATCAGCGATATCTCCTAAACGAAGCGTCTAATCGAGAAAGGAGCCTTAATTCGTGATCACCTCTACCCTCGGCAAAAACGTGGGAAGACCATAGAAAAGCTAAAATCAGCGATATCCCTGAAACGAAGCGTCTAATCGGTAAAAGAGCCTGGATTCGTGATCACCTCTACCCTCGGCCAACAACGTGGGAAGACCATTGAAAAACTAAAATCGGCGATATCTTCTAAACGAAGCGACTAATCGAGGAAAGAACCTTAGTTCGTGATCACCTCTACCCTCGGCCAAAAACGTGGATAACCCATAGAAAACTTAAAACCAGTGATATCTCCTAAACGAAGCGTCTAACCGAGAAAAGAGCCTTAATTCGTGATCACCTCTACCCTCGGCTAAAAACGTGGGAAGACCATAGAAAAACTAAAATCAGCGATAGCTCCTAAACGAAGCGTCTAATCGGGAAAAGAGCTTAAATTCGTGATCACCTCTACCCTCTGCCAACAACGTGGGAACACCTTAGAAAAACTAAAATCAGTGATATCTCCTAAATAAAGCGTCTAATCGATAAAAGAGCCTTAAATCGTGATCACCTCTACCCTCGGCCAAAAACGTGGGTAGACCATAGAAAAGCTAAAATCAGCGATATCTCCGAAACGAAGTGGCTAATCGAGAAAAGAGCCAGAATTCGTGATCACCTCTACACTTGGCCAAAAACGTGCGAAGACCATAGAAAAACTAAAATCAGTGATATCTCCTAAACGAAGCGTCTAATCAAGAAAAGAGCCTTAATTGGTGATCACCTCTACCCTCGGCCAAAAACGTGGGGAGACCATAGAAAAACTAAAATCAGTAATATCTCTTAAACGAAGCGTCTAATCGAAAAAAGAGCCTTAATTCGTGATCACCTCTACCCTCGGCCAAAAACGTGCGAAGATCATAGAAAAACTAAAATCAGCGATATCTTCTAAATAAAGCGTCTCATCGAGAAAAGAGCCTTAATTCGTAATCACCTCTACCCTCGGCCAAAAACGTGCGAAGACCATAGAAAAACTAAAATCAGTGATATCTCCTAAACGAAGCGTCTAATCGAGAAAAGAGCCTTAATTCGTGATCACCTCTACCCTCGGCCAAAAACGTGCGAAGACCTTAGAAAAACTAAAATCGGCGATATCTTCTAAATAAAGCGTCTCATCGAGAAAAGAGCCTTAATTCGTGATCACCTCTACCTTCGGCCAAAAACGTGCGAAGACCATAGAAAAACTAAAATCAGTGATATCTCCTAAACGAAGTGTCTAATCGAGAAAAGAGCCTTAATACGTGATCACCTCTACCCTCGGCCAAAAACGTGCGAAGACCATAGAAAAACTAAAATCAGCGATATCTCCTAAACAAAGCGTCTCATCGAGAAAAGAGCCTCAATTCGTGATCACCTCTACCCTCGGCCAAAAACGTGGGTAGACCATAGAAAAACTAAAATCAGTGATATCTCCTAAACGAAGCGTCTATTCGAGAAAAGAGCCTTAATTCGTGATCACCTCTACCCTCGGCCAAAAACGTGCGAAGATCATAGAAAAACTAAAATCAGCGATATCCTTTAAACGAAGCGTCTAATTGAGAAAAGAGCCTTAGTTCGTGATCACCTCTACCCTCGGCCAACAAAGTGGGAAGACCATTGAAAAACTAAAATCGGCGATATCTCATAAACGAAGCGTCCAATCGAAAAAAGAGCCTACTAGCTACCCTCGGCTAAAAACGTGGAAAGACCATAGAAAAACTAAAATCAGCGATATCTCCTAAACGAAGCGTCTAATCAAGAAAATAGCCTTAATTCGTGATCTCCTCTACCCTCAGCCAAAAACGTGAGTAGCCCATAGAAAAACTAAAATCAGCGATATCTTCTTAGCGAAGCGTCTAATTGAGAAAATAGCCTTAGTTCGTGTTCACCTCTACTCTCGGCCTATAACGTGGGAAGACCATAGAAAAACTAAAATCAGCGATATCTCCTAAATGAAGCGTCTAATAGACAAAAGAGCCTTAATTCGTGATCACCTCTATCCTCGGCCAAAAACGTGGGTAGTCCATAGAAAAACTAAAATCAGCGATATCTTCTTAGCGAAGCGTCTAATTGAGAAAAGAGCCTTAATTCGTGATCACCTCTACCCTCGGCCTATAACGTGGGAAGACCATAGAAAAACTAAAATCAGCGATATCTCCTAAACGAAGCGTCTAATCGAGAAAAGAGCCTTAATTCGTGATCACCTCTACCCTCGGCGAAAAACGTGGGAAGACCATAGAAAAACTAAAATCAGCGATATCTACTAAACGAAGCATCTAATCTAGAAAAGAGCCTTAATTCGTGATCACCTCTACCCTCGGCCAAAAACGTAAAAAGACCATAGAAAAACTAAAATCAGCGATATCTCATAAACGAAGCGTCTAATCGAGAAAAGAGCCTTAATTCGTGATCACCTCTATCCTCGGCCAAAAACGTGGGTAGTCCATAGAAAAACTAAAATCAGCGATATCTCCTAAATGAAGCGTCTAATCGAGAAATGAGCCTTAATCCGTGATCACCTCTACTCTCGGCCAAAAACGTGGGTAGTCCATAGAAAAACTAAAATCAGCGATATCTCCTAAATGAAGCGTCTAATCGAGAAATGAGCCTTAATCCGTTATCACCTCTACCCTCGGCTAAAAACGTGGGAAGACCATAGAAAAACTAAAATCAGCGATATCTCCTAAACGAAGCGTCTAATCGAGAAAAGAGCCTTAATTCTTGATCACTTCTACCCTCGGCCAAAAACGTGGGTAGTCCATAGAAAAACTAAAATCAGCGATATCTTCTTAGCGAAGCGTCTAATTGAGAAAAAAGCCTTAGTTCGTGATCACCTCTACCCTCGGTCAATAACGTGGGAAGACCATAGAAAAACTAAAATCAGCGATATCTCCTAAATGAAGCGTCTAATCGAGAAATGAGCCTTAATCCGTGATCACCTCTACTCTCGGCCAAAAACGTGGGTAGTCTAAAATCAGCGATATCTTCTTAGCGAAGCGTCTAATTGAGAAAATAGCCTTAGTTCGTGATCACCTCTACTCTCGGCCTATAACGTGGGAAGACCATAGAAAAACTAAAATCAGCGATATCTCCTAAATGAAGCGTCTAATACAAAAGAGCCTTAATTCGTGATCACCTGTATCCTCGGCCAAAAACGTGGGTAGTCCATAGAAAAACTAAAATCAGCGATATCTTCCTAGCGAAGCGTCTAATTGAGAAAAGAGCCTTAATTCGTGATCACATCTACCCTCGGTCAAAAACGTGCGAAGACCAAAGAAAAACTAAAATCAGCGATATCTCCTAAACGAAGCGTCTAATCGAGAAATGAGCCTTAATTCGTGATCACCTCTACCCTCGGCCAAAAACGTGGGAAGACCATAGAAAAACTAAAATCAGCGATATCTCCTAAATGAAGCGTCTAATCGAGAAAAGAGCCTTAATTCGTTATCACCTCTACCCTCGGCCAAAAACGTGGGCAGACCATAGAAAAACTAAAATCAGCGATATCTCCTAAACGAAGCGTCTAATCGAGAAAAGAGCCTTAATTCGTGATCACATCTACCCTCGGCTAAAAACGTGAAAACACCATAGAAAAACTAAAATAGGCGATATCTCCTAAACGAAGCATCTAATCGAGAAGCGAGCCTTAATTCGTGATCACTTCCCTCGGCCAAAAACGTGAAAGGACCATAGAAAAACTAAAATCAGCGATATCTCCTAAACGAAGCGTCTAATCGAGAAGCGAGCCTTAATTCGTGATCACCTCTACCCTCGGCCTATAACATGGGAAGACCATAGAAAAACTAAAATCAGCGATATCTCCTAAACGACGCGTCTAATCGAGAAAAGAGCCTTAATTCGTGATCACCTCTTCCTCGGCCTATAACGTGGGAAGACCATTGAAAAACTAAAATCAGCGATATCTCCTAAACGAAGCGTCTAATCGAGAAAAGAGCCTTAATTCGTGATCACCTCTACCCTCGGCGAAAAACGTGGGAAGACCATAGAAAAACTAAAATCAGCGATATCTACTAAACGAAGCATCTAATCTAGAAAAGAGCCTTAATTCGTGATCACCTCTACCCTCGGCCAAAATCGTAAAAAGACCATAGAAAAACTAAAATCAGCGATATCTCCTAAACGAAGCGTCTAATCGAGAAAAGAGCCTTAATTCGTGATCACTTCTACCCTCGGCCAAAAACGTGGGAAGACCATAGAAAAAATAATATCAGCGATATCTCCTAAACGAAGCGTCTAATCGAGAAAGGAGCCTTAATTCGTGATCACCTCTACCCTCGGCAAAAACGTGGGAAGACCATAGAAAAGCTAAAATCAGCGATATCCCTGAAACGAAGCGTCTAATCGGTAAAAGAGCCTGGATTCGTGATCACCTCTACCCTCGGCCAACAACGTGGGAAGACCATTGAAAAACTAAAATCGGCGATATCTTCTAAACGAAGCGACTAATCGAGGAAAGAACCTTAGTTCGTGATCACCTCTACCCTCGGCCAAAAACGTGGATAACCCATAGAAAACTTAAAACCAGTGATATCTCCTAAACGAAGCGTCTAACCGAGAAAAGAGCCTTAATTCGTGATCACCTCTACCCTCGGCTAAAAACGTGGGAAGACCATAGAAAAACTAAAATCAGCGATAGCTCCTAAACGAAGCGTCTAATCGGGAAAAGAGCTTAAATTCGTGATCACCTCTACCCTCTGCCAACAACGTGGGAACACCTTAGAAAAACTAAAATCAGTGATATCTCCTAAATAAAGCGTCTAATCGATAAAAGAGCCTTAAATCGTGATCACCTCTACCCTCGGCCAAAAACGTGGGTAGACCATAGAAAAGCTAAAATCAGCGATATCTCCGAAACGAAGTGGCTAATCGAGAAAAGAGCCAGAATTCGTGATCACCTCTACACTTGGCCAAAAACGTGCGAAGACCATAGAAAAACTAAAATCAGTGATATCTCCTAAACGAAGCGTCTAATCAAGAAAAGAGCCTTAATTGGTGATCACCTCTACTCTCGGCCAAAAACGTGGGTAGTCCATAGAAAAACTAAAATCAGCGATATCTCCTAAATGAAGCGTCTAATCGAGAAATGAGCCTTAATCCGTTATCACCTCTACCCTCGGCTAAAAACGTGGGAAGACCATAGAAAAACTAAAATCAGCGATATCTCCTAAACGAAGCGTCTAATCGAGAAAAGAGCCTTAATTCTTGATCACTTCTACCCTCGGCCAAAAACGTGGGTAGTCCATAGAAAAACTAAAATCAGCGATATCTTCTTAGCGAAGCGTCTAATTGAGAAAAAAGCCTTAGTTCGTGATCACCTCTACCCTCGGTCAATAACGTGGGAAGACCATAGAAAAACTAAAATCAGCGATATCTCCTAAATGAAGCGTCTAATCGAGAAATGAGCCTTAATCCGTGATCACCTCTACTCTCGGCCAAAAACGTGGGTAGTCTAAAATCAGCGATATCTTCTTAGCGAAGCGTCTAATTGAGAAAATAGCCTTAGTTCGTGATCACCTCTACTCTCGGCCTATAACGTGGGAAGACCATAGAAAAACTAAAATCAGCGATATCTCCTAAATGAAGCGTCTAATACAAAAGAGCCTTAATTCGTGATCACCTGTATCCTCGGCCAAAAACGTGGGTAGTCCATAGAAAAACTAAAATCAGCGATATCTTCCTAGCGAAGCGTCTAATTGAGAAAAGAGCCTTAATTCGTGATCACATCTACCCTCGGTCAAAAACGTGCGAAGACCAAAGAAAAACTAAAATCAGCGATATCTCCTAAACGAAGCGTCTAATCGAGAAATGAGCCTTAATTCGTGATCACCTCTACCCTCGGCCAAAAACGTGGGAAGACCATAGAAAAACTAAAATCAGCGATATCTCCTAAATGAAGCGTCTAATCGAGAAAAGAGCCTTAATTCGTTATCACCTCTACCCTCGGCCAAAAACGTGGGCAGACCATAGAAAAACTAAAATCAGCGATATCTCCTAAACGAAGCGTCTAATCGAGAAAAGAGCCTTAATTCGTGATCACATCTACCCTCGGCTAAAAACGTGAAAACACCATAGAAAAACTAAAATAGGCGATATCTCCTAAACGAAGCATCTAATCGAGAAGCGAGCCTTAATTCGTGATCACTTCCCTCGGCCAAAAACGTGAAAGGACCATAGAAAAACTAAAATCAGCGATATCTCCTAAACGAAGCGTCTAATCGAGAAGCGAGCCTTAATTCGTGATCACCTCTACCCTCGGCCTATAACATGGGAAGACCATAGAAAAACTAAAATCAGCGATATCTCCTAAACGACGCGTCTAATCGAGAAAAGAGCCTTAATTCGTGATCACCTCTTCCTCGGCCTATAACGTGGGAAGACCATTGAAAAACTAAAATCAGCGATATCTCCTAAACGAAGCGTCTAATCGAGAAAAGAGCCTTAATTCGTGATCACCTCTACCCTCGGCGAAAAACGTGGGAAGACCATAGAAAAACTAAAATCAGCGATATCTACTAAACGAAGCATCTAATCTAGAAAAGAGCCTTAATTCGTGATCACCTCTACCCTCGGCCAAAATCGTAAAAAGACCATAGAAAAACTAAAATCAGCGATATCTCCTAAACGAAGCGTCTAATCGAGAAAAGAGCCTTAATTCGTGATCACTTCTACCCTCGGCCAAAAACGTGGGAAGACCATAGAAAAAATAATATCAGCGATATCTCCTAAACGAAGCGTCTAATCGAGAAAGGAGCCTTAATTCGTGATCACCTCTACCCTCGGCAAAAACGTGGGAAGACCATAGAAAAGCTAAAATCAGCGATATCCCTGAAACGAAGCGTCTAATCGGTAAAAGAGCCTGGATTCGTGATCACCTCTACCCTCGGCCAACAACGTGGGAAGACCATTGAAAAACTAAAATCGGCGATATCTTCTAAACGAAGCGACTAATCGAGGAAAGAACCTTAGTTCGTGATCACCTCTACCCTCGGCCAAAAACGTGGATAACCCATAGAAAACTTAAAACCAGTGATATCTCCTAAACGAAGCGTCTAACCGAGAAAAGAGCCTTAATTCGTGATCACCTCTACCCTCGGCTAAAAACGTGGGAAGACCATAGAAAAACTAAAATCAGCGATAGCTCCTAAACGAAGCGTCTAATCGGGAAAAGAGCTTAAATTCGTGATCACCTCTACCCTCTGCCAACAACGTGGGAACACCTTAGAAAAACTAAAATCAGTGATATCTCCTAAATAAAGCGTCTAATCGATAAAAGAGCCTTAAATCGTGATCACCTCTACCCTCGGCCAAAAACGTGGGTAGACCATAGAAAAGCTAAAATCAGCGATATCTCCGAAACGAAGTGGCTAATCGAGAAAAGAGCCAGAATTCGTGATCACCTCTACACTTGGCCAAAAACGTGCGAAGACCATAGAAAAACTAAAATCAGTGATATCTCCTAAACGAAGCGTCTAATCAAGAAAAGAGCCTTAATTGGTGATCACCTCTACCCTCGGCCAAAAACGTGGGGAGACCATAGAAAAACTAAAATCAGTAATATCTCTTAAACGAAGCGTCTAATCGAAAAAAGAGCCTTAATTCGTGATCACCTCTACCCTCGGCCAAAAACGTGCGAAGATCATAGAAAAACTAAAATCAGCGATATCTTCTAAATAAAGCGTCTCATCGAGAAAAGAGCCTTAATTCGTAATCACCTCTACCCTCGGCCAAAAACGTGCGAAGACCATAGAAAAACTAAAATCAGTGATATCTCCTAAACGAAGCGTCTAATCGAGAAAAGAGCCTTAATTCGTGATCACCTCTACCCTCGGCCAAAAACGTGCGAAGACCTTAGAAAAACTAAAATCGGCGATATCTTCTAAATAAAGCGTCTCATCGAGAAAAGAGCCTTAATTCGTGATCACCTCTACCTTCGGCCAAAAACGTGCGAAGACCATAGAAAAACTAAAATCAGTGATATCTCCTAAACGAAGTGTCTAATCGAGAAAAGAGCCTTAATACGTGATCACCTCTACCCTCGGCCAAAAACGTGCGAAGACCATAGAAAAACTAAAATCAGCGATATCTCCTAAACAAAGCGTCTCATCGAGAAAAGAGCCTCAATTCGTGATCACCTCTACCCTCGGCCAAAAACGTGGGTAGACCATAGAAAAACTAAAATCAGTGATATCTCCTAAACGAAGCGTCTATTCGAGAAAAGAGCCTTAATTCGTGATCACCTCTACCCTCGGCCAAAAACGTGCGAAGATCATAGAAAAACTAAAATCAGCGATATCCTTTAAACGAAGCGTCTAATTGAGAAAAGAGCCTTAGTTCGTGATCACCTCTACCCTCGGCCAACAACGTGGGAAGACCATTGAAAAACTAAAATCGGCGATATCTCATAAACGAAGCGTCCAATCGAAAAAAGAGCCTACTAGCTACCCTCGGCTAAAAACGTGGAAAGACCATAGAAAAACTAAAATCAGCGATATCTCCTAAACGAAGCGTCTAATCAAGAAAATAGCCTTAATTCGTGATCTCCTCTACCCTCAGCCAAAAACGTGAGTAGCCCATAGAAAAACTAAAATCAGCGATATCTTCTTAGCGAAGCGTCTAATTGAGAAAATAGCCTTAGTTCGTGTTCACCTCTACTCTCGGCCTATAACGTGGGAAGACCATAGAAAAACTAAAATCAGCGATATCTCCTAAATGAAGCGTCTAATAGACAAAAGAGCCTTAATTCGTGATCACCTCTATCCTCGGCCAAAAACGTGGGTAGTCCATAGAAAAACTAAAATCAGCGATATCTTCTTAGCGAAGCGTCTAATTGAGAAAAGAGCCTTAATTCGTGATCACCTCTACCCTCGGCCTATAACGTGGGAAGACCATAGAAAAACTAAAATCAGCGATATCTCCTAAACGAAGCGTCTAATCGAGAAAAGAGCCTTAATTCGTGATCACCTCTACCCTCGGCGAAAAACGTGGGAAGACCATAGAAAAACTAAAATCAGCGATATCTACTAAACGAAGCATCTAATCTAGAAAAGAGCCTTAATTCGTGATCACCTCTACCCTCGGCCAAAAACGTAAAAAGACCATAGAAAAACTAAAATCAGCGATATCTCATAAACGAAGCGTCTAATCGAGAAAAGAGCCTTAATTCGTGATCACCTCTATCCTCGGCCAAAAACGTGGGTAGTCCATAGAAAAACTAAAATCAGCGATATCTCCTAAATGAAGCGTCTAATCGAGAAATGAGCCTTAATCCGTGATCACCTCTACTCTCGGCCAAAAACGTGGGTAGTCCATAGAAAAACTAAAATCAGCGATATCTCCTAAATGAAGCGTCTAATCGAGAAATGAGCCTTAATCCGTTATCACCTCTACCCTCGGCTAAAAACGTGGGAAGACCATAGAAAAACTAAAATCAGCGATATCTCCTAAACGAAGCGTCTAATCGAGAAAAGAGCCTTAATTCTTGATCACTTCTACCCTCGGCCAAAAACGTGGGTAGTCCATAGAAAAACTAAAATCAGCGATATCTTCTTAGCGAAGCGTCTAATTGAGAAAATAGCCTTAGTTCGTGATCACCTCTACCCTCGGTCAATAACGTGGGAAGACCATAGAAAAACTAAAATCAGCGATATCTCCTAAATGAAGCGTCTAATCGAGAAATGAGCCTTAATCCGTGATCACCTCTACTCTCGGCCAAAAACGTGGGTAGTCTAAAATCAGCGATATCTTCTTAGCGAAGCGTCTAATTGAGAAAATAGCCTTAATTCGTGATCACCTGTATCCTCGGCCAAAAACGTGGGTAGTCCATAGAAAAACTAAAATCAGCGATATCTTCCTAGCGAAGCGTCTAATTGAGAAAAGAGCCTTAATTCGTGATCACATCTACCCTCGGTCAAAAACGTGCGAAGACCAAAGAAAAACTAAAATCAGCGATATCTCCTAAACGAAGCGTCTAATCGAGAAATGAGCCTTAATTCGTGATCACCTCTACCCTCGGCCAAAAACGTGGGAAGACCATAGAAAAACTAAAATCAGCGATATCTCCTAAATGAAGCGTCTAATCGAGAAAAGAGCCTTAATTCGTTATCACCTCTACCCTCGGCCAAAAACGTGGGAAGACCATAGAAAAACTAAAATCAGCGATATCTCCTAAACGAAGCGTCTAATCGAGAAAAGAGCCTTAATTCGTGATCACATCTACCCTCGGCTAAAAACGTGAAAACACCATAGAAAAACTAAAATAGGCGATATCTCCTAAACGAAGCATCTAATCGAGAAGCGAGCCTTAATTCGTGATCACTTCCCTCGGCCAAAAACGTGAAAGGACCATAGAAAAACTAAAATCAGCGATATCTCCTAAACGAAGCGTCTAATCGAGAAGCGAGCCTTAATTCGTGATCACCTCTACCCTCGGCCTATAACATGGGAAGACCATAGAAAAACTAAAATCAGCGATATCTCCTAAACGACGCGTCTAATCGAGAAAAGAGCCTTAATTCGTGATCACCTCTTCCTCGGCCTATAACGTGGGAAGACCATTGAAAAACTAAAATCAGCGATATCTCCTAAACGAAGCGTCTAATCGAGAAAAGAGCCTTAATTCGTGATCACCTCTACCCTCGGCGAAAAACGTGGGAAGACCATAGAAAAACTAAAATCAGCGATATCTACTAAACGAAGCATCTAATCTAGAAAAGAGCCTTAATTCGTGATCACCTCTACCCTCGGCCAAAATCGTAAAAAGACCATAGAAAAACTAAAATCAGCGATATCTCCTAAACGAAGCGTCTAATCGAGAAAAGAGCCTTAATTCGTTATCACCTCTACCCTCGGCTAAAAACGTGGGAAGACCATAGAAAAACTAAAATCAGCGATATCTCCTAAACGAAGCGTCTAATCGAGAAAAGAGCCTTAATACGTGATCACCTCTACCCTCGGCCAAAAACGTGGGAAGACCATAGCAAAACTTAAATCAGCGATATCTCCTAAACGAAGAGTCTAATCGAGAAAAGAGCCTTAATTCGTGATCACCTCTACCCTCGGCCAAAAACGTGGGAAGACCATAGAAAAACTAAAATCAGCGATATCTCCTAAACGAAGAGTCTAATCTCCTAAACGAAGAGTCAAATCGAGAAAAGAGCCTTAATTCGTGATCACCTCTACCCTCGGCCAAAAATGTGGGAAGACCATATAAAAACTAAAATCAGCGATATCTCCTAAACGAAGCGTCTAATCGAGAAAAGAGCCTTAATTCGTGATCACCTCTACCCTCGGCTAAATTTCGTGGGAAGACCATAGAAAAACTAAAATCGGCGATATCTGCTAAACGAAGCGTCTAATCGAGAAAAGAGCCTTAATACGTGATCACCTCTACCCTCGGCCAAAAACGTGGGAAGACCATAGAAAATCTAAAATCAGCGATATCTCCTAAACGAAGCGTCTAATCGAGAAAAGAGCCTTAATTCGTGATCACCGCTACCCTCGGCCAAAAAGAAGACCATAGAAAAACTAAAATCAGCGATATCTCATAAACGAAGCGTCTAATCGAGAAAAGGGCCTTAATTTGTGATCACCTCTTCCCTCGGCCAAAAACGTGGGAAGACCATAGAAAAACTAAAATCAGCGATATCTCCTAAACGAAGCGTCTAATCGAGAAAGAGCCTTAATACGTGATCACCTCTACCCTCGGCCAAAAACGTGGGAAAACCATAGAAAAACTAAAATCAGCGATATCTGCTAAACGAAGCGTCTAATCGAGAAAAGAGCCTTAATACTTGATCACCTCTACCCTCGGCCAAAATTCGTGGGAAGACCATAGAAAAACTAAAATCAGCGATATCTCCTAAACGAAGAGTCTAATCTCCTAAACGAAGAGTCGAATCGAGAAAAGAGCCTTAATTCGTGATCACCTCTACCCTCGGCCAAAAATGTGGGAAGACCATATAAAAAAACTAAAATCAGCGATATCTCCTAAACGAAGCGTCTAATCGAGAAAAGAGCCTTAATTCGTGATCACCTCTACCCTCGGCCAAAATTCGTGGGAAGACCATAGAAAAACTAAAATCGGCGATATCTGCTAAACGAAGCGTCTAATCGAGAAAAGAGCCTTAATACGTGATCACCTCTACCCTCGGCCAAAATTCGTGGGAAGACCATAGAAAAACTAAAATCAGCGATATCTCCTAAACGAAGCGTCTAATCGAGAAAAGCCTTAATTCGTGATCACCTCTACCCTCGGCCAAAAACGTGGGAAGACCATAGAAAAACTAAAATCAGCGATATCTCCTAAACGAAGCGTGTAATCGAGAAGAGAGCCTTAATACGTGATCACCTCTACCCTCGCCCAAAAACGTGGGAAGACCATAGAAAAACTAAAATCAGCGATTTCTCCTAAACGAAGCGTCTAATTGAGAAAAGAGCTTTAATTCGTGATCACCTCTACCCTCGGCCAAAAACATGGGAAGACCATAGAAAAACTAAAATCAGCGAAATCTTCTAAATGAAGCGTCTAATCGAGAAAAGGGCCTTAATTCGTGATCACCTCTTCCCTCGGCCAAAAACGTGGGAAGACCATAGAAAAACTAAAATCAGCGATATCTCCTAAACGAAGCGTCTAATCGAGAAAAGAGCCTTAATTGGTGATCACCTCTACCCTCGGCATAAAACGTGGGAAGACCATAGAAAAACTAAAATCAGCGATATCTCCTAAACGAAGCGTCTAATCGAGAAAAGAGCCTTAATTCGTGATCACCTCTACCCTCGGCATAAAACGTGGGAAGACCATAGAAAAACTAAAATCAGCGATATCTCCTAAACGAAGCGTCTAATCGAGAAAAGAGCCTTAATTCGTGATCACCTCTTCCCTCGGCCAAAAACATGGAAAGACCATAGAAAAACTAAAACCAGCGATATCTCCTAAACGAAGCGTCTAATCGAGAAAAGAGCCTTAATACGTGATCACCTCTTCCCTCGGCCAAAAACATGGGAAGACCATAGAAAAACTAAAATCAGCGATATCTCCTAAACGAAGCGTCTAATCGAGAAAAGAGCCTTAATTCGTGATCACCTCTACCCTCGGCATAAAACGTGGGAAGACCATAGAAAAACTAAAATCAGCGATATCTCCTAAACGAAGCGTCTAATCGAGAAAAGAGCCTTAATTCGTGATCACCTCTTCCCTCGGCCAAAAACATGGGAAGACCATAGAAAAACTAAAATCAGCGATATCTCCTAAACGAAGCGTCTAATCGAGAAAAGAGCCTTAATTCGTGATCACCTCTTCCCTCGGCCAAAAACATGGAAAGACCATAGAAAAACTAAAACCAGCGATATCTCCTAAACGAAGCGTCTAATCGAGAAAAGAGCCTTAATACGTGATCACCTCTTCCCTCGGCCAAAAACATGGGAAGACCATAGAAAAACTAAAATCAGCGATATCTCCTAAACGAAGCGTCTAATCGAGAAAAAGCCTTAATTCGTGATCACCTCTACCCTCGGCCTAAAACGTGGGAAGACCATAGAAAAAGTAAAATCAGCGATATCTCCTAAACGAAGCGTCTAATCGAGAAAAGAGCCTTAATACGTGATCACCTCTACCCTCGGCCAAAAACGTGGGAAGACCATAGAAAAACTAAAATCAGCGATATCTCCTAAACAAATCGTCTAATCGAGAAAAGAGCCTTAATTCGTGATCACCTCTACCCTCGGCCAAAAACATGGGAAGACCATAGAAAAACTAAAATCAGCGATATCTCCTAAACGAAGCGTCTAATCGAGAAAAGAGCCTTAATTCGTGATCACCTCTACCCTCGGCATAAAACGTGGGAAGACCATAGAAAAACTAAAATCAGCGATATCTCCTAAACGAAGCGTCTAATCGAGAAAAGAGCCTTAATTCGTGATCACCTCTACCCTCGGCCAAAAACATGGGAAGACCATAGAAAAACTAAAATCAGCGATATCTCCTAAACGAAGCGTCTAATCGAGAAAAGAGCCTTAATTCGTGATCACCTCTACCCTCGGCATAAAACGTGGGAAGACCATAGAAAAACTAAAATCAGCGATATCTCCTAAACGAAGCGTCTAATCGAGAAAAGAGCCTTAATTCGTGATCACCTCTTCCCTCGGCCAAAAACATGGGAAGACCATAGAAAAACTAAAATCAGCGATATCTCCTAAACGAAGCGTCTAATCGAGAAAAGAGCCTTAATTCGTGATCACCTCTTCCCTCGGCCAAAAACATGGAAAGACCATAGAAAAACTAAAACCAGCGATATCTCCTAAACGAAGCGTCTAATCGAGAAAAGAGCCTTAATACGTGATCACCTCTTCCCTCGGCCAAAAACATGGGAAGACCATAGAAAAACTAAAATCAGCGATATCTCCTAAACGAAGCGTCTAATCGAGAAAAAGCCTTAATTCGTGATCACCTCTACCCTCGGCCTAAAACGTGGGAAGACCATAGAAAAAGTAAAATCAGCGATATCTCCTAAACGAAGCGTCTAATCGAGAAAAGAGCCTTAATACGTGATCACCTCTACCCTCGGCCAAAAACGTGGGAAGACCATAGAAAAACTAAAATCAGCGATATCTCCTAAACAAATCGTCTAATCGAGAAAAGAGCCTTAATTCGTGATCACCTCTACCCTCGGCATAAAACGTGGGAAGACCATAGAAAAACTAACATAAGCGATACCTCCTAAACGAAGCGTCTAATCGAGAAAAGAGCCTTAATACGTGATCACCTCTACCCTCGGCCAAAAACGTGGGAAGACCATAGAAAAACTAAAATCAGCGATATCTCCTAAACGAAGCGTCTAATCGGGAAAAGAGCCTTAATACGTGATCACCTCTACCCTCGGCCAAAAACGTGGGAAGACCATAGAAAAACTAAAATCAGCGATATCTCCTAAACAAATCGTCTAATCGAGAAAAGAGCCTTAATTCGTGATCACCTCTACCCTCGGCATAAAACGTGGGAAGACCATAGAAAAACTAAAATCAGCGATATCTCCTAAACGAAGCGTCTAATCGAGAAAAGAGCCTTAATACGTGATCACCTCTACCCTCGGCCAAAAACGTGGGAAGACGATAGAAAAACTAAAATCAGCGATATCTCCTAAACAAATCGTCTAATCGAGAAAAGAGCCTTAATTCGTGATCACCTCTACCCTCGGCATAAAACGTGGGAAGACCATAGAAAAACTAAAATCAGCGATATCTCCTAAACGAAGCGTCTAATCGAGAAAAGAGCCTTAATACGTGATCACCTCTACCCTCGGCCAAAAACGTGGGAAGACCATAGAAAAACAAAAATCAGCGATATCTCATAAACGAAGCGTCTAATCGAGAAAAGGGCCTTAATTCGTGATCACCTCTTCCCTCGGCCAAAAACGTTAAAAGACCATAGAAAAACTAAATTCAGCGAAATCTCCTTAACAAAGCGTCTAATCGAGAAAGGAGCCCTAATCGTGATCACCTCTACCATAGCAAAAAAACGTGGGCAGACCATAGAAAAACTAAAATCAGCGATATCTCCTAAACGAAGCGTCTAATCGAGAAAAGAGCCTTAATACGTGATCACCTCTACCCTCGGCCAAAAACGTGGGAAGACCATAGAAAAACTAATATCAGCGATATCTCCTAAACGAAGCGTCTAATCGAGAAAAGAGCCTTAATTTGTGATCACCTCTACCCTCGGCCAAAAACGTGGGAAGACAATAGAAAAACTAAAATCAGCGATATCTCCTAAACGAAGCGTCTAATCGAGAAAAGAGCCTTAATACGTGATCACCTCTACCCTCGGCCAAAAACGTGGGAAGACCATAGAAAAACTAAAATCAGCGAAATCTCCTAAATGAAGCGTCTAATCGAGAAAAGAGCCTTAATTGGTGATCAACTCTACCCTAGGAGAAAAACGTGGGAGGACCATAGAAAAACCAAAATCAGCGAAATCTCCTCAACAAAGCGTCTAATCGAGAAAAGAGCCCTAATCGTGATCACCTCTACCCTCGGCCTAAAACGTGGGAAGACCATAGAAAAACTAAAATCAGCGATATCTCCTAAACGAAGCGTCTAATCGAGAAAAAAGCCTTAATTCGTGATCACCTCTACCCTCGGCCTAAAACGTGGGAAGACCATAGAAAAACTAAAATCAGCGATATTTCCTAAACGAAGCGTCTAATCGAGAAAAGGGCCTTAATTCGTGATCACCTCTTCCCTTGGCCAAAAACGTGAAAAGACCATAGAAAAACTAAAATCAGCGATATCTCCTAAACGAAGCGTTTAATCGAGAAAAGAGCCTTAATTTGTGATCACATCTACCCTCGGCCTAAAACGTGGGAAGACCATAGAAAAACTAAAACCAGCGATATCTCCTAAACGAAGCGTCTAATCGAGAAAAGAGCCTTAATACGTGATCACCTCTACCCTCGGCCAAAAACGTGGGAAGACCATAGAAAAACTAAAATCAGCGATATCTCCTAAACGAAGAGTCTAATCGAGAAAAGGGCCTTAACTCTACCCTAGGAGGAAAACGTGGGAGGACCATAGAAAAACCAAAATCAGCGAAATCTCCTCAACAAAGCGTCTAATCGAGAAAAGAGCTTTAATTCGTGATCACCTCTATCCTCGGCCAAAAACGTGGGAAGACCATAGAAAAACTAAAATCAGCGATATCTCCTAAACGAAGCGTCTAATCGAGAAATGAGCCTTAATTGGTGATCAACTCTACCCTGGGAGAAAAACGTGGGAGGACCATAGAAAAACCAAAATCAGCGAAATCTCCTCAACAAAGCGTCTAATCGAGAAAAGAGCCTTAATTCGTGATCTCCTCTATCCACGGCCAAAAACGTGGGAAGACCATAGAAAAACTAAAATCAGCGATATCTCCTCAACGAAGCGTCTAATCGAGAAAAGAGCCTTAATACGTGATCACCTCTACCCTCGGCCAAAAACGTGGGAAGACCATAGAAAAACTAAAATCAGCGATATCTCCTAAACGAAGCGTCTAATCGAGAAAAGGGCCTTAATTCGTGATCACCTCGTCCCTTGGCCAAAAACGTGAAAAGACCATAGAAAAACTAAAATCAGCGATATCTCCTAAACGAAGCGTCTAATCGAGAAAAGAGCCTTAATACGTGATCACCTCTACCCTCGGCCAAAAACGTGGGAAGACCATAGAAAAACTAAAATCAGCGATATCTCCTAAACGAAGCGTCTAATCGAGAAAAGAGCCTTAATTGGTGATCAACTCTACCCTGGGAGAAAAACGTGGGAGGACCATAGAAAAACCAAAATCAGCGAAATCTCCTCAACAAAGCGTCTAATCGAGAAAAGAAACTTAATTCGTGATCACCTCTACCCTCGGCCAAAAACGTGGGAAGACCATAGAAAAACTAAAATCAGCGATATCTCCTAAACGAAGCGTCTAATCGAGAAAAGGGCCTTAATTCGTGATCACCTCTTCCCTTGGCCAAAAACGTGAAAAGACCATAGAAAAACTAAAATCAGCGATATCTCCTAAACGAAGCGTCTAATCGAGAAAAGAGCCTTAATTCGTGATCACCTCTACCCTCGGCCTAAAACGTGGGAAGACCATAGAAAAACTAAAACCAGCGATATCTCCTAAACGAAGCGTCTAATCGAGAAAAGAGCCTTAATACGTGATCACCTCTACCCTCGGCCAAAAACGTGGGAAGACCATAGAAAAACTAAAATCAGCGATATCTCCTAAACGAAGAGTCTAATCGAGAAGAGGGCTTTAATTCGTGATCACCTCTTCCCTCGGCCAAAAACGTGGGAAGACCATAGAAAAACTAAAATCAGCGATATCTCCTAAACGAAGCGTCTAATCGAGAAAAGAGCCTTAATACGTGATCACCTCTACTCTCGGCCAAAAACGTGGGAAGACCATAGAAAAACTAAAATCAGCGATATCTCCTAAACGAAGCGTCTAATCGAGAAAAGAGCCTTAATTCGTGATCACCTCTACCCTCGGCCAAAAACGTGGGAGGACCATAGAAAAACTAAAATCAGCGATATCTCCTAAACGAAGCGTCTAATCGAGAAAAGAGCCTTAATACGTGATCACCTCTTCCCTCGGCCAAAAACGTGAGAAGACCATAGAAAAACTAAAATCAGCGATATCTCCTAAACGAAGCGTCTAATCGAGAAAAGAGCCTTAATTGGTGATCAACTCTACCCTAGGAGAAAAACGTTGGAGGACCATAGAAAAACCAAAATCAGCGAAATCTCCTCAACAAAGCGTCTAATCGAGAAAAGAGCCTTAATTCGTGATCACCTCTACCCTCGGCCAAAAACGTGGGAAGACCATAGAAAAACTAAAATCAGCGATATCTCCTAAACGAAGCGTCTAATCGAGAAAAGAGCCATACGTGATCACCTCTACCCTCGGCCATAAACGTGGGAAGACCATAGAAAAACTAAAATCAGCGATATCTCCTAAACGAAGCGTCTAATCGAGAAAAGAGCCTAAATTCGTGATCACCTCTACCCTCGGCCTAAAACGTGGGAAGACCATAGAAAAACTAAAATCGGCGATATCTCCTAAACGAAGCGTCTAATAGAGAAAAGAGCCTTAATACGTGATCACCTCTTCCCTCGGCCAAAAACGTGGGAAGACCATAGAAAAACTAAAATCAGCGATATCTCCTAAACGAAGCGTCTAATCGAGAAAAGAGCCTTAATTCGTGATCACCTCTACCCTCGGCCAAAAACGTGGGAAGACCATAGAAATACTAAAATCAGCGATATCTCCTAAACGAAGCGTCTAATCGAGAAAAGGGCCTTAATTCGTGATCACCTCTTCCCTCGGCCAAAAACGTGAAAAGACCATAAAAAAACGTGGGAAAACCATAGAAAAACTAAAATCAGCGATATCTCCTAAACGAAGCGTCTAATCGAGAAAAGAGCCTTAATACGTGATCACCTCTACCCTCGGCCAAAAACGTGGGAAGACCATAGAAAAACTAAAATCAGCGATATCTCCTAAACGAAGCGTCAAATCGAGAAAAGAGCCTTAATACGTGATCACCTCTACCCTCGGCCAAAAACGTGGGAAGACCATAGAAAAACTAAAATCAGCGTAATCTCCTAAATGAAGCGTCTAATCGAGAAAAGAGCCTTAATTGGTGATCAACTCTACCCTAGGAGAAAAACGTGGGAGGACCATAGAAAAACCAAAATCAGCGAAATCTCCTCAACAAAGCGTCAAATCGAGAAAAGAGCCTTAATTCGTGATCAACTCTACCCTCGGCCAAAAACGTGGGAGGACCATAGAAAAACTAAAATCAGCGATATCTCCTAAACGAAGCGTCTAATCGAGAAAAGAGCCCTAATCGTGATCACCTCTACCATACCAAAAAAACGTGGGCAGACCATAGAAAAACTAAAATCAGCGAAATCTCCTAAACGAAGCGTCTAATCGAGAAAAGAGCCTTAATACGTCACCTCTACCCTCGGCTAAAAACGTGGGAAGACCATAGAAAAACTAAAATCAGCGATATCTCCTAAACGAAGCGTCTTATCAAGAAAAGTGCCTTAATTCGTGATCACCTCTACCCTCAGCCAAAAACGTGGGAAGACCATAAAAAACTAAAATCAGCGATATCTCCTAAACGAAGCGTCTAATCGAGAAAAAGAGCCTCTTTCTTTGGCAAAAAAGTGAAAAACAATATCTCTTAAACGAAGCGTCTAATGGATAAAAGAGACTGTAGAAAAACTAGAATCAGCGATATTTTCTAATCTAGAATGTCAGGCAACTGGAGGACTCAATGATATAAGAATTGATGGTTCAGACAAACAAAGTGAATTGTTCACGGCGCCATGCAAAGTTTATTGCTTGGCAGGATTCTCAGGTCGGATCTTCCTACACTTTCCAGTAGAAAAAATTCAGAGCAACGGAGCTTTTCGAAGTAGCTATTTAAATTATTAACTTATTAAAATAGTTAATTTTTTATTTTGTATTTTAGTGAAAAAACGATTATTTTTAATATTCATCACATGCACAAGAGATTATAATGATGGAAGGTAATTCCGTGGGGTGTGAGTTCTACTGGTTTTAAACTAAATCATAAATGATAAATTGACACTCCAATTAAAATTAAAACTATATTTTGATTGATGATATTTTAAAGATATGATTATACTTCACTTACCTCCAATTTTGAAATCTTATTTTCTTCCAAATCATCTGAGACAGATTTATTGGGCTTTATTTATTATCGCTGGGCCAGATGAGGTTTATAATAACGTTCGGACATGGCCTTCTCCAATAAGAATGTAAACAATACCAGTGCTTTGTCCAGAGTGACTTCGATTTTCTGTTCGGACTGGAAGGGAAAAAAATAATGAACACAATGAAAGTTGTTAATATTATTTCCTTTCTCTCTAACCATTTTTAACTTATTCCTTTGCCGCTCTTCTTCAATTTGTCACTTTAAATTTAAATTAAAAAAATTATCAAAGTCCGACGATTCAAAGAGCCGATCATTATTGAATGAATGATGCAGAAATTGGTCAAAATGATTTTATAGATCGAGGAGATTCTGCACAAATTTTATGGGATTTGAAGTGTCATTCTACTCCTCCTTAGCCAGCATTCGTCCCTGTTTGTGCAGATAAGACGACATGGTGACAATAATCCTGAGATAATCCTCCCTCAATCGTGATCGTCGGATTTTTAATTTGTTATCACTTAAACAACTCCCGAATTCTCTATTTCCACAATGGTACGCATGTGTTTCTTCAATCACTTCATTTTCGACAGTACGCGGTTCAGCGTCTTCGCCTTAAGAAAGAGCGGCACTAGCTGATTCTACTTAGATACGGGTCAGCAAATAAAGTAATGTTTTCAAATATCAAATTGAAGAAAAGAAACAGGATTGATTTTTGAAAATAAAAATGGATAAGATATTCCTTATTCGATTTTGTATACATACCTCAACTTTCTTCAGATTTCTTCAGCCATTAACATTCTGCAAGCGTTCTTGATTGAGCTTTGGAAGAACTCTCTATCTTTGCGCACTTTCTCCTCGAGAGGCTCTTTAAGGACCTCTAGCGAGCCGAAACACAAAAGATGTCCGTATATGTGCAGCTCCATGTTGTGGGCATTAAGTTTTTCAAATATAAGGCATGATCTGTTTTTCATTTGAATTTCTTGTATAGCATTCTTTAAACTCGCCCATATTGTCCATAGAGGCCTGTGTGAAGTAAAAATAAAAATACGTTTATAAATTATATAAATTATTATGAAATTGAAAGTTTGAAAAGAACGTCTGAAGTCAAATTGACTTCTAAATTGATTCACAACTTAGATTGAATCAAATTTTATTTTTATTTTTACTTTTTAAGACATACTCGTATTGGAACAAGTTTTGTTTTCATGTTTTTTTTCTAATTGTTTTTATTCTGTTGCAGTATGTAGTTTTCGCAGAAATTTCACACGTAATATGGATGATTTTATATTAAGGATTCTCTCGGTCAAAAGAGGCTGTTTTTTGTATCCTTAACCTTATGTTTGTAATAACTTAAACAAATGGAGATACACACTTCATTTTTATACAATCACCCTACTTGTTATGGGGTTTATATCTGATCGACTCAGAATCACAAGCCGATTTGTCTATCTGTCCGTCCGTTCGCTCAAATTTTTAATTCAAATTTTCGAATTTCCAGAAATTCGGAAATAATTTGGCCAGCGCGATAAGCACCCTACTATTTTCATTGGGGTTATTTGAAGGAGCGAGCATATGTGAATAAGCCCAAGACAGTCCTGCAACTCAAGGCCAACAATGTTGCAGAAATTCGAACGCTACAGCCACAAATTTTGAAAGATGTTATGGAGAATGCTCGAGCCCATCATTGCGAAGCTTAAAACGGGGGTCATGCCAGTGACATTATTTTTCATATTTTGTTCAGGCTTAAACAACTATTTTTATTTAATCAAATGGAGAATACCAGTAGCAGCACTTTTTTAAAGACATGATTGACATTGGCACTTTTTATTAACAAATGACAAAACTATTAAGGATTTGAAATGCAGTCTGACTTATCGAGACTTAACCTAAAATGCCAGTATTAATTCCAAAATTTTCGGATTTAATTTATTTAAATATTATCTAGTCTACATATGAGTTGTTGGCACGAAGATAAGTAATTTTCACCACCGCCGAAAATAACTGGACGACTTCGACCATAGGTTTGATGTTTTGGCGAAACTCTGGAAACGTAAACTGAAATTCCCGCTAGAAACCCGCTGCTACGGACAAAAAAACACCTAATAGCTAAAAATCTATACAATTTACTCAAGAACCAAGACTCACCTTTCCTCTGGTGTTTCATGATCATAATTCCAATATAGGCTACTTCACAAATTTTTCATATTTCGTATGTATTCTTTTATGCCCCTGTAGGAAATGTAGATAGTCACACTGTACTGATAAATGATTGATATTGTCACCAGTACTACTGACCAATTTTACCCCGGCTAATGCTCTCTGCTGTAGAGATTTAACATGTGCTTGTCATTAAGAATCCACTAGTACCCTTGGAACTATTGATTAGATGGTTCTCATTAAACCACTTGGAGACATTGGAACTAATGATTCACTACAACACTATAGTAATTGTCAACACCTTTGGAACTTTTTATTTGACTTTCACGCCTTTGCCCATGTCTATGTATCTAGTAACATATGGAGAAATTGGAACATGGAATCACAACTGGATTTTATTAATTGTAGTCAACAGCCATGGTACATTTAATAGAAATATAATAGCAATTCTTTTGTATGGTACTTTTCGTGTGGTACTTTTTAACATGAAAAAAATTCACGTTGCTGTTTAAAAAACTTTAATTTAATAATTTAATTAAAAAAACAAATCAAGAGGAAGCGCATCCGGGCAGTTGTCAAATATATCTGTAGACATCAAAGGCAAAAGGGTAGACGCTTCGGTGACAATGTCAACCAATATAGTAGACAACACTGTTGACTTGGAGACACTTGGCCACAGACTTCCTACAGGGGACTTTACATATAGAAGCTTAAATAATTACATGTTTCTCTTTTTATTTGCAACATGCCATTGAGATTTTCATTTTTTTCTCACACTTTTGTATTACTTATCACATTTCTACTTCTGATATTTTCTTTTTTTCACGCACACCATTTCATAAAAAGAGAAGCATCCAAGTTTGTTTACAATTTTCACCCATATTACGCGATTGAACCCATTCTAAGCCAACACTTTATAAGATTACTATAATTTATATAATAATTTATGATCACAGACCATTTTCATTAAATTTTACTTAGTTTTTATGTCAAAATTAATAACAATTTAAGGAAGAACATGAAAATACGCGCACTTTGCTTAAGAAATTCGAAAAGACTAAAGAAATCCAAACAAGGTTCCGTTTTGTTTGTAAACAACAAAAGAGCGAAAGGAGAGTTCTCTCTATGAATTCGCTCGCATACTCGATGATGGAGACATCGAGTTTGGTTGGGTGTGTGGATGTGGAGTGGGGTTTGGTCTTTTGACTCTGCTGCAATATTTACTGTCTTTGCGAGCATAGTCATAGTAACAATTCACAATAGCACGGGTATTCTCGGCTTTTAGTACACAATGTATTTATTTACTAACTAGTTCTTTCGTTTTATCAATTGTTTTCACTATGCTTTCTAATTTGATAATATTGTACATACTTATATTATTGATTTTTTAAGGTCAATAAAATAAGGATCTTACATTTCATATTTAAACATTATTTAATAACAAATGTGCTGACCTGCTCATTAAAGAATCCCCCACATACTAACACCTGTAGCAGAGTCTGTACTAATTGTACCGTCCCATATGTTTTTTTATGATATTTATATCGTGACCGTCAAAAAAAAGTAAACACCAACTGTTTTCATGATCCTAGGTTGATTTTAATTACAAAAATAAGCTATATACAGGGTGTCCGCCGGGAGGTATACTACTTTGTTTTGCCAACATTTTGGTAAACATTAGTCTTGACAGTTCATAGTTGGCAGTCGTGAAGTAGAGACGTTGCAAATTTATAATGGAAAAATATTCGATAAACCAACGTGTTTTAATCGTTAAAACATTTTATCAAAATCAATCATCGAATACTGTGTCGATGAGAAAGTTACGTGAATTTTTTGGGAGCAACAACGTGCCACCAAAAGGCACTATTTATCGTGTAGTGAATTATTTCGAAGAATTATGGTCTGTAGCTGATAGGCCCAAGCATGGACCACGACGTGCTACAAGATCGGCTGAAAACATTACTGCTGCTCAAGAAAGTGTTCAAAACAATCCATCAACCTCAATTCGACGCCGTGCTGATTGAAATAAAAATGTGCTTAAAAGGGCCTGCACTTGTGAGGCTAACAGTGGCGGAAATTTCTCTTATATTGTATTCCATTTATAATTGCCGACATTAAATACAACATTTATCAATATAATTTTTATTCTCTTTTATTTAGTCAAAAATTATAAACAAACAAAACTCGTAGTATACCTTCCCGACGGTCAACCTGTAGTATACCTTCCTGGCAGACACCCTGTTAATATAAAAACGAAATGTGGTTTGTTACACCGATAACAACTTGAAAACAATTGTGGCAAACTGAATACTTCCTTTTGCGGGTTTGTTCATAATTGCTACGGGAAGGTTTAGGGAAAATGAAAAGTCGAAATTTTGGACTGTGGACGGAGGAGTCGAGACAAAACTGTTTATTTAAGCTAGAAGGCTGACAATTTCTACAAAATTTTAGGGTACCTTGGGAATGGACTAAAATAAGCGATATCTCCTAACCGAAGCGTCTAACCGAGAAAAGAGCCTTAATTCGTGATCACCTCTACCCTCGGCCAAAAACGTGGGAGGACCATAGAAAAACTAAAATCAGCGATATCTCCTAAACGAAG
This sequence comes from Hydrotaea diabolus, assembly GCA_963513945.1. Lineage (NCBI taxonomy): Eukaryota > Metazoa > Arthropoda > Insecta > Diptera > Muscidae > Hydrotaea > Hydrotaea diabolus. The sequence continues at coordinate 80,169,092 of OY740718.1, read as the reverse complement.
CGTCTAATCGAGATAAGAGCCTTTATTCGTGATCACCTCTAACCTCGACCAAGCGTAGCGTCTAATCGAGAAAGGAGCCTTAAATCGTGATCACCTGTTTCCTCGGCTAAAAACATGGGAAGACCATAGAAAAACTAAAATCAGTAATATCTCCTAAACGAAGCGTCTAATCGAGAAAAGAGCCTTAATTCGTGATCACCTCTACCCTCGGCCAAAAACGTGGGAGGACCATAGAAAAAGTAAAATCAGCGAAATCTCCTAAAAGATGCGTCTAATCGAGAAAAGAGCCTTAATACGTGATCACCTCTACCCTCGGCCAAAAACGTGGGAAGACCATAGAAAAACTAAAATCAGCGATATCTCCTAAACGAAGCGTCTAATCGAGAAAAGAGCCTTTATTCGTGATCACCTCTTCCCCCGGCCAAAAACGTGGGAAGACCATAGAAAAACTAAAATCAGCGATATCTCATAAACGAAGCGTCTAATCGAGAAAAGGGCCTTAATTCGTGATCACCTCTTCCCTCGGCCAAAAAAGTGGGAAGACCATAGAAAAACTAAAATCAGCGATATCTCCTAAACGAAGCGTCTAATCGAGAAAAGAGCCTTAATACGTGATCACCTCTACCCTCGGCCATAAACGTGGGAAGACCATAGAAAAACTAAAATCAGCGATATCTCCTAAACGAAGCGTCTAATCGAGAAAAGAGCCTTAATTCGTGATCACCTCTACCCTCGGCCTAAAACGTGGGAAGACCATAGAAAAACTAAAATCGGCGATATCTCCTAAACGAAGCGTCTAATAGAGAAAAGAGCCTTAATACGTGATCACCTCTACCCTCGGCCAAAAACGTGGGAAGACCATAGAAAAACTAAAATCAGCGATATCTCCTAAACGAAGAGTCTAATCGAGAAAAGAACCTCAATTCGTGATCACCTCTTCCCTCGGCCAAAAACGTGGGAAGACCATAGAAAAACTAAAATCAGCAATATCTCCTAAACGAAGCGTCTAATCGAGAAAAGAGCCTTAATTCGTGATCACCTCTACCCTCGGCCAAAAACGTGGGAAGACCATAGAAATACTAAAATCAGCGATATCTCCTAAACGAAGCGTCTAATCGAGAAAAGAGCCTTAATTCGTGACCACCTCTACCCTCGGCCAAAAACGTGGGAAGACCATAGAAAAACTAAAATCAGCGATATCTCATAAACGAAGCGTCTAATCGAGAAAAGGGCCTTAATTCGTGATCACCTCTTCCCTCGGCCAAAAACGTGAAAAGACCATAAAAAAACGTGGGAAAACCATAGAAAAACTAAAATCAGCGATATCTCCTAAACGAAGCGTCTAATCGAGAAAAGAGCCTTAATACGTGATCACCTCTACCCTCGCCCAACAACGTGGGAAGACCATAGAAAAACTAAAATCAGCGATATCTCCTAAACGAAGCGTCTAATCGAGAAAAGAGCCTTAATACGTGATCACCTCTACCCTCGGCCAAAAACGTGGGAAGACCATAGAAAAACTAAAATCAGCGAAATCTCCTAAATGAAGCGTCTAATCGAGAAAAGTGCCTTAATTGGTGATCAACTCTACCCTAGGAGAAAAACGTGGGAGGACCATAGAAAAACCAAAATCAGCGAAATCTCCTCAACAAAGCGTCTAATCGAAAAAAGAGCCTTAATTCGTGATCACCTCTACCCTCGGCCAAAAACGTGGGAAGACCATAGAAAATCTAAAATCAGCGAAATCTCCTCAACAGAGCGTCTAATCGAGAAAAGAGCCTTAATTCGTGATCACCTCTACCCTCGGCCAAAAACGTGGGAAGACCATAGAAAAACCAAAATCAGCGAAATCTCCTCAACAAAGCGTCTAATCGAGAAAAGAGCCCTAATCGTGATCACATCTACCATACCAAAAAAACGTGGGCAGACCATAGAAAAACTAAAATCAGCGATATCTCCTAAACAAAGCGTCGAATCGAGAAAAGAGCCTCAATACGTGATCACCTCTACCCTCGGCCAAAAACGTGGGAAGACCATAGAAAAACTAAAATCAGCGAAATCTCCTAAATGAAGCGTCTAATCGAGAAAAGTGCCTTAATTGGTGATCAACTCTACCCTAGGAGAAAAACGTGGGAGGACCATAGAAAAACCAAAATCAGCGAAATCTCCTCAACAAAGCGTCTAATCGAGAAAAGAGCCTTAATTCGTGATCACCTCTACCCTCGGCCAAAAACGTGGGAAGACCATAGAAAATCTAAAATCAGCGAAATCTCCTCAACAGAGCGTCTAATCGAGAAAAGAGCCTTAACTCGTGATCACCTCTACCCTCGGCCAAAAACGTGGGAAGACCATAGAAAAACTAAAAGCAGCGATATCTCCTAACTGAAGCGTCTAATCGAGAAAAGAGCCTTAATTGGTGATCAACTCTACCCTAGGAGAAAAACGTGGGAGGACCATAGAAAAACCAAAATCAGCGAAATCTCCTCAACAAAGCGTCAAATCGAGAAAAGAGCCTTAATTCGTGATCACCTCTACCCTCGGCCAAAAACGTGGGAAGACCATAGAAAAACTAAAATCAGCGAAATCTCCTAAATGAAGCGTCTAATCGAGAAAAGAGCCTTAATTGGTGATCAACTCTACCCTAGGAAAAAAACGTGGGAGGACCATAGAAAAACCAAAATCAGCGAAATCTCCTCAACAAACCGTCTAATCGAGAAAAGAGCCTTAATTCGTGATCACCTCTACCCTCGGCCAAAAACGTGGGAAGACCATAGAAAATCTAAAATCAGCGAAATCTCCTCAACAGAGCGTCTAATCGAGAAAAGAGCCTTAATACGTGATCACCTCTACCCTCGGCCAAAAACGTGGGAAGACCATAGAAAAACTAAAATCAGCGAAATCTCCTAAATGAAGCGTCTAATCGAGAAAAGAGCCTTAATTGGTGATCAACTCTACCCTAGGAGAAAAACGTGGGAGGACCATAGAAAAACCAAAATCAGCGAAATCTCCTCAACAAAGCGTCAAATCGAGAAAAGAGCCTTAATTCGTGATCACCTCTACCCTCGGCCAAAAACGTGGGAAGTCCATAGAAAAACTAAAATCAGCGATATCTCCTAAACGAAGCGTCTAATCGAGAAAAGAGCCTTAATTGGTGATCAACTGGGAGGACCATAGAAAAACCAAAATCAGCGAAATCTCCTCAACAAAGCGTCTAATCGAGAAAAGAGCCCTAATCGTGATCACATCTACCATACCAAAAAAACGTGGGCAGACCATAGAAAAACTAAAATCAGCGATATCTCCTAAACGAAGCGTCGAATCGAGAAAAGAGCCTCAATACGTGATCACCTCTACCCTCGGCCAAAAACGTGGGAAGACCATAGAAAAACTAAAATCAGCGATATCTCCTAAACGAAGCGTCTTATCAAGAAAAGTGCCTTAATTCGTGATCACCTCTACCCTCGGCCAAAAACGTGGGAAGACCATAGAAAAACTAAAATCAGCGATATCTCCTAAACGAAGCGTCTAATCGAGAAAAGAGCCTTAATACGTGATCACCTCTGCCCTCGGCCAAAAACGTCGGAAGACCATAGAAAAACTAAAATCAGCGATATCTCCTAAACGAAGCGTCTAATCGAAAAAAAGCCTTAATTCGTGATCACCTCTACCCTCGGCCTAAAACGTGGGAAGACCATAGAAAAACTAAAATCAGCGATATCTCCTAAACGAAGCGTCTAATCGAGAAAAGAGCCTTAATACGTGATCACCCCTACCCTCGGCCAAAAACGTGGGAAGACCATAGAAAAACTAAAATCAGCGATATCTCCTAAACGAAGCGTCTATTCGTGATCACCTCTACCCTCGGCCAAAAACGTGGGAAGACCATAGAAAAACTAAAATCAGCGATATCTCCTAAACGAAGCGTCTAATCGAGAAAAGAGCCTTAATTCGTGATCACCTCTACCCTAGCACAAAAACGTGGGAAGACCATAGAAAAACTAAAATCAGCGATATCTCCTAAACGAAGCGTCTAATCGAGAAAAGAGTCTTAATTCGTGATCACCTCTACCCTCGGCCTAAAACGTGGGAAGACCATAGAAAAACTAAAATCAGCGATATCTCCTAAACAAAGCGTCTAATCGTCTAAAGAGCCTTTATACGTGATTACCTCTACCCTCGGCCAAAAACGTCGGAAGACCATAGAAAAACTAAAATCAGCGATATCTCCTAAACGAAGCGTCTAATCGAAAAAAAGCCTTAATTCGTGATCACCTCTACCCTCGGCCTAAAACGTGGGAAGACCATAGAAAAACTAAAATCAGCGATATCTCCTAAACGAAGCGTCTAATCGAGAAAAGAGCCTTAATACGTGATCACCTCTGCCCTCGGCCAAAAACGTCGGAAGACCATAGAAAAACTAAAATCAGCGATATCTCCTAAACGAAGCGTCTAATCGAAAAAAAGCCTTAATTCGTGATCACCTCTACCCTCGGCCTAAAACGTGGGAAGACCATAGAAAAACTAAAATCAGCGATATCTCCTAAACGAAGCGTCTAATCGAGAAAAGAGCCTTAATACGTGATCACCCCTACCCTCGGCCAAAAACGTGGGAAGACCATAGAAAAACTAAAATCAGCGATATCTCCTAAACGAAGCGTCTATTCGTGATCACCTCTACCCTCGGCCAAAAACGTGGGAAGACCATAGAAAAACTAAAATCAGCGATATCTCCTAAACGAAGCGTCTAATCGAGAAAAGAGCCTTAATTCGTGATCACCTCTACCCTAGCACAAAAACGTGGGAAGACCATAGAAAAACTAAAATCAGCGATATCTCCTAAACGAAGCGTCTAATCGAGAAAAGAGTCTTAATTCGTGATCACCTCTACCCTCGGCCTAAAACGTGGGAAGACCATAGAAAAACTAAAATCAGCGATATCTCCTAAACAAAGCGTCTAATCGTCTAAAGAGCCTTTATACGTGATTACCTCTACCCTCGGCCAAAAACGTGGGAAGACCATAGAAAAACTAAAATCAGCTATATCTCCTAAACGAAGAGTCTAATCGAGAAAAGAGCCTTAATTCGTGATCACCTCTTCCCTCGGCCAAAAACGTGGGAAGACCATAGAAAAACTAAAATCAGCGATATCTCCTAAACGAAGCGTCTAATCAAGAAAAGAGCCTTAATTCGTAATCACCTCTACCCTCGGCCAAAAACGTGGGAAGACCATAGAAAAACTAAAATCAGCGATATCTCCTAAACGAAGCGTCTAATAGAGAAAAGGGCCTTAATTCGTGATCAACTCTACCCTAGGAGAAAAACGTGGGAGGACCATAGAAAAACCAAAATCAGCGAAATCTCCTCAACAAAGCGTCTAATCGAGAAAAGAGCCTTAATTCGTGATCACCTCTACCCTCGGCCAAAAACGTGGGAAGACCATAGAAAATCTAAAATCAGCGAAATCTCCTCAACAGAGCGTCTAATCGAGAAAAGAGCCTTAATTCGTGATCACCTCTACCCTCGGCCAAAAACGTGGGAAGACCATAGAAAAACTAAAAGCAGCGATATCTCCTAAATGAAGCGTCTAATCGAGAAAAGAGCCTTAATTGGTGATCAACTCTACCCTAGGAGAAAAACGTGGGAGGACCATAGAAAAACCAAAATCAGCGAAATCTCCTCAACAAAGCGTCAAATCGAGAAAAGAGCCTTAATTCGTGATCACCTCTACCCTCGGCCAAAAACGTGGGAAGACCATAGAAAAACTAAAATCAGCGAAATCTCCTAAATGAAGCGTCTAATCGAGAAAAGAGCCTTAATTGGTGATCAACTCTACCCTAGGAAAAAAACGTGGGAGGACCATAGAAAAACCAAAATCAGCGAAATCTCCTCAACAAACCGTCTAATCGAGAAAAGAGCCTTAATTCGTGATCACCTCTACCCTCGGCCAAAAACGTGGGAAGACCATAGAAAATCTAAAATCAGCGAAATCTCCTCAACAGAGCGTCTAATCGAGAAAAGAGCCTTAATCCGTGATCACCTCTACCCTCGGCCAAAAACGTGGGAAGACCATAGAAAAACTAAAATCAGCGAAATCTCCTAAATGAAGCGTCTAATCGAGAAAAGAGCCTTAATTGGTGATCAACTCTACCCTAGGAGAAAAACGTGGGAGGACCATAGAAAAACCAAAATCAGCGAAATCTCCTCAACAAAGCGTCAAATCGAGAAAAGAGCCTTAATTCGTGATCACCTCTACCCTCGGCCAAAAACGTGGGAAGTCCATAGAAAATCTAAAATCAGCGATATCTCCTAAACGAAGCGTCTAATCGAGAAAAGAGCCTTAATTGGTGATCAACTGGGAGGACCATAGAAAAACCAAAATCAGCGAAATCTCCTCAACAAAGCGTCTAATCGAGAAAAGAGCCCTAATCGTGATCACATCTACCATACCAAAAAAACGTGGGTAGACCATAGAAAAACTAAAATCAGCGATATCTCCTAAACGAAGCGTCGAATCGAGAAAAGAGCCTCAATACGTGATCACCTCTACCCTCGGCCAAAAACGTGGGAAGACCATAGAAAAACTAAAATCAGCGATATCTCCTAAACGAAGCGTCTTATCAAGAAAAGTGCCTTAATTCGTGATCACCTCTACCCTCGGCCAAAAACGTGGGAAGACCATAGAAAAACTAAAATCAGCGATATCTCCTAAACGAAGCGTCTAATCGAGAAAAGAGCCTTAATACGTGATCACCTCTGCCCTCGGCCAAAAACGTCGGAAGACCATAGAAAAACTAAAATCAGCGATATCTCCTAAACGAAGCGTCTAATAGAAAAAAAGCCTTAATTCGTGATCACCTCTACCCTCGGCCTAAAACGTGGGAAGACCATAGAAAAACTAAAATCAGCGATATCTCCTAAACGAAGCGTCTAATCGAGAAAAGAGCCTTAATACGTGATCACCCCTACCCTCGGCCAAAAACGTGGGAAGACCATAGAAAAACTAAAATCAGCGATATCTCCTAAACGAAGCGTCTATTCGTGATCACCTCTACCCTCGGCCAAAAACGTGGGAAGACCATAGAAAAACTAAAATCAGCGATATCTCCTAAACGAAGCGTCTAATCGAGAAAAGAGCCTTAATTCGTGATCACCTCTACCCTAGCACAAAAACGTGGGAAGACCATAGAAAAACTAAAATCAGCGATATCTCCTAAACGAAGCGTCTAATCGAGAAAAGAGTCTTAATTCGTGATCACCTCTACCCTCGGCCTAAAACGTGGGAAGACCATAGAAAAACTAAAATCAGCGATATCTCCTAAACGAAGCGTCTAATCGTCTAAAGAGCCTTTATACGTGATTACCTCTACCCTCGGCCAAAAACGTGGGAAGACCATAGAAAAACTAAAATCAGCTATATCTCCTAAACGAAGAGTCTAATCGAGAAAAGAGCCTTAATTCGTGATCACCTCTTCCCTCGGCCAAAAACGTGGGAAGACCATAGAAAAACTAAAATCAGCGATATCTCCTAAACGAAGCGTCTAATCAAGAAAAGAGCCTTAATTCGTAATCACCTCTACCCTCGGCCAAAAACGTGGGAAGACCATAGAAAAACTAAAATCAGCGATATCTCCTAAACGAAGCGTCTAATCGAGAAAAGGGCCTTAATTCGTGATCACCTCTACCACAGCAAAAAAACGTGGGCAGACCATAGAAAAACTAAAATCAGCGAAATCTCCTAAACGAAGCGTCTAATCGAGAAAAGAGCCTTAATTCGTGATCACCTCTACCCTCGGCCAAAATCGTGGGAAGACCATAGAAAAACTAAAATCGGCGATATCTTCTAAACGAAGCGTCTAATCGAGAAAGGAGCCTTAATTCGTGATCACCTCTACCCTCGGCCAAAAACGTGGGAAGACCATAGAAAAACCAAAATCAGCGATATCTCCTAAAACGAACGTCTAATCGAGAAAAGGGCGTTAATTCGAGATCACCTCTACCCTCGGCCAAAAACGTGGGAAGACCATAGAAAAACTAAAATCAGCGATATCTCCTAAACGAAGCGTCTAATCGAGAAAAGAGCCTTAATACGTGATCACCTCTACCCTCGGCCAAAAACGTGGGAAGACCATAGAAAAATTAAAATCAGCGATATCTCCTAAACGAAGCGTCTAATCGAGAAAAGAGCCTTAATTGGTGATCACCTCTACCCTAGGAGAAAAACGTGGGAGGACCGAAGCGTCTAATCGAAAAAAGAGCCTTAATCCGTGACCACCTCTACCCTCGGCCAATAACGTGGGAAGACCATAGAAAAACTAAAATCAGCGATATCTCCTAAACGAAGCGTCTATTCGTGATCACCTCAACCCTCGGCCAAAAACGTGGGAAGACCATAGAAAAACTAAAATCAGCGATATCTCCTAAACGAAGCGTCTAATCGAGAAAAGAGCCTTAATTGGTGATCACCTCTACCCTAGGAGAAAAACGTGGGAGGACCATAACAAAACCAAAATCAGCGAAATCTCCGAAACGAAGCGTCTAATCGAGAAAAGATCTTTAATTCGTAATCACCTCTACCCTCGGCCTAAAACGTGGGTAAACCATAGAAAAACTAAAATCAGCGATATCTCCGAAACGAAGCGTCTAATCGAGAAAATAGCCTTAATTCGTGATCACCTTTACCCTCGGCCAAAACGTGAGAAGACTACAGAAAAACTAAAATCAGCGATATCTCCCAAATGAAGCGTCTAATCGAGAAAAGAGCCTTAATTTGTGATCACCTTTAGCCTCGGCCAAAAACGTGGGAAACCCATAGAAAAACTAAAATCAGCGATATCTCCTAAATGAAGCTTCTAATTGAGAAAAGGGCCTTAATTCGTAATCACTTCTACTCTCGGCCTAAAACGTGGGAAAACAATAGAATAACTAAAATCACCGATATCTCCGAAACGAAGCGTCTAATCGAGAAAAGAGCCTGAATCCGTGACCACCTCTACCCTCGGCCAATAACGTGGGAAGACTATAGAAAAACTAAAATCAGCGATATCTCCTAAACGAAGCGTCTATTCGTGATCACCTCTACCCTCGGCCAAAAGCGTGGGAAGACCACAGAAAAACTAAAATCAGCGATATCTCCTAAACGAAGCGTCTAATCGAGAAAAGAGCCTTAATGCGTGATCACCTCTACCCTCGGCCAAAAACGTGGGAAGACCATAGAAAAACTAAAATCAGCGATATCTCCTAAACGAAGCGTCTAATCGGGAAAAGAGCCTTAATACGTGATCACCTCTACCCTCGGCCAAAAACGTGGGAAGACCATAGAAAAACTAAAATCAGCGATATCTCCTAAACGAAGCATCTAATCGAGAAAAGAGCCTTAAAACGTGATCACCTCTACCCTCGGCCAAAAACGTGGGAAGACCATAGAAAAACTAAAATCAGCGATATCTCCTAAACGAAGCATCTAATCGAGAAAAGAGCCTTAATTGGTGATCACCTCTACCCTAGGAGAAAAACGTGGGAGGACCATAGCAAAGCCAAAATCAGCGAAATCTCCGAAACGAAGCGTCTAATCGAGAAAAGAGCTTTAATCCGTGACCACCTCTACCCTCGGCCAATAACGTGGGAAGACCATAGAAAAACTAAAATCAGCGATATCTCCTAAACGAAGCGTCTATTCGTGATCACCTCTACCCTCGGCCAAAAACGTGGGAAGACCATAGAAAAACTAAAATCAGCGATATCTCCTAAACGAAGCGTCTAATCGAGAAAAGAGCCTTAAAGACCAAGGAAGACAATAGAAAAACTAAAATCAGCAATATCTCCTAAACGAAGCGTCTAATCGAGAAAAGAGCCTTAATTGGTGATCACCTCTACCCTAGGAGAAAAACGTGGGAGGACCATAGCAAAACAAAAATCAGCGATATCTCCTAAATGAAGCTTCTAATTAAGAAAAGAGCCTTAATTCGTAATCACCTCTACTCTCGGCCTAAAACGTTGGAAAACAATAGAATAACTAAAATCACCGATATCTCCGAAACGAAGCGTCTAATCGAGAAAAGAGCCTGAATCCGTGACCACCTCTATCCTCGGCCAATAACGTGGGAAGACTATAGAAAAACTAAAATCAGCGATATCTCCTAAACGAAGCGTCTATTCGTGATCACCTCTACCCTCGGCCAAAAGCGTGGGAAGACCATAGAAAAACTAAAATCAGCGATATCTCCTAAACGAAGCGTCTAATCGAGAAAAGAGCCTTAATACGTGATCACCTCTACCCTCGGCCAAAAACGTGGGAAGACCATAGAAAAACTAAAATCAGCGATATCTCCTAAACGAAGCGTCTAATCGAGAAAAGAGCCTTAATACGTGATCACCTCTACCCTCGGCCAAAAACGTGGGAAGACCATAGAAAAACTAAAATCAGCGATATCTCCTAAACGAAGAGTCTAATCGAGAAAAGAGCCTTAATTCGTGATCACCTCTACCCTCGGCCAAAAATGTGGGAAGACCATAGAAAAACTAAAATCAGCGATATCTCCTAAACGAAGCGTCTAATCGAGAAAAGGACCTTAATTCGTGATCACCTCTTCTCTCGGCCAAAAACGTGAAAAGATCATAAAAAAACGTGGGAAAACCATAGAAAAACTAAAATCAGCGATATCTCCTAAACGAAGCGTCTAATCGAGAAAAGAGCCTTAATACGTGATCACCTCTACCCTCGGCCAAAAACGTGGGAAGACCATAGAAAAACTAAAATCAGCGATATCTCCTAAACGAAGCGTCTAATCGAGAAAAGAGCCTTAATTCGTGATCACCTCTACCCTCGGCCAAAAACGTGGGAAGACCATAGAAAAACTAAAATCAGCGATATCTCCTAAACGAAGCGTCTAATAGAGAAAAGAGCCTTAATTCGTGATCACCTCTACCCTCGGCCAAAAACGTGGGAAGACCATAGAAAAACTAAAATCAGCGATATCTCCTAAACGAAGCGTCTAATCGAGAAAAGAGCCTTAATTCGTGATCACCTCTACCCTCGGCCAAAAACGTGGGAAGACCATAGAAAAATTAAAATCAGCGATATCTCCTAAACGAAGCGTCTAATCGAGAAAAGAGCCTTAATACGTGATCACCTCTACCCTCGGCCAAAAACGTGGGAAGACCATAGAAAAACTAAAATCAGCGATATCTCCTAAACGAAGCGTCTAATCGAGAAAAGAGCCTTAATTCGTGATCACCTCTACCCTCGGCCAAAAACGTGGGAAGACCATAGAAAAACTAAAATCAGTGATATCTCCTAAACGAAGCGTCTAATCGAGAAAAGAGCCTTAATTCGTGATCACCTCTACCCTCGGCCAAAAACGTGGGAAGACCATAGAAAAATTAAAATCAGCGATATCTCCTAAACGAAGCGTCTAATCGAGAAAAGAGCCTTAATACGTGATCACCTCTACCCTCGGCCAAAAACGTGGGAAGACCATAGAAAAATTAAAATCAGCGATATCTCCTAAACGAAGCGTCTCGGCCTAAAACGTGGGAAGACCATAGAAAAACTAAAATCAGCGATATCTCCTAAACGAAGCGTCTAATCGAGAAAAGAGCCTTAATACGTGATCACCTCTACCCTCGGCCAAAAACGTGGGAAGACCATAGCAAAACTTAAATCAGCGATATCTCCTAAACGAAGAGTCTAATCGAGAAAAGAGCCTTAATTCGTGATCACCTCTACCCTCGGCCAAAAACGTGGGAAGACCATAGAAAAACTAAAATCAGCGATATCTCCTAAACGAAGCGTCTAATAGAGAAAAGAGCCTTAATTCGTGATCACCTCTACCCTCGGCCAAAAACGTGGGAAGACCATAGAAAAACTAAAATCAGCGATATCTCCTAAACGAAGCGTCTAATAGAGAAAAGAGCCTTAATTCGTGATCACCTCTACCCTCGGCCAAAAACGTGGGAAGACCATAGAAAAATTAAAATCAGCGATATCTCCTAAACGAAGCGTCTAATCGAGAAAAGAGCCTTAATACGTGATCACCTCTACCCTCGGCCAAAAACGTGGGAAGACCATAGAAAAACTAAAATCAGCGATATCTCCTAAACGAAGCGTCTAATCGAGAAAAGAGCCTTAATACGTGATCACCTCTACCCTCGGCCAAAAACGTGGGAAGACCATAGAAAAACTAAAATCAGCGATATCTCCTAAACGAAGCGTCTAATCGAGAAAAGAGCCTTAATTCGTGATCACCTCTACCCTCGGCCAAAAACGTGGGAAGACCATAGAAAAACTAAAATCAGTGATATCTCCTAAACGAAGCGTCTAATCGAGAAAAGAGCCTTAATAAGTGATCACCTCTACCCTCGGCCAAAAACGTGGGAAGACCATAGAAAAATTAAAATCAGCGATATCTCCTAAACGAAGCGTCTAATCGAGAAAAGAGCCTTAATACGTGATCACCTCTACCCTCGGCCAAAAACGTGGGAAGACCATAGAAAAATTAAAATCAGCGATATCTCCTAAACGAAGCGTCTAATCGAGAAAAGAGCCTGAATCCGTGACCACCTCTACCCTCGGCCAATAACGTGGGAAGACCATAGAAAAACTAAAATCAGCGATGTCTCCTAAACGAAGCGTCTATTCGTGATCACCTCTACCCACGGCCAAAAACGTGGGAAGACCATAGAAAAACTAAAATCAGCGATATCTCCTAAACGAAGCGTCTAATCGAGAAAAGAGCCTTAATACGTGATCACCTCTACCCTCGGCCAGAAACGTGGGAAGACCATAGAAAAACTAAAATAAGCGATATCTCTTTAACGAAGCGTCTCATCGAGAAAAGAGCCTTAATTCGTGATCACCTCTACCCTCGGCCTAAAACGTGGGAAGACCATAGAAAAACTAAAATTAGCGATATCTCCTAAACGAAGCGTCTAATCGAGAAAAGAGCCTTAATACGTGATCACCTCTACCCTCGGCCAAAAACGTGGGAAGACCATAGCAAAACTTAAATCAGCGATATCTCCTAAACGAAGAGTCTAATCGAGAAAAGAGCCTTAATTCGTGATCACCTCTACCCTCGGCCAAAAACGTGGGAAGACCATAGAAAAACTAAAATCAGCGATATCTCCTAAACGAAGCGTCTAATAGAGAAAAGAGCCTTAATTCGTGATCACCTCTACCCTCGGCCAAAAACGTGGGAAGACCATAGAAAAACTAAAATCAGCGATATCTCCTAAACGAAGCGTCTAATCGAGAAAAGAGCCTTAATTCGTGATCACCTCTACCCTCGGCCAAAAACGTGGGAAGACCATAGAAAAATTAAAATCAGCGATATCTCCTAAACGAAGCGTCTAATCGAGAAAAGAGCCTTAATACGTGATCACCTCTACCCTCGGCCAAAAACGTGGGAAGACCATAGAAAAACTAAAATCAGCGATATATCCTAAACGAAGCGTCTAATCGAGAAAAGAGCCTTAATTCGTGATCACCTCTACCCTCGGCCAAAAACGTGGGAAGACCATAGAAAAACTAAAATCAGTGATATCTCCTAAACGAAGCGTCTAATCGAGAAAAGAGCCTTAATTCGTGATCACCTCTACCCTCGGCCAAAAACGTGGGAAGACCATAGAAAAATTAAAATCAGCGATATCTCCTAAACGAAGCGTCTAATCGAGAAAAGAGCCTTAATACGTGATCACCTCTACCCTCGGCCAAAAACGTGGGAAGACCATAGAAAAATTAAAATCAGCGATATCTCCTAAACGAAGCGTCTAATCGAGAAAAGAGCCTGAATCCGTGACCACCTCTACCCTCGGCCAATAACGTGGGAAGACCATAGCAAAACTAAAATCAGCGATATCTCCTAAACGAAGCGTCTATTCGTGATCACCTCTACCCTCGGCCAAAAACGTGGGAAGACCATAGAAAAACTAAAATCAGCGATATCTCCTAAACGAAGCGTCTAATCGAGAAAAGAGCCTTAATACGTGATCACCTCTACATTCGGCCAGAAACGTGGGAAGACCATAGAAAAACTAAAATCAGCGATATCTCTTTAACGAAGCGTCTAATCGAGAAAAGAGCCTTAATTCGTGATCACCTCTACCCTCGGCCTAAAACGTGGGAAGACCATAGAAAAACTAAAATCAGCGATATCTCCTAAACGAAGCGTCTAATCGAGAAAAGAGCCTTAATACGTGATCACCTCTACCCTCGCCCAAAAACGTGGGAAGACCATAGCAAAACTTAAATCAGCGATATCTCCTAAACGAAGAGTCTAATCGAGAAAAGATCCTTAATTCGTGATCACCTCTACCCTCGGCCAAAAACGTGGGAAGACCATAGAAAAACTAAAATCAGCGATATCTCCTAAACGAAGCGTCTAATCGAGAAAAGGACCTTAATTCGTGATCACCTCTTCCCTCGGCCAAAAACGTGAAAAGACCATTAAAAACGTGGGAAAACCATAGAAAAACTAAAATCAGCGATATCTCTTAAACGAAGCGTCTAATCGAGAAAAGAGCCTTAATACGTGATCACCTCTACCCTCGGCCAAAAACGTGGGAAGACCATAGAAAAACTAAAATCAGCGATATCTCCTAAACGAAGCGTCTAATCGAGAAAAGAGCCTTAATACGTGATCACCTCTACCCTCGGCCAGAAACGTGGGAAGACCATAGAAAAACTAAAATCAGCGATATCTCTTTAACGAAGCGGCTAATCGAGAAGAGAGCCTTAATTCGTGATCACCTCTACCCTCGGCCTAAAACGTGGGAAGACCATAGAAAAACTAAAATCAGCGATATCTCCTAAACGAAGCGTCTAATCGAGAAAAGAGCCTTAATACGTGATCACCTCTACCCTCGGCCAAAAACGTGGGAAGACCATAGCAAAACTTAAATCAGCGATATCTCCTAAACGAAGAGTCTAATCGAGAAAAGAGCCTTAATTCGTGATCACCTCTACCCTCGGCCAAAAACGTGGGAAGACCATAGAAAAACTAAAATCAGCGATATCTCCTAAACGAAGCGTCTAATCGAGAAAAGGACCTTAATTCGTGATCACCTCTTCCCTCGGCCAAAAACGTGAAAAGACCATTAAAAACGTGGGAAAACCATAGAAAAACTAAAATCAGCGATATCTCTTAAACGAAGCGTCTAATCGAGAAAAGAGCCTTAATACGTGATCACCTCTACCCTCGGCCAAAAACGTGGGAAGACCATAGAAAAACTAAAATCAGCGATATCTCCTAAACGAAGCGTCTAATCGAGAAAAGAGCCTTAATACGTGATCACCTCTACCCTCGGCCAGAAACGTGGGAAGACCATAGAAAAACTAAAATCAGCGATATCTCTTTAACGAAGCGGCTAATCGAGAAGAGAGCCTTAATTCGTGATCACCTCTACCCTCGGCCTAAAACGTGGGAAGACCATAGAAAAACTAAAATCAGCGATATCTCCTAAACGAAGCGTCTAATCGAGAAAAGAGCCTTAATACGTGATCACCTCTACCCTCGGCCAAAAACGTGGGAAGACCATAGCAAAACTTAAATCAGCGATATCTCCTAAACGAAGAGTCTAATCGAGAAAAGAGCCTTAATTCGTGATCACCTCTACCCTCGGCCAAAAACGTGGGAAGACCATAGAAAAACTAAAATCAGCGATATCTCCTAAACGAAGCGTCTAATCGAGAAAAGGACCTTAATTCGTGATCACCTCTTCCCTCGGCCAAAAACGTGAAAAGACCATTAAAAAACGTGGGAAAACCATAGAAAAACTAAAATCAGCGATATCTCTTAAACGAAGCGTCTAATCGAGAAAGGAGCCTTAATACGTGATCACCTCTACCCTCGCCCAAAAACGTGGGAAGACCATAGAAAAACTAAAATCAGCGATATCTCATAAACGAAGCGTCTAATCGAGAAAAAAGCCTTAATACGTGATCACCTCTACCCTCGGCCAAAAACGTGGGAAGACCATAGAAAAACTAAAATCAGCGATATCTCCTAAACGAAGCGTCTAATCGAGAAAAGAGCCTGAATCCGTGACCACCTCTACCCTCGGCCAATAACGTGGGAAGACCATAGAAAAACTAAAATCAGCGATATCTCCTAAACGAAGCGTCTATTCGTGATCACCTCTACCCTCGGCCAAAAACGTGGGAAGACCATAGAAAAACTAAAATCAGCGATATCTCCTAAACGAAGCGTCTAATCGAGAAAAGAGCCTTAATACGTGATCACCTCTACATTCGGCCAGAAACGTGGGAAGACCATAGAAAAACTAAAATCAGCGATATCTCCTAAACGAAGCGTCTAATCGAGAAAAGAGCCTTAATACGTGATCACCTCTACCCTCGGCCAAAAACGTGGGAAACCATAGAAAATCTAAAATCAGCGATATCTCCTAAACGAAGCGTCTAATCGAGAAAAGAGCCTTAATTCGTGATCACCTCTACCCTCGGCCAAAAACGTGGGAAGACCATAGAAAAACTAAAATCAGCGATATCTCCTAAACGAAGCGTCTAATCGAGAAAAGAGCCTTAATACGTGATCACCTCTACATTCGGCCAGAAACGTGGGAAGACCATAGAAAAACTAAAATCAGCGATATCTCCTAAACGAAGCGTCTAATCGAGAAAAGAGCCTTAATACGTTATCACCTCTACCCTCGGCCAAAAACGTGGGAAGACCATAGAAAAACTAAAATCAGCGATATCTCCTAAACGAAGCGTCTAATCGAGAAAAGAGCCTTAATTCGTGATCACCTCTACCCTCGGCCAAAAACGTGGGAAGACCATAGAAAAACTAAAATCAGCGATATCTCCTAAACGAAGCGTCTAATCGAGAAAAGAGCCTTAATACGTAATCACCTCTACCCTCGGCCAAAAACGTGGGAAGACCATAGAAAAACTAAAATCAGCGATATCTCCTAAACGAAGCGTCTAATCGAGAAAAGAGCCTTAATTCGTGATCACCTCTACCCTCGGCCAAAAACGTGGGAAGACCATAGAAAAATTAAAATCAGCGATATCTCCTAAACGAAGCGTCTAATCGAGAAAAGAGCCTTAATACGTGATCACCTCTACCCTCGGCCAAAAACGTGGGAAGACCATAGAAAAATTAAAATCAGCGATATCTCCTAAACGAAGCGTCTAATCGAGAAAAGAGCCTGAATCCGTGACCACCTCTACCCTCGGCCAATAACGTGGGAAGACCATAGAAAAACTAAAATCAGCGATATCTCCTAAACGAAGCGTCTATTCGTGATCACCTCTACCCTCGGCCAAAAACGTGGGAAGACCATAGAAAAACTAAAATCAGCGATATCTCCTAAACGAAGCGTCTAATCGAGAAAAGAGCCTTAATACGTGATCACCTCTACATTCGGCCAGAAACGTGGGAAGACCATAGAAAAACTAAAATCAGCGATATCTCTTTAACGAAGCGTCTAATCGAGAAAAGAGCCTTAATTCGTGATCACCTCTACCCTCGGCCTAAAACGTGGGAAGACCATAGAAAAACTAAAATCAGCGATATCTCCTAAACGAAGCGTCTAATCGAGAAAAGAGCCTTAATACGTGATCACCTCTACCCTCGGCCAAAAACGTGGGAAGACCATAGCAAAACTTAAATCAGCGATATCTCCTAAACGAAGAGTCTAATCGAGAAAAGAGCCTTAATTCGTGATCACCTCTACCCTCGGCCAAAAACGTGGGAAGACCATAGAAAAACTAAAATCAGCGATATCTCCTAAACGAAGCGTCTAATCGAGAAAAGGACCTTAATTCGTGATCACCTCTTCCCTCGGCCAAAAACGTGAAAAGACCATTAAAAACGTGGGAAAACCATAGAAAAACTAAAATCAGCGATATCTCTTAAACGAAGCGTCTAATCGAGAAAAGAGCCTTAATACGTGATCACCTCTACCCTCGGCCAAAAACGTGGGAAGACCATAGAAAAACTAAAATCAGCGATATCTCCTAAACGAAGCGTCTAATCGAGAAAAGAGCCTTAATACGTGATCACCTCTACCCTCGGCCAGAAACGTGGGAAGACCATAGAAAAACTAAAATCAGCGATATCTCTTTAACGAAGCGTCTAATCGAGAAGAGAGCCTTAATTCGTGATCACCTCTACCCTCGGCCTAAAACGTGGGAAGACCATAGAAAAACTAAAATCAGCGATATCTCCTAAACGAAGCGTCTAATCGGGAAAAGAGCCTTAATACGTGATCACCTCTACCCTCGGCCAAAAACGTGGGAAGACCATAGCAAAACTTAAATCAGCGATATGTCCTAAACGAAGAGTCTAATCGAGAAAAGAGCCTTAATTCGTGATCACCTCTACCCTCGGCCAAAAACGTGGGAAGACCATAGAAAAACTAAAATCAGCGATATCTCCTAAACGAAGCGTCTAATCGAGAAAAGGACCTTAATTCGTGATCACCTCTTCCCTCGGCCAAAAACGTGAAAAGACCATTAAAAAACGTGGGAAAACCATAGAAAAACTAAAATCAGCGATATCTCTTAAACGAAGCGTTTAATCGAGAAAAGAGCCTTAATACGTGATCACCTCTACCCTCGCCCAAAAACGTGGGAAGACCATAGAAAAACTAAAATCAGCGATATCTCATAAACGAAGCGTCTAATCGAGAAAAAAGCCTTAATACGTGATCACCTCTACCCTCGGCCAAAAACGTGGGAAGACCATAGAAAAACTAAAATCAGCGATATCTCCTAAACGAAGCGTCTAATCGAGAAAAGAGCCTTAATTGGTGATCACCTCTACCCTCGGCCAAAAACGTGGGAAGACCATAGAAAATCTAAAATCAGCGATATCTCCTAAACGAAGCGTCTAATCGAGAAAAGAGCCTTAATTCGTGATCACCGCTACCCTCGGCCAAAAACGTGGGAAGACCATAGAAAAACTAAAATCAGCGATATCTCATAAACGAAGCGTCTAATCGAGAAAAGAGCCTTAATACGTGATCACCTCTACCCTCGGCCAAAAACGTGGGAAGACCATTGAAAATCTAAAATCAGCGATATCTCCTAAACGAAGCGTCTAATCGAGAAAAGAGCCTTAATACGTGATCACCTCTACCCTCGGCCAAAAACGTGGGAAGACCATAGAAAATCTAAAATCAGCGATATCTCCTAACAGAAGCGTCTAATCGAGAAAAGAGCCTTAATTCGTGATCACCGCTACCCTTGGCCAAAAACGTGGGAAGACCATAGAAAAACTAAAATCAGCGATATCTCATAAACGAAGCGTCTAATCGAGAAAAGAGCCTTAATTCGTGATCACCTCTACCCTCGGCATAAAACGTGGGAAGACCATAGAAAAACTAAAATCAGCGATATCTGCTAAACGAAGCGTCTAATCGAGAAAAGAGCCTTAATACGTGATCACCTCTACCCTCGGCCAAAATTCGTGGGAAGACCATAGAAAAACTAAAATCAGCGATATCTCCTAAACGAAGAGTCTAATCTCCTTAACGAAGAGTCAAATCGAGAAAAGAACCTTAATTCGTGATCACCTCTACCCTCGGCCAAAAATGTGGGAAGACCATATAAAAACTAAAATCAGCGATATCTCCTAAACGAAGCGTCTAATCGAGAAAAGAGCCTTAATTCGTGATCACCTCTACCCTCGGCTAAATTTCGTGGGAAGACCATAGAAAAACTAAAATCGGCGATATCTGCTAAACGAAGCGTCTAATCGAGAAAAAAGCCTTAATACGTGATCACCTCTACCCTCGGCCAAAAACGTGGGAAGACCATAGAAAATCTAAAATCAGCGATATCTCCTAAACGAAGCGTCTAATCGAGAAAAGAGCCTTAATTCGTGATCACCGCTACCCTCGGCCAAAAACGTGGGAAGACCATAGAAAAACTAAAATCAGCGATATCTCATAAACGAAGCGTCTAATCGAGAAAAGAGCCTTAATACGTGATCACCTCTACCCTCGGCCAAAAACGTGGGAAGACCATTGAAAATCTAAAATCAGCGATATCTCCTAAACGAAGCGTCTAATCGAGAAAAGAGCCTTAATACGTGATCACCTCTACCCTCGGCCAAAAACGTGGGAAGACCATAGAAAATCTAAAATCAGCGATATCTCCTAAACGAAGCGTCTAATCGAGAAAAGAGCCTTAATTCGTGATCACCGCTACCCTCGGCCAAAAACGTGGGAAGACCATAGAAAAACTAAAATCAGCGATATCTCATAAACGAAGCGTCTAATCGAGAAAAGAGCCTTAATTCGTGATCACCTCTACCCTCGGCATAAAACGTGGGAAGACCATAGAAAAACTAAAATCAGCGATATCTGCTAAACGAAGCGTCTAATCGAGAAAAGAGCCTTAATACGTGATTACCTCTACCCTCGGCCAAAATTCGTGGGAAGACCATAGAAAAACTAAAATCAGCGATATCTCCTAAACGAAGAGTCTAATCTTCTTAACGAAGAGTCAAATCGAGAAAAGAGCCTTAATTCGTGATCACCTCTACCCTCGGCCAAAAATGTGGGAAGACCATATAAAAACTAAAATCAGCGATATCTCCTAAACGAAGCGTCTAATCGAGAAAAGAGCCTTAATTCGTGATCACCTCTACCCTCGGCTAAATTTCGTGGGAAGACCATAGAAAAACTAAAATCGGCGATATCTGCTAAACGAAGCGTCTAATCGAGAAAAGAGCCTTAATACGTGATCACCTCTACCCTCGGCCAAAAACGTGGGAAGACCATAGAAAATCTAAAATCAGCGATATCTCCTAAACGAAGCGTCTAATCGAGAAA
Organism: Hydrotaea diabolus; assembly: GCA_963513945.1. Classification (NCBI taxonomy): domain Eukaryota; kingdom Metazoa; phylum Arthropoda; class Insecta; order Diptera; family Muscidae; genus Hydrotaea; species Hydrotaea diabolus. Next base: position 80,148,293 of record OY740718.1, on the reverse strand, counting down.
AGAGCCTTAATTCGTGATCACCGCTACCCTCGGCCAAAAACGTGGGAAGACCATAGAAAAACTAAAATCAGCGATATCTCATAAACGAAGCGTCTAATCGAGAAAAGAGCCTTAATACGTGATCACCTCTACCCTCGGCCAAAAACGTGGGAAGACCATAGAAAAACTAAAATCAGCGATATCTCCTAAACGAAGCGTCTAATCGAGAAAAGAGCCTTAATTCGTGATCACCGCTACCCTCGGCGAAAAACGTGGGAAGACCATAGAAAAACTAAAATCATCGATATCTCATAAACGAAGCGTCTAATCGAGAAAAGGGCCTTAATTTGTGATCACCTCTTCCCTCGGCCAAAAACGTGGGAAGACCATAGAAAAACTAAAATCAGCGATATCTCCTAAACGAAGCGTCTAATCGAGAAAAGAGCCTTAATACGTGATCACCTCTACCCTCGGCCAAAAACGTGGGAAAACCATAGAAAAACTAAAATCAGCGATATCTGCTAAACGAAGCGTCTAATCGAGAAAAGAGCCTTAATACGTGATCACCTCTACCCTCGGCCAAAATTCGTGGGAAGACCATAGAAAAACTAAAATCGGCGATATCTGCTAAACGAAGCGTCTAATCGAGAAAAGAGCCTTAATACGTGATCACCTCTACCCTCGGCCAAAATTCGTGGGAAGACCATAGAAAAACTAAAATCAGCGATATCTCCTAAACGAAGAGTCTAATCTCCTAAACGAAGAGTCGAATCGAGAAAAGAGCCTTAATTCGTGATCACCTCTACCCTCGGCCAAAAATGTGGGAAGACCATATAAAAAACTAAAGTCAGCAATATCTCCTAAACGAAGCGTCTAATCGAGAAAAGAGCCTTAATTCGTGATCACCTCTACCCTCGGCCAAAATTCGTGGGAAGACCATAGAAAAACTAAAATCGGCGATATCTGCTAAACGAAGCGTCTAATCGAGAAAAGAGCCTTAATACGTGATCACCTCTACCCTCGGCCAAAAACGTGAAAAGACCATAAAAAGACGTGGGAAAACCATAGAAAAACTAAAATCAGCGATATCTCCTAAACGAAGCGTCTAATCGACAAAAGAGCCTTAATACGTGATCACCTCTACCCTCGGCCAAAATTCGTGGGAAGACCATAGAAAAACTAAAATCAGCGATATCTCCTAAACGAAGAGTCTAATCTCCTAAACGAAGAGTCGAATCGAGAAAAGAGCCTTAATTCGTGATCACCTCTACCCTCGGCCAAAAATGTGGGAAGACCATATAAAAAACTAAAGTCAGCAATATCTCCTAAACGAAGCGTCTAATCGAGAAAAGAGCCTTAATTCGTGATCACCTCTACCCTCGGCTAAATTTCGTGGGAAGACCATAGAAAAACTAAAATCGGCGATATCTGCTAAACGAAGCGTCTAATCGAGAAAAGAGCCTTAATACGTGATCACCTCTACCCTCGGCCAAAAACGTGGGAAGACCATAGAAAATCTAAAATCAGCGATATCTCCTAAACGAAGCGTCTAATCGAGAAAAGAGCCTTAATTCGTGATCACCGCTACCCTCGGCCAAAAACGTGGGAAGACCATAGAAAAACTAAAATCAGCGATATCTCATAAACGAAGCGTCTAATCGAGAAAAGAGCCTTAATTCGTGATCACCGCTACCCTCGGCCAAAAACGTGGGAAGACCATAGAAAAACTAAAATCATCGATATCTCATAAACGAAGCGTCTAATCGAGAAAAGGGCCTTAATTTGTGATCACCTCTTCCCTCGGCCAAAAACGTGGGAAGACCATAGAAAAACTAAAATCAGCGATATCTCCTAAACGAAGCGTCTAATCGAGAAAAGAGCCTTAATACGTGATCACCTCTACCCTCGGCCAAAAACGTGGGAAAACCATAGAAAAACTAAAATCAGCGATATCTGCTAAACGAAGCGTCTAATCGAGAAAAGAGCCTTAATACGTGATCACCTCTACCCTCGGCCAAAATTCGTGGGAAGACCATAGAAAAACTAAAATCGGCGATATCTGCTAAACGAAGCGTCTAATCGAGAAAAGAGCCTTAATACGTGATCACCTCTACCCTCGGCCAAAAACGTGAAAAGACCATAAAAAGACGTGGGAAAACCATAGAAAAACTAAAATCAGCGATATCTCCTAAACGAAGCGTCTAATCGACAAAAGAGCCTTAATACGTGATCACCTCTACCCTCGCCCAAAAACGTGGGAAGACCATAGAAAAACTCATATCAGCGATTTCTCCGTAACGAAGCGTCTAATTGAGAAAAGAGCTTTAATTCGTGATCACCTCTACCCTCGGCCAAAAACGTGAAAATGCCATAGAAAAACTAAAATCAGCGAAATCTCCTAAACGATGCGTCTAATCGAGAAAAGAGCCTTAATTCGTGATCACCTCTACCCTCGGCCAAAAACGTGGGAAGACCGTAGAAAAAATAAATCAGCGATATCTCCTAAACGAAGCGTCTAATCGAGAAAAGAGCCTTAACACGTGATCACCTCTACCCTCGGCCAAAAACGTGGGAAGACCATAGAAGAACTAAAATCAGCGAAATCTTCTAAATGAAGCGTCTAATCGAGAAAAGAGCCTAAATTGGTGATCAACTCTACCCTAGGAGAAAAACGTGGGAGGACCATAGAAAAACCAAAATCAGCGAAATCTCCTCAACAAAGCGTCTAATCGAGAAAAGAGCCTTAATTCGTGATCACCTCTACCCTCGGCCAAAAACGTGGGAAGACCATAGAAAAACTAAAATCAGCGATATCTCCTAAACGAAGCGTCTAATCGAGAAAAGAGCCTTAATACGTGATCACCCCTACCCTCGGCCAAAAACGTGGGAAGACCATAGAAAAACTAAAATCAGCGATATCTCCTAAACGAAGCGTCTAATCGAGAAAAGGGCCTCAATTCGTGATCAACTCTACCCTCGGCCAAAAACGTGGGAGGACCATAGAAAAAATAAAATCAGCGAAATTTCCTCAACAAAGCGTCTAATCGAGAAAAGAGCCGTAATTCTTGATCACCTCTACCCTCGGCCAAAAACGTGGGAAGACCATAGAAAAACTAAAATCAGCGATATCTCCTAAACGAAGCGTCTAATCGAGAAAAGAGCCTTAATACGTGATCACCTCTACCCTCGGCCAAAAACGTGGGAAGACCATAGAAAAACTAAAATCAGCGATATCTCCTAAACGAAGCGTCTAATCGAGAAAAAAGCCTTAATACGTGATCACCTCTACCCTCGGCCAAAAACGTGGGAAGACCATAGAAAAACTAAAATCAGCGATATCTCCTAAACGAAGCGTCTAATCGAGAAAAGAGCCTTAATTCGTGATCACCGCTACCCTCGGCCAAAAACGTGGGAAGACCATAGAAAAACTAAAATCATCGATATCTCATAAACGAAGCGTCTAATCGAGAAAAGGGCCTTAATTTGTGATCACCTCTTCCCTCGGCCAAAAACGTGGGAAGACCATAGAAAAACTAAAATCAGCGATATCTCCTAAACGAAGCGTCTAATCGAGAAAAGAGCCTTAATACGTGATCACCTCTACCCTCGGCCAAAAACGTGGGAAAACCATAGAAAAACTAAAATCAGCGATATCTGCTAAACGAAGCGTCTAATCGAGAAAAGAGCCTTAATACGTGATCACCTCTACCCTCGGCCAAAATTCGTGGGAAGACCATAGAAAAACTAAAATCAGCGATATCTCCTAAACGAAGAGTCTAATCTCCTAAACGAAGAGTCGAATCGAGAAAAGAGCCTTAATTCGTGATCACCTCTACCCTCGGCCAAAAATGTGGGAAGACCATATAAAAAACTAAAGTCAGCGATATCTCCTAAACGAAGCGTCTAATCGAGAAAAGAGCCTTAATTCGTGATCACCTCTACCCTCGGCCAAAATTCGTGGGAAGACCATAGAAAAACTAAAATCGGCGATATCTGCTAAACGAAGCGTCTAATCGAGAAAAGAGCCTTAATACGTGATCACCTCTACCCTCGGCCAAAAACGTGAAAAGACCATAAAAAGACGTGGGAAAACCATAGAAAAACTAAAATCAGCGATATCTCCTAAACGAAGCGTCTAATCGACAAAAGAGCCTTAATACGTGATCACCTCTACCCTCGCCCAAAAACGTGGGAAGACCATAGAAAAACTAAAATCATCGATATCTCATAAACGAAGCGTCTAATCGAGAAAAGGGCCTTAATTTGTGATCACCTCTTCCCTCGGCCAAAAACGTGGGAAGACCATAGAAAAAATAAAATCAGCGAAATTTCCTCAACAAAGCGTCTAATCGAGAAAAGAGCCGTAATTCTTGATCACCTCTACCCTCGGCCAAACGTGGGAAGACCATAGAAAAACTAAAATCAGCGATATCTCCTAAACGAAGCGTCTAATCGAGAAAAGAGCCTTAATACGTGATCACCTCTACCCTCGGCCAAAAACGTGGGAAGACCATAGAAAAACTAAAATCAGCGATATCTCCTAAACGAAGCGTCTAATCGAGAAAAAAGCCTTAATACGTGATCACCTCTACCCTCGGCCAAAAACGTGGGAAGACCATAGAAAAACTAAAATCAGCGATATCTCCTAAACGAAGCGTCTAATCGAGAAAAGAGCCTTAATACGTGATCACCTCTACCCTCGGCCAAAATTCGTGGGAAGACCATAGAAAAACTAAAATCAGCGATATCTCCTAAACGAAGAGTCTAATCTCCTAAACGAAGAGTCGAATCGAGAAAAGAGCCTTAATTCGTGATCACCTCTACCCTCGGCCAAAAATGTGGGAAGACCATATAAAAAACTAAAGTCAGCAATATCTCCTAAACGAAGCGTCTAATCGAGAAAAGAGCCTTAATTCGTGATCACCTCTACCCTCGGCCAAAATTCGTGGGAAGACCATAGAAAAACTAAAATCGGCGATATCTGCTAAACGAAGCGTCTAATCGAGAAAAGAGCCTTAATACGTGATCACCTCTACCCTCGGCCAAAAACGTGAAAAGACCATAAAAAGACGTGGGAAAACCATAGAAAAACTAAAATCAGCGATATCTCCTAAACGAAGCGTCTAATCGACAAAAGAGCCTTAATACGTGATCACCTCTACCCTCGCCCAAAAACGTGGGAAGACCATAGAAAAACTAATATCAGCGATTTCTCCGTAACGAAGCGTCTAATTGAGAAAAGAGCTTTAATTCGTGATCACCTCTACCCTCGGCCAAAAACGTGGGAAGACCGTAGAAAAAATAAATCAGCGATATCTCCTAAACGAAGCGTCTAATCGAGAAAAGAGCCTTAACACGTGATCACCTCTACCCTCGGCCAAAAACGTGGGAAGACCATAGAAGAACTAAAATCAGCGAAATCTTCTAAATGAAGCGTCTAATCGAGAAAAGAGCCTAAATTGGTGATCAACTCTACCCTAGGAGAAAAACGTGGGAGGACCATAGAAAAACCAAAATCAGCGAAATCTCCTCAACAAAGCGTTTAATCGAGAAAAGAGCCTTAATTCGTGATCACCTCTACCCTCGGCCAAAAACGTGGGAAGACCATAGAAAAACTAAAATCAGCGATATCTCCTAAACGAAGCGTCTAATCGAGAAAAGAGCCTTAATACGTGATCACCCCTACCCTCGGCCAAAAACGTGGGAAGACCATAGAAAAACTAAAATCAGCGATATCTCCTAAACGAAGCGTCTAATCGAGAAAAGGGCCTCAATTCGTGATCAACTCTACCCTAGGAGAAAAACGTGGGAGGACCATAGAAAAAATAAAATCAGCGAAATTTCCTCAACAAAGCGTCTAATCGAGAAAAGAGCCGTAATTCTTGATCACCTCTACCCTCGGCCAAAAACGTGGGAAGACCATAGAAAAACTAAAATCAGCGATATCTCCTAAACGAAGCGTCTAATCGAGAAAAGAGCCTTAATACGTGATCACCTCTACCCTCGGCCAAAAACGTGGGAAGACCATAGAAAAACTAAAATCAGCGATATCTCCTAAACGAAGCGTCTAATCGAGAAAAAAGCCTTAATACGTGATCACCTCTACCCTCGGCCAAAAACGTGGGAAGACCATAGAAAAACTAAAATCAGCGATATCTCCTAAACGAAGCGTCTAATCGAGAAAAGAGCCTTAATTCGTGATCACCGCTACCCTCGGCCAAAAACGTGGGAAGACCATAGAAAAACTAAAATCATCGATATCTCATAAACGAAGCGTCTAATCGAGAAAAGGGCCTTAATTTGTGATCACCTCTTCCCTCGGCCAAAAACGTGGGAAGACCATAGAAAAACTAAAATCAGCGATATCTCCTAAACGAAGCGTCTAATCGAGAAAAGAGCCTTAATACGTGATCACCTCTACCCTCGGCCAAAAACGTGGGAAAACCATAGAAAAACTAAAATCAGCGATATCTGCTAAACGAAGCGTCTAATCGAGAAAAGAGCCTTAATACGTGATCACCTCTACCCTAGGCCAAAATTCGTGGGAAGACCATAGAAAAACTAAAATCAGCGATATCTCCTAAACGAAGAGTCTAATCTCCTAAACGAAGAGTCGAATCGAGAAAAGAGCCTTAATTCGTGATCACCTCTACCCTCGGCCAAAAATGTGGGAAGACCATATAAAAAACTAAAGTCAGCGATATCTCCTAAACGAAGCGTCTAATCGAGAAAAGAGCCTTAATTCGTGATCACCTCTACCCTCGGCCAAAATTCGTGGGAAGACCATAGAAAAACTAAAATCGGCGATATCTGCTAAACGAAGCGTCTAATCGAGAAAAGAGCCTTAATACGTGATCACCTCTACCCTCGGCCAAAAACGTGAAAAGACCATAAAAAGACGTGGGAAAACCATAGAAAAACTAAAATCAGCGATATCTCCTAAACGAAGCGTCTAATCGACAAAAGAGCATTAATACGTGATCACCTCTACCCTCGCCCAAAAACGTGGGAAGACCATAGAAAAACTAAAATCAGCGATTTCTCCGTAACGAAGCGTCTAATTGAGAAAAGAGCTTTAATTCGTGATCACCTCTACCCTCGGCCAAAAACGTGAAAAGACCATAGAAAAACTAAAATCAGCGAAATCTCCTAAACGATGCGTCTAATCGAGAAAAGAGCCTTAATTCGTGATCACCTCTACCCTCGGCCAAAAACGTGGGAAGACCGTAGAAAAAATAAATCAGCGATATCTCCTAAACGAAGCGTCTAATCGAGAAAAGAGCCTTAACACGTGATCACCTCTACCCTCGGCCAAAAACGTGGGAAGACCATAGAAGAACTAAAATCAGCGAAATCTTCTAAATGAAGCGTCTAATCGAGAAAAGAGCCTAAATTGGTGATCAACTCTACCCTAGGAGAAAAACGTGGGAGGACCATAGAAAAACCAAAATCAGCGAAATCTCCTCAACAAAGCGTCTAATCGAGAAAAGAGCCTTAATTCGTGATCACCTCTACCCTCGGCCAAAAACGTGGGAAGACCATAGAAAAACTAAAATCAGCGATATCTCCTAAACGAAGCGAAATTTCCTCAACAAAGCGTCTAATCGAGAAAAGAGCCTTAATTCTTGATCACCTCTACCCTCGGCCAAAAACGTGGGAGGACCATAGAAAAAATAAAATCAGCGAAATTTCCTCAACAAAGCGTCTAATCGAGAAAAGAGCCTTAATTCTTGATCACCTCTACCCTCGGCCAAAAACGTGGGAAGACCATAGAAAAACTAAAATCAGCGATATCTCCTAAACGAAGCGTCTAATCGAGAAAAGAGCCTTAATACGTGATCACCTCTACCCTCGGCCAAAAACGTGGGAAGACCATAGAAAAACTAAAATCAGCGATATCTCCTAAACGAAGCGTCTAATCGAGAAAAAAGCCTTAATTCGTGATCACCTCTTCCCTCGGCCAAAAACATGGAAAGACCATAGAAAAACTAAAATCAGCGATATCTCCTAAACGAAGCGTCTAATCGAGAAAAAGCCTTAATTCGTGATCACCTCTACCCTCGGCCTAAAACGTGGGAAGACCATAGAAAAACTAAAATCAGCGATATCTCCTAAACGAAGCGTCTAATCGAGAAAAGAGCCTTAATATGTGATCACCTCTACCCTCGGCCAAAAACGTGGGAAGACCATAGAAAAACTAAAATCAGCGATATCTCCTAAACAAATCGTCTAATCGAGAAAAGAGCCTTAATTCGTGATCACCTCTACCCTCGGCATAAAACGTGGGAAGACCATAGAAAAACTAAAATCAGCGATATCTCCTAAACGAAGCGTCTAATCGAGAAAAGAGCCTTAATACGTGATCACCTCTACCCTCGGCCAAAAACGTGGGAAGACCATAGAAAAACAAAAATCAGCGATATCTCATAAACGAAGCGTCTAATCGAGAAAAGGGCCTTAATTCGTGATCACCTCTTCCCTCGGCCAAAAACGTGAAAAGACCATAGAAAAACTAAATTCAGCGAAATCTCCTAAACGAAGCGTCTAATCGAGAAAAGAGCCTTCATTGGTGATCAACTCTACCCTAGGAGAAAAACGTGGGAGGACCATAGAAAAACCAAAATCAGCGAAATCTCCTCAACAAAGCGTCTAATCGAGAAAGGAGCCCTAATCGTGATCACCTCTACCATAGCAAAAAAACGTGGGCAGACCATAGAAAAACTAAAATCAGCGATATCTCCTAAACGAAGCGTCTAATCGAGAAAAGAGCCTTAATACGTGATCACCTTTACCCTCGGCCAAAAACGTGGGAAGACCATAGAAAAACTAAAATCAGCGATATCTCCTAAACGAAGCGCCTAATCGAGAAAAGAGCCTTAATACGTGATCACCTCTACCCTAGGCCAAAATTCGTGGGAAGACCATAGAAAAACTAAAATCAGCGATATCTCCTAAACGAAGAGTCTAATCTCCTAAACGAAGAGTCGAATCGAGAAAAGAGCCTTAATTCGTGATCACCTCTACCCTCGGCCAAAAATGTGGGAAGACCATATAAAAAACTAAAGTCAGCGATATCTCCTAAACGAAGCGTCTAATCGAGAAAAGAGCCTTAATTCGTGATCACCTCTACCCTCGGCCAAAATTCGTGGGAAGACCATAGAAAAACTAAAATCGGCGATATCTGCTAAACGAAGCGTCTAATCGAGAAAAGAGCCTTAATACGTGATCACCTCTACCCTCGGCCAAAAACGTGAAAAGACCATAAAAAGACGTGGGAAAACCATAGAAAAACTAAAATCAGCGATATCTCCTAAACGAAGCGTCTAATCGACAAAAGAGCCTTAATACGTGATCACCTCTACCCTCGCCCAAAAACGTGGGAAGACCATAGAAAAACTAAAATCAGCGATTTCTCCGTAACGAAGCGTCTAATTGAGAAAAGAGCTTTAATTCGTGATCACCTCTACCCTCGGCCAAAAACGTGAAAAGACCATAGAAAAACTAAAATCAGCGAAATCTCCTAAACGATGCGTCTAATCGAGAAAAGAGCCTTAATTCGTGATCACCTCTACCCTCGGCCAAAAACGTGGGAAGACCGTAGAAAAAATAAATCAGCGATATCTCCTAAACGAAGCGTCTAATCGAGAAAAGAGCCTTAACACGTGATCACCTCTACCCTCGGCCAAAAACGTGGGAAGACCATAGAAGAACTAAAATCAGCGAAATCTTCTAAATGAAGCGTCTAATCGAGAAAAGAGCCTAAATTGGTGATCAACTCTACCCTAGGAGAAAAACGTGGGAGGACCATAGAAAAACCAAAATCAGCGAAATCTCCTCAACAAAGCGTCTAATCGAGAAAAGAGCCTTAATTCGTGATCACCTCTACCCTCGGCCAAAAACGTGGGAAGACCATAGAAAAACTAAAATCAGCGATATCTCCTAAACGAAGCGAAATTTCCTCAACAAAGCGTCTAATCGAGAAAAGAGCCTTAATTCTTGATCACCTCTACCCTCGGCCAAAAACGTGGGAGGACCATAGAAAAAATAAAATCAGCGAAATTTCCTCAACAAAGCGTCTAATCGAGAAAAGAGCCTTAATTCTTGATCACCTCTACCCTCGGCCAAAAACGTGGGAAGACCATAGAAAAACTAAAATCAGCGATATCTCCTAAACGAAGCGTCTAATCGAGAAAAGAGCCTTAATACGTGATCACCTCTACCCTCGGCCAAAAACGTGGGAAGACCATAGAAAAACTAAAATCAGCGATATCTCCTAAACGAAGCGTCTAATCGAGAAAAAAGCCTTAATTCGTGATCACCTCTTCCCTCGGCCAAAAACATGGAAAGACCATAGAAAAACTAAAATCAGCGATATCTCCTAAACGAAGCGTCTAATCGAGAAAAAGCCTTAATTCGTGATCACCTCTACCCTCGGCCTAAAACGTGGGAAGACCATAGAAAAACTAAAATCAGCGATATCTCCTAAACGAAGCGTCTAATCGAGAAAAGAGCCTTAATATGTGATCACCTCTACCCTCGGCCAAAAACGTGGGAAGACCATAGAAAAACTAAAATCAGCGATATCTCCTAAACAAATCGTCTAATCGAGAAAAGAGCCTTAATTCGTGATCACCTCTACCCTCGGCATAAAACGTGGGAAGACCATAGAAAAACTAAAATCAGCGATATCTCCTAAACGAAGCGTCTAATCGAGAAAAGAGCCTTAATACGTGATCACCTCTACCCTCGGCCAAAAACGTGGGAAGACCATAGAAAAACAAAAATCAGCGATATCTCATAAACGAAGCGTCTAATCGAGAAAAGGGCCTTAATTCGTGATCACCTCTTCCCTCGGCCAAAAACGTGAAAAGACCATAGAAAAACTAAATTCAGCGAAATCTCCTAAACGAAGCGTCTAATCGAGAAAAGAGCCTTCATTGGTGATCAACTCTACCCTAGGAGAAAAACGTGGGAGGACCATAGAAAAACCAAAATCAGCGAAATCTCCTCAACAAAGCGTCTAATCGAGAAAGGAGCCCTAATCGTGATCACCTCTACCATAGCAAAAAAACGTGGGCAGACCATAGAAAAACTAAAATCAGCGATATCTCCTAAACGAAGCGTCTAATCGAGAAAAGAGCCTTAATACGTGATCACCTTTACCCTCGGCCAAAAACGTGGGAAGACCATAGAAAAACTAAAATCAGCGATATCTCCTAAACGAAGCGCCTAATCGAGAAAAGAGCCTTAATACGTGATCACCTCTACCCTCGGCCAAAAACGGCCAAAAACGTAGAAAAACTAAAATCAGCGATATCTCCTAAACGAAGCATCTAATCGAGAAAAGAGCCTAAATACGTGATCACCTCTACCCTCGGCCAAAAACGTGGGAAGACCATAGAAAAACTAAAATCAGCGAAATCTCCTAAATGAAGCGTCTAATCGAGATAAGAGCCTTAATTGGTGATCAACTCTACCCTAGGAGAAAAACGTGAGAGGACCATAGAAAAACCAAAATCAGCGAAATCTCCTCAATAAAGCGTCTAATCGAGAAAAGAGGATTAATTCGTGATCACCTCTACCCTCGGCCAAAAACGTGGGAAGACCATAGAAAAACTAAAATCAGCGATATCTACTAAACGAAGCGTCTAATCGAGAAAAGAGCCTTAATTGGTGATCAACTCTACCCTAGGAGAAAAACGTGGGAAGACCATAGAAAAACTAAAATCAGCGATATCTCCTAAACGAAGCGTCTAATCGAGAAAAAAGCCTTAATTCGTGATCACCTCTACCCTCGGCCTAAAACGTGGGAAGACCATAGAAAAACTAAAATCAGCGATATCTCCTAAACGAAGCGCCTAATCGAGAAAAGAGCCTTAATACGTGATCACCTCTACCCTCGGCCAAAAACGGCCAAAAACGTAGAAAAACTAAAATCAGCGATATCTCCTAAACGAAGCATCTAATCGAGAAAAGAACCTAAATACGTGATCACCACTACCCTCGGCCAAAAACGTGGGAAGACCATAGAAAAACTAAAATCAGCGAAATCTCCTAAATGAAGCGTCTAATCGAGATAAGAGCCTTAATTGGTGATCAACTCTACCCTAGGAGAAAAACGTGGGAGCACCATAGAAAAACCAAAATCAGCGAAATTTCCTCAATAAAGCGTCTAATCGAGAAAAGAGGATTAATTCGTGATCACCTCTACCCTTGGCCAAAAACGTGGGAAGACCATAGAAAAACTAAAATCAGCGATATCTACTAAATGAAGCGTCTAATCGAGAAAAGAGCCTTAATTGGTGATCAACTCTACCCTAGGAGAAAAACGTGGGAAGACCATAGAAAAACTAAAATCAGCGATATCTCCTAAACGAAGCGTCTAATCGAGAAAAAAGCCTTAATTCGTGATCACCTCTATCCTCGGCCAAAAACGTGGGAAGACCAAAGAAAAACTAAAATCAGCGATATCTCCTAAACGAAGCGTCTAATCGAGAAATGAGCCTTAATTGGTGATCAACTCTACCCTGGGAGAAAAACGTGGGAGGACCATAGAAAAACCAAAATCAGCGAAATCTCAACAAAGCGTCTAATCGAGAAAAGAGCCTTAATTCGTGATCTCCTCTATCCTCGGCCAAAAACGTGGGAAGACCATAGAAAAACTAAAATCAGCGATATCTCCTCAACGAAGCATCTAATCGAGAAAAGAGCCTAAATACGTGATCACCTCTACCCCGGCCAAAAACGTGGGAAGACCATAGAAAAACCAAAATCAGCGAAATCTCCTCAACAAAGCGTCTAATCGAGAAAAGAGCCTTAATTCGTGATCTCCTCTATCCTCGGCCAAAAACGTGGGAAGACCATAGAAAAACTAAAATCAGCGATATCTCCTCAACGAAGCATCTAATCGAGAAAAGAGCCTAAATACGTGATCACCTCTTCCCTCGGCCAAAAACGTGAAAAGACCATAGAAAAACTAAATTCAGCGAAATCTCCTAAACGAAGCGTCTAATCGAGAAAAGAGCATTAATTGGTGATCAACTCTACCCTAGGAGAAAAACGTGGGAGGACCATAAAAAAACCAAAATCAGCGAAATCTCCTCAACAAAGCGTCTAATCGAGAAAAGAGCCTTAATTCGTGATCACCTCTATCCTCGGCCAAAAACGTGGGAAGACCATAGAAAAACTAAAATCAGCGATATCTCCTAAACGAAGCGTCTAATCGAGAAATGAGCCTTAATTGGTGATCAACTCTACACTGGGAGAAAAACGTGGGAGGACCATAGAAAAACCAAAATCAGCGAAATCTCCCCAACAAAGCGTCTAATCGAGAAAAGAGCCTTAATTCGTGATCTCCTCTATCCTCGGCCAAAAACGTGGGAAGACCATAGAAAAACTAAAATCAGCGATATCTCCTCAACGAAGCGTCTAATCGAGAAAAGAGCCTTAATACGTGATCACCTCTACCGTCGGCCAAAAACGGCCAAAAACGTAGAAAAACTAAAATCAGCGATATCTCCTAAACGAAGCATCTAATCGAGAAAAGAGCCTAAATACGTGATCACCTCTACCCTCGGCCAAAAACGTGGGAAGACCATAGAAAAACTAAAATCAGCGAAATCTCCTAAATGAAGCGTCTAATCGAGATAAGAGCCTTAATTGGTGATCAACTCTACCCTAGGAGAAAAACGTGGGAGGACCATAGAAAAACCAAAATCAGCGAAATCTCCTCAATAAAGCGTCTAATCGAGAAAAGAGGATTAATTCGTGATCACCTCTACCCTCGGCCAAAAACGTGGGAAGACCATAGAAAAACTAAAATCAGCGATATCTACTAAACGAAGCGTCTAATCGAGAAAAAAGCCTTAATTCGTGATCACCTCTACCCTCGGCCTAAAACGTGGGAAGACCATAGAAAAACTAAAATCAGCGATATCTCCTAAACGAAGCGTCTAATCGAGAAAAGAGCCTTAATACGTGATCACCTCAACCCTCGGCCAAAAACGTGGGAAGACCATAGAAAAACTAAAATCAGCGATATCTCCTAAACGAAGCGTCTAATCGAGAAAAGAGCCTTAATACGTGATCACCTCAACCCTCGGCCAAAAACGTGGGAAGACCATAGAAAAACAAAAATCAACGATATCTCATAAACGAAGCGTCTAATCGAGAAAAGGGCCTTAATTCGTGATCACCTCTTCCCTCGGCCAAAAACGTGAAAAGACCATAGAAAAACTAAATTCAGCGAAATCTCCTAAACGAAGCGTCTAATCGAGAAAAGAGCATTAATTGGTGATCAACTCTACCCTAGGAGAAAAACGTGGGAGGACCATAGAAAAACCAAAATCAGCGAAAGCTCCTCAACAAAGCGTCTAATCGAGAAAAGAGCCTTAATTCGTGATCACCTCTATCCTCGGCCAAAAACGTGGGAAGACCATAGAAAAACTAAAATCAGCGATATCTCCTAAACGAAGCGTCTAATCGAGAAATGAGCCTTAATTGGTGATCAACTCTACCCTGGGAGAAAAACGTGGGAGGACCATAGAAAAACCAAAATCAGCGAAATCTCCTCAACAAAGCGTCTAATCGAGAAAAGAGCCTTAATTCGTGATCTCCTCTATCCTCGGCCAAAAACGTGGGAAGACCATAGAAAAACTAAAATCAGCGATATCTCCTCAACGAAGCGTCTAATCGAGAAAAGAGCCTTAATACGTGATCACCTCTACCCTCGGCCAAAAACGGCCAAAAACGTAGAAAAACTAAAATCAGCGATATCTCCTAAACGAAGCATCTAATCGAGAAAAGAGCCTAAATACGTGATCACCTCTACCCTCGGCCAAAAACGTGGGAAGACCATAGAAAAACTAAAATCAGCGAAATCTCCTAAATGAAGCGTCTAATCGAGATAAGAGCCTTAATTGGTGATCAACTCTACCCTAGGAGAAAAACGTGGGAGGACCATAGAAAAACCAAAATCAGCGAAATCTCCTCAATAAAGCAAGCGCCTAATCGAGAAAAGAGGATTAATTCGTGATCACCTCTACCCTCGGCCAAAAACGTGGGAAGACCATAGAAAAACTAAAATCAGCGATATCTACTAAACGAAGCGTCTAATCGAGAAAAGAGCCTTAATTGGTGATCAACTCTACCCTAGGAGAAAAACGTGGGAGGACCATAGAAAAACCAAAATCAGCGAAATCTCCTCAACAAAGCGTCTAATCGAGAAAAGAGCCCTAATCGTGATCACCTCTACCCTCGGCCAAAAACGTGGAAAGACCATAGAAAAACTAAAATCAGCGATATCTCCTAAACGAAGCGTCTAATCAAGAAAAAAGCCTTAATTCGTGATCACCTCTACCCTCGGCCTAAAACGTGGGAAGACCATAGAAAAACTAAAATCAGCGATATCTCCTAAACGAAGCGTCTAATCGAGAAAAGAGCCTTAATACGTGATCACCTCAACCCTCGGCCAAAAACGTGGGAAGACCATAGAAAAACTAAAATCAGCGATATCTCCTAAACGAAGCGTCTAATCGAGAAAAGAGCCTTAATACGTGATCACCTCAACCCTCGGGCAAAAACGTGGGAAGACCATAGAAAAACAAAAATCAACGATATCTCATAAACGAAGCGTCTAATCGAGAAAAGGGCCTTAATTCGTGATCACCTCTTGCCTCGGCCAAAAACGTGAAAAGACCATAGAAAAACTAAATTCAGCGAAATCTCCTAAACGAAGCGTCTAATCGAGAAAAGAGCATTAATTGGTGATCAACTCTACCCTAGGAGAAAAACGTGGGAGGACCATAGAAAAACCAAAATCAGCGAAATCTCCTCAACAAAGCGTCTAATCGAGAAAAGAGCCTTAATTCGTGATCACCTCTATCCTCGGCCAAAAACGTGGGAAGACCATAGAAAAACTAAAATCAGCGATATCTCCTAAACGAAGCGTCTAATCGAGAAATGAGCCTTAATTGGTGATCAACTCTACCCTGGGAGAAAAACGTGGGAGGACCATAGAAAAACCAAAATCAGCGAAATCTCCTCAACAAAGCGTCTAATCGAGAAAAGAGCCTTAATTCGTGATCTCCTCTATCCTCGGCCAAAAACGTGGGAACACCATAGAAAAACTAAAATCAGCGATATCTCCTCAACGAAGCGTCTAATCGAGAAAAGAGCCTTAATACGTGATCACCTCTACCCTCGGCCAAAAACGTGGGAAGACCATAGAAAAACTAAAATCAGCGATATCTCCTAAACGAAGCGTCTAATCGAGAAAAGGGCCTTAATTCGTGATCACCTCGTCCCTTGGCCAAAAACGTGAAAAGACCATAGAAAAACTACAATCAGCGATATCTCCTAAACGAAGCGTCTAATCGAGAAAAGAGCCTTAATACGTGATCACCTCTACCCTCGGCCAAAAACGTGGGAAGACCATAGAAAAACTAAAATCAGCGATATCTCCTAAAAGAAGCGTCTAATCGAGAAAAGAGCCTTAATTGGTGATCAACTCTACCCTGGGAGAAAAACGTGGGAGGACCATAGAAAAACCAAAATCAGCGAAATCTCCTCAACAAAGCGTCTAATCGAGAAAAGAGCCTTAATTCGTGATCACCTCTACCCTCGGCCAAAAACGTGGGAAGACCATAGAAAAACTAAAATCAGCGATATCTCATAAACGAAGCGTCTAATCGAGAAAAGGGCCTTAATTCGTGATCACCTCTTCCCTTGGCCAAAAACGTGAAAAGACCATAGAAAAACTAAAATCAGCGATATCTCCTAAACGAAGCGTCTAATCGAGAAAAGAGCCTTAATTCGTGATCACCTCTACCCTCGGCCTAAAACGTGGGAAGACCATAGAAAAACTAAAACCAGCGATATCTCCTAAACGAAGCGTCTAATCGAGAAAAGAGCCTTAATACGTGATCACCTCTACCCTCGGCCAAAAACGTGGGAAGACCATAGAAAAACTAAAATCAGCGATATCTCCTAAACGAAGAGTCTAATCGAGAAAAGGGCCTTAATTCGTGATCACCTCTTCCCTCGGCCAAAAACGTGGGAAGACCATAGAAAAACTAAAATCAGCGATATCTCCTAAACGAAGCGTCTAATCGAGAAAAGAGCCTTAATACGTGATCACCTCTACTCTCGGCCAAAAACGTGGGAAGACCATAGAAAAACTAAAATCAGCGATATCTCCTAAACGAAACGTCTAATCGAGAAAAGAGCCTTAATTCGTGATCACCTCTACCCTCGGCCAAAAACGTGGGAGGACCATAGAAAAACTAAAATCAGCGATATCTCCTAAACGAAGCGTCTAATCGAGAAAAGAGCCTTAATACGTGATCACCTCTACCCTCGGCCAAAAACGTGAGAAGACCATAGAAAAACTAAAATCAGCGATATCTCCTTAACGAAGCGTCTAATCGAGAAAAGAGCCTTAATTCGTGATCACCTCTACCCCCAAAGGGAAGACCATAGAAAAACTAAAATCAGCGAAATCTCCTAAATGAAGCGTCTAATCGAGAAAAGAGCCTTAATACGTGATCACCTCTACCCTCGGCCTAAAACGTGGGAAGACCATAGAAAAACTAAAATCAGCGATATCTCCTAAACGAAGCGTCTAATCGAGAAAAGAGCCTTAATTCGTGATCACCGCTACCCTCGGCCAAAAACGTGGGAAGACCATAGAAAAACTAAAATCATCGATATCTCATAAACGAAGCGTCTAATCGAGAAAAGGGCCTTAATTTGTGATCACCTCTTCCCTCGGCCAAAAACGTGGGAAGACCATAGAAAAACTAAAATCAGCGATATCTCCTAAACGAAGCGTCTAATCGAGAAAAGAGCCTTAATACGTGATCACCTCTACCCTCGGCCAAAAACGTGGGAAAACCATAGAAAAACTAAAATCAGCGATATCTGCTAAACGAAGCGTCTAATCGAGAAAAGAGCCTTAATACGTGATCACCTCTACCCTCGGCCAAAATTCGTGGGAAGACCATAGAAAAACTAAAATCAGCGATATCTCCTAAACGAAGAGTCTAATCTCCTAAACGAAGAGTCGAATCGAGAAAAGAGCCTTAATTCGTGATCACCTCTACCCTCGGCCAAAAATGTGGGAAGACCATATAAAAAACTAAAGTCAGCGATATCTCCTAAACGAAGCGTCTAATCGAGAAAAGAGCCTTAATTCGTGATCACCTCTACCCTCGGCCAAAATTCGTGGGAAGACCATAGAAAAACTAAAATCGGCGATATCTGCTAAACGAAGCGTCTAATCGAGAAAAGAGCCTTAATACGTGATCACCTCTACCCTCGGCCAAAAACGTGAAAAGACCATAAAAAGACGTGGGAAAACCATAGAAAAACTAAAATCAGCGATATCTCCTAAACGAAGCGTCTAATCGACAAAAGAGCCTTAATACGTGATCACCTCTACCCTCGCCCAAAAACGTGGGAAGACCATAGAAAAACTAAAATCAGCGATTTCTCCTAAACGAAGCGTCTAATTGAGAAAAGAGCTTTAATTCGTGATCACCTCTACCCTCGGCCAAAAACGTGAAAAGACCATAGAAAAACTAAAATCAGCGAAATCTCCTAAACGATGCGTCTAATCGAGAAAAGAGCCTTAATTCGTGATCACCTCTACCCTCGGCCAATAACGTGGGAAGACCGTAGAAAAAATAAATCAGCGATATCTCCTAAACGAAGCGTCTAATCGAGAAAAGAGCCTTAACACGTGATCACCTGTACCCTCGGCCAAAAACGTGGGAAGACCATAGAAGAACTAAAATCAGCGAAATCTTCTAAATGAAGCGTCTAATCGAGAAAAGAGCCTAAATTGGTGATCAACTCTACCCTAGGAGAAAAACGTGGGAGGACCATAGAAAAACCAAAATCAGCGAAAACTCCTCAACAAAGCGTCTAATCGAGAAAAGAGCCTTAATTCGTGATCACCTCTACCCTCGGCCAAAAACGTGGGAAGACCATAGAAAAACTAAAATCAGCGATATCTCCTAAACGAAGCGTCCAATCGAGAAAAGAGCCTTAATACGTGATCACCCCTACCTTCGGCCAAAAACGTGGGAAGACCATAGAAAAACTAAAATCAGCGATATCTCCTAAACGAAGCGTCTAATCGAGAAAAGGGCCTCAATTCGTGATCAACTCTACCATAGGAGAAAAACGTGGGAGGACCATAGAAAAAATAAAATCAGCGAAATCTCCTCAACAAAGCGTCTAATCGAGAAAAGAGCCTTAATTCTTGATCACCTCTACCCTCGGCCAAAAACGTGAGAAGACCATAGAAAAACTAAAATCAGCGATATAACGAAGCGTCTAATCGAGAAAAGAGCCTTAATACGTGATCACCTCTACCCTCGGCCAAAAACGTGGGAAGACCATAGAAAAACTAAAATCAGCGATATCTCATAAACGAAGCGTCTAATCGAGAAAAGAGCCTTAATTCGTGATCACCTCTTCCCTCGGCCAAAAACGTGGGAAGACCATAGAAAAACTAAAATCAGCGATATCTCCTAAACGAAGCGTCTAATCGAGAAAAAAGCCTTAATTCGTGATCACCTCTTCCCTCCGCCAAAAACATGGAAAGACCATAGAAAAACTAAAATCAGCGATATCTCCTAAACGAAGCGTCTAATCGAGAAAAGAGCCTTAATTCGTGATCACCTCTTCCCTCGGCCAAAAACATGGGAAGACCATAGAAAAACTAAAATCAGCGATATCTCCTAAACGAAGCGTCTAATCGAGAAAAAGCCTTAATTCGTGATCACCTCTACCCTCGGCCTAAAACGTGGGAAGACCATAGAAAAACTAAAATCAGCGATATCTCCTAAACGAAGCGTCTAATCGAGAAAAGAGCCTTAATACGTGATCACCTCTACCCTCGGCCAAAAACGTGGGAAGACCGTAGAAAAACTAAAATCAGCGATATCTCCTAAACAAATCGTCTAATCGAGAAAAGAGCCTTAATTCGTGATCACCTCTACCCTCGGCATAAAACGTGGGAAGACCATAGAAAAACTAAAATCAGCGATATCTTCTAAACGAAGCGTCTAATCGAGAAAAGAGCCTTAATACGTGATCACCTCTACCCTCGGCCAAAAACGTGGGAAGACCATAGAAAAACAAAAATCAGCGATATCTCATAAACGAAGCGTCTAATCGAGAAAAGGGCCTTAATTCGTGATCACCTCTTCCCTCGGCCAAAAACGTGAAAAGACCATAGAAAAACTAAATTCAGCGAAATCTCCTAAACGAAGCGTCTAATCGAGAAAAGAGCCTTCATTGGTGATCAACTCTACCCTAGGAGAAAAACGTGGGAGGACCATAGAAAAACCAAAATCAGCGAAATCTCCTCAACAAAGCGTCTAATCGAGAAAAGAGCCCTAATCGTGATCACCTCTACCCTCGGCCAAAAACGTGGGAAGACCATAGAAAAACTAAAATCAGCGATATCTCCTAAACGAAGCGTCTAATCGAGAAAAAAGCCTTAATTCGTGATCACCTCAACCCTCGGCCAAAAACGTGGGAAGACCATAGAAAAACAAAAATCAACGATATCTCATAAACGAAGCGTCTAATCGAGAAAAGGGCCTTACTTCGTGATCACCTCTTCCCTCGGCCAAAAACGTGAAAAAACCATAGAAAAGCTAAATTCAGCGAAATCTCCTAAACGAAGCGTCTAATCGAGAAAAGAGCATTAATTGGTGATCAACTCTACCCTAGGAGAAAAACGTGGGAGGACCATAGAAAAACCAAAATCAGCGAAATCTCCTCAACAAAGCGTCTAATCGAGAAAAGAGCCTTAATTCGTGATCACCTCTATCCTCGGCCAAAAACGTGGGAAGACCATAGAAAAACTAAAATCAGCGATATCTTCTAAACGAAGCGTCTAATCGAGAAATGAGCCTTAATTGGTGATCAACTCTACCCTGGGAGAAAAACGTGGGAGGACCATAGAAAAACCAAAATCAGCGAAATCTCCTCAACAAAGCGTCTAATCGAGAAAAGAGCCTTAATTCGTGATCACCTCTATCCTCGGCCAAAAACGTGGGAAGACCATAGAAAAACTAAAATCAGCGATATCTCCTCAACGAAGCATCTAATCGAGAAAAGAGCCTAAATACGTGATCACCTCTACCCTCGGCCAAAAACGTGGGAAGACCATAGAAAAACCAAAATCAGCGAAATCTCCTCAACAAAGCGTCTAATCGAGAAAAGAGCCTTAATTCGTGATCTCCTCTATCCTCGGCCAAAAACGTGGGAAGACCATAGAAAAACTAAAATCAGCGATATCTCCTCAACGAAGCATCTAATCCAGAAAAGAGCCTAAATAAGTGATCACCTCTTCCCTCGGCCAAAAACGTGAAAAGAGCATAGAAAAACTTAATTCAGCGAAATCTCCTAAACGAAGCGTCTAATCGAGAAAAGAGCATTAATTGGTGATCAACTCTACCCTAGGAGAAAAATGTGGGAGGACCATAGAAAATCCAAAATCAGCGAAATCTCCTCAACAAAGCGTCTAATCGAGAAAAGAGCCTTAATTCGTGATCACCTCTATCCTCGGCCAAAAACGTGGGAAGACCATAGAAAAACTAAAATCAGCGATATCTCCTAAACGAAGCGTCTAATCGAGAAATGAGCCTTAATTGGTGAAAAACTCTACCCTGGGAGAAAAACGTGGGAGGACCATAGAAAAACCAAAATCAGCGAAATCTCCTCAACAAAGCGTCTAATCGAGAAAAGAGCCTTAATTCGTGATCTCCTCTATCCTCGGCCAAAAACGTGGGAAGACCATAGAAAAACTAAAATCAGCGATATCTCCTCAACGAAGCGTCTAATCGAGAAAAGAGCCTTAATACGTGATCACCTCTTCCCTCGGCCAAAAACGTAGAAAAACTAAAATCAGCGATATCTCCTAAATGAAGCGTCTAATCGAGATAAGAGCCTTAATTGGTGATCAACTCTACCCTAGGAGAAAAACGTGGGAGGACCATAGAAAAACCAAAATCAGCGAAATCTCCTTAATAAAGCGTCTAATCGAGAAAAGAGGATTAATTCGTGATCACCTCTACCCTCGGCCAAAAACGTGGGAAGACCATAGAAAAACTAAAATCAGCGATATCTACTAAACGAAGCGTCTAATCGAGAAAAGAGCCTTAATTGGTGATCAACTCTACCCTAGGAGAAAAACGTGGGAGGACCAAAGAAAAACCAAAATCAGCAAAATCTCCTCAACAAAGCGTCTAATCGAGAAAAGAGCCTTAATTCGTGATCTCCTCTATCCTCGGCCAAAAACGTGGGAAGACCATAGAAAAACTAAAATCAGCGATATCTCCTCAACGAAGCGTCTAATCGAGAAAAGAGCCTTAATTCGTGATCACCTCTTCCCTCGGCCAAAAACGTGAAAAGACCATAGAAAAACTAA
Source organism: Hydrotaea diabolus (assembly GCA_963513945.1). Taxonomy (NCBI): domain Eukaryota; kingdom Metazoa; phylum Arthropoda; class Insecta; order Diptera; family Muscidae; genus Hydrotaea; species Hydrotaea diabolus. Next base: position 80,125,867 of record OY740718.1, on the reverse strand, counting down.
ATTCAGCGAAATCTCCTAAACGAAGCGTCTAATCGAGAAAAGAGCATTAATTGGTGATCAACTCTACCCTAGAAGAAAAACGTGGGAGGACCAAAGAAAAACAAAAATCAGCGAAATCTCCTCAACAAAGCGTCTAATCGAGAAAAGAGCCTTAATTCGTGATCACCTCTATCCTCGGCCAAAAACGTGGGAAGACCATAGAAAAACTAAAATCAGCGATATCTCCTAAACGAAGCGTCTAATCGAGAAATGAGCCTTAATTGGTGATCAACTCTACCCTGGGAGAAAAACGTGGGAGGACCATAGAAAAACCAAAATCAGCGAAATCTCCTCAACAAAGCGCCTAATCGAGAAAAGAGCCTTAATTCGTGATCTCCTCTATCCTCGGCCAAAAACGTGGGAAGACCATAGAAAAACTAAAATCAGCGATATCTCCTCAACGAAGCGTCTAATCGAGAAAAGAGCCTTAATACGTGATCACCTCTACCCTCGGCCAAAAACGTAGAAAAACTAAAATCAGCGATATCTCCTAAACGAAGCATCTAATCGAGAAAAGAGCCTAAATACGTGATCACCTCTACCCTCGGCCAAAAACGTGGGAAGACCATAGAAAAACTAAAATCAGCGAAATCTCCTAAATGAAGTGTCTAATCGAGATAAGAGCCTTAATTGGTGATCAACTCTACCCTAGGAGAAAAACGTGGGAGGACCATAGAAAAACCAAAATCAGTGAAATCTCCTCAATAAAGCGTCTAATCGAGAAAAGAGGATTAATTCGTGATCACCTCTACCCTCGGCCAAAAACGTGGGAAGACCATAGAAAAACTAAAATCAGCGATATCTACTAAACGAAGCGTCTAATCGAGAAAAGAGCCTTAATTGGTGATCAACTCTACCCTAGGAGAAAAACGTGGGAGGACCATAGAAAAACCAAAATCAGCGAAATCTCCTCAACAAAGCGTCTAATCGAGAAAAGAGCCCTAATCGTGATCACCTCTACCCTCGGCCAAAAACGTGGGAAGACCATAGAAAAACTAAAATCAGCGATATCTCCTAAACGAAGCGTCTAATCGAGAAAAAAGCCTTAATTCGTGATCACCTCTACCCTCGGCCTAAAACGTGGGAAGACCATAGAAAAACTAAAATCAGCGATATCTCCTAAACGAAGCGTCTAATCGAGAAAAGAGCCTTAATACGTGATCACCTCAACCCTCGGCCAAAAACGTGGGAAGACCATAGAAAAACTAAAATCAGCGATATCTCCTAAACGAAGCGTCTAATCGAGAATAGAGCCTTAATACGTGATCACCTCAACCCTCGGCCAAAAACGTGGGAAGACCATAGAAAAACAAAAATCAACGATATCTCATAAACGAAGCGTCTAATCGAGAAAAGGGCCTTAATTCGTGATCACCTCTTCCCTCGGCCAAAAACGTGAAAAGACCATAGAAAAACTAAATTCAGCGAAATCTCCTAAACGAAGCGTCTAATCGAGAAAAGAGCATTAATTGGTGATCAACTCTACCCTAGAAGAAAAACGTGGGAGGACCAAAGAAAAACAAAAATCAGCGAAATCTCCTCAACAAAGCGTCTAATCGAGAAAAGAGCCTTAATTCGTGATCACCTCTATCCTCGGCCAAAAACGTGGGAAGACCATAGAAAAACTAAAATCAGCGATATCTCCTAAACGAAGCGTCTAATCGAGAAATGAGCCTTAATTGGTGATCAACTCTACCCTGGGAGAAAAACGTGGGAGGACCATAGAAAAACCAAAATCAGCGAAATCTCCTCAACAAAGCGTCTAATCGAGAAAAGAGCCTTAATTCGTGATCTCCTCTATCCTCGGCCAAAAACGTGGGAAGACCATAGAAAAACTAAAATCAGCGATATCTCCTCAACGAAGCGTCTAATCGAGAAAAGAGCCTTAATACGTGATCACCTCTACCCTCGGCCAAAAACGTGGGAAGACCATAGAAAAACTAATATCAGCGATATCTCCTAAACGAAGCGTCTAATCGAGAAAAGGGCCTTAATTCGTGATCACCTCGTCCCTTGGCCAAAAACGTGAAAAGACCATAGAAAAACTACAATCAGCGATATCTCCTAAACGAAGCGTCTAATCGAGAAAAGAGCCTTAATACGTGATCACCTCTACCCTCGGCCAAAAACGTGGGAAGACCATAGAAAAACTAAAATCAGCGATATCTCCTAAACGAAGCGTCTAATCGAGAAAAGAGCCTTAATTGGTGATCAACTCTACCCTGGGAGAAAAACGTGGGAGGACCATAGAAAAACCAAAATCAGCGAAATCTCCTCAACAAAGCGTCTAATCGAGAAAAGAGCCTTAATTCGTGATCACCTCTACCCTCGGCCAAAAACGTGGGAAGACCATAGAAAAACTAAAATCAGCGATATCTCCTAAACGAAGCGTCTAATCGAGAAAAGAGCCATACGTAATCACCTCTACCCTCGGCCAAAAACGTGGGAAGACCATAGAAAAACTAAAATCAGCGATATCTCCTAAACGAAGCGTCTAATCGAGAAAAGAGCCTTAATACGTGATCACCTCTACCCTCGGCCAAAAACGTGAGAAGACCATAGAAAAACTAAAATCAGCGATATCTCCTTAACGAAGCGTCTAATCGAGAAAAGAGCCTTAATTCGTGATCACCTCTACCCTCGGCCAAAAACGTGGGAAGACCATAGAAAAACTAAAATCAGCGATATCTCCTAAATGAAGCGTCTAATCGAGAAAAGAGCCTTAATTGGTGATCAACTCTACCCTAGGAGAAAAACCAAAATCAGCGAAATCTCCTCAACAAAGCGTCTAATCGAGAAAAGAGCCTTAATTCGTGATCACCTATACCCTCGGCCAAAAACGTGGGAAGACCATAGAAAAACTAAAATCAGCGAAATCTCCTAAATGAAGCGTCTAATCGAGAAAAGAGCCTTAATTGGTGATCAACTCTACCCTAGGAGAAAAACCAAAATCAGCGAAATCTCCTCAACAAAGCGTCTAATCGAGAAAAGAGCCTTAATTCGTGATCACCTATACCCTCGGCCAAAAACGTGGGAAGACCATAGAAAAACTAAAATCAGCGATATCTCCTAAACGAAGCGTCTAATCGAGAAAAGAGCCTTAATTCGTGATCACCTCTACCCTTAGCCAAAAACGTGGGAAGACCATAGAAAAACTAAAATCAGCGATATCTCCTAAACGAAGCGTCTAATCGAGAAAAGAGCCTTAATACGTGATCACCTCTACCCTCGGCCAAAAACGTGGGAAGACCATAGAAAAACTAAAATCAGCGATATCTCCTAAACGAAGAGTCTAATCGAGAAAAGGGCCTTAATTCGTGATCACCTCTTCCCTCGGCCAAAAACGTGGGAAGACCATAGAAAAACTAAAATCAGCGGGAAGACCATAGAAAAACTAAAATCAGCGAAATCTCCTAAATGAAGCGTCTAATCGAGAAAAGAGCCTTAATACGTGATCACCTCTACCCTCGGCCAAAAACGTGGGAAGACCATAGAAAAGCTAAAATCAGCGATATCTCCTAAACGAAGCGTCTAATCGAGAAAAGAGCCTTAATACGTGATCACCTCTACCCTCGGCCAAAAACGTGAGAAGACCATAGAAAAACTAAAATCAGCGATATCTCCTTAACGAAGCGTCTAATCGAGAAAAGAGCCTTAATTCGTGATCACCGCTACCCTCGGCCAAAAACATGGGAAGACCATAGAAAAACTAAAATCAGCGATATCTCCTAAACGAAGCGTCTAATCGAGAAAAGAGCCTTAATTGGTGATCAACTCTACCCTAGGAGAAAAACGTGGGAGGACCATAGAAAAACCAAAATCAGCGAAATCTCCTCAACAAAGCGTCTAATCGAGAAAAGAGCCTTAATTCGTGATCACCTCTACCCTCGGCCAAAAACGTGGGAAGACCATAGAAAAACTAAAATCAACGATATCTCCTAAACGAAGCGTCTAATCGAGAAAATAGCCTTAATACGTGATCACCTCTACCCTCGGCCAAAAACGTGGGAAGACCATAGAAAAACTAAAATCAGCGAAATCTCCTAAATGAAGCGTCTAATCGAGAAAAGAGCTTTAATTGGTGATCAACTCTACCCTAGGAGAAAAACGTGGGAGGACCATAGAAAAACCAAAATCAGCGAAATCTCCTCAACAAAGCGTCTAATCGAGAAAAGAGCCTTAATTCGTGATCACCTCTACCCTCGGCCAAAAACGTGGGAAGACCATAGAAAAACTAAAATCAGCGATATCTCCTAAACGAAGCGTCTAATCGAGAAAAGAGCCTTAATTGGTGATCAACTCTATCCTAGGAGAAAAACGTGGGAGGACCATAAAAAACCAAAATCAGCGAAATCTCCTCAACAAAGCGTCTAATCGAGAAAGGAGCCCTAATCGTGATCACCTCTACCATAGCAAAAAAACGTGGGCAGACCATAGAAAAACTAAAATCAGCGATATCTCCTAAACGAAGCGTCTAATCGAGAAAAGAGCCTTAATACGTGATCACCTCTACCCTCGGCCAAAAACGTGGGAAGACCATAGAAAAACTAAAATCAGCGATATCTCCTAAACGAAGAGTCTAATCGAGAAAAGGGCCTTAATTCGTGATCACCTCTTCCCTCGGCCAAAAACGTGGGAAGACCATAGAAAAACTAAAATCAGCGATATCTCCTAAACAAAGCGTCTAATCGAGAAAAGAGCTTAATACGTGATCACCTCTACTCTCGGCCAAAAACGTGGGAAGACCATAGAAAAACTAAAATCAGCGGGAAGACCATAGAAAAACTAAAATCAGCGATATCTCCTAAACGAAGCGTCTAATCGAGAAAAGAGCCTTAATTCGTGATCACCTATACCCTCGGCCAAAAACGTGAGAAGACCATAGAAAAACTAAAATCAGCGATATCTCCTGAACGAAGCGTCTAATCGAGAAAAGAGCCTTAATTCGTGATAACCTCTACGCTCGGCCAAAAACCTGGGAAGACCATAGAAAAACTAAAATCAGCGAAATCTCCTAAATGAAGCGTCTAATCGAGAAAAGAGCCTTAATTGGTGATCAACTCTACCCTAGGAGAAAAACGTGGAAGAACCATAGAAAAACCAAAATCAGCGAAATCTCCTCATCGAGGAGAGCCTTAATTCGTGATCACCTCTACCCTCGGCCAAAAACGTGGGAAGACCATAGAAAAACTAAAATCAGCGATATCTCCTAAACGAAGCGTCTAATCGAGAAAAGAGCCTTAATACGTGATCACCTCTACCCTCGGCCAAAAACGTGGGAAGACCATAGAAAAACTAAAATCAGCGATATCTCCTAAACGAAGCGTCTAATCGAGAAAAGAGCCTTAATTCGTGATCACCTCTACCCTTAGCCAAAAACGTGGGAAGACCATAGAAAAACTAAAATCAGCGATATCTCCTAAACGAAGCGTCTAATCGAGAAAAGAGCCTTAATACGTGATCACCTCTACCCTCGGCCAAAAACGTGGGAAGACCATAGAAAAACTTAAATCAGCGATATCTCCTAAACGAAGCGCCTAATCGAGAAAAGAGCCTTAATACGTGATCACCTCTACCCTCGGCCAAAAACGTAGAAAAACTAAAATCAGCGATATCTCCTAAACGAAGCGTCTAATCGAGAAAAGAGCCTTAATACGTGATCACCTCTACCCTCGGCCAAAAACGTGGGAAGACCATAGAAAAACTAAAATCAGCGATATCTCCTAAACGAAGAGTCTAATCGACAAAAGGGCCTTAATTCGTGATCACCTCTTCCCTCGGCCAAAAACGTGGGAAGACCATAGAAAAACTAAAATCAGCGGGAAGACCATAGAAAAACTAAAATCAGCGGGAAGACCATAGAAAAACTAAAATCAGCGATATCTCCTAAACGAAGCGTCTAATCGAGAAAAGAGCCTTAATACGTGATCACCTCTACCCTCGGCCAAAAACGTGAGAAGACCATAGAAAAACCAAAATCAGCGATATCTCCTTAACGAAGCGTCTAATCGAGAAAATAGCCTTAATTCGTGATCACCTCTACCCTCGGCCAAAAACGTGGGAAGACCATAGAAAAACAAAAATCAGCGTAATCTCCTAAATGAAGCGTCTAATCGAGAAAAGAGCCTTAATTAGTGATCAACTCTACCCTAGGAGAAAAACGTGGGAGGACCATAGAAAAACCAAAATCAGCGAAATCTCCTCAACAAAGCGTCTAATCGAGAAAAGAGCCTTAATTCGTGATCACCTCTACCCTCGGCCAAAAACGTGGGAAGGCCATAGAAAAACTAAAATCAGCGATATCTCCTAAACGAAGCGTCTTATCGAGAAAAGAGCCTTAATTGGTGATCCACTCTACCCTAGGAGAAAAACGTGGGAGGACCATAAAAAACCAAAATCAGCGAAATCTCCTCAACAAAGCGTCTAATCGAGAAAGGAGCCCTAATCGTGATCACCTCTACCATAGCAAAAAAAACGTGGGCAGACAATAGAAAAACTAAAATCAGCGATATCTCCTAAACGAAGCGTCTAATCGAGAAAAGAGCCTTAATACGTGATCACCTCTACCCTCGGCCAAAAACGTGGGAAGACCATAGAAAAACTAAAATCAGCGATATCTCCTAAACGAAGCGTCTAATCAAGAAAAGAGCCTTAATTCGTGATCACCTCTACCCTCGGCCAAAAACGTGGGAAGACCATAGAAAAACTAAAATCAGCGATATCTCCTAAACGAAGCGTCTAATCGAGAAAAGAGCCTTAATACGTGATCACCTCTACCCTCGGCCAAAAACGGTCAAAAACGTAGAAAAACTAAAATCAGCGATATCTCCTAAACGAAGCATCTAATCGAGAAAAGAGCCTAAATACGTGATCACCTCTACCCTCGGCTAAAAACGTGGGAAGACCATAGAAAAACTAAAATCAGCGAAATCTCCTAAATGAAGCGTCTAATCGAGAAAAGAGCCTTAATTGGTGATCAACTCTACCCTAGGAGAAAAACGTGGGAGGACCATAGAAAAACCAAAATCAGCGAAATCTCCTCAATAAAGCGTCTAATCGAGAAAAGAGCCTTAATTCGTGATCACCTCTACCCTCGGCCAAAAACGTGGGAAGACCATAGAAAAACTAAAATCAGCGATATCTCCTAAACGAAGCGTCTAATCGAGAAAAGAGCCTTAATTGGTGATCAACTCTACCCTAGGAGAATAACGTGGGAGGACCATAGAAAAACCAAAATCAGCGAAATCTCCTCAACAAAGCGTCTAATCGAGAAAAGAGCCCTAATCGTGATCACCTCTACCCTCGGCCAAAAACGTGGGAAGACCATAGAAAAACTAAAATCAGCGATATCTCCTAAACGAAGCGTCTAATCGAGAAAAAAGCCTTAATTCGTGATCACCTCTACCCTCGGCCTAAAACGTGGGAAGACCATAGAAAAACTAAAATCAGCGATATCTCCTAAACGAAGCGTCTAATCGAGAAAAGAGCCTTAATACGTGATCACCTCTACCCTCGGCCAAAAACGTGAGAAGACCATAGAAAAACTAAAATCAGCGATATCTCCTAAACGAAGCGTCTAATCGAGAAAAGGGCCTTAATTCGTGATCACCTCTTCCCTTGGCCAAAAACGTGAAAAGACCATAGAAAAACTAAAATCAGCGATATCTCCTAAACGAAGCGTCTAATCGAGAAAAGAGCCTTAATACGTGATCACCTCAACCCTCGGCCAAAAACGTGGAAAGACCATAGAAAAACTAAAATCAGCGATATCTCCTAAACGAAGCGTCTAATCGAGAAAAGAGCCTTAATTGGTGATCAACTCTACCCTGGGAGAAAAACGTGAGAGGACCATAGAAAAACCAAAATCAGCGAAATCTCCTCAACAAAGCGTCTAATCGAGAAAAGAGCCTTAATTCGTGATCACCTCTACCCTCGGCCAAAAACTTGGGAAGACCATAGAAAAACTAAAATCAGCGATATCTCCTAAACGAAGCGTCTAATCGAAAAAAGAGCCTTAATTCGTGATCACCTCTACCCTCGGCCAAAAACGTGGGAAGACCATAGAAAAACTAAAATCAGCGATATCTCATAAACGAAGCGTCTAATCGAGAAAAGAGCCTTAATTCGTGATCACCTCTACCCTCGGCCTAAAACGTGGGAAGACCGTAGAAAAACTAAAATCAGCGATATCTCCTAAACGAAGCGTCTAATCGAGAAAAGAGCCTTAATACGTGATCACCTCTACCCTCGGCCAAAAACGTGGGAAGACCATAGAAAAACAAAAATCAGCGAAATCTCCTAAATGAAGCGTCTAATCGAGAAAAGAGCCTTAATTGGTGATCAACTCTACCCTGGGAGAAAAACGTATGAGGACCATAGAAAAACCAAAATCAGCGAAATCTCCTAAATGAAGCGTCTAATCGAGAAAAGAGCCTTAATTGGTGATCAACTCTACCCTAGGAGAAAAACGTGGGAGGACCATAGAAAAACCAAAATCAGCGAAATCTCCTCAACAAATCGAGAATCGAGTCGAGAAAAGAGCCTTAATTCGTGATCACCTCTACCCTCGGCCAAAAACGTGGGAAGACCATAGAAAAACTAAAATCAGCGATATCTCCTAAACGAAGCGTCTAATCGAGAAAAGAGCCTTAATACGTGATCACCTCTACCCTCGGCCTAAAACGTGGGAAAACCATAGAAAAACTAAAATCAGCGATATCTCCGAAACGAAGCGTCTAATCGAGAAAATAGCCTTAATTTGTGATCACCTCTACCCACGGCCAAAAACGTGGGAAGACCATAGAAAAACTAAAATCAGCGATATCCCCTAAACGAAGCGTCTAATCGAGAAAAGAGCCTTAATTCGTGATCACCTCTACCCTCGGCCAAAAGCGTGGGAAGACCATAGAAAAACTAAAATCAGCGATATTTCCTAAACGAAGCGTCTAATCGAGAAAAGAGCCTTAATTCGTGATCACCTCTACCCTCGGCCAAAAGCGTGGGAAGACCATAGAAAAACTAAAATCAGCGATATCTCCTAAACGAAGCGTCTAATCGAGAAAAGAGCCTTAATTCGTGATCACCTCTACCCTCGGCCTAAAACGTGGGAAAACCATAGAAAAACTAAAATCAGCGATATCTCCGAAACAAAGCGTCTAATCGAGAAAATAGCCTTAATTTGTGATCACCTCTACCCACGGCCAAAAACGTGGGAAGACCATAGAAAAACTAAAATCAGCGATATCTCCTAAACGAAGCGTCTAATCGAGAAAAGAGCCTTAATTCGTGATCACCTCTACCCTCGGCCAAAAGCGTGGGAAGACCATAGAAAAACTAAAATCAGCGATATCTCCTAAACGAAGCGTCTAATCGAGAAAAGAGCCTTAATACGTGATCACCTCTACCCTCGGCCAAAAACGTGGGAAGACCATAGAAAAACTTAAATCAGCGATATCTCCTAAATGAAGCGTCTAATCGAGAAAAGAGCCTTAATTGGTGATCAACTCTACCCTAGGAGAAACACGTGGGAGGACCATAGAAAAACCAAAATCAGCGAAATCTCCTCAATAAAGCGTCTAATCGAGAAAAGAGCCTTAATTCGTGATCACCTCTACCCTCGGCCAAAAACGTGGGAAGACCATAGAAAAACTAAAATCAGCGATATCTCCTAAACGAAGCGTCTAATCGAGAAAAGAGCCTTAATTGGTGATCAACTCTACCCTAGGAGAAAAACGTGGGAGGACCATAAAAAAACCAAAATCAGCGAAATCTCCTCAACAAAGCGTCTAATCGAGAAAAGAGCCCTAATCGTGATCACCTCTACCCTCGGCCAAAAACGTGGGAAGACCATAGAAAAACTAAAATCAGCGATATCTCCTAAACGAAGCGTCTAATCGAGAAAAGAGCCTTAATACGTGATCACCTCTACCCTCGGCCAAAAACGTGGGAAGACCATAGAAAAACTAAAATCAGCGATATCTCCTAAACGAAGCGTCCAATCGAGAAAAGAGCCTTAATACGTGATCACCTCTACCCTCGACCAAAAACGTGGGAAGACCATAGAAAAACAAAAATCAGCGATATCTCATAAACGAAGCGTCTAATCGAGATAAGGGCCTTAATTCGTGATCACCTCTTCCCTCGGCCAAAAACGTGAAAAGACCATAGAAAAACTAAATTCAGCGAAATCTCCTAAACAAAGCGTCTAATCGAGAAAAGAGCCTTAATACGTGATCACCTCTACCCTCGGCCAAAAACGTGGGAAGACCATAGAAAAACTAAAATCAGCGATATCTCCTAAACGAAGCGTCTAATCGAGAAAAGAGCCTTAATACGTGATCACCTCTACCCTAGGAGAAAAACGTGGGAGGACCATAGAAAAACCAAAATCAGCGAAATCTCCTCAATAAAGCGTCTAATCGAGAAAAGAGCCTTAATTCGTGATCACCTCTACCCTCGGCCAAAAACGTGGGAAGACCATAGAAAAACTAAAATCAGCGATATCTCCTAAACGAAGCGTCTAATCGAGAAAAGAGCCTTAATTGGTGATCAACTCTACCCTAGGAGAAAAACGTGGGAGGACCATAGAAAAACCAAAATCAGCGAAATCTCCTCAACAAAGTGTCTAATCGAGAAAAGAGCCCTAATCGTGATCACCTCTACCCTCGGCCAGAAACGTGGGAAGACCATAGAAAAACTAAAATCAGCGATATCTCCTAAACGAAGCGTCTAATCGAGAAAAAAGCCTTAATTCGTGATCACCTCTACCCTCGGCCTAAAACGAAAATCAGCGATATCTCCTAAACGAAGCGTCTAATCGAGAAAAGAGCCTTAATACGTGATCACCTCTACCCTCGGCCAAAAACGTGGGAAGACCAAGGAAAAATTAAAATCAGCGAAATCTTCTAAATGAAGCGTCTAATCGAGAAAAGAGCCTTAATTGGTGATCAACTCTACCCTAGGAGAAAAACGTGGGAGGGCCATAGAAAAACCAAAATCAGCGAAATCTCCTCAACAAAGCGTCTAATCGAGTAAAGAGCCTTAATTCGTGATCACCTCTACCCTCGGTTAAAAACGTGGGAAGACCATAGAAAAACTAAAATCAGCGATATCTCCTAAACGAAGCGTCTAATCGAGAAAAGATTCGTGATCACCTCTACCCTCGGCCAAAAACGTGGGAAGACCATAGAAAAACTAAAATCAGCGATATCTCCTCAACAAAGCGTCTAATCGAGTAAAGAGCCTTAATTCGTGATCACCTCTACCCTCGGTTAAAAACGTGGGAGGACCATAGAAAAACCAAAATCAGCGAAATCTCCTCAATAAAGCATCTAATCGAGAAAAGAGCCTTAATTCGTGATCACCTCTACCCTCGGCCAAAAACGTGGGAAGACCATAGAAAAACTAAAATCAGCGATATCTCCTAAACGAAGCGTCTAATCGAGAAAAGAGCCTTAATTGGTGATCAACTCTACCCTAGGAGAAAAACGTGGGAGGACCATAGAAAAACCAAAATCAGCGAAATCTCCTCAACAAAGCGTCTAATCGAGAAAAGAGCCCTAATCGTGATCACCTCTACCCTCGGCCAAAAACGTGGGAAGACCATAGAAAAACTAAAATCAGCGATATCTCCTAAACGAAGCGTCTAATCGAGAAAAAAGCCTTAATTCGTGATCACCTCTACCCTCGGCCTAAAACGTGGGAAGACCATAGAAAAACTAAAATCAGCGATATCTCCTAAACGAAGCGTCTAATCGAGAAAAGAGCCTTAATACGTGATCACCTCTACCCTCGGCCAAAAACGTGGGAAGACCATAGAAAAGCTAAAATCAGCGATATCTCCTAAACGAAGCGTCTAATCGAGAAAAGAGCCTTAATACGTGATCACCTCTACCCTCGGCCAAGTAGAGGAAAAGGGCCTTAATTCGTGATCACCTCTTCCCTCGGCCAAAAACGTGAAAAGACCATAGAAAAACTAAATTCAGCGAAATCTCCTAAACGAAGCGTCTAATCGAGAAAAGAGCCTTAATTGGTGATCAACTCTACCCTAGGAGAAAAACGTGGGAGGACCATAGAAAAACCAAAATCAGCGAAATCTCCTCAACAAAGCGTCTAATCGAGAAAAGAGCCTTAATTCGTGATCACCTCTATCCTCGGCCAAAAACGTGGGAAGACCATAAAAAAACTAAAATCAGCGATATCTCCTAAACGAAGCGTCTAATCGAGAAAAGAGCCTTAATTGGTGATCAACTCTACCCTGGGAGAAAAACGTGGGAGGACCATAGAAAAACCAAAATCAGCGAAATCTCCTCAACAAAGCGTCTAATCGAGAAAAGAGCCTTAATTCGTGATCACCTCTATCCTCGGCCAAAAACGTGGGAAGACCATAGAAAAACTAAAATCAGCGATATCTCCTAAACGAAGCGTCTAATCGAGAAAAGAGCCTTAATACGTGATCACCTCTACCCTCGGCCAAAAACGTGGGAAGACCATAGAAAAACTAAAATCAGCGATATCTCCTAAACGAAGCGTCTAATCGAGAAAAGAGCCTTAATTGGTGATCAACTCTACCCTGGGAGAAAAACGTGGGAGGACCATAGAAAAACCAAAATCAGCGAAATCTCCTCAACAAAGCGTCTAATCGAGAAAAGAGCCTTAATTCGTGATCACCTCTACCCTCGGCCAAAAACGTGGGAAGACCATAGAAAAACTAAAATCAGCGATATCTCCTAAACGAAGCGTCTATCGAGAAAAGAGCCTTAATACGTGATCACCTCTACCCTCGGCCAAAAACGTGGGTAGACCATAGAAAAACTAAAATCAGCGATATCTCCTAAACGAAGCGTCTAATCGAGAAAAGAGCCTTAATACGTGATCACCTCTACCCTCGGCCAAAAACGTGGGAAGACCATAGAAAAACTAAAATCAGCGATATCTCATAAACGGAGCGTCTAAAAAGGGCCTTAATTCGTGATCACCTCTACCCTCGGCAAAAAACGTGGGAAGACCATAGAAAAACTAAAATCAGCGATATCTCCTAAACGCAGCGTCTATCGAGAAAAAAGCCTTAATACGTGATCACCTCTACCCTCGGCCAAAAACGTGGGTAGACCATAGAAAAACTAAAATCAGCGATATCTCCTAAACGAAGCGTCTAATCGAGAAAAGAGCCTTAATACGTGATCACCTCTACCCTCGGCCAAAAACGTGGGAAGACCATAGAAAAACCAAAATCAGCGATATCTCCTAAACGAAGCGTCTAATCGAGAAAAGAGCCTTAATTCGTGATCACCTCTACCCTCGGCCAAAAACGTGGGAAGACCATAGAAAAACTAAAATCAGCGATATCTCCTAAACGAAGCGTCTAATCGAAAAAAGAGCCATAATTCGTGATCACCTCTACCCTAGGCCAAAAACGTGGGAAGACCATAGAAAAACTAAAATCAGCGATATCTCATAAACGGAGCGTCTAAAAAGGGCCTTAATTCGTGATCACCTCTTCCCTTGGCCAAAAACGTGGGAAGACCATAGAAAAACTAAAATCAGCGATATCTCCTAAACGAAGCGTCTAATCGAGAAAAGAGCCTTAATACGTGATCACATCTACCCTCGGCCAAAAACGTGGGAAGACCATAGAAAAACTAAAATCAGCGAAATCTCCTAAATGAAGCGTCTAATCGAGAAAAGAGCCTTAATTGGTGATCAACTCTACCCTCGGCCTAAAACGTGGGAAGACCATAGAAAAACTAAAATCAGCGATATCTCCTAAACGAAGCGTCTAATCGAGAAAAGAGCCTTAATTCGTGATCACCTCTTCCCTCGGCCAAAAACGTGGGAAGACCATAGAAAAACTAAAATCAGCGATATCTCCTAAACGAAGCGTCTAACCGAGAAAAGAGCCTTAATACGTGATCACCTCTACTCTCGGCCAAAAACGTGGGAAGACCATAGAATCTCCTAAACGATATCTCCTAAACGAAGCGTCTAATCGAGAAAAGAGCCTTAATTCGTGATCACCTCTACCCTCGGCCAAAAACGTGGGAAGACCATAGAAAAACTAAAATCAGCGATATCTCCTAAACGAAGCGTCTAATCATGAAAAGAGCCTTAATACGTGATCACCTCTACCCTCGGCCAAAAACGTGGGAAGACCATAGAAAAACTAAAATCAGCGATATCTCCTAAACGAAGCGTCTAATCGAGAAAAGAGCCTTAATTGGTGATCAACTCTACCCTGGGAGAAAAACGTGGGAGGACCATAGAAAAACTAAAATCAGCGAAATCTCCTCAACAAAGCGTCTAATCGAGAAAAGAGCCTTAATTCGTGATCACCTCTATCCTCGGCCAAAAACGTGGGAAGACCATAGAAAAACTAAAATCAGCGATATCTCCTAAACGAAGCGTCTAATCGAGAAAAGAGCCTTAATACGTGATCACCTCTACCCTCGGCCAAAAACGTGGGAAGACCATAGAAAAACTAAAATCAGCGATATCTCCTAAACGAAGCGTCTAATCGAGAAAAGAGCCTTAATTGGTGATCAACTCTACCCTAGGAGAAAAACGTGGGAGGACCATAGAAAAACCAAAATCAGCGAAATTTCCTCAACAAAGCGTATAATCGAGAAAAGAGCCTTAATTCGTGATCACCTCTATCCTCGGCCAAAAACGTGGGAAGACCATAGAAAAACTAAAATCAGCGATATCTCCTAAACGAAGCGTCTAATCGAGAAAAGAGCCTTAATTGGTGATCAACTCTACCCTGGGAGAAAAACGTGGGAGGACCATAGAAAAACCAAAATCAGCGAAATCTCCTCAACAAAGCGTCTAATCGAGAAAAGAGCCTTAATTCGTGATCACCTCTATCCTCGGCCAAAAACGTGGGAAGACCATAGAAAAACTAAAATCAGCGATATCTCCTAAACGAAGCGTCTAATCGAGAAAAGAGCCTTAATACGTGATCACCTCTACCCTCGGCCAAAAACGTGGGAAGACCATAGAAAAACTAAAATCAGCGATATCTCCTAAACGAAGCGTCTAATCGAGAAAAGAGCCTTAATTGGTGATCAACTCTACCCTGGGAGAAAAACGTGGGAGGACCATAGAAAAACCAAAATCAGCGAAATCTCCTCAACAAAGCGTCTAATCGAGAAAAGAGCCTTAATTCGTGATCACCTCTACCCTCGGCCAAAAACGTGGGAAGACCATAGAAAAACTAAAATCAGCGATATCTCATAAACGGAGCGTCTAAAAAGGGCCTTAATTCGTGATCACCTCTACCCTCGGCCAAAAACGTGGGAAGACCATAGAAAAACTAAAATCAGCGATATCTCCTAAACGCAGCGTCTATCGAGAAAAAAGCCTTAATACGTGATCACCTCTACCCTCGGCCAAAAACGTGGGTAGACCATAGAAAAACTAAAATCAGCGATATCTCCTAAACGAAGCGTCTAATCGAGAAAAGAGCCTTAATACGTGATCACCTCTACCCTCGGCCAAAAACGTGGGAAGACCATAGAAAAACCAAAATCAGCGATATCTCCTAAACGAAGCGTCTAATCGAGAAAAGAGCCTTAATTCGTGATCACCTCTACCCTCGGCCAAAAACGTGGGAAGACCATAGAAAAACTAAAATCAGCGATATCTCCTAAACGAAGCGTCTAATCGAAAAAAGAGCCATAATTCGTGATCACCTCTACCCTAGGCCAAAAACGTGGGAAGACCATAGAAAAACTAAAATCAGCGATATCTCATAAACGGAGCGTCTAAAAAGGGCCTTAATTCGTGATCACCTCTTCCCTTGGCCAAAAACGTGGGAAGACCATAGAAAAACTAAAATCAGCGATATCTCCTAAACGAAGCGTCTAATCGAGAAAAGAGCCTTAATACGTGATCACATCTACCCTCGGCCAAAAACGTGGGAAGACCATAGAAAAACTAAAATCAGCGAAATCTCCTAAATGAAGCGTCTAATCGAGAAAAGAGCCTTAATTGGTGATCAACTCTACCCTCGGCCTAAAACGTGGGAAGACCATAGAAAAACTAAAATCAGCGATATCTCCTAAACGAAGCGTCTAATCGAGAAAAGAGCCTTAATTCGTGATCACCTCTTCCCTCGGCCAAAAACGTGGGAAGACCATAGAAAAACTAAAATCAGCGATATCTCCTAAACGAAGCGTCTAACCGAGAAAAGAGCCTTAATACGTGATCACCTCTACTCTCGGCCAAAAACGTGGGAAGACCATAGAATCTCCTAAACGATATCTCCTAAACGAAGCGTCTAATCGAGAAAAGAGCCTTATTTCGTGATCACCTCTACCCTCGGCCAAAAACGTGGGAAGACCATAGAAAAACTAAAATCAGCGATATCTCCTAAACGAAGCGTCTAATCGTGAAAAGAGCCTTAATACGTGATCACCTCTACCCTCGGCCAAAAAAGTGGGAAGACCATAGAAAAACTAAAATCAGCGATATCTCCTAAACGAAGCGTCTAATCGAGAAAAGAGCCTTAATACGTGATCACCTCTACCCTCGGCCAAAAACGTGGGAAGACCATAGAAAAACTAAAATCAGCGATATCTCCTAAACGAAGAGTCTAATCGAGAAAAGGGCCTTAATTCGTGATCACCTCTTCCCTTGGCCAAAAACGTGGGAAGACCATAGAAAAACTAAAATCAGCGATATCTCCTAAACGAAGCGTCTAATCGAGAAAAGAGCCTTAATTCGTGATCACCTCTACCCTCGGCCAAAAACGTAAGAAGACCATAGAAAAACCAAAATCAGCGAAATTTCCTCAACAAAGCGTATAATCGAGAAAAGAGCCTTAATTCGTGATCACCTCTACCCTCGGCCAAAAACGTGGGAAGACCATAGAAAAACTAAAATCAGCGATATCTTCTAAACGAAGCGTCTAATCGAGAAAAGAGCCGTAATTGGTGATCAACTCTACCCTAGGAGAAAAACGTGGGAGGACCATAAAAAACCAAAATCAGCGAAATCTCCTCAACAAAGCGTCTAATCGAGAAAGGAGCCCTAATCGTGATCACCTCTACCATAGCAAAAAAACGTGGGCAGACCATAGAAAAACTAAAATCAGCGATATCTCCTAAACGAAGCGTCTAATCGAGAAAAGAGCCTTAATACGTGATCACCTCTACCCTCGGCCAAAAACGTGGGAAGACCATAGAAAAACTAAAATCAGCGATATCTCCTAAACGAAGCGTCTAGTCGAGAAAAGAGCCTTAATTCGTGATCACCTCTACCCTCGGCCAAAAGCGTGGGAAGACCATAGAAAAACTAAAATCAGCGATATCTCCTAAACGAAGCGTCTAATCGAGAAAAGAGCCTTAATACGTGATCACCTCTACCCTCGGCCAAAAACGTAGAAAAACTAAAATCAGCGATATCTCCTAAACGAAGCGTCTAATCGAGAAAAGAGCCTAAATACGTGATCACCTCTACCCTCGGCCAAAAACGTGGGAAGACCATAGAAAAACTAAAATCAGCGATATCTCCTCAAAGAAGCGTCTAATCGAGAAAAGAGCCTTAATACGTGATCACCTCTACTCTCGGCCAAAAACGTGGGAAGACCATAGAAAAACTAAAATCAGCGATATCTCCTAAACGAAGCGTCTAATCGAGAAAAGAGCCTTAATACGTGATCACCTCTACCCTCGGCCAAAAACGTGGGAAGACCATAGAAGAACTTAAATCAGCGATATCTCCTTACCGAAGCGCCTAATCGAGAAAAGAGCCTTAATACGTGATCACCTCTACCCTCGGCCAAAAACGTAGAAAAACTAAAATCAGCGATATCTCCTAAACGAAGCGTCTAATCGAGAAAAGAGCCTAAATACGTGATCACCTCTACCCTCGGCCAAAAACGTGGGAAGACCATAGAAAAACTAAAATCAGCGATATCTCCTAAACGAAGCGTCTAATCGAGAAAAGAGCCTTAATTGGTGATCAACTCTACCCTAGGAGAAAAACGTGGGAGGACCATAGAAAAACCAAAATCAGCGAAATCTCATCAATAAAGCGTCTAATCGAGAAAAGAGCCTTAATTCGTGATCACCTCTACCCTCGGCCAAAAACGTGGGAAGACCATAGAAAAACTAAAATCAGCGATATCTCCTAAACGAAGCGTCTTATCGAGAAAAGAGCCTTAATTGGTGATCAACTCTACCCTAGGAGAAAAACGTGGGAGGACCATAGAAAAACCAAAATCAGCGAAATCTCCTCAATAAAGCGTCTAATCGAGAAAAGAGCCTTAATTCGTGATCACCTCTACCCTCGGCCAAAAACGTGGGAAGACCATAGAAAAACTAAAATCAGCGATATCTCCTAAACGAAGCGTCTAATCGAGAAAAGAGCCTAAATACGTGATCACCTCTACCCTCGGCCAAAAACGTGGGAAGACCATAGAAAAACTAAAATCAGCGAAATCTCCTAAATGAAGCGTCTAATCGAGAAAAGAGCCTTAATTGGTGATCAACTCTACCCTAGGAGAAAAACGTGGGAGGACCATAGAAAAACCAAAATCAGCGAAATCTCCTCAACAAAGCGTATAATCGAGAAGAGAGCCTTAATTCGTGATCACCTCTACCCTCGGCCAAAAACGTGGGAAGACCATAGAAAAACTAAAATCAGCGATATCTCCTAAACGAAGCGTCTAATTGAGAAAAGAGCCTAAATACGTGATCACCTCTACCCTCGGCCAAAAACGTGGGAAGACCATAGAAAAACTAAAATCAGCGATATCTCCTAAACGAAGCGTCTAATCGAGAAAAGAGCCTTAATTGGTGATCAACTCTACCCTAGGAGAAAAACGTGGGAGGACCATAGAAAAACCAAAATCAGCGAAATCTCCTCAACAAAGCGTATAATCGAGAAGAGAGCCTTAATTCGTGATCACCTCTACCCTCGGCCAAAAACGTGGGAAGACCATAGAAAAACTAAAATCAGCGATATCTCCTAAACGAAGCGTCTAATCGAGAAAAGAGCCTTAATTGGTGATCAACTCTACCCTAGGAGAAAAACGTGGGAGGACCATAAAAAACCAAAATCAGCGAAATCTCCTCAACAAAGCGTCTAATCGAGAAAGGAGCCCTAATCGTGATCACCTCTACCATAGCAAAAAAACGTGGGCAGACCATAGAAAAACTAAAATCAGCGATATCTCCTAAACGAAGCGTCTAATCGAGAAAAGAGCCTTAATTCGTGATCACCTCTACCCTCGGCCAAAAACGTGGGAAGACCATAGAAAAACTAAAATCAGCGATATCTCCTAAACGAAGCGTCTAATCGAGAAAAGAGCCTTAATACGTGATCACCTCTACCCTCGGCCAAAAGCGTGGGAAGACCATAGAAAAACTAAAATCAGCGATATCTCCTAAACGAAGCGTCTAATCGAGAAAAGAGCCTTAATACGTGATCACCTCTACCCTCGGCCAAAAACGGCCAAAAACGTAGAAAAACTAAAATAAGCGATATCTCCTAAACGAAGCGTCTAATCGAGAAAAGAGCCTTAATACGTGATCACCTCTACCCTCGGCCAAAAACGTGGGAAGACCATAGAAAAACTAAAATCAGCGATATCTCCTAAACGAAAAAAAGCCTTAATTCGTGATCACCTCTACCCTCGGCCTAAAACGTGGGAAGACCATAGAAAAACTAAAATTAGCGATATCTCCTAAACGAAGCGTCTAATCGAGAAAAGAGCCTAAATACGTGATCACTTCTACCCTCGGCCAAAAACGTGGGAAGACCATAGAAAAACTAAAATCAGCGAAATCTCCTAAATGAAGCGTCTAATCGAGAAAAGAGCCTTAATTCGTGATCACCTCTACCCTCGGCCAAAAGCGTGGGAAGACCATAGAAAAACTAAAATCAGCGATATCTCCTAAACGAAGCGTCTAATCGAGAAAAGAGCCTTAATACGTGATCACCTCTACCCTCGGCCAAAAACGTGGGAAGACCATAGAAAAACTAAAATCAGCGATATCTCCTAAACGAAGCGTCTAATCGAGAAAAGAGCCTTAATTCGTGATCACCTCTACCCTCGGCCAAAAGCGTGGGAAGACCATAGAAAAACTAAAATCAGCGATATCTCCTAAACGAAGCGTCTAATCGAGAAAAGAGCCTTAATACGTGATCACCTCTACCCTCGGCCAAAAACGTGGGAAGACCATAGAAAAACTTAAATCAGCGATATCTCCTAAACGAAGCGCCTAATCGAGAAAAGAGCCTTAATACGTGATCACCTCTACCCTCGGCCAAAAACGGCCAAAAACGTAGAAAAACTAAAATCAGCGATATCTCCTAAACGAAGCGTCTAATCGAGAAAAGAGCCTTAATTGGTGATCAACTCTACCCTAGGAGAAAAACGTGGGAGGACCATAAAAAACCAAAATCAGCGAAATCTCCTCAACAAAGCGTCTAATCAAGAAAGGAGCCCTAATCGTGATCACCTCTACCATAGCAAAAAAACGTGGGCAGACCATAGAAAAACTAAAATCAGCGATATCTCCTAAACGAAGCGTCTAATCGAGAAAAGAGCCTTAATACGTGATCACCTCTACCCTCGGCCAAAAACGTGGGAAGACCATAGAAAAACTAAAATCAGCGATATCTCCTAAACGAAGCGTCTAATCGAGAAAAGAGCCTTAATACGTGATCACCTCTACCCTCGGCCAAAAGCGTGGGAAGACCATAGAAAAACTAAAATCAGCGATATCTCCTAAACGAAGCGTCTAATCGAGAAAAGAGCCTTAATACGTGATCACCTCTACCCTCGGCCAAAAACGGCCAAAAACGTAGAAAAACTAAAATCAGCGATATCTCCTAAACGAAGCGTCTAATCGAGAAAAGAGCCTTAATACGTGATCACCTCTACCCTCGGCCAAAAACGTGGGAAGACCATAGAAAAACTAAAATCAGCGATATCTCCTAAACGAAAAAAAGCCTTAATTCGTGATCACCTCTACCCTCGGCCTAAAACGTGGGAAGACCATAGAAAAACTAAAATTAGCGATATCTCCTAAACGAAGCGTCTAATCGAGAAAAGAGCCTAAATACGTGATCACTTCTACCCTCGGCCAAAAACGTGGGAAGACCATAGAAAAACTAAAATCAGCGAAATCTCCTAAATGAAGCGTCTAATCGAGAAAAGAGCCTTAATTGGTGATCAACTCTACCCTAGGAGAAAAACGTGGGAGGACCATAGTAAAACCAAAATCAAATCTCCTCAATAAAGCGTCTAATCGAGAAAAGAGCCTTAATTCGTGATCACCTCTACCCTCGGCCAAAAACGTGGGAAGACCATAGAAAAACTAAAATCAGCGATATCTCCTAAACGAAGCGTCTAATCGAGAAAAGAGCCTAAATACGTGATCACCTCTACCCTCGGCCAAAAACGTGGGAAGACCATAGAAAAACTAAAATCAGCGAAATCTCCTAAATGAAGCGTCTAATCGAGAAAAGAGCCTTAATTGGTGATCAACTCTACCCTAGGAGAAAAACGTGGGAGGACCATAGAAAAACCAAAATCAGCGAAATCTCCTCAACAAAGCGTATAATCGAGAAGAGAGCCTTAATTCGTGATCACCTCTACCCTCGGCCAAAAACGTGGGAAGACCATAGAAAAACTAAAATCAGCGATATCTCCTAAACGAAGCGTCTAATTGAGAAAAGAGCCTAAATACGTGATCACCTCTACCCTCGGCCAAAAACGTGGGAAGACCATAGAAAAACTAAAATCAGCGATATCTCCTAAACGAAGCGTCTAATCGAGAAAAGAGCCTGAATTGGTGATCAACTCTACCCTAGGAGAAAAACGTGGGAGGACCATAAAAAACCAAAATCAGCGAAATCTCCTCAACAAAGCGTCTAATCAAGAAAGGAGCCCTAATCGTGATCACCTCTACCATAGCAAAAAAACGTGGGCAGACCATAGAAAAACTAAAATCAGCGATATCTCCTAAACGAAGCGTCTAATCGAGAAAAGAGCCTTAATTCGTGATCACCTCTACCCTCGGCCAAAAGCGTGGGAAGACCATAGAAAAACTAAAATCAGCGATATCTCCTAAACGAAGCGTCTAATCGAGAAAAGAGCCTTAATACGTGATCACCTCTACCCTCGGCCAAAAACGTGGGAAGACCATAGAAAAACTTAAATCAGCGATATCTCCTAAACGAAGCGCCTAATCGAGAAAAGAGCCTTAATACGTGATCACCTCTACCCTCGGCCAAAAACGGCCAAAAACGTAGAAAAACTAAAATCAGCGATATCTCCTAAACGAAGCGTCTAATCGAGAAAAGAGCCTTAATTGGTGATCAACTCTACCCTAGGAGAAAAACGTGGGAGGACCATAGAAAAACCAAAATCAGCGAAATCTCCTCAACAAAGCGTATAATCGAGAAAAGAGCCTTAATTCGTGATCACCTCTACCCTCGGAGAAAAACCTGGGAAGACCATAGAAAAACTAAAATCAGCGATATCTCCTAAACGAAGCGTCTAATCGAGAAAAGAGCCTTAATTGGTGATCAACTCTACCCTAGGAGAAAAACGTGGGAGGACCATAAAAAACCAAAATCAGCGAAATCTCCTCAACAAAGCGTCTAATCAAGAAAGGAGCCCTAATCGTGATCACCTCTACCATAGCAAAAAAACGTGGGCAGACCATAGAAAAACTAAAATCAGCGATATCTCCTAAACGAAGCGTCTAATCGAGAAAAGAGCCTTAATACGTGATCACCTCTACCCTCGGCCAAAAACGTGGGAAGACCATAGAAAAACTAAAATCAGCGATATCTCCTAAACGAAGCGTCTAATCGAGAAAAGAGCCTTAATTCGTGATCACCTCTACCCTCGGCCTAAAACGTGGGAAGACCATAGAAAAACTAAAATCAGCGATATCTCTTAAACGAAGCGTCTAATCGAGAAAAGAGCCTTAATACGTGATCACCTCTACCCTCGGCCAAAAACATGGGAATACCATAGAAAAACTAAAACCAGCGATATCTCCTAAACGAAGCGTCTAATCGAGAAAAGAGCCTTAATTCGTGATCACCTCTACCCTCGGCCAAAAACGTGGGAAGACCATAGAAAAACTAAAATCAGCGATATCTCCTAAACGAAGCGTCTAATCGAGAAAAGAGCCTTAAATACCAAGGAAGACAATAGAAAAACTAAAATCAGCGATATCTCCTAAACGAAGCGTCTAATCGAGAAAAGAGCCTTAATTCGTGATCACCTCTACCCTAGGCCAAAAACGTGGGAAGACCATAGAAAAACTGAAATCAGCGATATCTCCTAAATGAAGCGTCTAATCGAGAAAAGAGCTTTAATTCGTAATCACCTCTACCCTCGGCCTAAAACGTTGGAAAACAATAGAATAACTAAAATCAGCGATATCTCCTAAACAAAGCGTCTATTCGAGAAAAGAGCCTTTATTCGTGATAACCTCTACCCTAGGCAAAAACCTGGAAAGAGCATAGAAAAACTAAAATCAGCGATATCTCCTAAAAGAAGCGTCTAATCGAGAAAAGAGCCTTAAAGACCAAGGAAGACCATAGAAAAACTAAAATCAGCGATATCTCCTAAACGAAGCGTCTAATCGAGAAAAGAGCCTTAATTCGTGATCACCTCTACCCTCGGCCAAAAACGTGAAAAGACCATAGAAAAACTAAAATCAGCGATATCTCCTAAACAAAGCGTCTATTCGAGAAAAGAGCCTTAATTCGTGATCACCTCTACCCTCGGCAAAAACCTGGAAAGACCATAGAAAAACTAAAATCGGCGATATCTTCTAAACGAAGCGTCTAATCGAGAAAAGAGCCTTTATTCGTGATCACCTCTACCCTCGGCCAAAAACGTGGGAAGACCACAGAAAAACTAAAATAAGCGATATCTCCTTAACGAAGCGTCTAATCGAGAAAAGAGCCTTAATACGTGATCACCTCTACCCTCGGCCAAAAACGTGGGAAGACCATAGAAAAACTAAGATCAGCTATATCTCCTACACGAAGCGTCTAATCGAGAAAAGAGCCTTTAAGACCAAGAAAGACCATAGAAAAACTAAAATCAGCGATATCTCCTAAACGAAGCGTCTAATCGAGAAAAGAGCCTTAATACGTGATCACCTCTACACTCGGCCAAAAGCGTGGGAAGACCATAGAAAAACTAAAATCAGCGATATCTCCTAAACGAAGCGTCTAATCGAGAAAAGAGCCTTAATTCGTGATCACCTCTACCCTCGGTCTAAAACGTGGGAAGACCATAGAAAAATTAATATCAGCGATATCTCCTAACGAAGCGTCTAATCGAGAAAAGAGCCTTAATACGTGATCACCTCTACCCTCGGCCAAAAACGTGGGAAGACCATAGAAAAACTAAAATCAGCGATATCTCCTAAACGAAGAGTCTAATCGAGAAAAGAGCCTTAATTCGTGATCACCTCTACCATCGGCCAAAAACGTGGGAAGTCCATAGTAAAACTAAAATCGGCGATATCTTCAAAACGAGCGTCTAATCGAGAAAAGAGCCTTAATTCGTGATCACCTCTACCCTCGGCCAAAAACGTGGGAAGACCATAGAAAAACTAAAATCAGCGATGTCTACTAAACAAAGCGTCTAATTTAGAAAAGAGCTTTAATTCGCGATCACCTCTACCCTCGGCCAAAAACGTGGGAAGACCATAGAAATACCAAAATCAGCGATATCTCCTAAACGAAGCGTCTAATCGAGAAAAGAGCCTTATCTCTTAAACAAAGCGTCTAATCGAGAAAAGATCCTTAATTCGTGATCACCTCTACCCCCGGCCAAAAACGTGGGAAGACTATAGAAAAACTAAAATCAGCGATATCTACTAAACGAAGCGTCTAATTTAGAAAAGAGCTTTAATTCGTGATCACCTCTACCCTCGGCCAAAAACGTGGGAAGCCCATAGAAAAACTAAAATCAGCGATATCTCCTAAACAAAGCGTCTAATCGAGCAAAGAGCCTTAATTCGTGATCACCTCTACCATCGGCCAAAAACGTGGGAAGTCCATAGTAAAACTAAAATCGGCGATATCTTCAAAGCGAAGCGTCTAATCGAGAAAAGAGCCTTAATTCGTGATCACCTCTACCCTCGGCCAAAAACGTGGGAAGACCATAGAAAAACTAAAATCAGCGATATCTACTAAACAAAGCGTCTAATTTAGAAAAGAACGCGTCTAATTTAGAAAAAACGTGGGAAGACATAGAAAAACTAAAATCGGCGATATCTTCTAAACGAAGCGTCTAATCGAGGAAATAGCCTTAATTGGTGATCAACTCTACCCTAGGAGAAAAACGTGGGAGGACCATAGAAAAACCAAAATCAGCGAAATCTCCTCAACAAAGCGTCTAATCGAGAAAAGAGCCCTAATCATGTTCACCTCTACCATAGCACAAAAACGTGGGCAGACCATAGAAAAACTAAAATCAGCGAAATCTCCTAAACGAATCGTCTAATCGAGAAAAGAGCCTTAATTCGTGATCACCTCTTCCCTAGGCCAAAAACGTGGGAAGACCATAGAAAAACTAAAATCAGCGATATCTCCTAAACGAAGCGTCTAATCGAGAAAAGAGCCTTAATTCGTGATCACCTCTACCCTCGGCCAAAAACGTGGGAAGACCATAGAAAAACCAAAATCAGCGATATCTCCTAAACGAAGCGTCTAATCGAGAAAAGAGCCTTATCTCTTAAACAAAGCGTCTAATCGAGAAAAGAGCCTTAATTTGTGATCACCTCTACCCCCGGCCAAAAAGTGGGAAGACTTTAGAAAAACTAAAATCAGCGATATCTACTAAACGAAGCGTCTAATTTAGAAAAGAGCTTTAATTCGTGATCACCTCTACCCTCGGCCAAAAACGTGGGAAGACCATAGAAAAACTAAAATCAGCGATATCTCCTAAACAAAGCGTCTAATCGAGCAAAGAGCCTTAAATCGTGATCACCTCTACCATCGGCCAAAAACGTGGGAAATCCATAGTAAAACTAAAATCAACGATATCTTCAAAACGAAGCGTCTAATCGAGAAAAGAGCCTTAATTCGTGATCACCTCTACCCTCGGCCAAAAACGTGGGAAGACCATAGAAAAACTAAAATCGGCGATATCTTCTAAACGAAGCGTCTAATCGAGGAAATAGCCTTAATTCGTGATCACCTCTACCCTCGGCCAAAAACGTGGGAAGACCATAGAAAAACTAAAATCAGCGATATCTCCTAAACGAAGCGTCTAATCAAGAAAAGGGCCTTAATACGTGATCACCTCTACCCTCGGCCAAAAACGTAGGATGACCATAGAAAAACTAATATCAGCGATATCTCCTAAACGAAGCGTCTAATCGAGAAAAGAGCCTTAATTCGTGATCACCTCTACCCTCGGCCAAAAACGCGGGAAGACCATAGAAAAACTTAAATCAGCGATATCTCCTAAACGAAGCGTCTAATCGAGAAAAGAGCCTTAATACGTGATCACCTCTACCCTCGGCCAAAAACGTGGGAAGACCATAGAAAAACCAATATCAGCGATATCTCCCAAAACGAACGTCTAATCGGGAAAAGGGCCTTAATTCGTGATAACCCCTTCCCTCGGCAAAAAACGTGAAAAGACAATAGAAAAACTAAAATCAGCGAAATCTCCTAAACGAAGCATCTAATCGAGAAAAGAGCCTTAATTGGTGATCAACTCTACCATAGAAAAACCAAAATCAGCGAAATCTCCTCAACAAAGCGTCTAATCGAGAAAAGAGCCCTAATCGTGATCACCTCTACCATAGCACAAAACGTGTGAAAACCATAGAAAAACTAAAATCAGCGAAATCTCCTAAACGAAGCGTCTAATCGAGAAAAGAGCCTTAATTCGTGATCAACTGTTCCCTAGGCCAAAAACGTGGGAAGACCATAGAAAAACTAAAATCAGCGATATCTCCTAAATGAAGCGTCTAATCGAGAAAAGAGCCTTAATATGTGATCAACTCTTCCCTCGGCCAAAAACGTGGGAAGACCATAGAAAAACTAAAATCAGCAAAAACTCCTAAACGAAGCGTCTAATCGAGAAAAGAGCCTTAATTCGTGATCACCTCTACCCTCGGCCAAAAACGTGGGAAGACCACAGAAAAACTAAAATCAGCGATATCTCCTAAACGAAGCGTCTAATCGAGAAAAGAGTCTTAATACGTGATCACCTCTACCCTCGGCCAAAAACGTGGAAAGACCATAGAAAAACTAAGATCAGCGATATCTCCTAAACGAAGCGTCTAATCGAGAAAAGAGCCTTAAAGACCAAGGAAGACCATAGAAAAACTAAAATCAGCGACATCTCCTAAACGAAGCGTCTAATCGAGAAAAAAAGCCTTAATTCGTGATCACCTCTACCCTCGGCCAAAAACGTGGGAAGACCATAGAAAAACTAAAATCAGCGATATCTACTAAACAAAGCGTCTAATTTAGAAAAGAACGCGTCTAATTTAGAAAAAACGTGGGAAGACATAGAAAAACTAAAATCGGCGATATCTTCTAAACGAAGCGTCTAATCGAGGAAATAGCCTTAATTGGTGATCAACTCTACCCTAGGAGAAAAACGTGGGAGGACCATAGAAAAACCAAAATCAGCGAAATCTCCTCAACAAAGCGTCTAATCGAGAAAAGAGCCCTAATCATGTTCACCTCTACCATAGCACAAAAACGTGGGCAGACCATAGAAAAACTAAAATCAGCGAAATCTCCTAAACGAATCGTCTAATCGAGAAAAGAGCCTTAATTCGTGATCACCTCTTCCCTAGGCCAAAAACGTGGGAAGACCATAGAAAAACTAAAATCAGCGATATCTCCTAAACGAAGCGTCTAATCGAGAAAAGAGCCTTAATTCGTGATCACCTCTACCCTCGGCCAAAAACGTGGGAAGACCATAGAAAAACCAAAATCAGCGATATCTCCTAAACGAAGCGTCTAATCGAGAAAAGAGCCTTATCTCTTAAACAAAGCGTCTAATCGAGAAAAGAGCCTTAATTTGTGATCACCTCTACCCCCGGCCAAAAAGTGGGAAGACTTTAGAAAAACTAAAATCAGCGATATCTACTAAACGAAGCGTCTAATTTAGAAAAGAGCTTTAATTCGTGATCACCTCTACCCTCGGCCAAAAACGTGGGAAGACCATAGAAAAACTAAAATCAGCGATATCTCCTAAACAAAGCGTCTAATCGAGCAAAGAGCCTTAAATCGTGATCACCTCTACCATCGGCCAAAAACGTGGGAAATCCATAGTAAAACTAAAATCAACGATATCTTCAAAACGAAGCGTCTAATCGAGAAAAGAGCCTTAATTCGTGATCACCTCTACCCTCGGCCAAAAACGTGGGAAGACCATAGAAAAACTAAAATCGGCGATATCTTCTAAACGAAGCGTCTAATCGAGGAAATAGCCTTAATTCGTGATCACCTCTACCCTCGGCCAAAAACGTGGGAAGACCATAGAAAAACTAAAATCAGCGATATCTCCTAAACGAAGCGTCTAATCAAGAAAAGGGCCTTAATACGTGATCACCTCTACCCTCGGCCAAAAACGTAGGATGACCATAGAAAAACTAATATCAGCGATATCTCCTAAACGAAGCGTCTAATCGAGAAAAGAGCCTTAATTCGTGATCACCTCTACCCTCGGCCAAAAACGCGGGAAGACCATAGAAAAACTTAAATCAGCGATATCTCCTAAACGAAGCGTCTAATCGAGAAAAGAGCCTTAATACGTGATCACCTCTACCCTCGGCCAAAAACGTGGGAAGACCATAGAAAAACCAATATCAGCGATATCTCCCAAAACGAACGTCTAATCGGGAAAAGGGCCTTAATTCGTGATAACCCCTTCCCTCGGCAAAAAACGTGAAAAGACAATAGAAAAACTAAAATCAGCGAAATCTCCTAAACGAAGCATCTAATCGAGAAAAGAGCCTTAATTGGTGATCAACTCTACCATAGAAAAACCAAAATCAGCGAAATCTCCTCAACAAAGCGTCTAATCGAGAAAAGAGCCCTAATCGTGATCACCTCTACCATAGCACAAAACGTGTGAAAACCATAGAAAAACTAAAATCAGCGAAATCTCCTAAACGAAGCGTCTAATCGAGAAAAGAGCCTTAATTCGTGATCAACTGTTCCCTAGGCCAAAAACGTGGGAAGACCATAGAAAAACTAAAATCAGCGATATCTCCTAAATGAAGCGTCTAATCGAGAAAAGAGCCTTAATATGTGATCAACTCTTCCCTCGGCCAAAAACGTGGGAAGACCATAGAAAAACTAAAATCAGCAAAAACTCCTAAACGAAGCGTCTAATCGAGAAAAGAGCCTTAATTCGTGATCACCTCTACCCTCGGCCAAAAACGTGGGAAGACCACAGAAAAACTAAAATCAGCGATATCTCCTAAACGAAGCGTCTAATCGAGAAAAGAGTCTTAATACGTGATCACCTCTACCCTCGGCCAAAAACGTGGAAAGACCATAGAAAAACTAAGATCAGCGATATCTCCTAAACGAAGCGTCTAATCGAGAAAAGAGCCTTAAAGACCAAGGAAGACCATAGAAAAACTAAAATCAGCGACATCTCCTAAACGAAGCGTCTAATCGAGAAAAAAAGCCTTAATTCGTGATCACCTCTACCCTCGGCCAAAAACGTGGGAAGACCATAGAAAAACCAATATCAGCGATATCTCCTAAAACGAACGTCTAATCGGGAAAAGGGCCTTAATTCGTGATAACCTCTTCCCGCGGCCAAAAACGTGAAAAGACAATAGAAAAACTAAAATCAGCGAAATCTCCTAAACGAAGCGTCTAATCGAGAAAAGAGCCTTAATTTCTCGGCCAAAACCGTGTGAAGACCATAGAAAAACTAAAATCAGCGAAATCTCCTAAACGAAGCATCTAATAGAGAAAAGAGCCTTAATTGGTGATCAACTCTGCCCTAGGAGAAAAATGTGGGAGGACCATAAAAAATCCAAAATCAGCGAAATCTCCTCAACAAAGCGTCTAATCGATAAAAGAGCCCTAATCATGTTCACCTCTACCATAGCACAAAAACGTGGGCAGACCATAGAAAAACTAAAATCAGCGAAATCTCCTAAACGAAGCGTCTAATCGAGAAAAGGGCCTTAATTCGTGATCACCTCTACCCTCTGCCAAATACGTGGGAAGACCATAGAAAAACTAAAATCAGCGAAATCTCCTAAACGAAGCGTCTAATCGAGAAAAAAGCCTTGATTGGTGATCAACTCTTCCCTCGGCCAAAAACGTGGGAAGTCCATAGAAAAACTAAAATCGGCGATAACTTCAAAACGAAGCGTCTAATCGAGAAAAGAGCCTTAATACGTGATCACCTCTACCCTCGGCCAAAAACGTGGGAAGACCATAGAAAAAACAATATCAGCGATATCTCCTAAAACAATCGTCTAATCGGGAAAAGGGCCTTAATTCGTGATAACCTCTTCCCTCGGCCAAAAACGTGAAAAGACAGTAGAAAAACTAAAATCAGCGAAATCTCCTAAACGAAGCATCTAATCGAGAAAAGAGCCTTAATTGGTGATCAACTCTACCCAAGGAGAAAAATGTGGGAGGACCATAAAAAATCCAAAATCAGCGAAATCACCTCAACAAAGCGTCTAATCGAGAAAAGAGCCCTAATCATGTTCACCTCTACCATAGCACAAAAACGTGGGCAGACCATAGAAAAACTAAAATCAGCGAAATCTCCTAAACGAAGCGTCTTATCGAGAAAAGAGCCTTCATTCGTGATCACCTCTTCCCTAGGCCAAAAACGTGGGAAGACCATAGAAAAACTAAAATCAGCGATATCTCCTAAACGAAGCGTCTAATCGAGAAAAGAGCCTAAATATGTGATCAACTCTTCCCTCGGCCAAAAACGTGGGAAGACCATAGAAAAACTAAAATCAGCAAAAACTCCTAAACGAAGCGTCTAATCGAGAAAAGAGCCTTAATTGGTGATCACCTCTACCCTAGGAGAAAAACGTGGGAGGACCATAGAAAAACCAAAATCAGCAAAATCTCCTAAACGAAGCGTCTAATCGAGAAAAGAGCCTTAATTCGTGATTACCTTTTTCCTCGGCCAAAAGCTTGGGAAGGCCGTAGAAAAACTAAAATCAGCTATATCTCCTAAACGAAGTGTATATTCGAGAAAAGAGCCTTAGTTCGTGATCACCCCTACTCTCGGCTAAAAACGTGGGAAGACCATAGAAAAACTTAAATCAGCGATATCTCCTAAACGAAGCGTCTAATCGAGAAATGAGCCTTAAATCGTGATCACCCCTACCCTCGGCTAAAAACGTGGGAAGACCACTGAAAAACTGAAATCAGCGATATCTCCTAAACGAAGCGTCTAATCAAGAAAAGAGCCTTAATTCGTGATCACCTATTTCTCGCTGAAATCAGCGATATCTCCTAAACGAAGCGTCTAATCGAGAAATGAACCTTAAATCGTGATCACCTCTTTTCTCGGCTAAAAACGATGGAAGACCACAGAAAAACTAATATCAGTGATATCTCCTAAACGAAGCGGCTAGTCAAGAAAAGAGCCTTAATTCGTGATCACCTCTTTCCTCGGCCAAAAACGTGGGAAGACCGTAGAAAAACTAAAATCAGCGATATCTCCTAAACGAAGCGTCTAAATGAGAAATGAGACTTAAATCGTGATCACCTCTTTCCTCGGCTAAAATCGTAGGAGGACCATAGAAAAACTGAAATCAGCGATATCTCCTAAACGAAGCCTAATCGAGAAAAGAGCCCTAATTCGTGATCACCTTTTCCCTCGGACAAAACAGGGGGAGGACCATAAAAAGTTAAATCAGCGTTATCTGCTAAATGAAGCGTCTAATGGAGAAAAGAGCCTTAATTCGTAAACACCTCTACCCTCGGCCTAAAACGTGGGAAAACCATAGAAAAACTTAAATCAGCGATATCTCCTAAATGAAGCGTCTTATCGAGAAAAGAGCCTTAATTCGTGAAAACTCATTCCCTGGCCAAAAACGTGGGAAGACCATAGAAAAAATTATCAGCGATATCCCCTAAACGAAGCGAGAAAAGAGCCTTAATTCGTGATCACGTCTTTTCTTGGCCAAAAATGTGGGAAGACCATAGAAAGACTAAAATCAGCGATATCGCCTAAACGAAGCGTCTAATCGAAAAAAGAACCTTAATTCGTGATCACCTCTTTCTTCGACAAAAAAGTGGAAAGCGAAACGAAGCGTCTAATCGATAAAAGAGCCGTTATTCGTGATCACCTCTTTCCTCGGCAAAAAAAAGTGAAAAAGACCATAGAAAAACTAAAATCAGCGATATCTCCTGAACGAAACGTCCAATAGAGAAAAGAGCCTCTTTCTTCGGCAAAAAAGTGAAAAACAATATCTCTTAAACAAAGCGTCTAATGGATAAAAGAGACTATAGAAAAACTAGAATCAGCGATATTTCCTAATCTAGAATGTCAGGCAACTGGAGGACTCAATGATATAAGAATTGATGGTTCAGACAAACAAAGTGAATTGTTTACGGGGCCATGCAAAGTTTATTGCTTGGCAGGATTCTCAGGTGGGAGATTCCTACACTTGCCAGTAGGAAAAATTCAGAGCAGCGGAGCTTTTCGAAGCAACTATTTAAATTATTAACTTAATAAAAAAGTTAATTTTTATTTTGTATTTTAGTGAAAAACGATTATTTTTAATTTTCATCACATGCACAAGAGATTATAATGATGGAAGGTAATTCCGTGGGGTGTGAGTTCTATGGATTTTTAACTAAATCATAAATGATAAATTGACACTCCAATCAAAATTAAAACTATATTTTGATTGATGATATTTTAAAGATATAATTATACTTCACTTACCTCCAATTTTGAAATCTTATTTTCTTCCAAATCATCTGAGACAGATTTATTGGGCTTTATTTATTATCGCTGGGCCAGATGAGGTTTATAATAACGTTCGGACATGGTCTTCTCCAATAAGAATGTAAACAATACCAGTGCTTTGTCCAGAGTGACTTCGATTTTCTGTTCGGACTGGAAGGGAAAAAAATAATGAACACAATGAAAGTTGTTAATGTTAATTCCTTTCTCTCTAACCATTTTTAACTTACTCCTTTGCCGCTCTTCTTCAATTTGTCACTTTAAATTTAAATTAAAAAAATTATCAAAGTCCGAAGATTCAAAGAGCCGATCATTATTGAATGAATGATGCAGAAATTGGTCAAAATGATTTTATAGATCGAGGAGATTCTGCACAAATTTTATGTGATTTGAAGTGCCATTCTACTCCTCCTTAGCCAGCATTCGTCCCTGTTTGTGCAGATAAGACGACATGGTGACAATAATCTTGAGATAATCCTCCCTCAATCGTGATCGTCGGATTTTGAATTTGTTATCATTAAAACAACGCCCGAATTCTCTATTTCCACAATGGTACGCATGTGTTTCTTCAATCACTTCATTTTCGACAGTACGCGGTTCGGCGTCTTCGCCTTAAGAAAGAGCGGCACTAGCTGATTCTACTTAGATACGGGTCAGCAAATAAAGTAATGTTTTCAAATATCAAATTGAAGAAAAGAAACAGGATTGATTTTTGAAAATAAAAATGGATAAGGTATTCCTTATTCGATTTTGTATACATACCTCAACTTTCTTTAGATTTCTTCAGCCATTAACATTCTGCAAGCGTTCTTGATTGAGCTTTGGAAGAACTCTCTATCTTTGCGCACTTTCTCCTCGAGAGGCTCTTTAAGGACGTCTAGCGAGCCGAAACACAAAAGTTGTCCGTATATGTGCAGCTCCATGTTGTGGGCATTAAGTTTTTCAAATAAAAGGCATGATCTGTTTTTCATTTGAATTTCTTGGATAGCATTCTTTAAACTCGCCCATATTGTCCATAGAGGCCTGTGTGAAGTAAAAATAAAAATACGTTTATAAATTATATAAATTATTATGAAATTGAAAGTTTGAAAAGAACGTCTGAAGTCAAATTGACTTCTATTCTGAAATTGATTCACAACTTAGATTGAATCAAATTTTATTTTTATTTTTACTTTTTAAGACATACTCGTATTGGAACAAGTTTTGTTTTCATGTTTTTTTTCTAATTGTTTTTATTCTGTTGCAGTATGTAGTTTTCGCAGAAATTTCACACGTAATATGGATGATTTTATATTAAGGAATATCTCGGTCAAAAGAGGCTGTTTTTTGTATCCTTAACTTTATGCTTGTAATAACTTAAACAAATGGAGATACACACTTCATTTTTATACAATCACCCTACTTGTTATGGGGTTTATATCTGATCGACTCAGAATCACAAGCCGATTTGTCTATCTGTCCGTCCGTTCGTTCAAATTTTTAATTCAAATTTTCGAATTTCCAGAAATTCGGAAATTATTTGGCCAGCGCGATCTCCAGACTTGTAAGCACCCTACTATTTTCATTGGGGTTATTTGAAGGAGCGAGCATATGTGAATAAGCCCAAGACAGTCCTGCAACTCAAGGCCAACAATGTTGCAGAAATTCGAACGCTACAGCCACAAATTTTGAAAGATGTTATGGAGAATGCTCGAGCCCATCATTGCGAAGCTTAAAACGGGGGTCATGCAAGTGACATTATTTTTCATATTTTATTCAGGCTTAAACAACTATTTTTATTTAATCAAATCGAGAATACGAGTAGCAGCACTTTTTTTATAGACATGATTGACATTGGCACTTTTTATTAACAAATGACAAAACTATTAAGGATTTGAAATGCAGTCTTACTTATCGAGACTTAACCTAAAATGCCAGTATTAATTCCAAAATTTTCGGATTTAATTTATTTATATATTATCTAGTCTACATATGAGTTGTTGGCACGAAGATAAGTAATTTTCACCACCGCCGAAAATAACTGGACGACTTCGACCATAGGTTTGAAGTTTTGGCGAAACTCTGGAAACGTAAACTGAAATTCCCGCTAGAAACCCGCTGCTACGGACAAAAAAACACCTAATAGCTAAAAATCTATACAATTTACTTAAGAACCAAGACTTACCTTTCCTCTGGTGTTTCATGATCATAATTCCAATATAGGCTACTTCACAAATTTTTCATATTTCGTATGTATTCTTTTATGACCCTGTAGGAAATGTAGATAGTCACACTGTACTGATAAATGATTGATATTGTCACCAGTACTACTGACCAATTTTACCCGGCTAATGCTCTCTGCTGTAGACATTTAACATGTGCTTGTCATTGAGAATCCACTAGTACCCTTGGAACTATTGATTAGATGGTTCTCATTA
Organism: Hydrotaea diabolus; assembly: GCA_963513945.1. NCBI lineage: Eukaryota > Metazoa > Arthropoda > Insecta > Diptera > Muscidae > Hydrotaea > Hydrotaea diabolus. The sequence continues at coordinate 80,090,479 of OY740718.1, read as the reverse complement.
AACCACTTGGAGACATTGGAACTAATGATTCACTACAACACTTTAGTAATTGTCAACACCTTTGGAACTTTTTATTTGACTTTCACGCCTTTGCCAATGTCTATGTATCTAGTAACATATGGAGAAATTGGACCATGGAATCAGAACTAGATTTTATTAATTGTAGTCAACAGCCATGGTACATTTTACTAGAAATATAATAGCAATTCTTTTGTATGGTACTTTTCGTTTTTAATTAAAAAAACAAATCAAGAGGAAGCGCATCCGGGCAGTTGTCAAATATATCTGTAGACATCAAAGGCAAAAGGGTAGACGCTTTGGTGACAGTGTCAACCAATATAGTAGACAACACTGTTGACTTGGAGACACTTGGCCACAGACTTCTTACAGGGGACTTTACATATAGAAGCTTAAATAATTACATGTTTCTCTTTTTATTTGCAACATGCCATTGAGATATTCATTTTTTCTCACACTTTTGTATTACTTATCACATTTCTACTTCTGATATTTTCTTTTTTTCGCGCACACCATTTCATAAAAAGAGAAGCATCCAAGTTTGTTTACAATTTTCATCCATATTACGCGATTGAACCCATTCTAAGCCAACACTTTATAAGATTACTATAATTTATATAATAATTTATGATCACAGACCATTTTCATTAAATTTTACTTAGTTTTTATGTCAAAATTAATAACAATTTAAGGAAGAACGTGAAAAAACGCGCACTTTGCTTAAGAAATTCGAAAAGACTAAAGAAATCCAGCCAAGTTTTCGTTTTGTTTTGTTTGTAAACAACAAAAGAGCGAAAGGAGAGTTCTCTCTATGAATTCGCTCGCATACTCGATGATGGAGACATCGAGTTTGGTTGGGTGTGTGGATGTGGAGTGGGGTTTGGTCTTTTGACTCTGCTGCAATATTTACTGTCTTTGCGAGCATAGTCATAGTAACAATTCACAATAGCACGGGTATTCTCGGCTTTTAGTACACAATGTATTTATTTACTAACTAGTTCTTTCGTTTTATCAATTGTTTTCACTATGCTTTCTAATTTGATAATATTGTACATACTTATATTATTGATTTTTTAAGGTCAATAAAATAAGGATCTTACATTTCATATTTAAACATTATTTAATAACAAATGTGCTGACCTGCTCATTAAAGAATCCCCCACATACTAAAACCTGTAGCAGAGTCTGTACTAATTGTACCGTCCCATATGTTTTTTTATGATATTTATATCGTGACCGTCAAAATAAAGTAAACACCAACTGTTTTCATGATCCTAGGTTGATTTTAATCACAAAAATAAGCTATATATACAGGGTGTCCGCCGGGAGGTATACTACTTTGTTCTGCCAACATTTTGGTAAACATTAGTCTTGACAGTTCATAGTTGGCAGTCGTGAAGTAGAGACGTTGCAAATTTATTATGGACAAATAAATATTCGATAAACCAACGTGTTTTAATCGTTAAAACATTTTATCAAAATCAATCATCGAATACTGTGTCGATGAGAAAGTTACGTAAATTTTTTGGGAGCAACAACGTGCCACGAAAAGGCACTATTTATCGTGTAGTGAATTATTTTGAAGAATTATGGTCTGTAGCTGATAGGCTCAAGCATGGACCACGACGTGCTACAAGATCGGCTGAAAACATTACTGCTGCTCAAGAAAGTGTTCAAAACAATCCATCAACCTCAATTCGACGCCGTGCTGATTGAAATAAAAATGTGCTTAAAAGGGCCTGCACTTGTGAGGCTAACAGTGGCGGAAATTTCTCTGATATTGTATTCCATTTATAATTGCCGACATTAAATACAATATTTATAAATATAATTTCTATTCTCTTTCATTTAGTCAAAAATTATAAACAAACAAAACTCGTAGTATACCTTCCCGACGGTCAACCTGTAGTATACCTTCCTGGCAGACACCCTGTGAATATAAAAATGAAATGTGGTTTGTTACACCGATAACAACTTGAAAACAATTGTGGCAAACTGAATACTTCCTTTTGCGGGTTTGTTCATAATTGCTACGGGAAAATGAAAAGTCGAAATTTTGGACTGTGGACGGAGGAGTCGAGACAAAACTGTTTATTTAAGCTAGAAGGCTGACAATTTCTACAAAATTTTAGGGTACCTTGGGAATGAACTAAAATAAGCGATATCTCCTAAACGAAGCGTCTAATCGAGAAAAGGACCTTAATTCGTGATCACCTCTTCTCTCGGCCAAAAACGTGAAAAGATCATAAAAAAACGTGGGAAAACCATAGAAAAACTAAAATCAGCGATATCTCCTAAACGAAGCGTCTAATCGAGAAAAGAGCCTTAATACGTGATCACCTCTACCCTCGGCCAAAAACGTGGGAGGACCATAGAAAAACTAAAATCAGCGATATCTCCTAAACGAAGCATCTAATCGAGATAAGAGCCTTAATTCGTGATCACCTCTACCCTCGGCCAAAAACGTGGGAAGACCATAGAAAAACTAAAATCAGCGATATCTCCTAAACGAAGCATCTAATCGAGATAAGAGCCTTAATTCGTGATCACCTCTACCCTCGGCCTAAAACGTGGGAAGACCATAGAAAAACTAAAATCAGCGATATCTCCTAAACGAAGCGTCTAATCGAGATAAGAGCCTTTATTCGTGATCACCTCTTTCCTCGGCTAAAAACGTGGGAACGCTCCTAAACGAAGCGTCTAATCGAGAAAAGAGCCTTAATTCGTGATCACCTCTACCCTCGGCCAAAAACGTGCGAGGACCATAGAAAAACTAAAATCAGCGATATCTCCTAAACGAAGCGTCTAATCGAGATAAGAGCCTTTATTCGTGATCACCTCTTTCCTCGGCTAAAAACGTGGGAACGCTCCTAAACGAAGCGTCTAATCGAGAAAAGAGCCTTAATTCGTGATCACCTCTATCCTCGGCCAAAAACGTGGGAAGACCGTAGAAAAACTAAAATCAGCGATATCTCCTAAACGAAGCGTCTATCGAGAAAAGAGCCTTAATTCGTGATCACCTCTTTCCTCGGCTAAAAACGTGGGAACGCTCCTAAACGAAGCGTCTAATCGAGAAAAGAGCCTTAATTCGTGATCACCTGTACCCTCGGCCAAAAAAGTGGGAAAACCGTAGAAAAACTAAAATCAGCGATATCTCCTAAACGAAGCGTCTAATCGAGAAAAGAACTTCAATCACGATCACCTCTAACCTCGGGCAATGTAGGAAGACCACAGAAAAGCTAAAATTACCGATATCTCCTAAACGAAGCGTCTAATCGAGAAAAGAGCCTTAATTCGTGATCACGTCTTTTTTTGGCCAAAAACATGGGAAGACCATAGAAAAACTCAAATCAGCGACATCTCCTTAACGAAGCGTCTAATCGAGAAAAGAGCCTTAATTCGTGATCACCTCTATCCTCGGCCAAAAACGTGGGAAGACCGTAGAAAAACTAAAATCAGCGATATCTCCTAAACGAAGCGTCTATCGAGAAAAGAGCCTTAATTCGTGATCACCTCTTTCCTCGGCTAAAAACGTGGGAACGCTCCTAAACGAAGCGTCTAATCGAGAAAAGGACCTTAATTCGTGATCACCTCTTCTCTCGGCCAAAAACGTGAAAAGATCATAAAAAAACGTGGGAAAACCATAGAAAAACTAAAATCAGCGATATCTCCTAAACGAAGCGTCTAATCGAGAAAAGAGCCTTAATACGTGATCACCTCTACCCTCGGCCAAAAACGTGGGAAGACCATAGAAAAACTAAAATCAGCGATATCTCCTAAACGAAGCGTCTAATCGAGAAAAGAGCTTTAATACGTGATCACCTCTACCCTCGGCCAAAAACGTGGGAAGACCATAGAAAAACTAAAATCAGCGATATCTCCTAAACGAAGCGTCTAATCGAGATAAGAGCCTTAATTCGTGATCACCTCTACCCTCGGCCTAAAACGTGGGAAGACCATAGAAAAACTAAAATCAGCGATATCTCCTAAACGAAGCGTCTAATCGAGATAAGAGCATTTATTCGTGATCACCTCTTTCCTCGGCTAAAAACGTGGGAACGCTCCTAAACGAAGCGTCTAATCGAGAAAAGATCCTTAATTCGTGATCACCTCTACCCTCGGCCAAAAACGTGCGAGGACCATAGAAAAACTAAAATCAGCGATATCTCCTAAACGAAGCGTCTAATCGAGATAAGAGCCTTTATTCGTGATCACCTCTTTCCTCGGCTAAAAACGTGGGAACGCTCCTAAACGAAGCGTCTAATCGAGAAAAGAGCCTTAATTCGTGATCACCTCTATCCTCGGCCAAAAACGTGGGAAGACCGTAGAAAAACTAAAATCAGCGATATCTCCTAAACGAAGCGTCTATCGAGAAAAGAGCCTTAATTCGTGATCACCTCTTTCCTCGGCTAAAAACGTGGGAACGCTCCTAAACGAAGCGTCTAATCGAGAAAAGAGCCTTAATTCGTGATCACCTGTACCCTCGGCCAAAAAAGTGGGAAAACCGTAGAAAAATTAAAATCAGCGATATCTCCTAAACGAAGCGTCTAATCGAGAAAAGAACTTCAATCACGATCACCTCTAATCTCGGGCAATGTAGGAAGACCACAGAAAAGCTAAAATTACCGATATCTCCTAAACGAAGCGTCTAATCGAGAAAAGAGCCTTAATTCGTGATCACGTCTTTTTTTGGCCAAAAACATGGGAAGACCATAGAAAAACTCAAATCAGCGACATCTCCTTAACGAAGCGTCTAATCGAGAAGAGAGCCTTAATTCGTGATCACCTCTTTCCTCGGCTAAAAACGTGGGAAGACAAGAGAAAAACTAAAATCAGCGATATCTCCTAAACGAAGCGTCTATCGAGAAAAGAGCCTTAATTCGTGATCACCTCTTTCCTCGGCCAAAAACGTGGGAAGACCACAGAAAAACTAGAATCAGCGATTTCTCCTAAACGAAGCGTTTATCGAGAAAATAGCCTTAATTCGTGATCACCTCTTTCCTCGGCTAAAAACGTGGGAAGACCATAGAAAAACTAAAATCAGCGATATCTCCTAACCGAAGCGTCCAATCGAGAAAAGAGCCTTTATTCGTGATCACCTCTACCCTCGGCCAAAAACGTGGGAGGACCATAGAAAAACTAAAATCAGCGATATCTCCTAAATGAAGCGTCTAATCGAGAAAAGAGCCTTAATTGTGATCACCTCTACTCTCGGCCAAAAAAAGTGGGAAAACCATAGAAAAACTAAAATCAGCGATACCTCCTAAACGAATCGTCTAATCGAGAAAAGAGCCTTAATTTGTGATCACCTCTAAAACTTGGGAAGACCATAGAAAAACTGAAATCAGCGATATCTTCTAAACGAAGCGTCTAATCGAGAAAAGAGCCTTAATTCGTGATCACCTGTACCCTCGGCCAAAAACGTGGGAAGACCGTAGAAAAACTAAAATCAGCGATATCTCCTAAACGTAGCGTCTAATGAAGAATGAGCCTTAATTCGTGATCACCTCTTTCCTCGGCTAAAAACGTGGGAAGACCATAGAAAAACTTAAATCAGCGATACCTCCTGAACGAAACGTTTAATCGAGAAAAGAGCCTTAATTTGTGATCACCTCTACCCTCGGCCAAAAACGTGGGAAGACCATAGAAAAACTGAAATCAGCGATATCTCCTAAACGAAGCGTCTAATCGAAAAAAAGAGCCTTAATTCGTGATCACCTCTACCCTCGGCCAAAAACGTGGGAAGTACGTAGAAAAACTAAAATCAGAGATATCTCCTAAACGTAGCGTCTAATGAAGAATGAGCCTTAATTCGTGATCACCTCTTTCCTCGGCTAAAAACGTGGGAAGACCATAGAAAAACTTAAATCAGCGATACCTCCTGAACGAAACGTCTAATCGAGAAAAGAGCCTTAATTCGTGATCACCTCTACCCTCGGCAAAAAACGTGGGAAGACCACACAAAAACTAAAGTCAGTGACATCTTTTAAACGAAGCGTCTAATTGAGAAAAGAGCCTTAGTTCGTGATCACCTCTATCCTCGGCCAAAAACTTGGGAAGACCATAGAAAAACTAAAATAAGCGATATCTCCTAAACGAAGCTTCTAATCGAGAAAAGAGCCTTAACTCGTGATCACCTCTTTCCTCGGCTAAAAACGTGGGAAGACCATAGAAAAAGCAAAATCAGTGATATCTCCTAAAACGAACGTATAATCGAGAAAAGGCCCTTTATTAAAGATCACCTCTACCCTTGGCCAAAAACGTGGAAAGACCATAGAAAAACTAAAATCAGCGATATCTCCTAAACGAAGCGTCTAATCGAGAAAAGAGCCTTAATATGTGATCAACTCTTCCCTCGGCCAAAAACGTGGGAAACCATAAAAAACTAAGATCAGCGATATCTCCTAAACGAAGCGTCTAATAGAGAAAAGAGCCTTAATTGGTGATCAACTCTACCCTAGGAGAAAAACGTGGGAGGACCGTAGAAAAACCAAAATCAGCGAAATCTCCTCAACAAAGCGTCTAATCGAGAAAAGAGCCTTAATTCGTGATCACCTCTACCCTCGGCCAAAAACGTGGGAAGACCATAGAAAAACCAAAATCAGTGATATCTCCTAAAACGAACGTCTAATCGAGAAAAGGCCTTAATTCAAGATCACCTCTACCCTCGGCCAAAAACGTGGGAAGACCATAGAAAAACTAAAATCAGCGATATCTCCCAAACGAAGCGTCTAATCGAGAAAAGAGCCTTAATATGTGATCAACTCTTCCCTCGGCCAAAAACGTGGGAAAACCATAAAAAACTAAGATCAGCGATATCTCCTAAACGAAGCGTCTAATCGAGAAAAGAGCCTTAATTCGTGATCAACTCTTCCCTCGGCCAAACCCGTGAAAAGACCATAGAAAAACTAAAATCAAAAACGTAAAAAGACCAGAGAAATCTCCTAAACAAAGCGTCTAAGCGAGAAAAGAGCCTGAATTGGTGATCAACTCTACACTAGGAGAAAAACGTGGAATCTTCAAAACGAAGCGTCTAATCGAGAAAAGAGCCTTAATTCGTGATCACCTCTACCCTCGGCCAAAAGCTTGGGAAGACCGTAGAAAAACTAAAATCAGCTATATCTCCTAAACGAAGTGTATATTCGAGAAAAGAGCCTTAGTTCGTGATCACCCCTACCCTCGGCTAAAAACGTGGGAAGACCATAGAAAAACTAAAATCAGCGATATCTCCTAAACGAAGCGTCTAATCGAGAAAAGAGCCTTAATTCGTGATCACCTCTACCCTCGGCCAAAAACGTGGGAAGACCATAGAAAAACTAAAATCAGCGATATCTCCTAAACGAAGCGTCTAATCGAGAAAAGAGCCTTAATTCGTGATCACCTCTACCCTCGGCCAAAAACGTGGGAAGACCATAGAAAAACTAAAATCAGCGATATCTCCTAAACGAAGCGTCTAATCGAGAAAAGAGCCTTAATTCGTGATCATCTCTTTCCTCGGCCTATAACGTGGGAAGACCATAGAAAAACTAAAATCAGCGATATCTCCTAAACGAAGCATCTAATGGAGAAAATAGCCTTAATTCGTGATCACGTCTACCCTAGTCCAAAAACATGGGAAGACCATAGAAAAACTAAAATCAGGATATCTCCTAAACGAAGCGTCTAATCGAGAAAAGAGCCTTCAAGACCAACAAAGACCATAGAATAACTAAAATCAGCGATATCTCCTAAACGAAGCGTCTAATTGAGAAAAGAGCCTTAATTCGTGATCACCTCTACCCTCGGCAAAAACCTGGGAAGACCATAGAAAAACTAAAATCGGCGATATCTTCTAAACAAAGCGTCTAATCGAGAAAACAGCCTTAATTCGTCATCACCTCTACCCTCGGCCAAAAACGTGGGAGGACCATAGAAAAACTAAAATCAGGATATCTCCTAAACGAAGCGTCTAATCGAGAAAAGAGCCTTAAAGACCAAGAAAGACCATAGAATAACTAAAATCAGCGATATCTCCTAAACGAAGCGTCTAATCGAGAAAAGAGCTTAATTGGTGATCACCTCTACCCTAGGAGAAAAACGTGGGAGGACCATAGAAAAACCAAAATCCTAAGCAAAGCGTCTTATCGAGAAAAGAGCCTTAATCGTGATCACCTCTACCCTAGCACAAAAACGTGGGCAGACCGTAGAAAAACTAAAATCAGCGAAATCTCCTAAATGAAGCGTCTAATCGAGAAAATGGCCGTATCTTCTAAACAAAGCCTCTAATCGAGAAAAGAGCATTAATTCGTGATCACCTCTACCATCGGCCAAAAACGTGGGAAGACCATAGAAAAACTAAAATCAACGAAATCTCCTAAACGAAGTGTCTAATCGAGAAAAGAGCCTTAATTGGTGATCACCTCTCCCCTAGGAGAAAAACGTGGGAGGACCATAGAAAAACCAAAATCAGCGAAATCTTCTAAATGAAGCGTCTAATCGAGAAAAGAGCCTTAACTCGTGATCACCTCTACCTTCGGCCAAAAACGTGGGAAGACCATAGAAAAACTAAAATCAGCGATATCTCCTAAACAAAGCGTCTAATTGAGAAAAGAGCTTTAATTCGTGATCACCTCTACCCTCGGCCAAAAACGTGAAAAGACCATAGAAAAACTAAAATCAGCGATATCTCCTAAACGAAGCGTCTAATCGAGAAAAGAGTCTTAATTCGTGATCACCTCTACCCTCGGCAAAAACCTGGGAAGACCATAGAAAAACTAAAATCGGCGATATCTTCTAAACGAAGCGTCTAATCGAGGAAAGAGCCTTAATTCGTGATCAACTCTACCATAGCACAAAAACGTGGGCAGACCATAGAAAAACTAAAATCAGCGAAATCTCCTAAATGAAGCGTCTAACCGAGAAAAGAGCCTTAATTCGTGATCACCTCTTCCCCAGGCCAAAAACGTGAAAAGACCATAGAAAAACTAAAATCGGCGATATCTTCTAAATGAAGCGTCTAATCGTGTTACAATTGTACTTTATAAATAAAACCTAAATAAAACCGTATTCGTCGGCGTATCCCCCACCTAAATAAACGCGTTAGCTACTGCGTATATTCTCACCTAAATGAAAGCGTTGGCGTATACGTCCACCTAAATTAAAGCGTCGGCGTATCCCCACCTCAATTAAAGCGTCGGCGAATCACCTAAAACGCGTTTACGTCTGCGTATACACCCACCTAAATGATAGCGTAAGCGTCGGCGTATACATCTACCTAAATGCAAACGTAGGCGTCGTATATCCCTACCTATATTAAGGCGTTAGCGTCGGCTTATACCCCTGCCTAAACGAAAGTGTCTGCGTATCTCCCACCTAAATAAACGCATTAGCGTCTGCCCCTACCTTAATGAACGCGTTAGCGTCGGCGTGTATCCCCGACTAAACGAAATCATCGGCGAATACCACCACCTAAATTAAAGCGTAAACGTCGGCGTATACTCGCACCTAAATGAAAGCGTAAGCGTCGGCGTATACCCCTACCTAAATGAATGCGTTAGCGTCAGCGTATACCCCTACCTAAATGAAAGCGTAAGCGCCGGCGTATACCCCTACCTAAATGAACGCGTTAGCGTCGGCGTATACATCCACCTAAATGAAAGCGTAAGCGCCGACGTAAATGAACGCGTTAGCGTCAGCGTATACCCCCACCTAAATAAACGCGTTAGCGTCGCGTAAACGTCAGCGTAAGAGTAAGATTCGGCGTATACCCCTACCTAAATGAAAGCGGATGCGTCAGCGTAACCCCAACCTAAATGAAAACGTTCGCGTCTGCGTATAGCCCTGCCTAAATGATAGCGTAAGCGTCGGCGTATACCCCCACCTAAATAAAAGCGTAAACGTCGGCATATACCCCTACCTAAATGAAAGCGTAAGTGTCTGCGTATCCCCACCTAAATACACGCATTAGCTTCTACCCTTACCTAAATGAACGCGTTAGCGTCAGCGTATACCCTCACCTAAATGAAAGCGTAAGCGTCGGCGTATACCCCCGCCTAAATAAAAGCGTAAACGTTCGCGTATATCCCTACCTATATAAAAGCGTAAGTGTCTGCGTATCTCCCCACCTAAATAAACACATTAGCTTCTACCCCTACCTAAATAAAAGCGTTAGCGTCGTATACCTCCACCTAAATAAAAGCGTAAACGTCGGCGTATACCCCTACCTAAATGAAAGCGTAAGCGTCTGCGTATCTCCCCACCTAAATAAACGCGTTAGCGTCGGCGTATAAGTCCAACTAAATTAACGCGTAAGATTCGGTTGGCGTACCCCCACCTAAATGAAAGCTTAAGCGTTGGCGTTTACACCCTCCTTAATAAACGCGTATGCGTCGGCGTGTATTCCCACCTCAACATGAACGCGTAAGCGCCGGCGTATGCCTCCATCTATATAAACGCGGAAGCTTCGGCGTATGCCGCCAAATAAATAAGTGCGTCGGCGTATAACTCCACCTAAATAAACGCGTAAGCGCCGTAAGCGCGTCAGCAGCGTTTCCAACCAGAGGGATATATCCCATTGTGTGGGACCTTTACATTAAAAGGGATCGTAATGTTTTTATTTATTTTTTTAAGGAATATTTGAGATTAAATCATATGCCAAAGAATTTTACAAAGGTAACTGTTTCATAACAGAAGCCTTCTAGGTAATAACGATAAAGTATACAACGTTCTGCTGTTGTGGTCCAAGACGTCATATGGGTTGGTCACTTAAGTGTCCAAAATTTAATTTATTTAGTATTCTTCAGGATTGCATTGACGTTGATAATAAACTTCTTGTATCAGACTTTCCTGCGTATGACGATACTGTTGACCTCCAAGTCAATTACAAATGCAGCGCAATAAGTGATTAGGAGGATTCGGTAGAAACATTTGTTTACAACCCTCCACCAAAGTTTTAGAGGTATCCTTCAAGAATATAAGTTCGTTTCGACACAAGAACACAAATTCAACTGATACTTTTTATATACAAATACACAGTATTTAATGTAATTAGAACTGTGTATAATAAATATTAATAAAAATCGAATAACTGTACAATTTTTATAAATACGAAAAGCCTTTTATGGGTATTTCTATAAATCGAACTCTCCACAAGTCCAATTTTTTTTGGGTGGTTCGAGTTATGGTTTACTCGGTTTTAAAAAATAAATAATTTTTGGGATTGCCTAGATTTTTAGGATGGCAACTCTGGCACACATACAAACTTTAGGGCATCTTTGAGCAGACTTGTTCTAGCCAATCCTACGTCAATTTCATTTTAAATGATGACCCTCGAAAATCGCAAAAACTCATTCAATAGTCCAATATATTATCCATCGCCATTAACACACCGACACATGGTTGGACTGCACGGTTTTTGCTTGGCTTAATAGCAGGCAGTAGAAGAAATCTGCCTGTTACGCAGTGGTAGGTAAAGCTTATCTTTGAAATCGTTTTTCAGACGGATTGAAGAAACAACAAAAGCCTAGATAATCAATGGCGGTAGCAGACGCTGCACGAGCGCACTCTTCATATCCGTAGATGCATGCGGACGCTGCGACACAACACCGCCGTATCGGGCGGGCAACAATGTTCAACTGAAATAGTCGCATTTGATGTTATCGCTTCGAGAAGAAGAAGAAGCAAAGAAGGAAACAGCCAACTTCTTCTATTAAAAGTCCACGTTAACGATTGTATTGAGTGCTCAAAAGCCATTCAATTGTCAAGTCTTAGTCCTACATGCTGCCGCTGCTGATGTCGCACAGTGGTTGGAATGGTAGCTCAGTGTGCTGTATGGTGTTTTTATACGCTTTACCATAGGATATAGGGTAATTCACTTTGTCATTCCCTTTGCAACACCTCGAAATGTTAGTCGGAGACCCCATAAAGTGTATGCATACTGAATCGTTGTTAAATTCTAAGATTATCAAGCAAAATTTCAAGACGATCCAGCCTCAGGTCGCACTGGATAGCTGCAATTTTGCAAAAGCATGTGTTGGTGGACTGAAACATTTGGTTTTGAAAGTGGGTCAGATAAGTCAATACGAGTAGTCTACATGGACACTTTTCTAATTTATTCTTCCATTTTTGATTGCTATTTGGAGAGAAGTAGCTGCACCGGATGCTCTTGATCCCACACTTTAAATCACGGTGTCATCTGCGAAGGAAGCTATAAATATTTCTGGCCCAGGCTACACTAAGTATTGCCTGGCGCCATCTGACATTTCCATTGGAAAGTTTGTCTTTTTTTAGCATAAACGTATTCAGAACGTTTTGACGTACGACCATCATTTGTGTTGTTTACAGTGACTTGAAAAAATCAATTTGGCAAAAAAATGGAATTACCTCGTGAACATTGTCGTGCGGTCATTTTTCACAACTTTCGACGTTGATTATCACGACAAGAGTGCATCGATGAACTTAAAACTTGGTATGGCCATGAAGCGATGAAGGTTTAATGAATTCAATCGTGGCCGACGCTCGCTCAAAGACGAAGTTTGTGAAGGTCGTCCAAAAACGCCCGTTGTGCCAGAGAACATTGATGCCGAGCCTGAACTGATAATGCAAGATCGTCATGTGACTTACCGTGATATAGAGGCATCCTTGGGCATTTCTTACACCAGCATATCGTACATTTGATATTACATGGCCGTAAACAAGCATTGTTCCCTTTGGATCCCGCATAATTTGACAATCGCTAAAAATAGGCTCGTGTGGATTGGTGCAAAGAAATTTTGAAAAAAAATACGATCGCGATGCTTCAAAAGACGTTTATAAGATCGTCACAGGTGACGAATCATGGATCTATGCGTATGAGCCCGAAACAAAACAGCAATCGACCGTGAGGGTCTTCGAAGGCGAGCCAAATCCAACGAAAGTTGTTCGTAGAAGAAGCACTTCGAAGCAAATGGTCGCCTATTTCTTCGGCAAAACTGGTCATGTGGCGACTGTTCCGCTTGAGCAACGTAGGACGGTCAATTCTGAGTGGAACACCACAATTTGTTTGCCTAAAGTCTTCAGCGAAATTCGAAAAACGAACAAGAGAAGACGAATTATTGTGACCCATGAAAATGCGCGCTCTCACATATCGGCTCAAACCAGCGCCTATTTGACCGGCCATAACGTCGAATTGATGGGTTCTCCGCCTTAAGAAAAAAATGCATGGTCAACTATTTTCTTCGCCAGAAGATGCCAAAAACGTGGGAAGACCATAGAAAAACTAAAATCAGCGAAATCTCCTAAACGAAGCGTCTAATCGAGAAAAGAGCCTAAAAGACCAAGGAAGACCATAGAAAAACTAAAATCAGCGATATCTCCTAAACGAAGCGTCTAATCGAGAAAAGAGCCATAATTCCTGATCACCTCTATCCTCGGCCAAAAACGTGAAAAGTCCAAAGAAAAATTAAAATCAGCGATATCTTCTAAACGAAGCGTCTAATTGAGAAAAGAGCCTTATCTCTAAACAAAGCGTCTAATCGAGAAAAGAGCCTTAATTCGTGATCACCTCTACCCTCGGCCAAAAACGTGGGAAGACCATAGAAAAACTAAAATCAGCGATATCTACTAAACGAAGCGTCTAATCGAGAAAAGAGCCTTAATTCGTGATCACCTCTACCCTCGGCCAAAAACGTGGGAAGACCATAGAAAAACTAAAATCAGCGATATCTCCTAAACAAAGCGTCTAATCGAGAAAAGAGCCTTAATTCGTGATCACCTCTACCATCGGCCAAAAACGTGGGAAGTCCATAGTAAAACTAAAATCGGCGATATCTTCAAAACGAAGCGTCTAATCGAGAAAAGAGCCTTAATTCGTGATCACCTCTACCTTCGGCCAAAAACGTGGGAAGACCATAGAAAAACTAAAATCAGCGATATCTCCTAAACGAAGCGTCTAATCGAGAAAAGAGCCTTAATTTGTGAACACCTCTACCCTCGGCAAAACCCTGGGAAGACCATAGAAAAACTGAAATCGGCGATATCTTCTAAACGAAGCGTCTAATCGAGGAAAGAGCCTTAATTCGTAATCACCTCTACACTCGGCCAAAAACGTGGGAAGACCATAGAAAAACTAAAATCAGCGATATCTCCTAAACGAAGCGTCTAATCGAGAAAAGAGCCTTAATACGTGATCACCTCTACCCTCGGCCAAAAACGTGGGAAGGCCATAGAATAACTAAAATCAGCGATATCTCCTAAACGAAGCGTCTAATCGAGAAAAGAGCCTTAATACGTGATCACCTCTACCCTCGGCCAAAAACGTGGGAAGACCATAGAAAAACTAAAATCAGCGATATCTCCTAAACGAAGCGTCTAATCGAGAAAAGAGCCTTAGTACGTGATCACCTCTACCCTCGGCCAAAAACGTGGGAAGACCATAGAAAAACCAAAATCAGTGATATCTCCTAAAACGAACGTCTAATCGAGAAAAGGCCCTTAATTCAAGATCACCTCTACCCTCGGCCAAAAACGTGGGAAGACCATAGAAAAACTAAAATCAGCGATATCTCCTAAACGAAGCGTCTAATCGAGAAAAGAGCCTTAATTGGTGATCACCTCTACCCTAGGAGAAAAACGTGGGAGGACCATAGAAAAACTAAAATCAGCAAAATCTCCTAACTGAAGCGTCTTATCGAGAAAAAGGGCCTTAATTCGTGATCACCTCTACCCTCGGCCAAAAACGTGAAAAGTCCAAAGAAAAACTAAAATCAGCGATATCTTCTAAACGAAGTGTCTAATTGAGAAAAGAGCCTTATCTTCTAAACAAAGCGTCTAATCGAGAAAAGAGCCTTAATTCGTGATCACCTCTACCATCGGCCAAAAACGTGGGAAGTCCATAGTAAAACTAAAATCGGCGATATCTTCAAAACGAAGCGTCTTATCGAGAAAAGAGCCTTAATTCGTGATCACATCTATCCTCGGCCAAAAACTTGAAAAGACCATAGAAAAACTAAAATCAGCGATATCTCCTAAACGAAGCGTCTAATCGAGAAAAGAGCCTTAATTCGTGATCACCTCTACCCTCGGCAAAAACCTGGGAAGACCATAGAAAAACTAAAATCGGCGATATCTTCTAAACGAAGCGTCTAATCGAGGAAAGAGCCTTAATTCGTGATCACCTCTACCCTCGTCCAAAAACGTGGGAAGACCATAGAAAAACTAAAATCAGCGATATCTCCTAAACGAAGCGTCTAATCGGAAAATAGCCTTAATTCGTGATCACCTCTACCCTCGGCCAAAAACGTGGGAAGACCATAGAAAAACTAAAATCAGCGATATCTCCTAAACGAAGCGTCTAATCGAGAAAGGAGCCTTAATTCGTGATCACCTCTACCCTCGGCCAAAAACGTGGGAAGACCATAGAAAAACTAAAATCAGCGATATCTCCTAAACGAAGCGTCTAATCGGAAAAGAGCCTTAATTCGTGATCACCTCTACCATCGGCCAATAACGTGGGAAGACCATAGAAAACCTATAATCAGCGATATCTCCTAAACGAAGCGTCTAATCGAGAAAAGAGCCCTAATTCGTGATCACCTCTACTCTCGGCCAAAAACGTGGGAAGACCATAGAAAAACTAATATCAGCGATATCTCCTAAACGATGCGTCTAATCGAGAAAAGAGCCTTAATACATGATCACCTCTACCCTCGGCCAAAAACAAGGGAAGACCATAGAAAAACTAAAATCAGCGATATCTCCTAAACGAAGCGTCTAATCGAGAAAAGAGCCTTAATTCGTGATCACCTCTACCCTCGGCCAAAAACGTGGGAAGACCATAGAAAAACTAATATCAGCGAAATCTCCTAAACGATGCGTCAAATCGAGAAAAGAGCCTTAATACGTGATCACCTCTACCCCCGGCCAAAAACAAGGGAAGACCATTAAAAAAAAACTAAAATCAGCGATATCTCCTAAACGAAGCGTCTAATCGAGAAAAGAGCCTTAATTCGTGATCACCTCTACCCTCGGCCAAAAACGTGGGAAGACCATAGAAAAACTAATATCAGCGATATCTCCTAAACGACGCGTCTAATCGAGAAAAGAGCCTTAATTCGTGATCACCTCTACCCTCGGCCAAAAACGTGGGAAGACCATAGAAAAACTAATATCAGCGAAATCTCCTAAACGATGCGTCTAATCGAGAAAAGAGCCTTAATACGTGATCACCTCTACCCTCGGCCAAAAACAAGGGAAGACCATTAAAAAAAAACTAAAATCAGCGATATCTCCTAAACGAAGCGTCTAATCGAGAAAAGAGCCTTAATACGTGATCACCTCTACCCTCGGCCAAAAACGTGGGAAGACCATAGAAAAACTAAATTCAGCGAAATCTCCTAAACGACGCGTCTAATCGAGAAAAGAGCCTTAATTCGTGATCACCTCTACCCTCGACCAAAAACGTGGGAAGACCATAGAAAAACTAAATTCAGCGAAATCTCCTAAACGATGCGTCTAATTGAGAAAAGAGCCTTAATTCGTGATCACCTCTACCCTCGGCCAAAATCGTGGGAAAAACCAACATCAGCGATATCTCCTAAACGAAGCGTCTAAACAAAGCGTCTAATCGAGAAAAGAGCCTTTATTCGTGATCACCTCTACCCTCGGCCAAAAACGTGGGAGGATCAGAGAAAAAGTAAAATCAGCGATATCTCTTTAATGAAGCGTCTATTCAAGAAAAGGGCCATAATTCGTGATCACCTCTACCCTCGGCCAACTAAAATCAGCGATATCTCCTAAACAAAGCGTTTAATCGAGAAAAGAACTTGAATTCATGACTACCTCTTCCCTCGGCCAAAAACGTGGGAAGACCATAGAAAAACTAAAATCAGCGAAATCTCCTAAACGAAGCGTCTAATCGAGAAAAGAGCCTTAATTCGTGATCACCTCTACCCTTGGCAAAAAACGTGGGAAGACCATAGAAAAACTAAAATCAGCGATATCTCCTAAACGAAGCGTCTAATCGAGAAAAGAGCCTTAATACGTGATCACCTCTACCCTCGGCCAAAAACGTGGGAAGACCATAGAAAAACTAAATTCAGCGAAATCTCCTAAACGAAGCGTCTAATTGAGAAAAGAGCCTTTATTCGTGATCACCTCTACCCTCGGCCAAAAACGTGGGAAGACCATAGAAAAACTAAATTCAGCGAAATCTCCTAAACGATGCGTCTAATTGAGAAAAGAGCCTTAATTCGTGATCACCTCTACCCTCGGCCAAAAACGTGTGAAGATTATAGAAAAACTAAAATCAGCGAAATCTCCTAAACGAAGCGTCTAATCGAGAAAAGAGCCTTAATTCGTGATCACCTCTACCATCGGCCAAAAACGTGGGAAGTCCATAGTAAAACTAAAATCGGCGATATCTTCAAAACGAAGCGTCTAATCGAGAAAAGAGCTTTAATTCGTGATCACCTCTACCCTCGGCCAAAAAAGTGGGAAGACCATAGAAAAACTAAAATCAGCGAAATCTCCTAAACGAAGCGTCTAATCGAGAAAAGAGCCTTAATTGGTGATCACCTCTACCCTCGGCCAAAAACGTGGGAAGACCATAGAAAAACTAAAATCAGCGATATCTACTAAACGAAGCGTCTAATCGAGAAAAGAGCCTTAATTCGTGATCACCTCTACCCTCGGCCAAAAACGTGGGAAGACCATAGAAAAACTAAAATCAGCGATATCTCCTAAACAAAGCGTCTAATCGAGAAAAGAGCCTTAATTCGTGATCACCTCTACCATTGGCCAAAAACGTGGGAAGTCCATAGTAAAACTAAAATCGCCGATATCTTCAAAACGAAGCGTCTAATCGAGAAAAGAGCCTTAATTCGTGATCACCTCTACCTTCGGCCCAAAACGTGGGAAGACCATAGAAAAACTAAAATCAGCGATATCTCCTAAACAAAGCGTCTAATTGAGAATAGAGCTTTAATTCGTGATCACCTCTACCCTCGGCCAAAAAAGTGGGAAGACCATAGAAAAACTAAAATCAGCAATATCTCCTAAACGAAGCGTCTAATCGAGAAAAGAGCCTTAATTGGTGATCACCTCTACCCTCGGCCAAAAACGTGGGAAGACTATAGAAAAACTAAAATCAGCGATATCTACTAAACGAAGCGTCTAATCGAGAAAAGAGCCTTAATTCGTGATCACCTCTACCCTCGGCCAAAAACGTGGGAAGACCATAGAAAAACTAAAATCAGCGATATCTCCTAAACAAAGCGTCTAATCGAGAAAAGAGCCTTAATTCGTGATCACCTCTACCATTGGCCAAAAACGTGGGAAGTCCATAGTAAAACTAAAATCGCCGATATCTTCAAAACGAAGCGTCTAATCGAGAAAAGAGCCTTAATTCGTGATCACCTCTACCTTCGGCCCAAAACGTGGGAAGACCATAGAAAAACTAAAATCAGCGAAATCTCCTAAACGATGCGTCTAATCGAGAAAAGAGCCTTAATTCGTGATCATCTCTACCCTCGGCAAAACCCTGGGAAGACCATAGAAAAACTAAAATCGGCGATATCTTCTAAACGAAGCGTCTAATCGAGGAAAGAGCCTTAATTCGTGATCACCTCTACACTCGGCCAAAAACGTGGGAAGACCATAGAAAAACCAACATCAGCGATATCTCCTAAACGAAGCGTCTAAACAAAGCGTCTAATCGAGAAAAGAGCCTTTATTCGTGATCACCTCTACCCTCGGCCAAAAACGTGGGAGGATCATAGAAAAAGTAAAATCAGCGATATCTCTTTCATGAAGCGTCTATTCAAGAAAAGGGCCATAATTCGTGATCACCTCTACCCTCGGCCAAAAACGTGGGAAGACCATAGAAAAACTAAAATCAGCGAAATCTCCTAAACGAAGCGTCTAATCGAGAAAAGAGCCTTAATACGTGATCACCTCTACCCTCGGCCAAAAACGTGGGAAGACCATAGAAAAACTAAAATCAGCGATATCTCCTAAACGAAGCGTCTAATCGAGAAAAGAGCCTTAATTCGTGATCACCTCTACCCTCGGCCAAAAACGTGGGAAGACCATAGAAAAACTAAAATCAGCGAAATCTCCTAAACGATGCGTCTAATCGAGAAAAGAGCCTTAATTCGTGATCATCTCTACCCTCGGCCAAAAACGTGGGAAGACCATAGAAAAACTAAATTCAGCGAAATCTCCTAAACGAAGCGTCTAATTGAGAAAAGAGCCTTAATTCGTGATCACCTCTACCCTCGGCCAAAAACGTGTGAAGATTATAGAAAAACTAAAATCAGCGAAATCTCCTAAACGAAGCGTCTAATCGAGAAAACAGCCTTAATTCGTGATCACCTCTACCATCGGCCAAAAACGTGGGAAGTCCATAGTAAAGCTAAAATCGGCGATATCTTCAAAACGAAGCGTCTAATCGAGAAAAGAGCCTTAATTCGTGATCACCTACTCTCGGCCAAAAACGTGAAAAAACCATAGAAAAACTAAAATCAGCGAAATCTTCTAAGTGATGCGTCTAATCGAGAAAAGAGCCTTAATTCGTGATCACCTCTACCCTCGGCCAAAAACGTGGGAAGACCATAGAAAAACTAAAATCAGCGATATCTCCTAAACGAAGCGTCTAATCGAGAAAAGAGCCTTAATTCGTGATCACCTCTACCCTCGGCCAAAAACGTGGGAAGACCATAAAAAACTAAAATCAGCGATATCTCCTAAACGAAGCGTCTAATTGAGAAAAGAGCATTAATTCGTGATCACCTTTACCCTCGGCCAAAAACGTGAAAAGTCCAAAGAAAAACTAAAATCAGCGATATCTCCTAAACGAAGCGTCTAATTGAGAAAAGAGCTTTAATTCGTGATCACCTCTACCCTCGGCCAAAAACGTGAAAAGACCATAGAAAAACTAAAATCAGCGAAATCTCCTAAACGATGCGTCTAATCGAGAAAAGAGCCTTAATTCGTGATCACCTCTACCCTCGGCCAAAAACGTGGGAAGACCATAGAAAAACTAAAATCAGCGATATCTCCTAAACGAAGCGTCTAATCGAGAAAAGAGCCTTAATACGTGATCACATCTACCCTCGGCCAAAAACGTGGGTAGGCCATAGAATAACTAAAATCAGCGATATCTCCTAAACGAAGCGTCTTATCGAGAAAAGAGCCTTAATACGTGATCAACTCTACCCTCGGCCAAAAACGTGGGAAGACCATAGAAAAACTAAAATCAGCGATATCTCCTAAACGAAGCGTTTAATCGAGAAAAGAGCCTTAATTCGTGATCACCTCTACCCTCGGCCAAAAACGTGGGAAGATTATAGAAAAACTAAAATCAGCGTAATCTCCTAAACGAAGCGTCTAATCGAGAAAAGAGCCTTAATTGGTGATCAACTCTACCCTAGGAGAAAAACGTGGGAGGACCGTAGAAAAACCAAAATCAGCGAAATCTCCTCAACAAAGCGTATAATCGAGAAAAGAGCTTTAATTCGTGATCACCTCTACCCTCGGCCAAAAACGTGGGTAGACCATAGAAAAACCAAAATCAGTGATATCTCCTAAAACGAACGTCTAATCGAGAAAAGGCCCTTAATTAAAGATCACCTCTACCCTCGGCCAAAAACTTGGGAAGACCATAGAAAAACTAAAATCAGCGATATCTCCTAAACGAAGCGTCTAATCGAGAAAAGAGCCTTAATTGGTGATCACCTCTACCCTCGGCCAAAAACGTGGGAAGACCATAGAAAAACTAAAATCAGCGATATCTCCTAAACGAAGCGTCTAATCGAGAAAAGAGCCTTAATACGTGATCACCTCTACCCTCGGCCAAAAACGTGGGAAGACCATAGAAAAACTAAAATCAGCGATATCTCATAAACGAAGCGTCTAATCGAGAAAAGAGCCTTAATTCGTGATCACCTCTACCCTCGGCCAAAAACGTGGGAAGACCATAGAAAAACTAAAATCAGCGTAATCTCCTAAACGAAGCGTCTAATCGAGAAAAGAGCCTTATTGGTGATCAACTCTACCCTAGGAGAAAAACGTGGGAGGACCGTAGAAAAACCAAAATCAGCGAAATCTCCTCAACAAAGCGTCTAATCGAGAAAAGAGCCTTAATTCGTGATCAACTCTACCCTCGGCCAAAAACGTGGGAAGACCATAGAAAAACCAAAATCAGTGATATCTCCTAAAACGAACGTCTAATCGAGAAAAGGCCCTTAATTCAAGATCACCTCTACCCTCGGCCAAAAACGTGGGAAGACCATAGAAAAACTAAAATCAGCGATATCTCCTAAACAAAGCGTCTAATCGAGAAAAGAGCCTTAATTCGTGATCACCTCTACCATTGGCCAAAAACGTGGGAAGTCCATAGTAAAACTACAATCGGCGATATCTTCAAAACGAAGCGTCTAATCGAGAAAAGAGCCTTAATTCGTGATCACCTCTACCTTCGGCCCAAAACGTGGGAAGACCATAGAAAAACTAAAATCAGCGATATCTCCTAAACAAAGCGTCTAATTGAGAAAAGAGCCTTAATTCGTGATCACCTCTACCCTCGGCAAAACCCTGGGAAGACCATAGAAAAACTAAAATCAGCAATATCTCCTAAACGAAGCGTCTAATCGAGAAAAGAGCCTTAATTCGTGATCACCTCTACCCTCGGCAAAACCCTGGGAAGACCATAGAAAAACTAAAATCGGCGATATCTTCTAAACGAAGCGTCTAATCGAGGAAAGAGCCTTAATTCGTGATCACCTCTACACTCGGCCAAAAACGTGGGAAGACCATAGAAAAACTAAAAGCAGCGATATCTCCTCAACGAAGCGTCAAATTGAGAAAAGAGCCTTAATTCGTGATCACCTCTACCCTCGGCCAAAAACGTGGGAAGACCATAGAAAAACCAACATCAGCGATATCTCCTAAACGAAGCGTCTAAACAAAGCGTCTAATCGAGAAAAGAGCCTTTATTCGTGATCACCTCTACCCTCGGCCAAAAACGTGGGAGGATCATAGAAAAAGTAAAATCAGCGATATCTCTTTCATGAAGCGTCTATTCAAGAAAAGGGCCATAATTCGTGATCACCTCTACCCTCGGCCAAAAACGTGGGAAGACCATAGAAAAACTAAATTCAGCGAAATCTCCTAAACGAAGCGTCTAATCGAGAAAAGAGCCCTAAAACGTGATCACCTCTACCCTCGGCCAAAAACGTGGGAAGACCATAGAAAAACTAAAATCAGCGATATCTCCTAAACGAAGCGTCTAATCGAGAAAAGAGCCTTAATTCGTGATCACCTCTACCCTCGGCCAAAAACGTGGGAAGACCATAGAAAACCTATAATCAGCGATATCTCCTAAACGAAGCGTCTAATCGAGAAAAGAGCCCTAATTGGTGATCAACTCTACCCTAGAAGAAAAACGTGGGAGGACCATAGAAAAACCAAAATCAGCGAAATCTCCTCAACAAAGCGTCTAATCGAGAAAAGAGCCCTAATTGTGATCACCTCTACCATAGCAAAAAAACGTGGACAGACCATAGAAAAACTAAAATCAGCGAAATCTCCTAAACGATGCGTCTAATCGAGAAAAGAGCCTTAATTCGTGATCACCTCTACCCTCGACCAAAAACGTGGGAAGACCATAGAAAAACTAAATTCAGCGAAATCTCCTAAACGATGCGTCTAATTGAGAAAAGAGCCTTAATTCGTGATCACCTCTACCCTCGGCCAAAATCGTGGGAAGACCATAGAAAAACCAACATCAGCGATATCTCCTAAACGAAGCGTCTAAACAAAGCGTCTAATCGAGAAAAGAGCCTTTATTCGTGATCACCTCTACCCTCGGCCAAAAACGTGGGAGGATCATAGAAAAAGTAAAATCAGCGATATATCTTAAATGAAGCGTCTATTCAAGAAAAGGGCCATAATTCGTGATCACCTCTACCCTCGGCCAACTAAAATCAGCGATATCTCCTAAACAAAGCGTCTAATCGAGAAAAGAACTTGAATTCATGACTACCTCTACCCTCGGCCAAAAACGTGGGAAGACCATAGAAAAACTAAAATCAGCGAAATCTCCTAAACGAAGCGTCTAATCGAGAAATGAGCCTTAATTCGTGATCACCTCTATATCTCCTAACGAAGCGTCTAATCGAGAAAAGAGCCTTAATTCGTGATCACCTCTGCCCTCGGCCAAAAACGTGGGAAGACCATAGAAAAACTAAAATCAGCGAAATCTCCTAAACGATGCGTCTAATCGAGAAAAGAGCCTTTATTCGTGATCATCTCTACCCTCGGCCAAAAACGTGGGAAGACCATAGAAAAACTAAATTCAGCGAAATCTCCTAAACGAAGCGTCTAATTGAGAAAAGAGCCTTAATTCGTGATCACCTCTACCCTCGGCCAAAAGCGTGTGAAGATTATAGAAAAACTAAAATCAGCGAAATCTCCTAAACGAAGCGTCTAATCGAGAAAAGAGCCTTAATTCGTGATCACCTCTACCATCGGCCAAAAACGTGGGAAGTCCATAGTAAAACTAAAATCGGCGATATCTTCAAAACGAAGCGTCTACTCGAGAAAAGAGCTTTAATTCGTGATCACCTCTACCCTCGGCCAAAAACGTGGGAAGACCATAGAAAAACTAAAATCAGCGATACCTCCTAAACGAAGCGTCTAATTGAGAAAAGAGCTTTAATTCGTGATCACCTCTACCCTCGGCCAAAAACGTGAAAAGACCATAGAAAAACTAAAATCAGCGAAATCTCCTAAACGATGCGTCTAATCGAGAAAAGAGCCTTAATTCGTGATCACCTCTACCCTCGGCTAAAAACGTGGGAAGACCATAAAAAACTAAAATCAGCGATATCTCCTAAACGAAGCGTCTAATTGAGAAAAGAGCCTTAATTCGTTATCACCTCTACCCTCGGCCAAAAACGTGGGAAGACCATAGAAAAACTAAAATCAGCGATATCTCCTAAACGAAGCGTCTAATTGAGAAAAGAGCTTTAATTCGTGATCAACTCGTGACCCTCGGCCAAAAAAGTGGGAAGACCATAAAAAACTAAAATCAGCGATATCTCCTAAACGAAGCGTCTAATCGAGAAAAGAGCCTTAATACGTGATCACCTCTACCCTCGGCCAAAAACGTGGGAAGACCATAAAAAACGAAAATCAGCGATATCTCCTAAACGAGGCGTCTAATTGAGAAAAGAGCCTTAATTCGTGATCGCCTCTACCCTCGGCCAAAAACGTGGGAAGACCATAGAAAAACTAAAATCAGCGATATCTCCTGAACGAAGCGTCTAATCGGAAAAGAGCCTTAATTCGTGGTCACCTCTACCATCGGCCAAAAAAGTGGGAAGCCCATAGTTAAACTAAAATCGGCGATATCTTCAAAACGAAGCGTCTAATCAAGAAAAGAGCCTTAATTCGTGATCACCTCTACCCTCGGCCAAAAACGTGGGAAGACCATAGAAAAACTAAAATCAGCGATATCTCCTAAACGAAGCGTCTAATTGAGAAAAGAGCTTTAATTCGTGATCACCTCTACCCTCGGCCAAAAACGTGGGAAGACCATAGAAAAACTAAAATCAGCGATATCTCCTAAACAAAGCGTCTAATCGAGAAAAGAGCCTTAATTGGTGATCACCTCTACCATTGGCCAAAAACGTGGGAAGTCCATAGTAAAACTAAAATCGGCGATAACTTCAAAACGAAGCGTCTAATCGAGAAAAGAGCCTTAATTCGTGATCACCTCTACCTTCGGCCCAAAACGTGGGAAGACCATAGAAAAACTAAAATCAGCGATATCTCCTAAACAAAGCGTCTAATTGAGAATAGAGCTTTAATTCGTGATCACCTCTACCCTCGGCCAAAAACGTGAAAAGGCCATAGAAAAACTAAAATCAGCAATATCTCCTAAACGAAGCGTCTAATCGAAAAAAGAGCCTTAATTCGTGATCACCTCTACCCTCGGCAAAACCCTGGGAAGAACATAGAAAAACTAAAATCGGCGATATCTTCTAAACGAAGCGTCTAATCGAGGAAAGAGCCTTAATTCGTGATCACCTCTACACTCGGCCAAAAACGTGGGAAGACCATAGAAAAACTAAAAGCAGCGATATCTCCTCAACGAAGCGTCAAATTGAGAAAAGAGCCTTAATTCGTGATCACCTCTACTACCCTCGGCCAAAAACGTGGGAAGACCATAGAAAAACCAACATCAGCGATATCTCCTAAACGAAGCGTCTAAACAAAGCGTCTAATCGAGAAAAGAGCCTTAATTCGTGATCACCTCTACCCTCGGCCAAAAACGTGGGAAGACCATAGAAAAACTAAAATCAGCGATATCTCCTAAACGAAGCGTCTAATCGAGAAAAGAGCCTTAATACGTGATCACATCTACCCTCGGCCAAAAACGTGGGTAGGCCATAGAATAACTAAAATCAGCGATATCTCCTAAACGAAGCGTCTTATCGAGAAAAGAGCCTTAATACGTGATCAACTCTACCCTCGGCCAAAAACGTGGGAAGACCATAGAAAAACTAAAATCAGCGATATCTCCTAAACGAAGCGTTTAATCGAGAAAAGAGCCTTAATTCGTGATCACCTCTACCCTCGGCCAAAAACGTGGGAAGATTATAGAAAAACTAAAATCAGCGTAATCTCCTAAACGAAGCGTCTAATCGAGAAAAGAGCCTTAATTGGTGATCAACTCTACCCTAGGAGAAAAACGTGGGAGGACCGTAGAAAAACCAAAATCAGCGAAATCTCCTCAACAAAGCGTCTAATCGAGAAAAGAGCTTTAATTCGTGATCACCTCTACCCTCGGCCAAAAACGTGGGAAGACCATAGAAAAACCAAAATCAGTGATATCTCCTAAAACGAACGTCTAATCGAGAAAAGGCCCTTAATTAAAGATCACCTCTACCCTCGGCCAAAAACGTGGGAAGACCATAGAAAAACTAAAATCAGCGATATCTCCTAAACGAAGCGTCTAATCGAGTGAAGAGCCTTAATACGTGATCACCTCTACCCTCGGCCAAAAACGTGGGAAGACCATAGAAAAACTAAAATCAGCGATATCTCCTAAACGAAGCGTCTAATCGAGAAAAGAGCCTTAATACGTGATCACCTCTACCCTCGGCCAAAAACGTGGAAAGACCATAGAAAAACTAAAATCAGCGATATCTCCTAAACGAAGCGTCTAATCGAGAAAAGAGCCTTAATTCGTGATCACCTCTACCCTCGGCCAAAAACGTGGGAAGACCATAGAAAAACTAAAATCAGCGTAATCTCCTAAACGAAGCGTCTAATCGAGAAAAGAGCCTTAATTGGTGATCAACTCTACCCTAGGAGAAAAACGTGGGAGGACCGTAGAAAAACCAAAATCAGCGAAATCTCCTCAACAAAGCGTCTAATCGAGAAAAGAGCCTTAATTCGTGATCACCTCTACCCTCGGCCAAAAACGTGGGAAGACCATAGAAAAACCAAAATCAGTGATATCTCCTAAAACGAACGTCTAATCGAGAAAAGGCCCTTAATTCAAGATCACCTCTACCCTCGGCCAAAAACGTGGGAAGACCATAGAAAAACTAAAATCCGCGATATCTCCTAAACAAAGCGTCTAATCGAGAAAAGAGCCTTAATTCGTGATCACCTCTACCATTGGCCAAAAACGTGGGAAGTCCATAGTAAAACTAAAATCGGCGATATCTTCAAAACGAAGCGTCTAATCGAGAAAAGAGCCTTAATTCGTGATCACCTCTACCTTCGGCCAAAAACGTGAAAAGGCCATAGAAAAACTAAAATCAGCAATATCTCCTAAACGAAGCGTCTAATCGAGAAAAGAGCCTTAATTCGTGATCACCTCTACCTTCGGCCCAAAACGTGGGAAGACCATAGAAAAACTAAAATCAGCGATATCTCCTAAACAAAGCGTCTAATTAAGAATAGAGCTTTAATTCGTGATCACCTCTACCCTCGGCCAAAAACGTGAAAAGGCCATAGAAAAACTAAAATCAGCAATATCTCCTAAACGAAGCGTCTAATCGAGAAAAGAGCCTTAATTCGTGATCACCTCTACCCTCGGCAAAACCCTGGGAAGACCATAGAAAAACTAAAATCGGCGATATCTTCTAAACGAAGCGTCTAATCGAGGAAAGAGCCTTAATTCGTGATCACCTCTAAACTCGGCCAAAAACGTGGGAAGACCATAGAAAAACTAAAAGCAGCGATATCTCCTCAACGAAGCGTCAAATTGAGAAAAGAGCCTT
The DNA here is from genome assembly GCA_963513945.1 of Hydrotaea diabolus. NCBI lineage: Eukaryota > Metazoa > Arthropoda > Insecta > Diptera > Muscidae > Hydrotaea > Hydrotaea diabolus. The sequence goes on along the minus strand of OY740718.1, from coordinate 80,063,210 downwards.
AATTCGTGATCACCTCTACCCTCGGCCAAAAACGTGGGAAGACCATAGAAAAACCAACATCAGCGATATCTCCTAAACGAAGCGTCTAAACAAAGCGTCTAATCGAGAAAAGAGCCTTTATTCGTGATCACCTCTACCCTCGGCCAAAAACGTGGGAGGATCATAGAAAAAGTAAAATCAACGATATCTCTTTCATGAAGCGTCTATTCAAGAAAAGGGCCATAATTCGTGATCACCTCTACCCTCGGCCAAAAACGTGGGAAGACCATAGAAAAACTAAATTCAGCGAAATCTCCTAAACGAAGCGTCTAATCGAGAAAAGAGCCTTAATACGTGATCACCTCTACCCTCGGCCAAAAACGTGGGAAGACCATAGAAAAACTAAAATCAGCGATATCTCCTAAACGAAGCGTCTAATCGAGAAAAGAGCCTTAATTCGTGATCACCTCTAGCCTCGGCCAAAAACGTGGGAAGACCATAGAAAAACTTAATTCAGCGAAATCTCCTAAACGAAGCGTCTAATTGAGAAAAGAGCCTTAATTCGTGATCACCTCTACCCTCGGCCAAAAACGTGGGAAGACCATAGAAAAACTAAATTCAGCGAAATCTCCTAAACGAAGCGTCTAATCGAGAAAAGAGCCTTAATTCGTGATCACCTCTACCCTCGGCCAAAAACGTGGGAAAACCATAGAAAAACTAAAATCAGCGAAATCTCCTAAACGAAGCGTCTAATCGAGAAAACAGCCTTAATTCGTGATCACCTCTACCATCGGCCAAAAACGTGGGAAGTCCATAGTAAAACTAAAATCGGCGATATCTTCAAAACGAAGCGTCTAATCGAGAAAAGAGCCTTAATTCGTGATCACCTCTACTCTCGGCCAAAAACGTGAAAAAACCATAGAAAAACTAAAATCAGCGAAATCTCCTAAACGATGCGTCTAATCGAGAAAAGAGCCTTAATTCGTGATCACCTCTACCCTCGGCCAAAAACGTGGGAAGACCATAGAAAAACTAAAATCAGCGATATCTCCTAAACGAAGCGTCTAATCGAGAAAAGAGCCTTAATTCGTGATCACCTCTACCCTCGGCCAAAAACGTGGGAAGACCATAAAAAACTAAAATCAGCGATATCTCCTAAACGAAGCGTCTAATTGAGAAAAGAGCATTAATTCGTGATCACCTTTACCCTCGGCCAAAAACGTTAAAAGTCCAAAGAAAAACTAAACGAAGCGTCTAATTGAGAAAAGAGCTTTAATTCGTGATCACCTCTACCCTCGGCCAAAAACGTGAAAAGACCTTAGAAAAACTAAAATCAGCGAAATCTCCTAAACGATGCGTCTAATCGAGAAAAGAGCCTTAATTCGTGATCACCTCTACCCTCGGCCAAAAACGTGGGAAGACCATAGAAAAACTAAAATCAGCGATATCTCCTAAACGAAGCGTCTAATCGAGAAAAGAGCCTTAATACGTGATCACATCTACCCTCGGCCAAAAACGTGGGTAGGCCATAGAATAACTAAAATCAGCGATATCTCCTAAACGAAGCGTCTTATCGAGAAAAGAGCCTTAATACGTGATCAACTCTACCCTCGGCCAAAAACGTGGGAAGACCATAGAAAAACTAAAATCAGCGATATCTCCTAAACGAAGCGTTTAATCGAGAAAAGAGCCTTAATTCGTGATCACCTCTACCCTCGGCCAAAAACGTGGGAAGATTATAGAAAAACTAAAATCAGCGTAATCTCCTAAACGAAGCGTCTAATCGAGAAAAGAGCCTTAATTGGTGATCAACTCTACCCTAGGAGAAAAACGTGGGAGGACCGTAGAAAAACCAAAATCAGCGAAATCTCCTCAACAAAGCGTCTAATCGAGAAAAGAGCTTTAATTCGTGATCACCTCTACCCTCGGCCAAAAACGTGGGAAGACCATAGAAAAACCAAAATCAGTGATATCTCCTAAAACGAACGTCTAATCGAGAAAAGGCCCTTAATTAAAGATCACCTCTACCCTCGGCCAAAAACGTGGGAAGACCATAGAAAAACTAAAATCAGCGATATCTCCTAAACGAAGCGTCTAATCGAGTGAAGAGCCTTAATACGTGATCACCTCTACCCTCGGCCAAAAACGTGGGAAGACCATAGAAAAACTAAAATCAGCGATATCTCCTAAACGAAGCGTCTAATCGAGAAAAGAGCCTTAATACGTGATCACCTCTACCCTCGGCCAAAAACGTGGAAAGACCATAGAAAAACTAAAATCAGCGATATCTCCTAAACGAAGCGTCTAATCGAGAAAAGAGCCTTAATTCGTGATCACCTCTACCCTCGGCCAAAAACGTGGGAAGACCATAGAAAAACTAAAATCAGCGTAATCTCCTAAACGAAGCGTCTAATCGAGAAAAGAGCCTTAATTGGTGATCAACTCTACCCTAGGAGAAAAACGTGGGAGGACCGTAGAAAAACCAAAATCAGCGAAATCTCCTCAACAAAGCGTCTAATCGAGAAAAGAGCCTTAATTCGTGATCACCTCTACCCTCGGCCAAAAACGTGGGAAGACCATAGAAAAACCAAAATCAGTGATATCTCCTAAAGCGAACGTCTAATCGAGAAAAGGCCCTTAATTCAAGATCACCTCTACCCTCGGCCAAAAACGTGGGAAGACCATAGAAAAACTAAAATCCGCGATATCTCCTAAACAAAGCGTCTAATCGAGAAAAGAGCCTTAATTCGTGATCACCTCTACCATTGGCCAAAAACGTGGGAAGTCCATAGTAAAACTAAAATCGGCGATATCTTCAAAACGAAGCGTCTAATCGAGAAAAGAGCCTTAATTCGTGATCACCTCTACCTTCGGCCAAAAACGTGAAAAGGCCATAGAAAAACTAAAATCAGCAATATCTCCTAAACGAAGCGTCTAATCGAGAAAAGAGCCTTAATTCGTGATCACCTCTACCTTCGGCCCAAAACGTGGGAAGACCATAGAAAAACTAAAATCAGCGATATCTCCTAAACAAAGCGTCTAATTAAGAATAGAGCTTTAATTCGTGATCACCTCTACCCTCGGCCAAAAACGTGAAAAGGCCATAGAAAAACTAAAATCAGCAATATCTCCTAAACGAAGCGTCTAATCGAGAAAAGAGCCTTAATTCGTGATCACCTCTACCCTCGGCAAAACCCTGGGAAGACCATAGAAAAACTAAAATCGGCGATATCTTCTAAACGAAGCGTCTAATCGAGGAAAGAGCCTTAATTCGTGATCACCTCTAAACTCGGCCAAAAACGTGGGAAGACCATAGAAAAACTAAAAGCAGCGATATCTCCTCAACGAAGCGTCAAATTGAGAAAAGAGCCTTAATTCGTGATCACCTCTACCCTCGGCCAAAAACGTGGGAAGACCATAGAAAAACCAACATCAGCGATATCTCCTAAACGAAGCGTCTAAACAAAGCGTCTAATCGAGAAAAGAGCCTTTATTCGTGATCACCTCTACCCTCGGCCAAAAACGTGGGAGGATCATAGAAAAAGTAAAATCAGCGATATCTCTTTCATGAAGCGTCTATTCAAGAAAAGGGCCATAATTCGTGATCACCTCTACCCTCGGCCAAAAACGTGGGAAGACCATAGAAAAACTAAATTCAGCGAAATCTCTTAAACGAAGCGTCTAATCGAGAAAAGAGCCCTAAAGCGTGATCACCTCTACCCTCGGCCAAAAACGTGGGAAGACCATAGAAAAACTAAAATCAGCGATATCTCCTAAACGAGGCGTCTAATTGAGAAAAGAGCCTTAATTCGTGATCACCTCTACCCTCGGCCAAAAACGTGGGAAGACCATAGAAAAACTAAAATCAGCGATATCTCCTGAACGAAGCGTCTAATCGGAAAAGAGCCGTAATTCGTGGTCACCTCTACCATCGGCCAAAAACGTGGGAAGTCCATAGTAAAACTAAAATCGGCGATATCTTCAAAACGAAGCGTCTAATCGAGAAAAGAGCCTTAATTCGTGATCACCTCTACCCTCGGCCAAAAACGTGGGAAAACCATAGAAAAACTAAAATCAGCGAAATCTCCTAAACGAAGCGTCTAATCGAGAAAACAGCCTTAATTCGTGATCACCTCTACCATCGGCCAAAAACGTGGGAAGTCCATAGTAAAACTAAAATCGGCGATATCTTCAAAACGAAGCGTCTAATCGAGAAAAGAGCCTTAATTCGTGATCACCTCTACTCTCGGCCAAAAACGTGAAAAAACCATAGAAAAACTAAAATCAGCGAAATCTCCTAAACGATGCGTCTAATCGAGAAAAGAGCCTTAATTCGTGATCACCTCTACCCTCGGCCAAAAACGTGGGAAGACCATAGAAAAACTAAAATCAGCGATATCTCCTAAACGAAGCGTCTAATCGAGAAAAGAGCCTTAATTCGTGATCACCTCTACCCTCGGCCAAAAACGTGGGAAGACCATAAAAAACTAAAATCAGCGATATCTCCTAAACGAAGCGTCTAATTGAGAAAAGAGCATTAATTCGTGATCACCTTTACCCTCGGCCAAAAACGTTAAAAGTCCAAAGAAAAACTAAACGAAGCGTCTAATTGAGAAAAGAGCTTTAATTCGTGATCACCTCTACCCTCGGCTAAAAACGTGAAAAGACCTTAGAAAAACTAAAATCAGCGAAATCTCCTAAACGATGCGTCTAATCGAGAAAAGAGCCTTAATTCGTGATCACCTCTACCCTCGGCCAAAAACGTGGGAAGACCATAGAAAAACTAAAATCAGCGATATCTCCTAAACGAAGCGTCTAATCGAGAAAAGAGCCTTAATACGTGATCACATCTACCCTCGGCCAAAAACGTGGGTAGGCCATAGAATAACTAAAATCAGCGATATCTCCTAAACGAAGCGTCTTATCGAGAAAAGAGCCTTAATACGTGATCAACTCTACCCTCGGCCAAAAACGTGGGAAGACCATAGAAAAACTAAAATCAGCGATATCTCCTAAACGAAGCGTTTAATCGAGAAAAGAGCCTTAATTCGTGATCACCTCTACCCTCGGCCAAAAACGTGGGAAGATTATAGAAAAACTAAAATCAGCGTAATCTCCTAAACGAAGCGTCTAATCGAGAAAAGAGCCTTAATTGGTGATCAACTCTACCCTAGGAGAAAAACGTGGGAGGACCGTAGAAAAACCAAAATCAGCGAAATCTCCTCAACAAAGCGTCTAATCGAGAAAAGAGCTTTAATTCGTGATCACCTCTACCCTCGGCCAAAAACGTGGGAAGACCATAGAAAAACCAAAATCAGTGATATCTCCTAAAACGAACGTCTAATCGAGAAAAGGCCCTTAATTAAAGATCACCTCTACCCTCGGCCAAAAACGTGGGAAGACCATAGAAAAACTAAAATCAGCGATATCTCCTAAACGAAGCGTCTAATCGAGTGAAGAGCCTTAATACGTGATCACCTCTACCCTCGGCCAAAAACGTGGGAAGACCATAGAAAAACTAAAATCAGCGATATCTCCTAAACGAAGCGTCTAATCGAGAAAAGAGCCTTAATACGTGATCACCTCTACCCTCGGCCAAAAACGTGGAAAGACCATAGAAAAACTAAAATCAGCGATATCTCCTAAACGAAGCGTCTAATCGAGAAAAGAGCCTTAATTCGTGATCACCTCTACCCTCGGCCAAAAACGTGGGAAGACCATAGAAAAACTAAAATCAGCGTAATCTCCTAAACGAAGCGTCTAATCGAGAAAAGAGCCTTAATTGGTGATCAACTCTACCCTAGGAGAAAAACGTGGGAGGACCGTAGAAAAACCAAAATCAGCGAAATCTCCTCAACAAAGCGTCTAATCGAGAAAAGAGCCTTAATTCGTGATCACCTCTACCCTCGGCCAAAAACGTGGGAAGACCATAGAAAAACCAAAATCAGTGATATCTCCTAAAACGAACGTCTAATCGAGAAAAGGCCCTTAATTCAAGATCACCTCTACCCTCGGCCAAAAACGTGGGAAGACCATAGAAAAACTAAAATCCGCGATATCTCCTAAACAAAGCGTCTAATCGAGAAAAGAGCCTTAATTCGTGATCACCTCTACCATTGGCCAAAAACGTGGGAAGTCCATAGTAAAACTAAAATCGGCGATATCTTCAAAACGAAGCGTCTAATCGAGAAAAGAGCCTTAATTCGTGATCACCTCTACCTTCGGCCAAAAACGTGAAAAGGCCATAGAAAAACTAAAATCAGCAATATCTCCTAAACGAAGCGTCTAATCGAGAAAAGAGCCTTAATTCGTGATCACCTCTACCTTCGGCCCAAAACGTGGGAAGACCATAGAAAAACTAAAATCAGCGATATCTCCTAAACAAAGCGTCTAATTAAGAATAGAGCTTTAATTCGTGATCACCTCTACCCTCGGCCAAAAACGTGGGAAGACCATAGAAAAACTAAAATCAGCGTAATCTCCTAAACGAAGCGTCTAATCGAGAAAAGAGCCTTAATTGGTGATCAACTCTACCCTAGGAGAAAAACGTGGGAGGACCGTAGAAAAACCAAAATCAGCGAAATCTCCTCAACAAAGCGTCTAATCGAGAAAAGAGCCTTAATTCGTGATCACCTCTACCCTCGACCAAAAACGTGGGAAGACCATAGAAAAACCAAAATCAGTGATATCTCCTAAAACGAACGTCTATTCGAGAAAAGGCCCTTAATTCAAGATCACCTCTACCCTCGGCCAAAAACGTGGGAAGACCATAGAAAAACAAAAATCAGCGATATCTCCTAAACGAAGCGTCTAATCGAGAAAAGAGCCTTAATATGTGATCAGCTCTACCCTCGGCCAAAAACGTGGGAAGACCATAGAAAAACTAAAATCAGCGATATCTCCTAAATGAAGCGTCTAATCGAGAAAAGAGCCTTAATTCGTGATCACCTCTACCCTCGGAAAACCTCTACCTCTACCATAGAAAAACTAAAATCAGCGATATCTCCTAAACGAAGCGTCTATTCGTGATCACCTCTTTCCTCGGCCAAAAACGTGGAAGACCATAGAAAAACTAAAATCAGCGATATCTCCTAAACGAAGCGTCTAATCGAGAAAAGAGCCTTAAAGACCAAGGAAGACCATAGAAAAACTAAAATCAGCGATATCTTCTAAACGAAGCGTCTAATCGAGAAAAGAGCCTTAATACGTGATCACCTCTACCCTCGGCCAAAAACGTGGGAAGACCATAGAAAAACTAAAATCAGCGATATCTCCTAAACGAAGAGTCTAATCGAGAAAAGAGCCTTAATTCGTGATCACCTCTACCCTCGGCCAAAAACGTGGGAAGACCATAGAAAAACTAAAATCAGCGATATCTCCTAAACGAAGCGTCTAATCGAGAAAAGAGCCTTAATTCGTGATCACCTCTACCCTCGGCCAAAAACGTGGGAAGACCATAGAAAAACTAAAATCAGCTAAAAAGCGTCTAATCGAGAAAAGAGCCTTAATTCGTGATCACCTCTACCCTCGGCCAAAAACGTGGGAAGACCATAGAAAAACTAAAATCAGCGATATCTCCTAAACGAAGCGTCTAATCGAGAAGAGAGCCTTAATTCGTGATCACCTCTACCCTCGGCCAAAAACGTGGGAAGACTATAGAAAAACCAAAATCAGTGATATCTCCTAAAACGAACGTGTAATTGAGAAAAGGGCCTTAATTCGAGATCACCTCTACCCTCGGCCAAAAACGTGGGAAGACCATAGAAAAACTAAAATCAGCGATATCTCCTAAACGAAGCGTCTAATGGAGAAAAGAGCCTTAATTCGCGATCACCTCTACCCTCGGCCAAAAACGTGGGAAGACCATAGAAAAACTAAAATCAGCGATATCTCCTAAACGAAGCGTCTAATTGAGAAAAGAGCTTTAATTCGTGATCACCTCTACCCTCGGCCAAAAACGTGGGAAGACCATAGAAAAACTAAAATCAGCGATATCTTCTAAACAAAGCGTCTAATCGAGAAAAGAGCCTTAATTCGTGATAACCTCTAACCTCGGCAAAAACCTGGAAAGAGCATTGAAACACTAAAATCAGCGATATCTCCTAAACGAAGCGTCTAATCAAAAAAAGAGCCTTAATTCATGATCACCTCTACCCTCGGCCAAAAACGTGGGAATACCATAGAAAAACTAAAATAAGCGATATCTCCTAAAGGAATCAGCGATATCTCCTAAACGATGCGTCTAATCGAGAAAAGAGCCTTAATTCGTGATCACCTCTACCCTCGGCCAAAAACGTGGGAAGACTATAGAAAAACCAAAATCAGCGATATCTCCTAAACGAAGCGTCTAATCGAGAAAAGAGCCTTAATTCGTGATCAACTCTACCCTAGGAGAAAAACGTGGGAGGACCATACAAAAACCGAAATAAGCGAAATCTCCTCAACAAAGCGTCTAATCGAGAAATAAGCCCTAATCGTGTTCACCTCTACCATAGCACAAAAACGTGGGCAGACCATAGAAAAACTAAAATCAGCGAAATCTCCTAAACGAAGCGTCTAATCGAGAAAAGAGCCTTAATTCGTTATCACCTCTACCCTCGGCCAAAAACGTGGGAAGACCATAGAAAAACTAAAATCAGCGATATCTCCTAAACGAAGCGTCTAATCGAGAAAAGAGCCTTAATTCGTGATCACCTCTACCCTCGGCCAAAAACGTGGGAAGACCATAGAAAAACTAAAATCAGCGATATTTCCTAAACGAAGCGTCTAATCGAGAAAAGAGCCTTAATTCGTGATCACCTCTACCCTCGGCCAAAAACGTGGGAAGACCATAGAAAAACCAAAATCAGCGATATCTCCTAAACGAGACGTCTAATCGAGAAAAGAGCCTTATCTCTTAAACAAAGCGTGTAATCGAGAAAAGAGCCTTAATTCGTGATCACCTCTACCCCCGGCCAAAAACGTGGGAAGACCATAGAAAAACTAAAATCAGCGATATCTCCTAAACAAAGCGTCTAATCGAGAAAAGAGCCTTAATTTGTGATCACCTCTACCATCGTCTAATCGAGGAAAGAGCGTCTAATCGAGGAAAGAGCCTGAATTCGTGATCACCTCTACCCTCGGCCAAAAACGTGGGAAGACCATAGAAAAACTAAAATCGGCGATATCTTCTAAACGAAGCGTCTATTCGAGAAAAGAGCCTTAATACGTGATCACCTCTACCCTCGGCCAAAAACGTGGGAAGACCATAGAAAAACTAAGATCAGCGATATCACCTAAACCAAGCGTCTAATCGAGAAAAGAGCCTTAAAAACCAAGGAAGACCACAGAAAAACTAAAATTAGCGATATCTCCTAAACGAAGCGTCCAATCGAGAAAAGAGCCTTATCTCTTAAACAAAGCGTGTAATCGAGAAAAGAGCCTTAAAAGAGCCTCTACCATCGGCCAAAAACGTGGGAAGTCCATAGTAAAACTAAAATCGGCGATATCTTCAAAACGAAGCGTCTAATCGAGAAAAGGGCCTTAATTCGTGATCAGCTCTACCCTCGGCCATAAACGTGGGAAGACCATAGAAAAACTAAAATCAGCGATATCTACTAAACAAAGCGTCTAATTTAGAAAAGAGCTTTAATTCGTGATCACCTCTACCCTCGGCCAAAAACGTGGGAAGACCATAGAAAAACTAAAATCAGCGATATCTCCTAAACAAAGCGTCTAATCGAGAAAAGAGCCTTAATTCGTGATCACCTCTACCATCGGCCAAAAACGTGGGAAGTCCATAGTAAAACTAAAATCGGCGATATCTTCAAAACGAAGCGTCTAATCGAGAAAAGAGCCTAAATTCGTGATCACCTCTACCCTCGGCCAAAAACGTGGGAAGACCATAGAAAAACCAAAATCAGCGATATCTCCTTAACGAGACGTCTAATCGAGAAAAGAGCCTTATATCTTAAACAAAGCGTGTAATCGAGAAAAGAAGACCATAGAAAAAATAAAATCAGCGATATCTCCTAAACGAGACGTCTAATCGAGAAAAGAGCCTTATCTCTTAAACAAAGCGTGTAATCGAGAAAAGAGCCTTAATTCGTGATCACCTCTACCCCCGACCAAAAACGTGGGAAGACCATAGAAAAACTAAAATCAGCGATATTTACTAAACGAAGCGTCTAATTTAGAAAAGAGCCTTAATTCGTGATCACCTCTACCATCGGCCAAAAACGTGGGAAGACCATAGAAAAACTAAAATCGGCGATATCTTCAAAATGAAGCGTCTAATCGAGAAAAGGGCCTAAATTCGTGATCACCTCTACCCTCGGCCAAAAACGTGGGAAGACCATAGAAAAACTAAGATCAGCGATATCACCTAAACCAAGCGTCTAATCGAGAAAAGAGCCTTAAAAACCAAGGAAGACCACAGAAAAACTAAAATCAGCGATATCTCCTAAACGAAGCGTCCAATAGAGAAAAGAGCCTTATCTCTTAAACAAAGCGTGTAATCGAGAAAAGAGCCTTAATTCGTGATCACCTCTACCCCCGGCCAAAAACGTGGGAAGACCATAGAAAAACTAAAATCAGCGATATCTACTAAACGAAGCGTCTAATTTAGAAAAGAGCTTTAATTCGTGATCACCTCTACCCTCGGCCAAAAACGTGGGAAGACCATAGAAAAACTAAAATCAGCGATATCTCCTAAACAAAGCGTCTAATCGAGAAAAGAGCCTTAATTCGTGATCACCTCTACCATCGGCCAAAAACGTGGGAAGACCATAGAAAAACCAAAATCAGCGATATCTCCTAAACGAGACGTCTAATCGAGAAAAGAGCCTTATCTCTTAAACAAAGCGTGTAATCGAGAAAAGAGCCTTAATTCGTGATCACCTCTACCCCCGGCCAAAAACGTGGGAAGACCATAGAAAAACTAAAATCAGCGATATCTACTAAACGAAGCGTCTAATTTAGAAAAGAGCTTGAATTCGTGATCACCTCTACCCTCGGCCAAAAACGTGGGAAGACCATAGAAAAACTAAAATCAGCGATATCTCCTAAACAAAGCGTCTAATCGAGAAAAGAGCCTTAATTCGTGATCACCTCTACCATCGGCCAAAAACGTGGGAAGTCCATAGTAAAACTAAAATCGGCGATATCTTCAAAACGAAGCGTCTAATCGAGAAAAGAGCCTTGATTCGTGATCACCTCTACCATCGGCCAAAAACGTGGGAAGACCATAGAAAAACCAATATCAGCGATATCTCCTAAAACAAACGTCTAATCGGGAAAACGGCCTTAATTCGTGATAACCTCTTCCCTCGGCCAAAAACGTGGGAAGACCATAGAAAAACTAAAATCAGCGAAATCTCCTAAACGAAGCGTCTAATCGAGAAAAGAGCCTTAATCGTGATAACCTCAACCATACCTCAAAAACGTGGGCAGACCACAGAAAAACTAAAATCAGCGAAATCTCCTAAACGAAGCGTCTAATCGAGAAAAAAGCCTTAATTCGTGATCAACTCTTCCCTCGGCCAAAAACGTGGGAAGTCCATAGAAAAACTAAAATCGGCGATAACTTCAAAACGAAGCGTCTAATCGAGAAAAGAGCCTTAATTCGTGATCACCTCTACCCTCGGCCAAAAACATGGGAAGACCATAGAAAAACTAAAATCAGCGATATCTCCTAAACGAAGCGTCTAATCGAGAAAAGAGCCTTAAAGACCAAGGAAGACCATAGAAAAACTAAAATCAGCGATATCTCCTAAACGAAGCGTCTAATCGAGAAAAGAGCCTTAATTCGTGACCACCACTACCCTCGGCCAAAAGCGTGGGGAGACCATAGAAAAACTAAAATTAGCGATATCTCCCAAACGAAGCGTCTAATCGAGAAAAAAGCCTTAATTCGTGATCACCTCTACCCTCGGCCAAAAACGTGGGAAGACCATAGAAAAACTAAAATCAGCGATATCTCCTAAACGAAGCGTCTAATCGAGAAAAGAGCCTTAATTCGTGATCACCTCTACCCTCGGCCAAAAACGTGGGAAGACCATAGAAAAACTAAAATCAGCGATATCTCCTAAACGAAGCGTCTAATCGAGAAAAGAGCCTTAATTCGTGATCACATCTACCCTCGGCAAAAACCTGGAAAGACTATAGAAAAACTAAAATCAGCGATATCTTCTAAACAAGGCGTCTAATCGAGAAAAGACCCTTAATTCTTGATCACCTCTACCCTCGGCCAAAAACCTGGGAAGACCATAGAAAAACTAAAATCAGCGATATCTCCTAAACGAAGCGTCAAATCGAGAAAAGAGCCTTAAAGACCAAGAAAGACCACAGAAAAACTAAAATCAGCGATATCTCCTAAACGAAGCGTCTAATCGAAACAAGAGCCTTATCTCTTAAACAAAGCGTGTAATCGAGAAAAGAGCCTTAATTCGTGATCACCTCTACCCCCGGCCAAAAACGTGGGAAGACCATAGAAAAACTAAAATCCATAGAAAAACTAAAACTAAACGAATCGTCTAATTTAGAAAAGAGCTTTAATTCGTGATCACCTCTACCCTCGGCCAAAAACGTGGGAAGACCATAGAAAAACTAAAATCAGCGATATCTCGTAAACAAAGCGTCTAATCGAGAAAAGAGCCTTAATTCGTGATCACCTCTACCATCGGCCAAAAACGTGGGAAGTCCATAGTAAAACTAAAATCAGCAAAAACTCCTAAACGAAGCGTCTAATCGAGAAAAGAGCCTTAATTGGTGATCACCTCTACCCTAGCACAAAAACGTGGGAAGACCATAGAAAAACTAAAGTCAGCAAAATCTCCTAAATGAAGCGTCTAATCGAGAAAAGAGCCTTCCTTAATTCGTGATCACCTCTACCCTCGGCCAAAAACGTGGGAAGACCATAGAAAAACTAAAATCAGCGATATCTCCTAAACGAAGCGTCTAATCGAGAAAAGAGCCCTAATACGTGATCACCTCTACCCTCGGCCAAAAACGTGGGAAGACCATAGAAAAACTAAAATCAGCGATATCTCCTAAACGAAGCGTCTAATCGAGAAAAGAGCCTTAATTCGTGATCACCTCTACCATCGGCCAAAAACGTGGGAAGACCACAGAAAAACTAAAATCAGCGATATCTCCTAAACGAAGCGTCTAATCGAGAAAAGAGCCCTAATACGTGATCACCTCTACCCTCGGCTAAAAACGTGGGAGGACCATAGAATAACCAAAATCAGCGAAATCTCCTTAACAAAGCGTCTAATCGAGAAAAGAGCCCTAATCGGGATCACCTCTACCATAGCACAAAAACGTGGGCAGACCATAGACAAACTAAAATCAGCGAAATCTCCTAAACGAAGCGTCTAATCGAGAAAAGAGCCTTAATCGTGATCACCTCTACCCTCGGCCAAAAACGTGGGAAGACCATAGAAAAACTAAAATCAGCGATATCTCCTAAACGAAGCGTCTAATCGAGAAAAGAGCCTTAATTCGTGATCACCTCTACCCTCGGCCAAAAACGTGGGAAGACCATAGAAAAACTAAAATCAGCGATATCTCCTAAACGAAGCGTCTAATCGAGAAGAGAGCCTTAATTCGTGATCACCTCTACCCTCGGCCAAAAACGTGGGAAGACCATAGAAAAACTAAAATCAGCGATATCTCCTAAACGAAGCGTATAATCGAGGAAGGAGCCTTAATTAGTGATCACCTCTACCCTCGGCCAAAAACGTAGGAAGACCATAGAAAAACTAAAATCAGCGATATCTCCTAAACGAAGCGCCTAATCGAGAAAAGAGCCTTAATTCGTGATCACCCCTTCCCTAGGCCAAAAACGTGGGAAGACCATAGAACAACTAAAATCGGCGATATCTTCTAAACAAAGCGTCTAATCGAGAAAAGAGCCTTAATTCGTGATCACCTCTACCCTCGGCCAAAAACGTGGGAAGACCATAGAAAAACCAAAATCAGCGAAATCTCCTAAACGAAGCGTCTAATCGAGAAAAAAGCCTTAATTCGTGATACACTCTTCCCTCGGCCAAAAACGTGGGAAGTCCATAGAAAAACTAAAATCGGCGATAACTTCAAAAGAAGCGTCTAATCGAGAAAAGAGCCTTAATTCGTGATCACCTCTACCCTCGGCCAAAAACATGGGAAGACCATAGATAAACTTAAATCAGCGATATCTACTAAACGAAGCGTCTAATCGAGAAAAGAGCCTTAATTCGTGATCGCCACTACCCTCGGCCAAAAACGTGGGAAGACCATAGAAAAACTAAAATCAGCGAAATCTACTAAACGAAGCATCTAACCGAGAAAAGAGCCTTAATTCGTGATCACCTCTACCCTCGGCCAAAAACGTGGGGAGACCATAGAAAAACTAAAATTAGCGATATCTCCTAAACGAAGCGTCTAATCGAGAAAAGAGCCTTAATTCGTGATCTCCTCTACCCTCGGCCAAAAACGTGGGAAGACCATAGAAAAACTAAAATCAGCGATATCTCCTAAACGAAGCATCTAATCGAGAAAAGAGCCTTAAAGACCAAGGAAGACCATAGAAAAACTAAAATCAGCGATATCTCCTAAACGAAGCGTCTAATCGAGAAAAGAGTCTTAATTCGTGATCACCTCTACCCTCGGCCAAAAACGTGAAAAGACCATAGAAAAATTAAAATCAGCGATATCTCCAAAAAGAAGCGTCTAATCGAGAAAAGAGCCTTAATTCGTGATCACATCTACCCTCGACAAAAACCTGGAAAGACTATAGAAAAACTAAAATCAGCGATATCTTCTAAACGAAGCGTCTAATCGAGAAAAGACCCTTAATTCGTGATCACCTCTACCCTCGGCCAAAAACGTGGGAAGACCATAGAAAAACTAAAATCAGCGATATCTCCTAAACGAAGCGTCAAATCGAGAAAAGAGCCTTAAAGACCAAGGAAGACCACAGAAAAACTAAAATCAGCGATATCTCCTAAACAAAGCGTCTAATCGAGAAAAGAGCCTTATCTCTTAAACAAAGCGTGTAATCGAGAAAAGAGCCTTAATTCGTGATCACCTCTACCCCCGGCCAAAAACGTGGGAAGACCATAGAAAAACTAAAATCAGCGATATCTCCTAAACAAAGCGTCTAATCGAGAAAAGAGCCTTAATTCGTGATCACCTCTACCATCGGCCAAAAACGTGGGAAGACCATAGAAAAACTAAAATCAGCGATATCTTCTAAACGAAGCGTCTAATCGAGAAAAGAGCCTAAATACGTGATCACCTCTACCCTCGGCCAAAAACGTGGGAAGACCATAGAAAAACTAAAATCAGCGATATCTACTTAACAAAGCGTCTAATTTAGAAAAGAGCTTTAATTCGTGATTACCTCTACCCTCGGCCAAAAACGTGGGAAGACCATAGAAAAATTAAAATCGGCGATATCTTCTAAACGAAGCGTCTAATCGAGAAAAGAGCCTTAATTCGTGATCACCTCTACCATCGGCCAAAAACGTGGGAAGACCATAGAAAAACTAAAATCAGCGATATCTTCTAAACGAAGCGTCTAATCGAGAAAAGAGCCTAAATACGTGATCACCTCTACCCTCGGCCAAAATCGTGGGAAGACCATAGAAAAACTAAAATCAGCGATATCTCCTAAACGAAGCGTCTAATCGAGAAAAGAGCCTAAATACGTGATCACCTCTACCCTCGGCCAAAAACGTGGGAAGACCATAGAAAAACCAATATCAGCAATATCTCCTAAAACAAACGTCTACTCGGGAAAAGGGCCTTAATTCGTGATAACCTCTTCCCTCGGCCAAAAACGTGAAAAGACAATAGAAAAACTAAAATCAGCGAAATCTCCTAAACGAAGCGTCTAATCGAGAAAAGAGCCTCAATTGGTGATCAACTCTACCCTAGGAGAAAAACGTGGGAGGACCATAGAAAAACCAAAATCAGCGAAATCTCCTCAACAAAGCGTCTAATCGAGAAAAGAGCCCTAATCGTGATCACCTCTACCATAGCACAAAAACGTGGGCAGAAAAAACTAAAATCAGCGAAATCTCCTAAACGAAGCGTCTAATCGAGAAAAGAGCCTTAATTCGTGATCACCTCTTCCCTAGGCCAAAAACGTGGGAAGACCATAGAAAAACTAAAATCAGCGATATCTCCTAAACGAAGCGTCTAATCGAGAAAAGAGCCTTAATATGTGATCAACTCTTACCTCGACCAAAAACGTGGGAAGACCATAGAAAAACTAAAATCAGCAAAGACTCCTAAACGAAGCGTCTAATCGAGAAAAGAGCCCTAATCGTGATCACCTCTACCCTAGCACAAAAACGTGGGAAGACCATAGAAAAACTAAAATCAGCAAAATCTCCTAAATGAAGCGTCTAATCGAGAAAAAGAGCCTTAATTCGTGATCACCTCTACCCTCGGCCAAAAACGTGGGAAGACCACAGAAAAACTAAAATCAACGATATCTCCTAAACGAAGCGTCTAATCGAGAAAAGAGCCCTAATACGTGATCACCTCTACCCTCGTCCAAAAACGTGGGAAGACCATAGAAAAACCAAAATCAGCGATATCTCCTAAACGAAGCGTCTAATCGAGAAAAGAGCCTTAATTCGTGATCACCTCTACCCTCGGCCAAAAACGTGGGAAGACCATAGAAAAACTAAAATCAGCGATATCTCCTAAACGAAGCGTCTAATCAAGAAAAGAGCCTTAATACGTGATCACCTCGTCCCTCGGCCAAAAACGTGTGAAGACCATAGAAAAACTAAAATCAGCGAAATCTCCTTAACGAAGCGTCTAATCGAGAAAAGAGTCTTAATTGGTGATCAACTCTACCCTAGGAGAAAAATGTGGGAGGACCATAGAATAACCAAAATCAGCGAAATCTCCTTGACAAAGCGTCTAATCGAGAAAAGAGCCCTAATCGTGATCACCTCTACCATAGCACAAAAACGTGGGCAGACCATAGAAAAACTAAAATCAGCTAAATCTCCTAAACGAAGCGCCTAATCGAGAAAAGAGCCTTAATCGTGATCACCTCTACCATAGCTCAAAAACGTGAAAAGACCATAGAAAAACTAAAATCAGCGATATCTCCAAAAAGAAGCGTCTAATCGAGAAAAGAGCCTTAATTCGTGATCACATCTACCCTCGGCAAAAACCTGGAAAGACTATAGAAAAACTAAAATCAGCGATATCTTCTAAACGAAGCGTCTAATCGAGAAAAGAGCCTTAATTCGTGATCACCTCTACCCTCGGCCAAAAACGTGGGAAGACCATAGAAAAACTAAAATCAGCGATATCTCCTAAACGAAGCGTCTAATCGAGAAAAGAGCCTTAATTCGTAATCACCTCTACCCTCGGCTAAAAACGTGGGAAGACTATAGAAAAACTAAGATCAGCGATATCTCCTTAACGAAGCGTCTAGTCAAGAAAAGAGCCTTAATTCGTGATCACCTCTACCCTCGGCCAAAAACGTGAAAAGACCATAGAAAAACTAAAATCAGCGATATCTCCAAAAAGAAGCGTCTAATCGAGAAAAGAGCCTTAATTCGTGATCACATCTACCCTCGGCAAAAACCTGGAAAGACTATAGAAAAACTAAAATCAGCGATATCTTCTAAACGAAGCGCCTAATCGAGAAAAGAGCCTTAATTCGTGATCACCCCTTCCCTAGGCCAAAAACGTGGGAAGACCATAGAACAACTAAAATCGGCGATATCTTCTAAACAAAGCGTCTAATCGAGAAAAGAGCCTTAATTCGTGATCACCTCTACCCTCGGCCAAAAACGTGGGAAGACCATAGAAAAACCAAAATCAGCGAAATCTCCTAAACGAAGCGTCTAATCGAGAAAAAAGCCTTAATTCGTGATACACTCTTCCCTCGGCCAAAAACGTGGAAAGTCCATAGAAAAACTAAAATCGGCGATAACTTCAAAAGAAGCGTCTAATCGAGAAAAGAGCCTTAATTCGTGATCACCTCTACCATCGGCCAAAAACGTGGGAAGACCATAGAAAAACTAAAATCAGCGATATCTTCTAAACGAAGCGTCTAATCGAGAAAAGAGCCTAAATACGTGATCACCTCTACCCTCGGCCAAAAACGTGGGAAGACCATAGAAAAACTAAAATCAGCGATATCTACTTAACAAAGCGTCTAATTTAGAAAAGAGCTTTAATTCGTGATTACCTCTACCCTCGGCCAAAAACGTGGGAAGACCATAGAAAAATTAAAATCGGCGATATCTTCTAAACGAAGCGTCTAATCGAGAAAAGAGCCTTAATTCGTGATCACCTCTACCATCGGCCAAAAACGTGGGAAGACCATAGAAAAACTAAAATCAGCGATATCTTCTAAACGAAGCGTCTAATCGAGAAAAGAGCCTAAATACGTGATCACCTCTACCCTCGGCCAAAATCGTGGGAAGACCATAGAAAAACTAAAATCAGCGATATCTCCTAAACGAAGCGTCTAATCGAGAAAAGAGCCTAAATACGTGATCACCTCTACCCTCGGCCAAAAACGTGGGAAGACCATAGAAAAACCAATATCAGCAATATCTCCTAAAACAAACGTCTACTCGGGAAAAGGGCCTTAATTCGTGATAACCTCTTCCCTCGGCCAAAAACGTGAAAAGACAATAGAAAAACTAAAATCAGCGAAATCTCCTAAACGAAGCGTCTAATCGAGAAAAGAGCCTCAATTGGTGATCAACTCTACCCTAGGAGAAAAACGTGGGAGGACCATAGAAAAACCAAAATCAGCGAAATCTCCTCAACAAAGCGTCTAATCGAGAAAAGAGCCCTAATCGTGATCACCTCTACCATAGCACAAAAACGTGGGCAGAAAAAACTAAAATCAGCGAAATCTCCTAAACGAAGCGTCTAATCGAGAAAAGAGCCTTAATTCGTGATCACCTCTTCCCTAGGCCAAAAACGTGGGAAGACCATAGAAAAACTAAAATCAGCGATATCTCCTAAACGAAGCGTCTAATCGAGAAAAGAGCCTTAATATGTGATCAACTCTTACCTCGACCAAAAACGTGGGAAGACCATAGAAAAACTAAAATCAGCAAAAACTCCTAAACGAAGCGTCTAATCGAGAAAAGAGCCCTAATCGTGATCACCTCTACCCTAGCACAAAAACGTGGGAAGACCATAGAAAAACTAAAATCAGCAAAATCTCCTAAATGAAGCGTCTAATCGAGAAAAAGAGCCTTAATTCGTGATCACCTCTACCCTCGGCCAAAAACGTGGGAAGACCACAGAAAAACTAAAATCAACGATATCTCCTAAACGAAGCGTCTAATCGAGAAAAGAGCCCTAATACGTGATCACCTCTACCCTCGTCCAAAAACGTGGGAAGACCATAGAAAAACCAAAATCAGCGATATCTCCTAAACGAAGCGTCTAATCGAGAAAAGAGCCTTAATTCGTGATCACCTCTACCCTCGGCCAAAAACGTGGGAAGACCATAGAAAAACTAAAATCAGCGATATCTCCTAAACGAAGCGTCTAATCAAGAAAAGAGCCTTAATACGTGATCACCTCGTCCCTCGGCCAAAAACGTGTGAAGACCATAGAAAAACTAAAATCAGCGAAATCTCCTTAACGAAGCGTCTAATCGAGAAAAGAGTCTTAATTGGTGATCAACTCTACCCTAGGAGAAAAATGTGGGAGGACCATAGAATAACCAAAATCAGCGAAATCTCCTTGACAAAGCGTCTAATCGAGAAAAGAGCCCTAATCGTGATCACCTCTACCATAGCACAAAAACGTGGGCAGACCATAGAAAAACTAAAATCAGCTAAATCTCCTAAACGAAGCGCCTAATCGAGAAAAGAGCCTTAATCGTGATCACCTCTACCATAGCTCAAAAACGTGAAAAGACCATAGAAAAACTAAAATCAGCGATATCTCCAAAAAGAAGCGTCTAATCGAGAAAAGAGCCTTAATTCGTGATCACATCTACCCTCGGCAAAAACCTGGAAAGACTATAGAAAAACTAAAATCAGCGATATCTTCTAAACGAAGCGTCTAATCGAGAAAAGAGCCTTAATTCGTGATCACCTCTACCCTCGGCCAAAAACGTGGGAAGACCATAGAAAAACTAAAATCAGCGATATCTCCTAAACGAAGCGTCTAATCGAGAAAAGAGCCTTAATTCGTAATCACCTCTACCCTCGGCTAAAAACGTGGGAAGACTATAGAAAAACTAAGATCAGCGATATCTCCTTAACGAAGCGTCTAGTCAAGAAAAGAGCCTTAATTCGTGATCACCTCTACCCTCGGCCAAAAACGTGAAAAGACCATAGAAAAACTAAAATCAGCGATATCTCCAAAAAGAAGCGTCTAATCGAGAAAAGAGCCTTAATTCGTGATCACATCTACCCTCGGCAAAAACCTGGAAAGACTATAGAAAAACTAAAATCAGCGATATCTTCTAAACGAAGCGTCTAATCGAGAAAAGAGCCTTAATTCGTGATCACCTCTACCCTCGGCCAAAAACGTGGGAAGACCATAGAAAAACTAAAATCAGCGATATCTCCTAAACGAAGCGTCTAATCGAGAAAAGAGCCTTAATTCGTAATCACCTCTACCCTCGGCCAAAAACGTGGGTAGACCATAGAAAAACTAAAATCAGCGATATCTCCTAAACGAAGCGTCTAAGTGGAAAGACCGTAAAAAAACTAAAATCAGCGATATCTCCTAAACGATGCGTCTAATGTCTATGTATCTAGTAACATATGGAGAAATTGGACCATGGAATCAGAACTAGATTTTATTAATTGTAGTCAACAGCCATGGTACATTTAATAGAAATATAATAGCAATTCTTTTGTATGGTACTTTTCGTGTGGTACTTTTTAACATGAAAAAAATTCACGTTGCTGTTTAAAAAACTTTAATTTAATAATTTAATTAAAAAAACAAATCAAGAGGAAGCGCATCCGGGCAGTTGTCAAATATATCTGTAGACATCAAAGGCAAAAGGGTAGACGCTTCGGTGACAATGTCAACCAATATAGTAGACAACACTGTTGACTTGGAGACACTTGGCCACAGACTTCCTACAGGGGACTTTACATATAGAAGCTTAAATAATTACATGTTTCTCTTTTTATTTGCAACATGCCATTGAGATTTTCATTTTTTTCTCACACTTTTGTATTACTTATCACATTTCTACTTCTGATATTTTCTTTTTTCACGCACACCATTTCATAAAAAGAGAAGCATCCAAGTTTGTTTACAATTTTCACCCATATTACGCGATTGAACCCATTCTAAGCCAACACTTTATAAGATTACTATAATTTCTTAATTATTTTATGATCACAGACCATTTTCATTAAATTTTACTTAGTTTTTATGTCAAAATTAATAACAATTTAAGGAAGAACATGAAAATACGCGCACTTTGCTTAAGAAATTCGAAAAGACTAAAGAAATCCAAACAAGGTTCCGTTTTGTTTTGTTTGTAAACAACAAAAGAGCGAAAGGAGAGTTCTCTCTATGAATTCGCTCGCATACTCGATGATGGAGACATCGAGTTTGGTTGGGTGTGTGGATGTGGAGTGGAGTGGGGTTTGGTCTTTTGACTCTCCTGCAATATTTACTGTCTTTGCGAGCATAGTCATAGTAACAATTCACAATAGCACGGGTATTCTCGGCTTTTAGTACACAATGTATTTATTTACTAACTAGTTCTTTCGTTTTATCAATTGTTTTCACTATGCTTTCTAATTTGATAATATTGTAAATACTTATATTATTGATTTTTTTAAGGTCAATAAAATAAGGATCTTACATTTCATATTTAAACAATATTTAATAACAAATGTGCTGACCTGCTCATTAAAGAATCCCCCACATACTAAAACCTGTAGCAGAGTCTGTACTAATTGTACCGTCCCATATGTTTTTTTATGATATTTTTATCGTGACCGTCAAAATAAAGTAAACACCAACTGTTTTCATGATCCTAGGTTGATTTTAATCACAAAAATAAGCTATATATACAGGGTGTCCGCCGGGAGGTATACTACTTTGTTCTGCCAACATTTTGGTAAACATTAGTCTTGACAGTTCATAGTTGGCAGTCGTGAAGTAGAGACGTTGCAAATTTATTATGGACAAATATTCGATAAACCAACGTGTTTTAATCGTTAAAACATTTTATCAAAATCAATCATCGAATACTGTGTCGATGAGAAAGTTACGTAAATTTTTTGGGAGCAACAACGTGCCACGAAAAGGCACTATTTATCGTGTAGTGAATTATTTTGAAGAATTATGGTCTGTAGCTGATAGGCCCAAGCATGGACCACGACGTGCTACAAGATCGGCTGAAAACATTACTGCTGCTCAAGAAAGTGTTCAAAACAATCCATCAACCTCAATTCGACGCCGTGCTGATTGAAATAAAAATGTGCTTAAAAGGGCCTGCATTTGTGAGGCTAACAGTGGCGGAAATTTCTCTGATATTGTATTCCATTTATAATTGCCGACATTAAATACAACATTTATAAATATAATTTCTATTCTCTTTCATTTAGTCAAAAATTATAAACAAACAAAACTCGTAGTATACCTTCCCGACGGTCAACCTGTAGTATACCTTCCTGGCAGACACCCTGTGAATATAAAAATGAAATGTGGTTTGTTACACCGATAACAACTTGAAAACAATTGTGGCAAACTGAATACTTCCTTTTGCGGGTTTGTTCATAATTGCTACGGGAAAATGAAAAGTCGAAATTTTGGACTGTGGACGGAGGAGTCGAGACAAAACTGTTTATTTAAGCTAGAAGGCTGACAATTTCTACAAAATTTTAGGGTACCTTGGGAATGAACTAAAATAAGCGATATCTCCTAAACGAAGCGTCTAATCGAGAAAAGAGCCTTAATTCGTGATCACCTCTACCCTCGGCCAAAAACGTGGGAGGACCATAGAAAAACTAAAATCAGCGATATCTCCTAAACGAAGCGTCTAATCGAGAAAAGGACCTTAATTCGTGATCACCTCTTCTCTCGGCCAAAAACGTGAAAAGATCATAAAAAAACGTGGGAAAACCATAGAAAAACTAAAATCAGCGATATCTCCTAAACGAAGCGTCTAATCGAGAAAAGAGCCTTAATACGTGATCACCTCTACCCTCGGCCAAAAACGTGGGAAGACCATAGAAAAACTAAAATCAGCGATATCTCCTAAACGAAGCGTCTAATCGAGAAAAGAGCTTTAATACGTGATCACCTCTACCCTCGGCCAAAAACGTGGGAAGACCATAGAAAAACTAAAATCAGCGATATCTCCTAAACGAAGCGTCTAATCGAGATAAGAGCCTTAATTCGTGATCACCTCTACCCTCGGCCTAAAACGTGGGAAGACCATAGAAAAACTAAAATCAGCGATATCTCCTAAACGAAGCGTCTAATCGAGATAAGAGCCTTTATTCGTGATCACCTCTTTCCTCGGCTAAAAACGTGGGAACGCTCCTAAACGAAGCGTCTAATCGAGAAAAGAGCCTTAATTCGTGATCACCTCTACCCTCGGCCAAAAACGTGCGAGGACCATAGAAAAACTAAAATCAGCGATATCTCCTAAACGAAGCGTCTAATCGAGATAAGAGCCTTTATTCGTGATCACCTCTTTCCTCGGCTAAAAACGTGGGAACGCTCCTAAACGAAGCGTCTAATCGAGAAAAGAGCCTTAATTCGTGATCACCTCTATCCTCGGCCAAAAACGTGGGAAGACCGTAGAAAAACTAAAATCAGCGATATCTCCTAAACGAAGCGTCTATCGAGAAAAGAGCCTTAATTCGTGATCACCTCTTTCCTCGGCTAAAAACGTGGGAACGCTCCTAAACGAAGCGTCTATCGAGAAAAGAGCCTTAATTCGTGATCACCTCTACCATCGGCCAAAAACGTGGGAAGACCATAGAAAAACTAAAATCAGCGATATCTTCTAAACGAAGCGTCTAATCGAGAAAAGAGCCTAAATACGTGATCACCTCTACCCTCGGCCAAAAACGTGGGAAGACCATAGAAAAACTAAAATCAGCGATATCTACTTAACAAAGCGTCTAATTTAGAAAAGAGCTTTAATTCGTGATTACCTCTACCCTCGGCCAAAAACGTGGGAAGACCATAGAAAAATTAAAATCGGCGATATCTTCTAAACGAAGCGTCTAATCGAGAAAAGAGCCTTAATTCGTGATCACCTCTACCATCGGCCAAAAACGTGGGAAGACCATAGAAAAACTAAAATCAGCGATATCTTCTAAACGAAGCGTCTAATCGAGAAAAGAGCCTAAATACGTGATCACCTCTACCCTCGGCCAAAATCGTGGGAAGACCATAGAAAAACTAAAATCAGCGATATCTCCTAAACGAAGCGTCTAATCGAGAAAAGAGCCTAAATACGTGATCACCTCTACCCTCGGCCAAAAACGTGGGAAGACCATAGAAAAACCAATATCAGCAATATCTCCTAAAACAAACGTCTACTCGGGAAAAGGGCCTTAATTCGTGATAACCTCTTCCCTCGGCCAAAAACGTGAAAAGACAATAGAAAAACTAAAATCAGCGAAATCTCCTAAACGAAGCGTCTAATCGAGAAAAGAGCCTCAATTGGTGATCAACTCTACCCTAGGAGAAAAACGTGGGAGGACCATAGAAAAACCAAAATCAGCGAAATCTCCTCAACAAAGCGTCTAATCGAGAAAAGAGCCCTAATCGTGATCACCTCTACCATAGCACAAAAACGTGGGCAGAAAAAACTAAAATCAGCGAAATCTCCTAAACGAAGCGTCTAATCGAGAAAAGAGCCTTAATTCGTGATCACCTCTTCCCTAGGCCAAAAACGTGGGAAGACCATAGAAAAACTAAAATCAGCGATATCTCCTAAACGAAGCGTCTAATCGAGAAAAGAGCCTTAATATGTGATCAACTCTTACCTCGACCAAAAACGTGGAAGACCATAGAAAAACTAAAATCAGCAAAAACTCCTAAACGAAGCGTCTAATCGAGAAAAGAGCCCTAATCGTGATCACCTCTACCCTAGCACAAAAACGTGGGAAGACCATAGAAAAACTAAAATCAGCAAAATCTCCTAAATGAAGCGTCTAATCGAGAAAAAGAGCCTTAATTCGTGATCACCTCTACCCTCGGCCAAAAACGTGGGAAGACCACAGAAAAACTAAAATCAACGATATCTCCTAAACGAAGCGTCTAATCGAGAAAAGAGCCCTAATACGTGATCACCTCTACCCTCGTCCAAAAACGTGGGAAGACCATAGAAAAACCAAAATCAGCGATATCTCCTAAACGAAGCGTCTAATCGAGAAAAGAGCCTTAATTCGTGATCACCTCTACCCTCGGCCAAAAACGTGGGAAGACCATAGAAAAACTAAAATCAGCGATATCTCCTAAACGAAGCGTCTAATCAAGAAAAGAGCCTTAATACGTGATCACCTCGTCCCTCGGCCAAAAACGTGTGAAGACCATAGAAAAACTAAAATCAGCGAAATCTCCTTAACGAAGCGTCTAATCGAGAAAAGAGTCTTAATTGGTGATCAACTCTACCCTAGGAGAAAAATGTGGGAGGACCATAGAATAACCAAAATCAGCGAAATCTCCTTGACAAAGCGTCTAATCGAGAAAAGAGCCCTAATCGTGATCACCTCTACCATAGCACAAAAACGTGGGCAGACCATAGAAAAACTAAAATCAGCTAAATCTCCTAAACGAAGCGCCTAATCGAGAAAAGAGCCTTAATCGTGATCACCTCTACCATAGCTCAAAAACGTGAAAAGACCATAGAAAAACTAAAATCAGCGATATCTCCAAAAAGAAGCGTCTAATCGAGAAAAGAGCCTTAATTCGTGATCACATCTACCCTCGGCAAAAACCTGGAAAGACTATAGAAAAACTAAAATCAGCGATATCTTCTAAACGAAGCGTCTAATCGAGAAAAGAGCCTTAATTCGTGATCACCTCTACCCTCGGCCAAAAACGTGGGAAGACCATAGAAAAACTAAAATCAGCGATATCTCCTAAACGAAGCGTCTAATCGAGAAAAGAGCCTTAATTCGTAATCACCTCTACCCTCGGCTAAAAACGTGGGAAGACTATAGAAAAACTAAGATCAGCGATATCTCCTTAACGAAGCGTCTAGTCAAGAAAAGAGCCTTAATTCGTGATCACCTCTACCCTCGGCCAAAAACGTGAAAAGACCATAGAAAAACTAAAATCAGCGATATCTCCAAAAAGAAGCGTCTAATCGAGAAAAGAGCCTTAATTCGTGATCACATCTACCCTCGGCAAAAACCTGGAAAGACTATAGAAAAACTAAAATCAGCGATATCTTCTAAACGAAGCGTCTAATCGAGAAAAGAGCCTTAATTCGTGATCACCTCTACCCTCGGCCAAAAACGTGGGAAGACCATAGAAAAACTAAAATCAGCGATATCTCCTAAACGAAGCGTCTAATCGAGAAAAGAGCCTTAATTCGTAATCACCTCTACCCTCGGCCAAAAACGTGGGTAGACCATAGAAAAACTAAAATCAGCGATATCTCCTAAACGAAGCGTCTAAGTGGAAAGACCGTAAAAAAACTAAAATCAGCGATATCTCCTAAACGATGCGTCTAATGTCTATGTATCTAGTAACATATGGAGAAATTGGACCATGGAATCAGAACTAGATTTTATTAATTGTAGTCAACAGCCATGGTACATTTAATAGAAATATAATAGCAATTCTTTTGTATGGTACTTTTCGTGTGGTACTTTTTAACATGAAAAAAATTCACGTTGCTGTTTAAAAAACTTTAATTTAATAATTTAATTAAAAAAACAAATCAAGAGGAAGCGCATCCGGGCAGTTGTCAAATATATCTGTAGACATCAAAGGCAAAAGGGTAGACGCTTCGGTGACAATGTCAACCAATATAGTAGACAACACTGTTGACTTGGAGACACTTGGCCACAGACTTCCTACAGGGGACTTTACATATAGAAGCTTAAATAATTACATGTTTCTCTTTTTATTTGCAACATGCCATTGAGATTTTCATTTTTTTCTCACACTTTTGTATTACTTATCACATTTCTACTTCTGATATTTTCTTTTTTCACGCACACACCATTTCATAAAAAGAGAAGCATCCAAGTTTGTTTACAATTTTCACCCATATTACGCGATTGAACCCATTCTAAGCCAACACTTTATAAGATTACTATAATTTCTTAATTATTTTATGATCACAGACCATTTTCATTAAATTTTACTTAGTTTTTATGTCAAAATTAATAACAATTTAAGGAAGAACATGAAAATACGCGCACTTTGCTTAAGAAATTCGAAAAGACTAAAGAAATCCAAACAAGGTTCCGTTTTGTTTTGTTTGTAAACAACAAAAGAGCGAAAGGAGAGTTCTCTCTATGAATTCGCTCGCATACTCGATGATGGAGACATCGAGTTTGGTTGGGTGTGTGGATGTGGAGTGGAGTGGGGTTTGGTCTTTTGACTCTCCTGCAATATTTACTGTCTTTGCGAGCATAGTCATAGTAACAATTCACAATAGCACGGGTATTCTCGGCTTTTAGTACACAATGTATTTATTTACTAACTAGTTCTTTCGTTTTATCAATTGTTTTCACTATGCTTTCTAATTTGATAATATTGTAAATACTTATATTATTGATTTTTTTAAGGTCAATAAAATAAGGATCTTACATTTCATATTTAAACAATATTTAATAACAAATGTGCTGACCTGCTCATTAAAGAATCCCCCACATACTAAAACCTGTAGCAGAGTCTGTACTAATTGTACCGTCCCATATGTTTTTTTATGATATTTTTATCGTGACCGTCAAAATAAAGTAAACACCAACTGTTTTCATGATCCTAGGTTGATTTTAATCACAAAAATAAGCTATATATACAGGGTGTCCGCCGGGAGGTATACTACTTTGTTCTGCCAACATTTTGGTAAACATTAGTCTTGACAGTTCATAGTTGGCAGTCGTGAAGTAGAGACGTTGCAAATTTATTATGGACAAATATTCGATAAACCAACGTGTTTTAATCGTTAAAACATTTTATCAAAATCAATCATCGAATACTGTGTCGATGAGAAAGTTACGTAAATTTTTTGGGAGCAACAACGTGCCACGAAAAGGCACTATTTATCGTGTAGTGAATTATTTTGAAGAATTATGGTCTGTAGCTGATAGGCCCAAGCATGGACCACGACGTGCTACAAGATCGGCTGAAAACATTACTGCTGCTCAAGAAAGTGTTCAAAACAATCCATCAACCTCAATTCGACGCCGTGCTGATTGAAATAAAAATGTGCTTAAAAGGGCCTGCATTTGTGAGGCTAACAGTGGCGGAAATTTCTCTGATATTGTATTCCATTTATAATTGCCGACATTAAATACAACATTTATAAATATAATTTCTATTCTCTTTCATTTAGTCAAAAATTATAAACAAACAAAACTCGTAGTATACCTTCCCGACGGTCAACCTGTAGTATACCTTCCTGGCAGACACCCTGTGAATATAAAAATGAAATGTGGTTTGTTACACCGATAACAACTTGAAAACAATTGTGGCAAACTGAATACTTCCTTTTGCGGGTTTGTTCATAATTGCTACGGGAAAATGAAAAGTCGAAATTTTGGACTGTGGACGGAGGAGTCGAGACAAAACTGTTTATTTAAGCTAGAAGGCTGACAATTTCTACAAAATTTTAGGGTACCTTGGGAATGAACTAAAATAAGCGATATCTCCTAAACGAAGCGTCTAATCGAGAAAAGAGCCTTAATTCGTGATCACCTCTACCCTCGGCCAAAAACGTGGGAGGACCATAGAAAAACTAAAATCAGCGATATCTCCTAAACGAAGCGTCTAATCGAGAAAAGGACCTTAATTCGTGATCACCTCTTCTCTCGGCCAAAAACGTGAAAAGATCATAAAAAAACGTGGGAAAACCATAGAAAAACTAAAATCAGCGATATCTCCTAAACGAAGCGTCTAATCGAGAAAAGAGCCTTAATACGTGATCACCTCTACCCTCGGCCAAAAACGTGGGAAGACCATAGAAAAACTAAAATCAGCGATATCTCCTAAACGAAGCGTCTAATCGAGAAAAGAGCTTTAATACGTGATCACCTCTACCCTCGGCCAAAAACGTGGGAAGACCATAGAAAAACTAAAATCAGCGATATCTCCTAAACGAAGCGTCTAATCGAGATAAGAGCCTTAATTCGTGATCACCTCTACCCTCGGCCTAAAACGTGGGAAGACCATAGAAAAACTAAAATCAGCGATATCTCCTAAACGAAGCGTCTAATCGAGATAAGAGCCTTTATTCGTGATCACCTCTTTCCTCGGCTAAAAACGTGGGAACGCTCCTAAACGAAGCGTCTAATCGAGAAAAGAGCCTTAATTCGTGATCACCTCTACCCTCGGCCAAAAACGTGCGAGGACCATAGAAAAACTAAAATCAGCGATATCTCCTAAACGAAGCGTCTAATCGAGATAAGAGCCTTTATTCGTGATCACCTCTTTCCTCGGCTAAAAACGTGGGAACGCTCCTAAACGAAGCGTCTAATCGAGAAAAGAGCCTTAATTCGTGATCACCTCTATCCTCGGCCAAAAACGTGGGAAGACCGTAGAAAAACTAAAATCAGCGATATCTCCTAAACGAAGCGTCTATCGAGAAAAGAGCCTTAATTCGTGATCACCTCTTTCCTCGGCTAAAAACGTGGGAACGCTCCTAAACGAAGCGTCTAATCGAGAAAAGAGCCTTAATTCGTGATCACCTGTACCCTCGGCCAAAAAAGTGGGAAAACCGTAGAAAAACTAAAATCAGCGATATCTCCTAAACGAAGCGTCTAATCGAGAAAAGAACTTCAATCACGATCACCTCTAACCTCGGGCAATGTAGGAAGACCACAGAAAAGCTAAAATTACCGATATCTCCTAAACGAAGCGTCTAATCGAGAAAAGAGCCTTAATTCGTGATCACGTCTTTTTTTGGCCAAAAACATGGGAAGACCATAGAAAAACTCAAATCAGCGACATCTCCTTAACGAAGCGTCTAATCGAGAAGAGAGCCTTAATTCGTGATCACCTCTTTCCTCGGCTAAAAACGTGGGAAGACAACAGAAAAACTAAAATCAGCGATATCTCCTAAACGAAGCGTCTATCGAGAAAAGAGCCTTAATTCGTGATCACCTCTTTCCTCGGCCAAAAACGTGGGAAGACCACAGAAAAACTAAAATCAGCGATTTCTCCTAAACGAAGCGTTTATCGAGAAAATAGCCTTAATTCGTGATCACCTCTTTCCTCGGCTAAAAACGTGGGAAGACCATAGAAAAACTAAAATCAGCGATATCTCCTAACCGAAGCGTCCAATCGAGAAAAGAGCCTTTATTCGTGATCACCTCTACCCTCGGCCAAAAACGTGGGAGGACCATAGAAAAACTAAAATCAGCGATATCTCCTAAATGAAGCGTCTAATCGAGAAAAGAGCCTTAATTGTGATCACCTCTACTCTCGGCCAAAAAAAGTGGGAAAACCATAGAAAAACTAAAATCAGCGATACCTCCTAAACGAATCGTCTAATCGAGAAAAGAGCCTTAATTTGTGATCACCTCTTAAACTTGGGAAGACCATAGAAAAACTGAAATCAGCGATATCTTCTAAACGAAGCGTCTAATCGAGAAAAGAGCCTTAATTCGTGATCACCTGTACCCTCGGCCAAAAACGTGGGAAGACCGTAGAAAAACTAAAATCAGCGATATCTCCTAAACGTAGCGTCTAATGAAGAATGAGCCTTAATTCGTGATCACCTCTTTCCTCGGCTAAAAACGTGGGAAGACCATAGAAAAACTTAAATCAGCGATACCTCCTGAACGAAACGTTTAATCGAGAAAAGAGCCTTAATTTGTGATCACCTCTACCCTCGGCCAAAAACGTGGGAAGACCATAGAAAAACTGAAATCAGCGATATCTCCTAAACGAAGCGTCTAATCGAAAAAAGAGCCTTAATTCGTGATCACCTCTACCCTCGGCCAAAAACGTAGGAAGAACGTAGAAAAACTAAAATCAGAGATATCTCCTAAACGTAGCGTCTAATGAAGAATGAGCCTTAATTCGTGATCACCTC
Organism: Hydrotaea diabolus; assembly: GCA_963513945.1. NCBI lineage: Eukaryota > Metazoa > Arthropoda > Insecta > Diptera > Muscidae > Hydrotaea > Hydrotaea diabolus. The sequence continues at coordinate 80,032,045 of OY740718.1, read as the reverse complement.
TTTCCTCGGCTAAAAACGTGGGAAGACCATAGAAAAACTTAAATCAGCGATACCTCCTGAACGAAACGTCTAATCGAGAAAAGAGCCTTAATTCGTGATCACCTCTACCCTCGGCAAAAAACGTGGGAAGACCACACAAAAACTAAAGTCAGTGACATCTTTTAAACGAAGCGTCTAATTGAGAAAAGAGCCTTAGTTCGTGATCACCTCTATCCTCGGCCAAAAACTTGGGAAGACCATAGAAAAACTAAAATAAGCGATATCTCCTAAACGAAGCTTCTAATCGAGAAAAGAGCCTTAACTCGTGATCACCTCTTTCCTCGGCTAAAAACGTGGGAAGACCATAGAAAAAGCAAAATCAGTGATATCTCCTAAAACGAACGTCTAATCGAGAAAAGGCCCTTTATTAAAGATCACCTCTACCCTCGGCCAAAAACGTGGGAAGACCACAGAAAAACTAAAATCAGCGATATCTCCTAAACGAAGCGTCTAATCGAGAAAAGAGCCTTAATATGTGATCAACTCTTCCCTCGGCCAAAAACGTGGGAAACCATAAAAAACTAAGATCAGCGATATCTCCTAAACGAAGCGTCTAATAGAGAAAAGAGCCTTAATTGGTGATCAACTCTACCCTAGGAGAAAAACGTGGGAGGACCGTAGAAAAACCAAAATCAGCGAAATCTCCTCAACAAAGCGTCTAATCGAGAAAAGAGCCTTAATTCGTGATCACCTCTACCCTCGGCCAAAAATGTGGGAAGACCATAGAAAAACCAAAATCAGTGATATCTCCTAAAACGAACGTCTAATCGAGAAAAGGCCTTAATTCAAGATCACCTCTACCCTCGGCCAAAAACGTGGGAAGACCATAGAAAAACTAAAATCAGCGATATCTCCCAAACGAAGCGTCTAATCGAGAAAAGAGCCTTAATATGTGATCAACTCTTCCCTCGGCCAAAAACGTGGGAAAACCATAAAAAACTAAGATCAGCGATATCTCCTAAACGAAGCGTCTAATCGAGAAAAGAGCCTTTTTTCGTGATCAACTCTTCCCTTGGCCAAACCCGTGAAAAGACCATAGAAAAACTAAAATCAAAAACGTAAAAAGACCAGAGAAATCTCCTAAACAAAGCGTCTAAGCGAGAAAAGAGCCTGAATTGGTGATCAACTCTACACTAGGAGAAAAACGTGGAATCTTCAAAACGAAGCGTCTAATCGAGAAAAGAGCCTTAATTCGTGATCACCTCTACCCTCGGCCAAAAGCTTGGGAAGACCGTAGAAAAACTAAAATCAGCTATATCTCCTAAACGAAGTGTATATTCGAGAAAAGAGCCTTAGTTCGTGATCACCCCTACCCTCGGCTAAAAACGTGGGAAGACCATAGAAAAACTAAAATCAGCGATATCTCCTAAACGAAGCGTCTAATCGAGAAAAGAGCCTTAATTCGTGATCACCTCTACCCTCGGCCAAAAACGTGGGAAGACCATAGAAAAACTAAAATCAGCGATATCTCCTAAACGAAGCGTCTAATCGAGAAAAGAGCCTTAATTCGTGATCACCTCTACCCTCGGCCAAAAACGTGGGAAGACCATAGAAAAACTAAAATCAGCGATATCTCCTAAACGAAGCGTCTAATCGAGAAAAGAGCCTTAATTCGTGATCATCTCTTTCCTCGGCCTATAACGTGGGAAGACCATAGAAAAACTAAAATCACCGATATCTCCTAAACGAAGCATCTAATGGAGAAAATAGCCTTAATTCGTGATCACGTCTACCCTAGTCCAAAAACATGGGAAGACCATAGAAAAACTAAAATCAGGATATCTCCTAAACGAAGCGTCTAATCGAGAAAAGAGCCTTCAAGACCAACAAAGACCATAGAATAACTAAAATCAGCGATATCTCCTAAACGAAGCGTCTAATTGAGAAAAGAGCCTTAATTCGTGATCACCTCTACCCTCGGCAAAAACCTGGGAAGACCATAGAAAAACTAAAATCGGCGATATCTTCTAAACAAAGCGTCTAATCGAGAAAACAGCCTTAATTCGTCATCACCTCTACCCTCGGCCAAAAACGTGGGAGGACCATAGAAAAACTAAAATCAGGATATCTCCTAAACGAAGCGTCTAATCGAGAAAAGAGCCTTAAAGACCAAGAAAGACCATAGAATAACTAAAATCAGCGATATCTCCTAAACGAAGCGTCTAATCGAGAAAAGAGCTTAATTGGTGATCACCTCTAGGAGAAAAACGTGGGAGGACCATAGAAAAACCAAAATCCTAAGCAAAGCGTCTTATCGAGAAAAGAGCCTTAATCGTGATCACCTCTACCCTAGCACAAAAACGTGGGCAGACCGTAGAAAAACTAAAATCAGCGAAATCTCCTAAATGAAGCGTCTAATCGAGAAAATGGCCGTATCTTCTAAACAAAGCCTCTAATCGAGAAAAGAGCATTAATTCGTGATCACCTCTACCATCGGCCAAAAACGTGGGAAGACCATAGAAAAACTAAAATCAACGAAATCTCCTAAACGAAGTGTCTAATCGAGAAAAGAGCATTAATTGGTGATCACCTCTCCCCTAGGAGAAAAACGTGGGAGGACCATAGAAAAACCAAAATCAGCGAAATCTTCTAAATGAAGCGTCTAATCGAGAAAAGAGCCTTAACTCGTGATCACCTCTACCTTCGGCCAAAAACGTGGGAAGACCATAGAAAAACTAAAATCAGCGATATCTCCTAAACAAAGCGTCTAATTGAGAAAAGAGCTTTAATTCGTGATCACCTCTACCCTCGGCCAAAAACGTGAAAAGACCATAGAAAAACTAAAATCAGCGATATCTCCTAAACGAAGCGTCTAATCGAGAAAAGAGTCTTAATTCGTGATCACCTCTACCCTCGGCAAAAACCTGGGAAGACCATAGAAAAACTAAAATCGGCGATATCTTCTAAACGAAGCGTCTAATCGAGGAAAGAGCCTTAATTCGTGATCAACTCTACCATAGCACAAAAACGTGGGCAGACCATAGAAAAACTAAAATCAGCGAAATCTCCTAAACGAAGCGTCTAACCGAGAAAAGAGCCTTAATTCGTGATCACCTCTTCCCCAGGCCAAAAACGTGAAAAGACCATAGAAAAACTAAAATCGGCGATATCTTCTAAATGAAGCGTCTAATCGTGTTACAATTGTACTTTATAAATAAAACCTAAATAAAACCGTATTCGTCGGCGTATCCCCCACCTAAATAAACGCGTTAGCTACTGCGTATATTCTCACCTAAATGAAAGCGTTGGCGTATACGTCCACCTAAATTAAAGCGTCGGCGTATCCCCACCTCAATTAAAGCGTCGGCGAATCACCTAAAACGCGTTTACGTCTGCGTATACACCCACCTAAATGATAGCGTAAGCGTCGGCGTATACATCTACCTAAATGAAAACGTAGGCGTCGTATATCCCTACCTATATTAAGGCGTTAGCGTCGGCTTATACCCCTGCCTAAACGAAAGTGTCTGCGTATCTCCCACCTAAATAAACGCATTAGCGTCTGCCCCTACCTTAATGAACGCGTTAGCGTCGGCGTGTATCCCCGACTAAACGAAATCATCGGCGAATACCACCACCTAAATTAAAGCGTAAACGTCGGCGTATACTCGCACCTAAATGAAAGCGTAAGCGTCGGCGTATACCCCTACCTAAATGAATGCGTTAGCGTCAGCGTATACCCCTACCTAAATGAAAGCGTAAGCGCCGGCGTATACCCCTACCTAAATAAACGCGTTAGCGTCGGCGTATACATCCACCTAAATGAAAGCGTAAGCGCCGCCGTATACCCCTACCTAAATAAACGCGTTAGCATTAGTGTAAACCCCTACCTAAATGTTAGCGTAAGAGTCGGCGTATACACCAACCTAATTAAAAGCGAAAACGTCGGCGTATACCCCTACCTAAATGATAGCGTAAGCGTCGGCGTATACCCCCTCTAAATAAAAGCGTAAAAGCCGGCGTATACCCCTACCTTAACGAACGCGTAAGCGTCAGCGTATACCCCTACCTAAATGATAGCGTAAGCGCCGGCCTAAATGTACGCGTGAGCGGCAGCGTATACCCCTACCTAAATGAAAGCGTAAGCGCCGGCGTATACCCCTACCTAAATGAACGCGTTAGCGTCAGCGTATACCCTCACCTAAATGAAAGCGTAAGCGTCGGCGTATACCCCCGCCTAAATAAAAGCGTAAACGTTCGCGTATATCCCTACCTATATAAAAGCGTAAGTGTCTGCGTATACCCCCGCCTAAACAAAAGCGTAAACGTCGGCGTATACTCGCACCTAAATGAAAGCGTAAGCGTCGGCGTATACATCCACCTAAATGAAAGCATAAGCGTCGATACCCCCACCTAAATAAAAGCGTAAACGTCGGCGTATACCCCTACCTAAATGAATGCGTTAGCGTCAGCGTATACCCCTACCTAAATGAAAGCGTAAGCGCCGGCGTATACCCCTACTTAAATGAACGCGTTAGCGTCGGCGTATACATCCACCTAAATGAAAGCGTAAGCGTCGTATACCCCCACCTAAATAAAAGCGTAAACGTCGGCGTATACCCCTACCTAAACGAACGCTTTAGCGGCAGCGTATACCCCTACCTAAATGAAAGCGTAAGCGCCGGCGTATGTCCCTACCTAAATTAAAGCGTAAATGTCGACGTATACTCCTACCTAAATGAAAGCGTAAGCGCCGACGTAAATGAACGCGTTAGCGTCAGCGTATACCCCCACCTAAATAAACGCGTTAGCGTCGCGTAAACGTCAGCGTAAGAGTAAGATTCGGCGTATACCCCTACCTAAATAAAAGCGGAAGCGTCAGCGTAACCCCAACCTAAATGAAAACGTTCGCGTCTGCGTATAGCCCTGCCTAAATGATAGCGTAAGCGTCGGCGTATACCCCCACCTAAATAAAAGCGTAAACGTCGGCATATACCCCTACCTAAATGAAAGCGTAAGTGTCTGCGTATCCCCACCTAAATACACGCATTAGCTTCTACCCTTACCTAAATGAACAAGTTGGCGTCGGTGTATACATCCACCTAAATGAAAACGTAAGCGCCGCCGTATACCCCTACCTAAAAAAACGCATTAGCATTAGTGTAAACCCCTACCTAAATGTTAGCGTAAGAGTCGGCGTATGCACCAACCTAAATAAAAGCGAAAACGTCGGCGTATACCCCTACCTAAATGATAGCGTAAGCGTCGGCGTATACCCCCCTCTAAATAAAAGCGTAAAAGCCGGCGTATACCCCTACCTTAACGAACGCGTAAGCGTCAGCGTATACCCCTACCTAAATGATAGCGTAAGCGCCGGCGTATACCCCTACCTAAATGTACGCGTGAGCGGCAGCGTATACCCCTACCTAAATGAAAGCGTAAGCGCCGGCGTATGCCCCTACCTAAATGAACGCGTTAGCGTCAGCGTATACCCTCACCTAAATGAAAGCGTAAGCGTCGGCGTATACCCCCGCCTAAATAAAAGCGTAAACGTTCGCGTATATCCCTACCTAAATAAAAGCGTAAGTGTCTGCGTATCTCCCCACCTAAATAAACACATTAGCTTCTACCCCTACCTAAATAAAAGCGTTAGCGTCGTATACCTCCACCTAAATAAAAGCGTAAACGTCGGCGTATAATCCTACCTAAATGAAAGCGTAAGCGTCTGCGTATCTCCCCACCTAAATAAACGCGTTAGCGTCGGCGTATAAGTCCAACTAAATTAACGCGTAAGATTCGGTTGGCGTACCCCCACCTAAATGAAAGCTTAAGCGTTGGCGTTTACACCCTCCTTAATAAACGCGTATGCGTCGGCGTGTATTCCCACCTCAACATGAACGCGTAAGCGCCGGCGTATGCCTCCATCTATATAAACGCGGAAGCTTCGGCGTATGCCGCCAAATAAATAAGTGCGTCGGCGTATAACTCCACCTAAATAAACGCGTAAGCGCCGTAAGCGCGTCAGCAGCGTTTCCAACCAGAGGGATATATCCCATTGTGTGGGACTTTTACATTAAAAGGGATCGTAATGTTTTTATTTATTTTTTTAAGGAATATTTGAGATTAAATCATTATGCCAAAGAATTTTACAAAGGTAACTGTTTCATAACAGAAGCCTTCTAGGTAATAACGATAAAGTATACAACGTTCTGCTGTTGTGGTCCAAGACGTCATATGGGTTGGTCGCTTAAGTGTCCAAAATTTAATTTATTTAGTATTCTTCAGGATTGCATTGACGTTGATAATAAACTTCTTGTATCAGACTTTCCTGCGTATGACGATACTGTTGACCTCCAAGTCAATTACAAATGCAGCGCAATAAGTGATTAGGAGGATTCGGTAGAAACATTTGTTTACAACCCTCCACCAAAGTTTTAGAGGTATCCTTCAAGAATATAAGTTCGTTTCGACACAAGAACACAAATTCAACTAATACTTTTTATATACAAATACACAGTATTTAATGTAATTAGAACTGTGTATAATAAATATTAATAAAAATCGAATAACTGTACAATTTTTATAAATACGAAAAGCCTTTTATGGGTATTTCTATAAATCGAACTCTCCACAAGTCCAATTTTTTTTGGTGGTTCGAGTTATGGTTTACTCGGTTTTAAAAAATAAATAATTTTTGGGATTGCCTAGATTTTTAGGATGGCAACTCTGGCACACATACAAACTTTAGGGCATCTTTGAGCAGACTTGTTCTAGCCAATCCTACGTCAATTTCATTTTAAATGATGACCCTCGAAAATCGCAAAAACTCATTCAATAGTCCAATATATTATCCATCGCCATTAACACACCGACACATGGTTGGACTGCACGGTTTTTGCTTGGCTTAATAGCAGGCAGTAGAAGAAATCTGCCTGTTACGCAGTGGTAGGTAAAGCTTATCTTTGAAATCGTTTTTCAGACGGATTGAAGAAACAACAAAAGCCTAGATAATCAATGGCGGTAGCAGACGCTTCACGAGCGCACTCTTCATATCCGTAGATGCATGCGGACGCTGCGACACAACACCGCCGTATCGGGCGGGCAACAATGTTCAACTGAAATAGTCGCATTTGATGTTATCGCTTCGAGAAGAAGAAGAAGCAAAGAAGGAAACAGCCAACTTCTTCTATTAAAAGTCCACGTTAACGATTGTATTGAGTGCTCAAAAGCCATTCAATTGTCAAGTCTTAGTCCTACATGCTGCCGCTGCTGATGTCGCACAGTGGTTGGAATGGTAGCTCAGTGTGCTGTATGGTGTTTTTATACGCTTTACCATAGGATATAGGGTAATTCACTTTGTCATTCCCTTTGCAACACCTCGAAATGTTAGTCGGAGACCCCATAAAGTGTATGCATACTGAATCATTGTTAAATTCTAAGATTATCTAGCAAAATTTCAAGACGATCCAGCCTCAGGTCGCACTGGATAGCTGCAATTTTGCAAAAGCATGTGTTGGTGGACTGAAACATTTGGTTTTGAAAGTGGGTCAGATAAGTCAATACGAGTAGTCTACATGGACACTTTTCTAATTTATTCTTCCATTTTTGATTGCTATTTGGAGAGAAGTAGCTGCACCGGATGCTCTTGATCCCACACTTTAAATCACGGTGTCATCTGCGAAGGAAGCTATAAATATTTCTGGCCCAGGCTACACTAAGTATTGCCTGGCGCCATCTGACATTTCCATTGGAAAGTTTGTCTTTTTTTAGCATAAACGTATTCAGAACGTTTTGACGTACGACCATCATTTGTGTTGTTTACAGTGACTTGAAAAAATCAATTTGGCAAAAAAATGGAATTACCTCGTGAACATTGTCGTGCGGTCATTTTTCACAACTTTCGACGTTGATTATCACGACAAGAGTGCATCGATGAACTTAAAACTTGGTATGGCCATGAAGCGATGAAGGTTTAATGAATTCAATCGTGGCCGACGCTCGCTCAAAGACGAAGTTTGTGAAGGTCGTCCAAAAACGCCCGTTGTGCCAGAGAACATTGATGCCGAGCCTGAACTGATAATGCAAGATCGTCATGTGACTTACCGTGATATAGAGGCATCCTTGGGCATTTCTTACACCAGCATATCGTACATTTGATATTACATGGCCGTAAACAAGGATTGTTCCCTTTGGATCCCGCATAATTTGACAATCGCTAAAAATAGGCTCGTGTGGATTGGTGCAAAGAAATTTTGAAAAAAAAATACGATCGCGATGCTTCAAAAGACGTTTATAAGATCGTCACAGGTGACGAATCATGGATCTATGCGTATGAGCCCGAAACAAAACAGCAATCGACCGTGAGGGTCTTCGAAGGCGAGCCAAATCCAACGAAAGTTGTTCGTAGAAGAAGCACTTCGAAGCAAATGGTCGCCTATTTCTTCGGCAAAACTGGTCATGTGGCGACTGTTCCGCTTGAGCAACGTAGGACGGTCAATTCTGAGTGGAACACCACAATTTGTTTGCCTAAAGTCTTCAGCGAAATTCGAAAAACGAACAAGAGAAGACGAATTATTGTGACCCATGAAAATGCGCGCTCTCACATATCGGCTCAAACCAGCGCCTATTTGACCGGCCATAACGTCGAATTGATGGGTTCTCCGCCTTAAGAAAAAAATGCATGGTCAACTATTTTCTTCGCCAGAAGATGCCAAAAACGTGGGAAGACCATAGAAAAACTAAAATCAGCGAAATCTCCTAAACGAAGCGTCTAATCGAGAAAAGAGCCTAAAAGACCAAGGAAGACCATAGAAAAACTAAAATCAGCGATATCTCCTAAACGAAGCGTCTAATCGAGAAAAGAGCCATAATTCCTGATCACCTCTATCCTCGGCCAAAAACGTGAAAAGTCCAAAGAAAAATTAAAATCAGCGATATCTTCTAAACGAAGCGTCTAATTGAGAAAAGAGCCTTATCTCTAAACAAAGCGTCTAATCGAGAAAAGAGCCTTAATTCGTGATCACCTCTACCCTCGGCCAAAAACGTGGGAAGACCATAGAAAAACTAAAATCAGCGATATCTACTAAACGAAGCGTCTAATCGAGAAAAGAGCCTTAATTCGTGATCACCTCTACCCTCGGCCAAAAACGTGGGAAGACCATAGAAAAACTAAAATCAGCGATATCTCCTAAACAAAGCGTCTAATCGAGAAAAGAGCCTTAATTCGTGATCACCTCTACCATCGGCCAAAAACGTGGGAAGTCCATAGTAAAACTAAAATCGGCGATATCTTCAAAACGAAGCGTCTAATCGAGAAAAGAGCCTTAATTCGTGATCACCTCTACCTTCGGCCAAAAACGTGGGAAGACCATAGAAAAACTAAAATCAGCGATATCTCCTAAACGAAGCGTCTAATCGAGAAAAGAGCCTTAATTTGTGAACACCTCTACCCTCGGCAAAACCCTGGGAAGACCATAGAAAAACTGAAATCGGCGATATCTTCTAAACGAAGCGTCTAATCGAGGAAAGAGCCTTAATTCGTAATCACCTCTACACTCGGCCAAAAACGTGGGAAGACCATAGAAAAACTAAAATCAGCGATATCTCCTAAACGAAGCGTCTAATCGAGAAAAGAGCCTTAATACGTGATCACCTCTACCCTCGGCCAAAAACGTGGGAAGGCCATAGAATAACTAAAATCAGCGATATCTCCTAAACGAAGCGTCTAATCGAGAAAAGAGCCTTAATACGTGATCACCTCTACCCTCGGCCAAAAACGTGGGAAGACCATAGAAAAACTAAAATCAGCGATATCTCCTAAACGAAGCGTCTAATCGAGAAAAGAGCCTTAGTACGTGATCACCTCTACCCTCGGCCAAAAACGTGGGAAGACCATAGAAAAACCAAAATCAGTGATATCTCCTAAAACGAACGTCTAATCGAGAAAAGGCCCTTAATTCAAGATCACCTCTACCCTCGGCCAAAAACGTGGGAAGACCATAGAAAAACTAAAATCAGCGATATCTCCTAAACGAAGCGTCTAATCGAGAAAAGAGCCTTAATTGGTGATCACCTCTACCCTAGGAGAAAAACGTGGGAAGACCATAGAAAAACTAAAATCAGCAAAATCTCCTAAATGAAGCGTCTTATCGAGAAAAAGGGCCTTAATTCGTGATCACCTCTACCCTCGGCCAAAAACGTGAAAAGTCCAAAGAAAAACTAAAATCAGCGATATCTTCTAAACGAAGTGTCTAATTGAGAAAAGAGCCTTATCTTCTAAACAAAGCGTCTAATCGAGAAAAGAGCCTTAATTCGTGATCACCTCTACCATCGGCCAAAAACGTGGGAAGTCCATAGTAAAACTAAAATCGGCGATATCTTCAAAACGAAGCGTCTTATCGAGAAAAGAGCCTTAATTCGTGATCACATCTATCCTCGGCCAAAAACTTGAAAAGACCATAGAAAAACTAAAATCAGCGATATCTCCTAAACGAAGCGTCTAATCGAGAAAAGAGCCTTAATTCGTGATCACCTCTACCCTCGGCAAAAACCTGGGAAGACCATAGAAAAACTAAAATCGGCGATATCTTCTAAACGAAGCGTCTAATCGAGGAAAGAGCCTTAATTCGTGATCACCTCTACCCTCGGCCAAAAACGTGGGAAGACCATAGAAAAACTAAAATCAGCGATATCTCCTAAACGAAGCGTCTAATCGGAAAATAGCCTTAATTCGTGATCACCTCTACCCTCGGCCAAAAACGTGGGAAGACCATAGAAAAACTAAAATCAGCGATATCTCCTAAACGAAGCGTCTAATCGAGAAAAGAGCCTTAATTCGTGATCACCTCTACCCTCGGCCAAAAACGTGGGAAGACCATAGAAAAACTAAAATCAGCGATATCTCCTAAACGAAGCGTCTAATCGGAAAAGAGCCTTAATTCGTGATCACCTCTACCATCGGCCAATAACGTGGGAAGACCATAGAAAACCTATAATCAGCGATATCTCCTAAACGAAGCGTCTAATCGAGAAAAGAGCCCTAATTCGTGATCACCTCTACTCTCGGCCAAAAACGTGGGAAGACCATAGAAAAACTAATATCAGCGATATCTCCTAAACGATGCGTCTAATCGAGAAAAGAGCCTTAATACATGATCACCTCTACCCTCGGCCAAAAACAAGGGAAGACCATAGAAAAACTAAAATCAGCGATATCTCCTAAACGAAGCGTCTAATCGAGAAAAGAGCCTTGATTCGTGATCACCTCTACCCTCGGCCAAAAACGTGGGAAGACCATAGAAAAACTAATATCAGCGAAATCTCCTAAACGATGCGTCTAATCGAGAAAAGAGCCTTAATACGTGATCACCTCTACCCTCGGCCAAAAACAAGGGAAGACCATTAAAAAAAACTAAAATCAGCGATATCTCCTAAACGAAGCGTCTAATCGAGAAAAGAGCCTTAATTCGTGATCACCTCTACCCTCGGCCTAAAACGTGGGAAGACCATAGAAAAACTAATATCAGCGATATCTCCTAAACGACGCGTCTAATCGAGAAAAGAGCCTTAATTCGTGATCACCTCTACCCTCGGCCAAAAACGTGGGAAGACCATAGAAAAACTAATATCAGCGAAATCTCCTAAACGATGCGTCTAATCGAGAAAAGAGCCTTAATACGTGATCACCTCTACCCTCGGCCAAAAACAAGGGAAGACCATTAAAAAAAAACTAAAATCAGCGATATCTCCTAAACGAAGCGTCTAATCGAGAAAAGAGCCTTAATACGTGATCACCTCTATCCTCGGCCAAAAACGTGGGAAGACCATAGAAAAACTAAATTCAGCGAAATCTCCTAAACGACGCGTCTAATCGAGAAAAGAGCCTTAATTCGTGATCACCTCTACCCTCGACCAAAAACGTGGGAAGACCATAGAAAAACTAAATTCAGCGAAATCTCCTAAACGATGCGTCTAATTGAGAAAAGAGCCTTAATTCGTGATCACCTCTAACCTCGGCCAAAATCGTGGGAAAAACCAACATCAGCGATATCTCCTAAACGAAGCGTCTAAACAAAGCGTCTAATCGAGAAAAGAGCCTTTATTCGTGATCACCTCTACCCTCGGCCAAAAACGTGGGAGGATCAGAGAAAAAGTAAAATCAGCGATATCTCTTTAATGAAGCGTCTATTCAAGAAAAGGGCCATAATTCGTGATTACCTCTACCCTCGGCCAACTAAAATCAGCGATATCTCCTAAACAAAGCGTCTAATCGAGAAAAGAACTTGAATTCATGACTACCTCTACCCTCGGCCAAAAACGTGGGAAGACCATAGAAAAACTAAAATCAGCGAAATCTCCTAAACGAAGCGTCTAATCGAGAAAAGAGCCTTAATTCGTGATCACCTCTACCCTTGGCAAAAAACGTGGGAAGACCATAGAAAAACTAAAATCAGCGATATCTCCTAAACGAAGCGTCTAATCGAGAAAAGAGCCTTAATACGTGATCACCTCTACCCTCGGCCAAAAACGTGGGAAGACCATAGAAAAACTAAAATCAGCGATATCTCCTAACGAAGCGTCTAATCGAGAAAAGAGCCTTAATTCGTGAGCACCTCTGCCCTCGGCCAAAAACGTGGGAAGACCATAGAAAAACTAAAATCAGCGAAATCTCCTAAACGATGCGTCTAATCGAGAAAAGAGCCTTTATTCGTGATCACCTCTACCCTCGGCCAAAAACGTGGGAAGACCATAGAAAAACTAAATTCAGCGAAATCTCCTAAACGAAGCGTCTAATTGAGAAAAGAGCCTTAATTCGTGATCACCTCTACCCTCGGCCAAAAACGTGTGAAGATTATAGAAAAACTAAAATCAGCGAAATCTCCTAAACGAAGCGTCTAATCGAGAAAAGAGCCTTAATTCGTGATCACCTCTACCATCGGCCAAAAACGTGGGAAGTCCATAGTAAAACTAAAATCGGCGATATCTTCAAAACGAAGCGTCTAATCGAGAAAAGAGCTTTAATTCGTGATCACCTCTACCCTCGGCCAAAAACGTGGGAAGACCATAGAAAAACTAAAATCAGCGAAATCTCCTAAACGAAGCGTCTAATCGAGAAAAGAGCCTTAATTGGTGATCACCTCTACCCTCGGCCAAAAACGTCGGAAGACCATAGAAAAACTAAAATCAGCGATATCTCATAAACGAAGCGTCTAATCGAGAAAAGGGCCTTAATTCGTGATCACCTCTTCCCTCGGCCAAAAACGTGAAAAGACCATAGAAAAACTAAAATCAGCGATATCTCCTGAACGAAGCGTCTAATCGGAAAAGAGCCTTAATTCGTGATCACCTCTACCCTCGGCCAAAAACGTGGGAAGACCATAGAAAAACCAAAATCAGTGATATCTCCTAAAACGAACGTCTAATCGAGAAAAGGCCCTTAATTAAAGATCACCTCTACCCTCGGCCAAAAAAGTGGGAAGACCATAGAAAAACTAAAATCAGCGATATCTCCTAAACGAAGCGTCTAATCGAGAAAAGAGCCTTAATTGGTGATCACCTCTACCCTCGGCCAAAAACGTGGGAAGACCATAGAAAAACTAAAATCAGCGATATCTACTAAACGAAGCGTCTAATCGAGAAAAGAGCCTTAATTCGTGATCACCTCTACCCTCGGCCAAAAACGTGGGAAGACCATAGAAAAACTAAAATCAGCGATATCTCCTAAACAAAGCGTCTAATCGAGAAAAGAGCCTTAATTCGTGATCACCTCTACCATTGGCCAAAAACGTGGGAAGTCCATAGTAAAACTAAAATCGCCGATATCTTCAAAACGAAGCGTCTAATCGAGAAAAGAGCCTTAATTCGTGATCACCTCTACCTTCGGCCCAAAACGTGGGAAGACCATAGAAAAACTAAAATCAGCGATATCTCCTAAACAAAGCGTCTAATTGAGAATAGAGCTTTAATTCGTGATCACCTCTACCCTCGGCCAAAAAAGTGGGAAGACCATAGAAAAACTAAAATCAGCAATATCTCCTAAACGAAGCGTCTAATCGAGAAAAGAGCCTTAATTGGTGATCACCTCTACCCTCGGCCAAAAACGTGGGAAGACCATAGAAAAACTAAAATCAGCGATATCTACTAAACGAAGCGTCTAATCGAGAAAAGAGCCTTAATTCGTGATCACCTCTACCCTCGGCCAAAAACGTGGGAAGACCATAGAAAAACTAAAATCAGCGATATCTCCTAAACAAAGCGTCTAATCGAGAAAAGAGCCTTAATTCGTGATCACCTCTACCATTGGCCAAAAACGTGGGAAGTCCATAGTAAAACTAAAATCGCCGATATCTTCAAAACGAAGCGTCTAATCGAGAAAAGAGCCTTAATTCGTGATCACCTCTACCTTCGGCCCAAAACGTGGGAAGACCATAGAAAAACTAAAATCAGCGATATCTCCTAAACAAAGCGTCTAATTGAGAATAGAGCTTTAATTCGTGATCACCTCTACCCTCGGCCAAAAACGTGAAAAGGCCATAGAAAAACTAAAATCAGCAATATCTCCTAAACGAAGCGTCTAATCGAGAAAAGAGCCTTAATTCGTGATCACCTCTACCCTCGGCAAAACCCTGGGAAGACCATAGAAAAACTAAAATCGGCGATATCTTCTAAACAAAGCGTCTAATCGAGGAAAGAGCCTTAATTCGTGATCACCTCTACACTCGGCCAAAAACGTGGGAAGACCATAGAAAAACCAACATCAGCGATATCTCCTAAACGAAGCGTCTAAACAAAGCGTCTAATCGAGAAAAGAGCCTTTATTCGTGATCACCTCTACCCTCGGCCAAAAACGTGGGAGGATCATAGAAAAAGTAAAATCAGCGATATCTCTTTCATGAAGCGTCTATTCAAGAAAAGGGCCATAATTCGTGATCACCTCTACCCTCGGCCAAAAACGTGGGAAGACCATAGAAAAACTAAAATCAGCGAAATCTCCTAAACGAAGCGTCTAATCGAGAAAAGAGCCTTAATACGTGATCACCTCTACCCTCGGCCAAAAACGTGGGAAGACCATAGAAAAACTAAAATCAGCGATATCTCCTAAACGAAGCGTCTAATCGAGAAAAGAGCCTTAATTCGTGATCACCTCTACCCTCGGCCAAAAACGTGGGAAGACCATAGAAAAACTAAAATCAGCGAAATCTCCTAAACGATGCGTCTAATCGAGAAAAGAGCCTTAATTCGTGATCATCTCTACCCTCGGCCAAAAACGTGGGAAGACCATAGAAAAACTAAATTCAGCGAAATCTCCTAAACGAAGCGTCTAATTGAGAAAAGAGCCTTAATTCGTGATCACCTCAACCCTCGGCCAAAAACGTGTGAAGATTATAGAAAAACTAAAATCAGCGAAATCTCCTAAACTAAGCGTCTAATCGAGAAAACAGCATTAATTCGTGATCACCTCTACCATCGGCCAAAAACGTGGGAAGTCCATAGTAAAACTAAAATCGGCGATATCTTCAAAAGGAAGCGTCTAATCGAGAAAAGAGCCTTAATTCGTGATCACCTACTCTCGGCCAAAAACGTGAAAAAACCATAGAAAAACTAAAATCAGCGAAATCTTCTAAGTGATGCGTCTAATCGAGAAAAGAGCCTTAATTCGTGATCACCTCTACCCTCGGCCAAAAACGTGGGAAGACCATAGAAAAACTAAAATCAGCGATATCTCCTAAACGAAGCGTCTAATCGAGAAAAGAGCCTTAATTCGTGATCACCTCTACCCTCGGCCAAAAACGTGGGAAGACCATAAAAAACTAAAATCAGCGATATCTCCTAAACGAAGCGTCTAATTGAGAAAAGAGCATTAATTCGTGATCACCTTTACCCTCGGCCAAAAACGTGAAAAGTCCAAAGAAAAACTAAAATCAGCGATATCTCCTAAACGAAGCGTCTAATTGAGAAAAGAGCTTTAATTCGTGATCACCTCTACCCTCGGCCAAAAACGTGAAAAGACCATAGAAAAACTAAAATCAGCGAAATCTCCTAAACGATGCGTCTAATCGAGAAAAGAGCCTTAATTCGTGATCACCTCTACCCTCGGCCAAAAACGTGGGAAGACCATAGAAAAACTAAAATCAGCGATATCTCCTAAACGAAGCGTCTAATCGAGAAAAGAGCCTTAATACGTGATCACATCTACCCTCGGCCAAAAACGTGGGTAGGCCATAGAATAACTAAAATCAGCGATGTCTCCTAAACGAAGCGTCTTATCGAGAAAAGAGCCTTAATACGTGATCAACTCTACCCTCGGCCAAAAACGTGGGAAGACCATAGAAAAACTAAAATCAGCGATATCTCCTAAACGAAGCGTTTAATCGAGAAAAGAGCCTTAATTCGTGATCACCTCTACCCTCGGCCAAAAACGTGGGAAGATTATAGAAAAACTAAAATCAGCGTAATCTCCTAAACGAAGCGTCTAATCGAGAAAAGAGCCTTAATTGGTGATCAACTCTACCCTCGGCCAAAAACGTGGGTAGACCATAGAAAAACCAAAATCAGTGATATCTCCTAAAACGAACGTCTAATCGAGAAAAGGCCCTTAATTAAAGATCACCTCTACCCTCGGCCAAAAACTTGGGAAGACCATAGAAAAACTAAAATCAGCGATATCTCCTAAACGAAGCGTCTAATCGAGAAAAGAGCCTTAATTGGTGATCACCTCTACCCTCGGCCAAAAACGTGGGAAGACCATAGAAAAACTAAAATCAGCGATATCTCATAAACGAAGCGTCTAATCGAGAAAAGAGCCTTAATTCGTGATCACCTCTACCCTCGGCCAAAAACGTGGGAAGACCATAGAAAAACTAAAATCAGCGTAATCTCCTAAACGAAGCGTCTAATCGAGAAAAGAGCCTTATTGGTGATCAACTCTACCCTAGGAGAAAAACGTGGGAGGACCGTAGAAAAACCAAAATCAGCGAAATCTCCTCAACAAAGCGTCTAATCGAGAAAAGAGCCTTAATTCGTGATCACCTCTACCCTCGGCCAAAAACGTGGGAAGACCATAGAAAAACCAAAATCAGTGATATCTCCTAAAACGAACGTCTAATCGAGAAAAGGCCCTTAATTAAAGATCACCTCTACCCTCGGCCAAAAACTTGGGAAGACCATAGAAAAACTAAAATCAGCGATATATCCTAAACGAAGCGTCTAATCGAGAAAAGAGCCTTAATACGTGATCACCTCTACCCTCGGCCAAAAACGTGGGAAGACCATAGAAAAACTAAAATCAGCGATATCTCATAAACGAAGCGTCTAATCGAGAAAAGAGCCTTAATTCGTGATCACCTCTACCCTCGGCCAAAAACGTGGGAAGACCATAGAAAAACTAAAATCAGCGTAATCTCCTAAACGAAGCGTCTAATCGAGAAAAGAGCCTTATTGGTGATCAACTCTACCCTAGGAGAAAAACGTGGGAGGACCGTAGAAAAACCAAAATCAGCGAAATCTCCTCAACAAAGCGTCTAATCGAGAAAAGAGCCTTAATTCGTGATCACCTCTACCCTCGGCCAAAAACGTGGGAAGACCATAGAAAAACCAAAATCAGTGATATCTCCTAAAACGAACGTCTAATCGAGAAAAGGCCCTTAATTAAAGATCACCTCTACCCTCGGCCAAAAACTTGGGAAGACCATAGAAAAACTAAAATCAGCGATATATCCTAAACGAAGCGTCTAATCGAGAAAAGAGCCTTAATACGTGATCACCTCTACCCTCGGCCAAAAACGTGGGAAGACCATAGAAAAACTAAAATCAGCGATATCTCATAAACGAAGCGTCTAATCGAGAAAGGAGCCTTAATTCGTGATCACCTCTACCCTCGGCCAAAAACGTGGGAAGATTATAGAAAAACTAAAATCAGCGTAATCTCCTAAACGAAGCGTCTAATCGAGAAAAGAGCCTTATTGGTGATCAACTCTACCCTAGGAGAAAAACGTGGGAGGACCGTAGAAAAACCAAAATCAGCGAAATCTCCTCAACAAAGCGTCTAATCGAGAAAAGAGCTTTAATTCGTGATCACCTCTACCCTCGGCCAAAAACGTGGGTAGACCATAGAAAAACCAAAATCAGTGATATCTCCTAAAACGAACGTCTAATCGAGAAAAGGCCCTTAATTAAAGATCACCTCTACCCTCGGCCAAAAACTTGGGAAGACCATAGAAAAACTAAAATCAGCGATATATCCTAAACGAAGCGTCTAATCGAGAAAAGAGCCTTAATACGTGATCACCTCTACCCTCGGCCAAAAACGTGGGAAGACCATAGAAAAACTAAAATCAGCGATATCTCATAAACGAAGCGTCTAATCGAGAAAAAGCCTTAATTCGTGATCACCTCTACCCTCGGCCAAAAACGTGGGAAGACCATAGAAAAACTAAAATCAGCGTAATCTCCTAAACGAAGCGTCTAATCGAGAAAAGAGCCTTATTGGTGATCAACTCTACCCTAGGAGAAAAACGTGGGAGGACCGTAGAAAAACCAAAATCAGCGAAATCTCCTCAACAAAGCGTCTAATCGAGAAAAGAGCCTTAATTCGTGATCACCTCTACCCTCGGCCAAAAACGTGGGAAGACCATAGAAAAACCAAAATCAGTGATATCTCCTAAAACGAACGTCTAATCGAGAAAAGGCCCTTAATTCAAGATCACCTCTACCCTCGGCCAAAAACGTGGGAAGACCATAGAAAAACTAAAATCAGCGATATCTCCTAAACAAAGCGTCTAATCGAGAAAAGAGCCTTAATTCGTGATCACCTCTACCATTGGCCAAAAACGTGGGAAGTCCATAGTAAAACTACAATCGGCGATATCTTCAAAACGAAGCGTCTAATCGAGAAAAGAGCCTTAATTCGTGATCACCTCTACCTTCGGCCCAAAACGTGGGAAGACCATAGAAAAACTAAAATCAGCGATATCTCCTAAACAAAGCGTCTAATTGAGAAAAGAGCCTTAATTCGTGATCACCTCTACCCTCGGCAAAACCCTGGGAAGACCATAGAAAAACTAAAATCAGCAATATCTCCTAAACGAAGCGTCTAATCGAGAAAAGAGCCTTAATTCGTGATCACCTCTACCCTCGGCAAAACCCTGGGAAGACCATAGAAAAACTAAAATCGGCGATATCTTCTAAACGAAGCGTCTAATCGAGGAAAGAGCCTTAATTCGTGATCACCTCTACACTCGGCCAAAAACGTGGGAAGACCATAGAAAAACTAAAAGCAGCGATATCTCCTCAACGAAGCGTCAAATTGAGAAAAGAGCCTTAATTCGTGATCACCTCTACCCTCGGCCAAAAACGTGGGAAGACCATAGAAAAACCAACATCAGCGATATCTCCTAAACGAAGCGTCTAAACAAAGCGTCTAATCGAGAAAAGAGCCTTTATTCGTGATCACCTCTACCCTCGGCCAAAAACGTGGGAGGATCATAGAAAAAGTAAAATCAGCGATATCTCTTTCATGAAGCGTCTATTCAAGAAAAGGGCCATAATTCGTGATCACCTCTACCCTCGGCCAAAAACGTGGGAAGACCATAGAAAAACTAAATTCAGCAATATCTCCTAAACGAAGCGTCTAATCGAGAAAAGAGCCTTAATTCGTGATCACCTCTACCCTCGGCAAAACCCTGGGAAGACCATAGAAAAACTAAAATCGGCGATATCTTCTAAACGAAGCGTCTAATCGAGGAAAGAGCCTTAATTCGTGATCACCTCTACACTCGGCCAAAAACGTGGGAAGACCATAGAAAAACTAAAAGCAGCGATATCTCCTCAACGAAGCGTCAAATTGAGAAAAGAGCCTTAATTCGTGATCACCTCTACTACCCTCGGCCAAAAACGTGGGAAGACCATAGAAAAACCAACATCAGCGATATCTCCTAAACGAAGCGTCTAAACAAAGCGTCTAATCGAGAAAATAGCCTTTATTCGTGATCACCTCTACCCTCGGCCAAAAACGTGGGAGGATCATAGAAAAAGTAAAATCAGCGATATCTCTTTCATGAAGCGTCTATTCAAGAAAAGGGCCATAATTCGTGATCACCTCTACCCTCGGCCAAAAACGTGAAAAGGCCATAGAAAAACTAAAATCAGCAATATCTCCTAAACGAAGCGTCTAATCGAGAAAAGAGCCTTAATTCGTGATCACCTCTACCCTCGGCAAAACCCTGGGAAGACCATAGAAAAACTAAAATCGGCGATATCTTCTAAACGAAGCGTCTAATCGAGGAAAGAGCCTTAATTCGTGATCACCTCTACACTCGGCCAAAAACGTGGGAAGACCATAGAAAAACTAAAAGCAGCGATATCTCCTCAACGAAGCGTCAAATTGAGAAAAGAGCCTTAATTCGTGATCACCTCTACTACCCTCGGCCAAAAACGTGGGAAGACCATAGAAAAACCAACATCAGCGATATCTCCTAAACGAAGCGTCTAAACAAAGCGTCTAATCGAGAAAATAGCCTTTATTCGTGATCACCTCTACCCTCGGCCAAAAACGTGGGAGGATCATAGAAAAAGTAAAATCAACGATATCTCTTTCATGAAGCGTCTATTCAAGAAAAGGGCCATAATTCGTGATCACCTCTACCCTCGGCCAAAAACGTGGGAAGACCATAGAAAAACTAAATTCAGCGAAATCTCCTAAACGAAGCGTCTAATCGAGAAAAGAGCCTTAATACGTGATCACCTCTACCCTCGGCCAAAAACGTGGGAAGACCATAGAAAAACTAAAATCAGCGATATCTCCTAAACGAAGCGTCTAATCGAGAAAAGAGCCTTAATTCGTGATCACCTCTAGCCTCGGCCAAAAACGTGGGAAGACCATAGAAAAACTTAATTCAGCGAAATCTCCTAAACGAAGCGTCTAATTGAGAAAAGAGCCTTAATTCGTGATCACCTCTACCCTCGGCCAAAAACGTGGGAAGACCATAGAAAAACTAAATTCAGCGAAATCTCCTAAACGAAGCGTCTAATCGAGAAAAGAGCCTTAATTCGTGATCACCTCTACCCTCGGCCAAAAACGTGGGAAAACCATAGAAAAACTAAAATCAGCGAAATCTCCTAAACGAAGCGTCTAATCGAGAAAACAGCCTTAATTCGTGATCACCTCTACCATCGGCCAAAAATGTGGGAAGTCCATAGTAAAACTAAAATCGGCGATATCTTCAAAACGAAGCGTCTAATCGAGAAAAGAGCCTTAATTCGTGATCACCTCTACTCTCGGCCAAAAACGTGAAAAAACCATAGAAAAACTAAAATCAGCGAAATCTCCTAAACGATGCGTCTAATCGAGAAAAGAGCCTTAATTCGTGATCACCTCTACCCTCGGCCAAAAACGTGGGAAGACCATAGAAAAACTAAAATCAGCGATATCTCCTAAACGAAGCGTCTAATTGAGAAAAGAGCATTAATTCGTGATCACCTTTACCCTCGGCCAAAAACGTGAAAAGTCCAAAGAAAAACTAAACGAAGCGTCTAATTGAGAAAAGAGCTTTAATTCGTGATCACCTCTACCCTCGGCCAAAAACGTGAAAAGACCTTAGAAAAACTAAAATCAGCGAAATCTCCTAAACGATGCGTCTAATCGAGAAAAGAGCCTTAATTCGTGATCACCTCTACCCTCGGCCAAAAACGTGGGAAGACCATAGAAAAACTAAAATCAGCGATATCTCCTAAACGAAGCGTCTAATCGAGAAAAGAGCCTTAATACGTGATCACATCTACGCTCGGCCAAAAACGTGGGTAGGCCATAGAATAACTAAAATCAGCGATATCTCCTAAACGAAGCGTCTTATCGAGAAAAGAGCCTTAATACGTGATCAACTCTACCCTCGGCCAAAAACGTGGGAAGACCATAGAAAAACTAAAATCAGCGATATCTCCTAAACGAAGCGTTTAATCGAGAAAAGAGCTTTAATTCGTGATCACCACTACCCTCGGCCAAAAACGTGGGAAGATTATAGAAAAACTAAAATCAGCGTAATCTCCTAAGTGAAGCGTCTAATCGAGAAAAGAGCCTTAATTGGTGATCAACTCTACCCTAGGAGAAAAACGTGGGAGGACCGTAGAAAAACCAAAATCAGCGAAATCTCCTCAACAAAGCGTCTAATCGAGAAAAGAGCTTTAATTCGTGATCACCTCTACCCTCGGCCAAAAACGTGGGCAGACCATAGAAAAACCAAAATCAGTGATATCTCCTAAAACGAACGTGTAATCGAGAAAAGGCCCTTAATTAAAGATCACCTCTACCCTCGGCCAAAAACGTGGGAAGACCATAGAAAAACTAAAATCAGCGATATCTCCTAAACGAAGCGTCTAATCGAGTGAAGAGCCTTAATACGTGATCACCTCTACCCTCGGCCAAAAACGTGGGAAGACCATAGAAAAACTAAAATCAGCGATATCTCCTAAACGAAGCGTCTAATCGAGAAAAGAGCCTTAATACGTGATCACCTCTACCCTCGGCCAAAAACGTGGGAAGACCATAGAAAAACTAAAATCAGCGATATCTCCTAAACGAAGCGTCTAATCGAGAAAAGAGCCTTAATTCGTGATCACCTCTACCCTCGGCCAAAAACGTGGGAAGACCATAGAAAAACTAAAATCAGCGTAATCTCCTAAACGAAGCGTCTAATCGAGAAAAGAGCCTTAATTGGTGATCAACTCTACCCTAGGAGAAAAACGTGGGAGGACCGTAGAAAAACCAAAATCAGCGAAATCTCCTCAACAAAGCGTCTAATCGAGAAAAGAGCCTTAATTCGTGATCACCTCTACCCTCGGCCAAAAACGTGGGAAGACCATAGAAAAACCAAAATCAGTGATATCTCCTAAAACGAACGTCTAATCGAGAAAAGGCCCTTAATTCAAGATCACCTCTACCCTCGGCCAAAAACGTGGGAAGACCATAGAAAAACTAAAATCCGCGATATCTCCTAAACAAAGCGTCTAATCGAGAAAAGAGCCTTAATTCGTGATCACCTCTACCATTGGCCAAAAACGTGGGAAGTCCATAGTAAAACTAAAATCGGCGATATCTTCAAAACGAAGCGTCTAATCGAGAAAAGAGCCTTAATTCGTGATCACCTCTACCTTCGGCCCAAAACGTGGGAAGACCATAGAAAAACTAAAATCAGCGATATCTCCTAAACAAAGCGTCTAATTGAGAAAAGAGCTTTAATTCGTGATCACCTCTACCCTCGGCCAAAAACGTGAAAAGGCCATAGAAAAACTAAAATCAGCAATATCTCCTAAACGAAGCGTCTAATCGAGAAAAGAGCCTTAATTCGTGATCACCTCTACCCTCGGCAAAACCCTGGGAAGACCATAGAAAAACTAAAATCGGCGATATCTTCTAAACGAAGCGTCTAATCGAGGAAAGAGCCTTAATTCGTGATCACCTCTAAACTCGGCCAAAAACGTGGGAAGACCATAGAAAAACTAAAAGCAGCGATATCTCCTCAACGAAGCGTCAAATTGAGAAAAGAGCCTTAATTCGTGATCACCTCTACCCTCGGCCAAAAACGTGGGAAGACCATAGAAAAACCAACATCAGCGATATCTCCTAAACGAAGCGTCTAAACAAAGCGTCTAATCGAGAAAAGAGCCTTTATTCGTGATCACCTCTACCCTCGGCCAAAAACGTGGGAGGATCATAGAAAAAGTAAAA
The DNA here is from genome assembly GCA_963513945.1 of Hydrotaea diabolus. Taxonomy (NCBI): domain Eukaryota; kingdom Metazoa; phylum Arthropoda; class Insecta; order Diptera; family Muscidae; genus Hydrotaea; species Hydrotaea diabolus. Next base: position 80,008,347 of record OY740718.1, on the reverse strand, counting down.
TCAGCGATATCTCTTTCATGAAGCGTCTATTCAAGAAAAGGGCCATAATTCGTGATCACCTCTACCCTCGGCCAAAAACGTGGGAAGACCATAGAAAAACTAAATTCAGCGAAATCTCTTAAACGAAGCGTCTAATCGAGAAAAGAGCCCTAAAACGTGATCACCTCTACCCTCGGCCAAAAACGTGGGAAGACCATAGAAAAACTAAAATCAGCGATATCTCCTAAACGAGGCGTCTAATTGAGAAAAGAGCCTTAATTCGTGATCACCTCTACCCTCGGCCAAAAACGTGGGAAGACCATAAAAAAACTAAAATCAGCGATATCTCCTGAACGAAGCGTCTAATCGGAAAAGAGCCTTAATTCGTGGTCACCTCTACCATCGGCCAAAAAAGTGGGAAGCCCATAGTAAAACTAAAATCGGCGATATCTTCAAAACGAAGCGTCTAATCGAGAAAAGAGCCTTAATTCGTGATCACCTCTACCCTCGGCCAAAAACGTGGGAAGACCATAGAAAAACTAAAATCAGCGATATCTCCTAAACGAAGCGTCTAATTGAGAAAAGAGCTTTAATTCGTGATCACCTCTACCCTCGGCCAAAAACGTGGGAAGACCATAGAAAAACTAAAATCAGCGATATCTCCTAAACGAAGCGTCTAATCGAGAAAAGAGCCTTAATTCGTGATCACCTCTACCTTCGGCCCAAAACGTGGGAAGACCATAGAAAAACTAAAATCAGCGATATCTCCTAAACAAAGCGTCTAATTAAGAATAGAGCTTTAATTCGTGATCACCTCTACCCTCGGCCAAAAACGTGAAAAGGCCATAGAAAAACTAAAATCAGCAATATCTCCTAAACGAAGCGTCTAATCGAGAAAAGAGCCTTAATTCGTGATCACCTCTACCCTCGGCAAAACCCTGGGAAGACCATAGAAAAACTAAAATCGGCGATATCTTCTAAACGAAGCGTCTAATCGAGGAAAGAGCCTTAATTCGTGATCACCTCTACACTCGGCCAAAAACGTGGGAAGACCATAGAAAAACTAAAAGCAGCGATATCTCCTCAACGAAGCGTCAAATTGAGAAAAGAGCCTTAATTCGTGATCACCTCTACCCTCGGCCAAAAACGTGGGAAGACCATAGAAAAACCAACATCAGCGATATCTCCTAAACGAAGCGTCTAAACAAAGCGTCTAATCGAGAAAATAGCCTTTATTCGTGATCACCTCTACCCTCGGCCAAAAACGTGGGAGGATCATAGAAAAAGTAAAATCAGCGATATCTCTTTCATGAAGCGTCTATTCAAGAAAAGGGCCATAATTCGTGATCACCTCTACCCTCGGCCAAAAACGTGGGAAGACCATAGAAAAACTAAATTCAGCGAAATCTCCTAAACGAAGCGTCTAATCGAGAAAAGAGCCTTAATACGTGATCACCTCTACCCTCAACCAAAAACGTGGGAAGACCATAGAAAAACTAAAATCAGCGATATCTCCTAAACGAAGCGTCTAATCGAGAAAAGAGCCTTAATTCGTGATCACCTCTAGCCTCGGCCAAAAACGTGGGAAGACCATAGAAAAACTAAATTCAGCGAAATCTCCTAAACGAAGCGTCTAATTGAGAAAAGAGCCTTAATTCGTGATCACCTCTACCCTCGGCCAAAAACGTGGGAAGACCATAGAAAAACTAAATTCAGCGAAATCTCCTAAACGAAGCGTCTAATCGAGAAAAGAGCCTTAATTCGTGATCACCTCTACCCTCGGCCAAAAACGTGGGAAAACCGTAGAAAAACTAAAATCAGCGAAATCTCCTAAACGAAGCGTCTAATCGAGAAAACAGCCTTAATTCGTGATCACCTCTACCATCGGCCAAAAACGTGGGAAGTCCATAGTAAAACTAAAATCGGCGATATCTTCAAAACGAAGCGTCTAATCGAGAAAAGAGCCTTAATTCGTGATCACCTCTACTCTCGGCCAAAAACGTGAAAAAACCATAGAAAAACTAAAATCAGCGAAATCTCCTAAACGATGCGTCTAATCGAGAAAAGAGCCTTAATTCGTGATCACCTCTACCCTCGGCCAAAAACGTGGGAAGACCATAGAAAAACTAAAATCAGCGATATCTCCTAAACGAAGCGTCTAATCAAGAAAAGAGCCTTAATTCGTGATCACCTCTACCCTCGGCCAAAAACGTGGGAAGACCATAAAAAACTAAAATCAGCGATATCTCCTAAACGAAGCGTCTAATTGAGAAAAGAGCATTAATTCGTGATCACCTTTACCCTCGGCCAAAAACGTGAAAAGTCCAAAGAAAAACTAAAATCAGCGATATCTCCTAAACGAAGCGTCTAATTGAGAAAAGAGCTTTAATTCGTGATCACCTCTACCCTCGGCCAAAAACGTGAAAAGACCATAGAAAAACTAAAATCAGCGAAATCTCCTAAACGATGCGTCTAATCGAGAAAAGAGCCTTAATTCGTGATCACCTCTACCCTCGGCCAAAAACGTGGGAAGACCATAGAAAAACTAAAATCAGCGATATCTCCTAAACGAAGCGTCTAATCGAGAAAAGAGCCTTAATACGTGATCACATCTACCCTCGGCCAAAAACGTGGGTAGGCCATAGAATAACTAAAATCAGCGATATCTCCTAAACGAAGCGTCTTATCGAGAAAAGAGCCTTAATACGTGATCAACTCTACCCTCGGCCAAAAACGTGGGAAGACCATAGAAAAACTAAAATCAGCGATATCTCCTAAACGAAGCGTTTAATCGAGAAAAGAGCCTTAATTCGTGATCACCTCTACCCTCGGCCAAAAACGTGGGAAGATTATAGAAAAACTAAAATCAGCGTAATCTCCTAAACGAAGCGTCTAATCGAGAAAAGAGCCTTAATTGGTGATCAACTCTACCCTAGGAGAAAAACGTGGGAGGACCGTAGAAAAAACCAAAATCAGCGAAATCTCCTCAACAAAGCGTCTAATCGAGAAAAGAGCTTTAATTCGTGATCACCTCTACCCTCGGCCAAAAACGTGGGAAGACCATAGAAAAACCAAAATCAGTGATATCTCCTTAAACGAACGTCTAATCGAGAAAAGGCCCTTAATTAAAGATCACCTCTACCCTCGGCCAAAAACGTGGGAAGACCATAGAAAAACTAAAATCAGCGATATCTCCTAAACGAAGCGTCTAATCGAGAAAAGAGCCTTAATACGTGATCACCTCTACCCTCGGCCAAAAACGTGGGAAGACCATAGAAAAACTAAAATCAGCGATATCTCCTAAACGAAGCGTCTAATCGAGAAAAGAGCCTTAATACGTGATCACCTCTACCCTCGGCCAAAAACGTGGGAAGACCATAGAAAAACTAAAATCAGCGATATCTCCTAAACGAAGCGTCTAATCGAGAAAAGAGCCTTAATTCGTGATCACCTCTACCCTCGGCCAAAAACGTGGGAAGACCATAGAAAAACTAAAATCAGCGATATCTCTTTCATGAAGCGTCTATTCAAGAAAAGGGCCATAATTCGTGATCACCTCTACCCTCGGCCAAAAACGTGGGAAGACCATAAAAAAACTAAATTCAGCGAAATCTCTTAAACGAAGCGTCTAATCGAGAAAAGAGCCCTAAAACGTGATCACCTCTACCCTCGGCCAAAAACGTGGGAAGACCATAGAAAAACTAAAATCAGCGATATCTCCTAAACGAAGAGTCTAATCGAGAAAAGAGCCTTAATTCGTGATCACCTCTACCCTCGGCCAAAAACGTGGAAGACCATAGAAAAACTAAAATCAGCGAAATCTCCTAAACGATGCGTCTAATCGAGAAAAGAGCCTTAATTCGTGATCATCTCTACCCTCGGCCAAAAACGTGGGAAGACCTTAGAAAAACTAAATTCAGCGAAATCTCCTAAACGAAGCGTCTAATTGAGAAAAGAGCCTTAATTCGTGATCACCTCTACCCTCGGCCAAAATCGTGGGAAGACCATAAAAAAACTAAATTCAGCGAAATCTCCTAAGCGAAGCGTCTAATTGAGAAAAGAGCCTTAATTCGTGATCACCTCTACCCTCGGCCAAAAACGTGTGAAAATTATAGAAAAACTAAATTCAGCGAAATCTCCTAAACGAAGCGTCTAATCGAGAAAAGAGCCTTAATTCGTGATCATCTCTACCCTCGGCCAAAAACGTGGGAAGACCATAAAAAACTAAAATCAGCGATATCTCCTGAACGAAGCGTCTAATTGAGAAAAGAGCCTTAATACGTGATCAACTCTACTCTCGGCCAAAAACGTGGGAAGACCATAGAAAAACTAAATTCAGCGAAATCTCCTAAACGAAGCGTCTAATCGAGAAAACAGCCTTAATTCGTGATCATCCCTACCCTCGGCCAAAAACGTGGGAAGACCTTAGAAAAACTAAAATCAGCGAAATCTCCTAAACGAAGCGTCGAATCGAGGAAAGAGCCTTAATACGTGATCACCTCTACCCTCGGCCAAAATCGTGGGAAGACCATAAAAAAACTAAATTCAGCGAAATCTCCTAAGCGAAGCGTCTAATTGAGAAAAGAGCCTTAATTCGTGATCACCTCTACCCTCGGCCAAAAACGTGTGAAGATTATAGAAAAACTAAATTCAGCGAAATCTCCTAAACGAAGCGTCTAATCGAGAAAAGAGCCTTAATTCGTGATCATCTCTACCCTCGGCCAAAAACGTGGGAAGACCATAAAAAACTAAAATCAGCGATATCTCCTGAACGAAGCGTCTAATTGAGAAAAGAGCCTTAATACGTGATCAACTCTACCCTCGGCCAAAAACGTGGGAAGACCATAGAAAAACTAAAATCAGCGATATCTCCTAAACGAAGCGTCTAATCGAGAAAAGAGCCTTAATTCGTGATCACCTCTACCCTCGGCCAAAAACGTGGGAAGACCATAGAAAAACTAAAATCAGCGTAATCTCCTAAACGAAGCGTCTAATCGAGAAAAGAGCCTTAATTGGTGATCAACTCTACCCTAGGAGAAAAACGTGGGAGGACCGTAGAAAAACCAAAATTAGCGAAATCTCCTCAACAAAGCGTCTAATCGAGAAAAGAGCCTTAATTCGTGATCACCTCTACCCTCGACCAAAAACGTGGGAAGACCATAGAAAAACCAAAATCAGTGATATCTCCTAAAACGAACGTCTATTCGAGAAAAGGCCCTTAATTCAAGATCACCTCTACCCTCGGCCAAAAACGTGGGAAGACCATAGAAAAACAAAAATCAGCGATATCTCCTAAACGAAGCGTCTAATCGAGAAAAGAGCCTTAATATGTGATCAGCTCTACCCTCGGCCAAAAACGTGGGAAGACCATAGAAAAACTAAAATCAGCGATATCTCCTAAATGACGCGTCTAATCGAGAAAAGAGCCTTAATTCGTGATCACCTCTACCCTCGGAAAACCTCTACCTCTACCATAGAAAAACTAAAATCAGCGATATCTCCTAAACGAAGCGTCTATTCGTGATCACCTCTTTCCTCGGCCAAAAACGTGGAAGACCATAGAAAAACTAAAATCAGCGATATCTCCTAAACGAAGCGTCTAATCGAGAAAAGAGCCTTAAAGACCAAGGAAGACCATAGAAAAACTAAAATCAGCGATATCTTCTAAACGAAGCGTCTAATCGAGAAAAGAGCCTTAATACGTGATCACCTCTACCCTCGGCCAAAAACGTGGGAAGACCATAGAAAAACTAAAATCAGCGATATCTCCTAAACGAAGAGTCTAATCGAGAAAAGAGCCTTAATTCGTGATCACCTCTACCCTCGGCCAAAAACGTGGGAAGACCATAGAAAAACTAAAATCAGCGATATCTCCTAAACGAAGCGTCTAATCGAGAAAAGAGCCTTAATTCGTGATCACCTCTACCCTCGGCCAAAAACGTGGGAAGACCATAGAAAAACTAAAATCAGCTAAAAAGCGTCTAATCGAGAAAAGAGCCTTAATTCGTGATCACCTCTACCCTCGGCCAAAAACGTGGGAAGACCATAGAAAAACTAAAATCAGCGATATCTCCTAAACGAAGCGTCTAATCGAGAAGAGAGCCTTAATTCGTGATCACCTCTACCCTCGGCCAAAAACGTGGGAAGACTATAGAAAAACCAAAATCAGTGATATCTCCTAAAACGAACGTGTAATTGAGAAAAGGGCCTTAATTCGAGATCACCTCTACCCTCGGCCAAAAACGTGGGAAGACCATAGAAAAACTAAAATCAGCGATATCTCCTAAACGAAGCGTCTAATGGAGAAAAGAGCCTTAATTCGCGATCACCTCTACCCTCGGCCAAAAACGTGGGAAGACCATAGAAAAACTAAAATCAGCGATATCTACTAAACGAAGCGTCTAATCGAGGAAATAGCCTTAATTCGTGATCACCTCTACCCTCGGCCAAAAAAGTGGGAAAACCATAGAAAAACTAAAATCAGCGATATCTCCTAAACGAAGCGTCTAATCAAGAAAAGAGCCTTAATACACGATCACCTCTACCCTCGGCCAAAAACGTAGGAGGACCATAGAAAAACTAAAATCAGCGATATCTCCTAAACGAAGCGTCTAATCGAGAAAAGAGCCTTAATTCGTGATCACCTCTACCCTCGGCCAAAAACGTGGGAAGACCATAGAAAAACTAAAATCAGCGATATCTCCTAAATGAAGCGTCTAATCGAGAAAAGAGCCTTAATTCGTGATCACCTCTACCCTCGGACAAAAACGTGGGAAGACCATAGAAAAACCAAAATCAGCGATATCTCCTAAACGAAGCGTCTAATCAAGAAAAGAGCCTTAAAGACCAAGGAAGACCATAGAAAAACTAAAATCAGCGATATCTCCTAAACGAAGCGTCTAATCGAGAAAGAGCCTTAATTCGTGATCACCTCTACCCTCGGCCAAAAACGTGGGAAGACCATAGAAAAACTAAAATCAGCGATATCTCCTAAACGAAGCGTCTAATCGAGAAAAGAGCCTTAATTCGTGATCACCTTTACCCTCGGCCAAAAACGTGGGAAGACCATAGAAAAACTAAAATCAGCGATATCTCCTAAACGAAGCGTCTAATCGAGAAAAGAGCCTTAATACGTGATCACCTCTACCCTCGGCCAAAAACGTGGGAAAACCATAGAAAAACTAAAATCAGCGATATCTCCTAAACGAAGCGTCTATTCGTGATCACCTCTACCCTCGGCCAAAAACGTGGGAAGACCATAGAAAAACAAAAATCAGCGATATCTCCTAAACGAAGCGTCTAATCGAGAAAAGAGCCTTAATTCGTGATCACCTCTACCCTCGGCCAAAAACGTGGGAAGACCATAGAAGAACTAAAATCAGCTAAAAAGCGTCTAATCGAGAAAAGAGCCTTAATTCGTGATCACCTCTACTCCAGCCAAAAACGTGGGAAGACCATAGAAAAACTAAAATCAGCGATATCTCCTAAACGAAGCGTCTAATCGAGAAGAGAGCCTTAATTCGTGATCACCTCTACCCTCGGCCAAAAACGTGGGAAGACTATAGAAAAACCAAAATCAGTGATATCTCCTAAAACGAACGTGTAATTGAGAAAAGGGCCTTAATTCGTGATAACCTCTTCACTCGGCCAAAAACGTGAAAAGACAATAGAACAACTAAAATCAGCGAAATCTCCTAAACGAATCGAGAAAAGAGCCTTAAGTCGTGATCACCTTACCCTCGGCCAAAAACGTGTGAAGACCATAGAAAAACTAAAATCAGCGAAATCTCCTAAACGAAGCATCTAATAGAGAAAAGAGCCTTAATTGGTGATCACCTCTTCCCTAGGCCAAAACCGTGGGAAGACCATAGAAAAACTAAAATCAGCGATATCTCCTAAACGAAGCGTCTAATCGAGAAAAGAGCCTTAATTCGTGATCACCTCTACCCTCGGCCAAAAACGTGGGAAGACCATAGAAAAACTAAAATCAGCGATATCTCCTAAACGAAGCGTCTAATCGAGAAAAGAGCCTTAATTCGTGATCACCTCTACCCTCGGCCAAAAACGTGGGAAGACCATAGAAAAACTAAAATCAGCGATATCTCCTAAACAAAGCGTCTAATCGAGAAAAGAGCCTTAATTCGTGATCACCTCTACCATCGGCCAAAAACGTGGGAAGTCCATAGTAAAACTAAAATCGGCGATATCTTCAAAACGAAGCGTCTAATCGAGAAAAGAGCCCTAATTGTGATCACCTCTACCATAGCAAAAAAACGTGGACAGACCATAGAAAAACTAAAATCAGCGAAATCTCCTAAACGATGCGTCTAATCGAGAAGAGCCTTAATTCGTGATAACCTCTTCCCTCGGCCAAAAACGTGGGAAGACCATAGAAAAACTAAAATCAGCGAAATCTCCTAAACGAAGCGTCTAATCGAGAAAAGAGCCTTAATTGGTGATCAACTCTACCCTAGGAGAAAAACGTGGGAGGACCATAGAAAAACCAAAATCAGCGAAATCTCCTCAACAAAGCGTCTAATCGAGAAAAGAGCCCTAATCGTGATCACCTCTACCATAGCACAAAAACGTGGGCAGACCATAGAAAAACTAAAATCAGCGAAATCTCCTAAACAAAGCGTCTAATCGAGAAAAGAGCCTTAATTCGTGATCACCTCTTCCCTCGGCCAAAAACGTGGGAAGTCCATAGAAAAACTAAAATCGGCGATAACTTCAAAACGAAGCGTCTAATCGAGAAAAGAGCCTTAATTCGTGATCACCTCTACCCTCGGCCAAAAACATGGGAAGACCATAGAAAAACTAAAATCAGCGATATCTCCTAAACGAAGCGTCTAATCGAGAAAAGAGCCTTAAAGACCAAGGAAGACCATAGAAAAACTAAAATCAGCGATATCTCCTAAACGAAGCGTCTAATCGAGAAAAGAGCCTTAATTCGTGACCACCACTACCCTCGGCCAAAAGCGTGGGGAGACCATAGAAAAACTAAAATTAGCGATATCTCCCAAACGAAGCGTCTAATCGAGAAAAAAGCCTTAATTCGTGATCACCTCTACCCTCGGCCAAAAACGTGGGAAGACCATAGAAAAACTAAAATCAGCGATATCTCCTAAACGAAGCGTCTAATCGAGAAAAGAGCCTTAATTCGTGACCACCTCTACCCTCGGCCAAAAACGTGGGAAGACCATAGAAAAACTAAAATCAGCGATATCTCCTAAACGAAGCGTCTAATCGAGAAAAGAGCCTTAATTCGTGATCACATCTACCCTCGGCAAAAACCTGGAAAGACTATAGAAAAACTAAAATCAGCGATATCTTCTAAACAAGGCGTCTAATCGAGAAAAGACCCTTAATTCTTGATCACCTCTACCCTCGGCCAAAAACCTGGGAAGACCATAGAAAAACTAAAATCAGCGATATCTCCTAAACGAAGCGTCAAATCGAGAAAAGAGCCTTAAAGACCAAGAAAGACCACAGAAAAACTAAAATCAGCGATATCTCCTAAACGAAGCGTCTAATCGAAACAAGAGCCTTATCTCTTAAACAAAGCGTGTAATCGAGAAAAGAGCCTTAATTCGTGATCACCTCTACCCCCGGCCAAAAACGTGGGAAGACCATAGAAAAACTAAAATCCATAGAAAAACTAAAACTAAACGAATCGTCTAATTTAGAAAAGAGCTTTAATTCGTGATCACCTCTACCCTCGGCCAAAACGTGGGAAGACCATAGAAAAACCAAAATCAGCGATATCTCCTAAACAAAGCGTCTAATCGAGAAAAGAGCCTTAATTCGTGATCACCTCTACCATCGGCCAAAAACGTGGGAAGTCCATAGTAAAACTAAAATCAGCAAAAACTCCCAAACGAAGCGTCTAATCGAGAAAAGAGCCTTAATTGGTGATCACCTCTACCCTAGCACAAAAACGTGGGAAGACCATAGAAAAACTAAAGTCAGCAAAATCTCCTAAATGAAGCGTATAATCGAGAAAAGAGCCTTCCTTAATTCGTGATCACCTCTACCCTCGGCCAAAAACGTGGGAAGACCATAGAAAAACTAAAATCAGCGATATCTCCTAAACGAAGCGTCTAATCGAGAAAAGAGCCCTAATACGTGATCACCTCTTCCCTCGGCTAAAAACGTGGGAAGGCCATAGAATAACTAAAATCAGCGATATCTCCTAAACGAAGCGTCTAATCGAGAAAAGAGCCTTAATTGGTGATCAACTCTACCCTAGGAGAAAAACGTGGGAGGACCATAGAATAACCAAAATCAGCGAAATCTCCTTAACAAAGCGTCTAATCGAGAAAAGAGCCCTAATCGGGATCACCTCTACCATAGCACAAAAACGTGGGCAGACCATAGACAAACTAAAATCAGCGAAATCTCCTAAACGAAGCGTCTAATCGAGAAAAGAGCCTTAATCGTGATCACCTCTACCCTCGGCCAAAAACGTGGGAAGACCATAGAAAAACTAAAATCAGCGATATCTCCTAAACGAAGCGTCTAATCGAGAAAAGAGCCTTAATTCGTGATCACCTCTACCCTCGGCCAAAAACGTGGGAAGACCATAGAAAAACTAAAATCAGCGATATCTCCTAAACGAAGCGTCTAATCGAGAAGAGAGCCTTAATTCGTGATCACCTCTACCCTCGGCCAAAAACGTGGGAAGACCATAGAAAAACTAAAATCAGCGATATCTCCTAAACGAAGCGTATAATCGAGGAAGGAGCCTTAATTAGTGATCACCTCTACCCTCGGCCAAAAACGTAGGAAGACCATAGAAAAACTAAAATCAGCGATATCTCCTAAACGAAGCGCCTAATCGAGAAAAGAGCCTTAATTCGTGATCACCCCTTCCCTAGGCCAAAAACGTGGGAAGATTATAGAAAAACTAAATTCAGCGAAATCTCCTAAACGAAGCGTCTAATCGAGAAAAGAGCCTTAATTCGTGATCATCTCTACCCTCGGCCAAAAACGTGGGAAGACCATAAAAAACTAAAATCAGCGATATCTCCTGAACGAAGCGTCTAATTGAGAAAAGAGCCTTAATACGTGATCAACTCTACCCTCGGCCAAAAACGTGGGAAGACCATAGAAAAACTAAAATCAGCGATATCTCCTAAACGAAGCGTCTAATCGAGAAAAGAGCCTTAATTCGTGATCACCTCTACCCTCGGCCAAAAACGTGGGAAGACCATAGAAAAACTAAAATCAGCGTAATCTCCTAAACGAAGCGTCTAATCGAGAAAAGAGCCTTAATTGGTGATCAACTCTACCCTAGGAGAAAAACGTGGGAGGACCGTAGAAAAACCAAAATTAGCGAAATCTCCTCAACAAAGCGTCTAATCGAGAAAAGAGCCTTAATTCGTGATCACCTCTACCCTCGACCAAAAACGTGGGAAGACCATAGAAAAACCAAAATCAGTGATATCTCCTAAAACGAACGTCTATTCGAGAAAAGGCCCTTAATTCAAGATCACCTCTACCCTCGGCCAAAAACGTGGGAAGACCATAGAAAAACAAAAATCAGCGATATCTCCTAAACGAAGCGTCTAATCGAGAAAAGAGCCTTAATATGTGATCAGCTCTACCCTCGGCCAAAAACGTGGGAAGACCATAGAAAAACTAAAATCAGCGATATCTCCTAAATGACGCGTCTAATCGAGAAAAGAGCCTTAATTCGTGATCACCTCTACCCTCGGAAAACCTCTACCTCTACCATAGAAAAACTAAAATCAGCGATATCTCCTAAACGAAGCGTCTATTCGTGATCACCTCTTTCCTCGGCCAAAAACGTGGAAGACCATAGAAAAACTAAAATCAGCGATATCTCCTAAACGAAGCGTCTAATCGAGAAAAGAGCCTTAAAGACCAAGGAAGACCATAGAAAAACTAAAATCAGCGATATCTTCTAAACGAAGCGTCTAATCGAGAAAAGAGCCTTAATACGTGATCACCTCTACCCTCGGCCAAAAACGTGGGAAGACCATAGAAAAACTAAAATCAGCGATATCTCCTAAACGAAGAGTCTAATCGAGAAAAGAGCCTTAATTCGTGATCACCTCTACCCTCGGCCAAAAACGTGGGAAGACCATAGAAAAACTAAAATCAGCGATATCTCCTAAACGAAGCGTCTAATCGAGAAAAGAGCCTTAATTCGTGATCACCTCTACCCTCGGCCAAAAACGTGGGAAGACCATAGAAAAACTAAAAAAAAAAAAGCGAAGATGATGTAAATCAAATATTATTGGAAGCTACAACCCAACAAAATCGCAGAGTAAGCAGAAAAGTGATAAGGGCAGATGATTCTGATGCAGATGATGTTACTCAAAATGAATTTATGTCTCCATCGTAATTGTACATTTTATGTAGTTGAATAATAATTTAAATACATACTAATTCATGAATTCAAACAACTATTTTTGTAATATAGATTCGTTTAACGAACATTTTAAAAGATTTTATAGTCAAACATTGCATATTATTTCTGTAAACATGAGAAGCATTTCTTCTATGCATAAATTTAATAGTTTTAAATCTCTTATTGCTGAGTTTGAGGGTTTACCAGACATAATAGCCATACAAGAGACCTGGTTTAAGCAAGATGTATCGCAGATATACAACATCTTAGGATATAATGTTGTGCATTGTTGCCGAAGTGATGGTTACGGGGGAACATCAATATACATTAAAGACTATATACAGTTCGTCGTTGAGGAATGTAATAGTACAAACTTTATTGAATGTGTCCAAATATCGCTAAAGAATATAAAAGTTAACCGCAAATCTGTTAAGATTAATTCGTTTTATCGTTCTCAAAAGTGTGACCTGAGCACTTTTTGTCGTTTTGTTGAATGTAAGCTACAGAACAATTATCGGAACCCAAATATTTGTCTTGGAGATTCAAATATTGATTTTCTTAGCCCTGTGTTGTCTGGAGACGTTTTAAACTTATTAAATCTGTTTGACTACGATAACTGTCACTATATGACAACAAGACCGATAAGTGGGACATGTATTGATAATGTATACAGCAACATCTCTGATAAACTTGCCATAGATACAATTAAGTGTGATTTAACAGATCACAATTTAATATCTTGTATAATCAATACAAATTTCGAAAGGGTAGAAAGAAGGATAACATGTTACCGTCAATGTAACTATAATATGCTCCGAGAAAACCTTCGTGTCCACTTGGATGGTAGACAACTATCTGGAAATATATCAGCTGATATGGATGATTTTGTGAATACGTTTTCTAATTGCATCCAGGATTCAACAATAGAGAAGAAACATATTGAATCCATGGAAAATTATATTACGCCGTGGGTAAATCAAAATTTACAGTCTCTTATTAAACTTAAAAAGTCATTGTTAAAGAAGCGCAGAAGAAATCCGGAAAATTTTAATTTTGAAAGGAAGTTAAAGCTCATAAGCAATATTATAAAAAAAGCTAATCGAATATGCATGAATAGCTATTACCAGAATCAATTAGAGAATCTTCAATATAACCCAAAAAAATGCTGGCAATTTTTAAATAGACATCTGGGAAGGTCAAAAAAATCAGAGGTTAAACTGAGAAATGATGATGGAGAGCTTATAGTTGGCAACGAAATAAAATGTGATATATTTAATGAGTATTTTCTACAAGCATCAGCATCATTGAAATCGAGTATTTTACAACTACCAAATGATTCTTGTGACAAACTTGGAACCATGAAACAATCTCTGCAACGTTTTCAATTTAGTGGTGTTATAAATGAGACAATCATTGAACACATATTGAATCTGGAAGATAATAAAAGCCCTGGTGATGATGGCATCTCAAGTAAAGCACTTCGGAAATGCAGCGATATAATCCATGTCAGACTTACAAACTTGTTTAACAGCGTTGTGGGAAATTCAATATATCCCGATATTTTAAAAGTATCGAAAATAATACCTATCCCAAAAGAATCAGTGGCGTATACAGTGGATAAATATAGGCCAATTGCATTACTGTCAGTTGTGGACAAAATATTTGAACAGATTTTACACAAGCAGCTATCGACATTTTTAGAGCAAACCGGTCAGATATACAAGTCACAATTCGGCTTTAGGAAAGGATGTGGAACCCAGGATGCGGTTGTGAATGTGGTAAATTTAGTATGCAATGGTCTGGACGACGGTTACGGTGGAGTAACGGGAGTATTCTACGATTTTTCAAAAGCCTTCGATCTTGTTGATCATGAAATATTGATTCAAAAGCTTCCATGCTATGGCATTGCGGGCAACTCTCTACAATTGCTTAAAAGTTATTTACATGGAAGGAAACAGTATGTGAAAATAGAGAACGCTAAAAGCTTTTTGGCATGCGTGGAACATGGTGTACCTCAGGGCAGTGTTCTTGGTCCGCTGTTATTCTCTATATATATTAACGATATTTCAAACCTCAAGCTTCACGGTAAGCTTATTATGTATGCAGATGACATAAGCCTCTTTTATCCATACAATCATGACGTAATATTGAAAGCACAGATAGAACATGATGCTGGACTTATTCTTGAATATAGTCGAATTAACAAACTGGTGTTAAATAATGAAAAAACCAAACTATTACGATTTCGCCCACGATGTACTGAAACTTATTTCAACGTTCAAATTGGTGACAACACAGTATATGAATGTAAGTCGTTGCAGTATTTAGGCATTCACTTTCAATCTAACTTGGCGTGGAATACTCATATTCAGCATCTGAGACAGAAAGTTGCACCAGCGATTGGGATCCTGTACAAATTCAAACATAAGTTTGATAAAAAAACTAAACTATTGATTTATCAAAGTTTAATTCATAGTCATTTTAATTACTTATCAATAATATATGGGTTTAAAAAAAGCCCGGAATTTCGAAGCCTGCAGAGATGCCAAAATAGAGCTTTAAAAATAGTTTATAATCTTCCGTTAACGTATCCATCGCTATCATTATACCAGAATATTGGCAAAAATATCTTACCATTACATGGACTTTACAAAATGCAGCTATTGATGTTCATGTACAAAGCTGTGCAACATATCGGTCATCAAGTAATTGAATTTTTCCGAAATCAAGCAGTTTTCAATACCAGGAATAATTTGAATTTAAATGTTAAGAGATGTAGACTGGAAATAACTAAACAGCGCATTGAATACATTGGCTCTTCTGAATATAACTATCTACCACAAACTCTTAAGGCAATTCCGAGAATCTCAACTTTCAAACTGCAGTTAAAGTCATATTTACTTCAAAATACAGAAATGCTTCTATTGTAGAATCTCTTGCTTTTCCATCTTTGTATATATATATATATCTATATAAAATTTTTTTTCTTTTTTTTTTTCTGTAAATGAATATGTAACGCTTACTTTCTAACAAATCGTGATAACTATGCCAACTTGCCCCAATAATGTCAATATGGCGCTGGGGCACCTTTAAAAATGTAAACATATTTAAACTGAAACTGAAACTGAAAATCAGCTAAAAAGCGTCTAATCGAGAAAAGAGCCTTAATTCGTGATCACCTCTACCCTCGGCCAAAAACGTGGGAAGACCATAGAAAAACTAAAATCAGCGATATCTCCTAAACGAAGCGTCTAATCGAGAAGAGAGCCTTAATTCGTGATCACCTCTACCCTCGGCCAAAAACGTGGGAAGACTATAGAAAAACCAAAATCAGTGATATCTCCTAAAACGAACGTGTAATTGAGAAAAGGGCCTTAATTCGAGATCACCTCTACCCTCGGCCAAAAACGTGGGAAGACCATAGAAAAACTAAAATCAGCGATATCTCCTAAACGAAGCGTCTAATGGAGAAAAGAGCCTTAATTCGCGATCACCTCTACCCTCGGCCAAAAACGTGGGAAGACCATAGAAAAACTAAAATCAGCGATATCTACTAAACGAAGCGTCTAATCGAGGAAATAGCCTTAATTCGTGATCACCTCTACCCTCGGCCAAAAAAGTGGGAAAACCATAGAAAAACTAAAATCAGCGATATCTCCTAAACGAAGCGTCTAATCAAGAAAAGAGCCTTAATACACGATCACCTCTACCCTCGGCCAAAAACGTAGGAGGACCATAGAAAAACTAAAATCAGCGATATCTCCTAAACGAAGCGTCTAATCGAGAAAAGAGCCTTAATTCGTGATCACCTCTACCCTCGGCCAAAAACGTGGGAAGACCATAGAAAAACTAAAATCAGCGATATCTCCTAAATGAAGCGTCTAATCGAGAAAAGAGCCTTAATTCGTGATCACCTCTACCCTCGGACAAAAACGTGGGAAGACCATAGAAAAACCAAAATCAGCGATATCTCCTAAACGAAGCGTCTAATCAAGAAAAGAGCCTTAAAGACCAAGGAAGACCATAGAAAAACTAAAATCAGCGATATCTCCTAAACGAAGCGTCTAATCGAGAAAGAGCCTTAATTCGTGATCACCTCTACCCTCGGCCAAAAACGTGGGAAGACCATAGAAAAACTAAAATCAGCGATATCTCCTAAACGAAGCGTCTAATCGAGAAAAGAGCCTTAATTCGTGATCACCTTTACCCTCGGCCAAAAACGTGGGAAGACCATAGAAAAACTAAAATCAGCGATATCTCCTAAACGAAGCGTCTAATCGAGAAAAGAGCCTTAATACGTGATCACCTCTACCCTCGGCCAAAAACGTGGGAAAACCATAGAAAAACTAAAATCAGCGATATCTCCTAAACGAAGCGTCTATTCGTGATCACCTCTACCCTCGGCCAAAAACGTGGGAAGACCATAGAAAAACAAAAATCAGCGATATCTCCTAAACGAAGCGTCTAATCGAGAAAAGAGCCTTAATTCGTGATCACCTCTACCCTCGGCCAAAAACGTGGGAAGACCATAGAAGAACTAAAATCAGCTAAAAAGCGTCTAATCGAGAAAAGAGCCTTAATTCGTGATCACCTCTACTCCAGCCAAAAACGTGGGAAGACCATAGAAAAACTAAAATCAGCGATATCTCCTAAACGAAGCGTCTAATCGAGAAGAGAGCCTTAATTCGTGATCACCTCTACCCTCGGCCAAAAACGTGGGAAGACTATAGAAAAACCAAAATCAGTGATATCTCCTAAAACGAACGTGTAATTGAGAAAAGGGCCTTAATTCGTGATAACCTCTTCACTCGGCCAAAAACGTGAAAAGACAATAGAACAACTAAAATCAGCGAAATCTCCTAAACGAATCGAGAAAAGAGCCTTAAGTCGTGATCACCTTACCCTCGGCCAAAAACGTGTGAAGACCATAGAAAAACTAAAATCAGCGAAATCTCCTAAACGAAGCATCTAATAGAGAAAAGAGCCTTAATTGGTGATCACCTCTTCCCTAGGCCAAAACCGTGGGAAGACCATAGAAAAACTAAAATCAGCGATATCTCCTAAACGAAGCGTCTAATCGAGAAAAGAGCCTTAATTCGTGATCACCTCTACCCTCGGCCAAAAACGTGGGAAGACCATAGAAAAACTAAAATCAGCGATATCTCCTAAACGAAGCGTCTAATCGAGAAAAGAGCCTTAATTCGTGATCACCTCTACCCTCGGCCAAAAACGTGGGAAGACCATAGAAAAACTAAAATCAGCGATATCTCCTAAACAAAGCGTCTAATCGAGAAAAGAGCCTTAATTCGTGATCACCTCTACCATCGGCCAAAAACGTGGGAAGTCCATAGTAAAACTAAAATCGGCGATATCTTCAAAACGAAGCGTCTAATCGAGAAAAGAGCCCTAATTGTGATCACCTCTACCATAGCAAAAAAACGTGGACAGACCATAGAAAAACTAAAATCAGCGAAATCTCCTAAACGATGCGTCTAATCGAGAAGAGCCTTAATTCGTGATAACCTCTTCCCTCGGCCAAAAACGTGGGAAGACCATAGAAAAACTAAAATCAGCGAAATCTCCTAAACGAAGCGTCTAATCGAGAAAAGAGCCTTAATTGGTGATCAACTCTACCCTAGGAGAAAAACGTGGGAGGACCATAGAAAAACCAAAATCAGCGAAATCTCCTCAACAAAGCGTCTAATCGAGAAAAGAGCCCTAATCGTGATCACCTCTACCATAGCACAAAAACGTGGGCAGACCATAGAAAAACTAAAATCAGCGAAATCTCCTAAACAAAGCGTCTAATCGAGAAAAGAGCCTTAATTCGTGATCACCTCTTCCCTCGGCCAAAAACGTGGGAAGTCCATAGAAAAACTAAAATCGGCGATAACTTCAAAACGAAGCGTCTAATCGAGAAAAGAGCCTTAATTCGTGATCACCTCTACCCTCGGCCAAAAACATGGGAAGACCATAGAAAAACTAAAATCAGCGATATCTCCTAAACGAAGCGTCTAATCGAGAAAAGAGCCTTAAAGACCAAGGAAGACCATAGAAAAACTAAAATCAGCGATATCTCCTAAACGAAGCGTCTAATCGAGAAAAGAGCCTTAATTCGTGACCACCACTACCCTCGGCCAAAAGCGTGGGGAGACCATAGAAAAACTAAAATTAGCGATATCTCCCAAACGATGCGTCTAATCGAGAAAAAAGCCTTAATTCGTGATCACCTCTACCCTCGGCCAAAAACGTGGGAAGACCATAGAAAAACTAAAATCAGCGATATCTCCTAAACGAAGCGTCTAATCGAGAAAAGAGCCTTAATTCGTGACCACCTCTACCCTCGGCCAAAAACGTGGGAAGACCATAGAAAAACTAAAATCAGCGATATCTCCTAAACGAAGCGTCTAATCGAGAAAAGAGCCTTAATTCGTGATCACATCTACCCTCGGCAAAAACCTGGAAAGACTATAGAAAAACTAAAATCAGCGATATCTTCTAAACAAGGCGTCTAATCGAGAAAAGACCCTTAATTCTTGATCACCTCTACCCTCGGCCAAAAACCTGGGAAGACCATAGAAAAACTAAAATCAGCGATATCTCCTAAACGAAGCGTCAAATCGAGAAAAGAGCCTTAAAGACCAAGAAAGACCACAGAAAAACTAAAATCAGCGATATCTCCTAAACGAAGCGTCTAATCGAAACAAGAGCCTTATCTCTTAAACAAAGCGTGTAATCGAGAAAAGAGCCTTAATTCGTGATCACCTCTACCCCCGGCCAAAAACGTGGGAAGACCATAGAAAAACTAAAATCCATAGAAAAACTAAAACTAAACGAATCGTCTAATTTAGAAAAGAGCTTTAATTCGTGATCACCTCTACCCTCGGCCAAAAACGTGGGAAGACCATAGAAAAACCAAAATCAGCGATATCTCCTAAACAAAGCGTCTAATCGAGAAAAGAGCCTTAATTCGTGATCACCTCTACCATCGGCCAAAAACGTGGGAAGTCCATAGTAAAACTAAAATCAGCAAAAACTCCCAAACGAAGCGTCTAATCGAGAAAAGAGCCTTAATTGGTGATCACCTCTACCCTAGCACAAAAACGTGGGAAGACCATAGAAAAACTAAAGTCAGCAAAATCTCCTAAATGAAGCGTATAATCGAGAAAAGAGCCTTCCTTAATTCGTGATCACCTCTACCCTCGGCCAAAAACGTGGGAAGACCATAGAAAAACTAAAATCAGCGATATCTCCTAAACGAAGCGTCTAATCGAGAAAAGAGCCCTAATACGTGATCACCTCTTCCCTCGGCTAAAAACGTGGGAAGGCCATAGAATAACTAAAATCAGCGATATCTCCTAAACGAAGCGTCTAATCGAGAAAAGAGCCTTAATTGGTGATCAACTCTACCCTAGGAGAAAAACGTGGGAGGACCATAGAATAACCAAAATCAGCGAAATCTCCTTAACAAAGCGTCTAATCGAGAAAAGAGCCCTAATCGGGATCACCTCTACCATAGCACAAAAACGTGGGCAGACCATAGACAAACTAAAATCAGCGAAATCTCCTAAACGAAGCGTCTAATCGAGAAAAGAGCCTTAATCGTGATCACCTCTACCCTCGGCCAAAAACGTGGGAAGACCATAGAAAAACTAAAATCAGCGATATCTCCTAAACGAAGCGTCTAATCGAGAAAAGAGCCTTAATTCGTGATCACCTCTACCCTCGGCCAAAAACGTGGGAAGACCATAGAAAAACTAAAATCAGCGATATCTCCTAAACGAAGCGTCTAATCGAGAAGAGAGCCTTAATTCGTGATCACCTCTACCCTCGGCCAAAAACGTGGGAAGACCATAGAAAAACTAAAATCAGCGATATCTCCTAAACGAAGCGTATAATCGAGGAAGGAGCCTTAATTAGTGATCACCTCTACCCTCGGCCAAAAACGTAGGAAGACCATAGAAAAACTAAAATCAGCGATATCTCCTAAACGAAGCGCCTAATCGAGAAAAGAGCCTTAATTCGTGATCACCCCTTCCCTAGGCCAAAAACGTGGGAAGACCATAGAACAACTAAAATCGGCGATATCTTCTAAACAAAGCGTCTAATCGAGAAAAGAGCCTTAATTCGTGATCACCTCTACCCTCGGCCAAAAACGTGGGAAGACCATAGAAAAACCAAAATCAGCGAAATCTCCTAAACGAAGCGTCTAATCGAGAAAAAAGCCTTAATTCGTGATCAACTCTTCCCTCGGCCAAAAACGTGGGAAGTCCATAGAAAAACTAAAATCGGCGATAACTTCAAAAGAAGCGTCTAATCGAGAAAAGAGCCTTAATTCGTGATCACCTCTACCCTCGGCCAAAAACATGGGAAGACCATAGATAAACTTAAATCAGCGATATCTACTAAACGAAGCGTCTAATCGAGAAAAGAGCCTTAATTCGTGATCGCCACTACCCTCGGCCAAAAACGTGGGAAGACCATAGAAAAACTAAAATCAGCGAAATCTACTAAACGAAGCATCACCTCTACCCTCGGCCAAAAACGTGGGGAGACCATAGAAAAACTAAAATTAGCGATATCTCCTAAACGAAGCGTCTAATCGAGAAAAGAGCCTTAATTCGTGATCTCCTCTACCCTCGGCCAAAAACGTGGGAAGACCATAGAAAAACTAAAATCAGCGATATCTCCTAAACGAAGCATCTAATCGAGAAAAGAGCCTTAAAGACCAAGGAAGACCATAGAAAAACTAAAATCAGCGATATCTCCTAAACGAAGCGTCTAATCGAGAAAAGAGTCTTAATTCGTGATCACCTCTACCCTCGGCCAAAAACGTGAAAAGACCATAGAAAAATTAAAATCAGCGATATCTCCAAAAAGAAGCGTCTAATCGAGAAAAGAGCCTTAATTCGTGATCACATCTACCCTCGACAAAAACCTGGAAAGACTATAGAAAAACTAAAATCAGCGATATCTTCTAAACGAAGCGTTTAATCGAGAAAAGACCCTTAATTCGTGATCACCTCTACCCTCGGCCAAAAACGTGGGAAGACCATAGAAAAACTAAAATCAGCGATATCTCCTAAACGAAGCGTCAAATCGAGAAAAGAGCCTTAAAGACCAAGGAAGACCACAGAAAAACTAAAATCAGCGATATCTCCTAAACAAAGCGTCTAATCGAGAAAAGAGCCTTATCTCTTAAACAAAGCGTGTAATCGAGAAAAGAGCCTTAATTCGTGATCACCTCTACCCCCGGCCAAAAACGTGGGAAGACCATAGAAAAACTAAAATCAGCGATATCTCCTAAACAAAGCGTCTAATCGAGAAAAGAGCCTTAATTCGTGATCACCTCTACCATCGGCCAAAAACGTGGGAAGACCATAGAAAAACTAAAATCAGCGATATCTTCTAAACGAAGCGTCTAATCGAGAAAAGAGCCTAAATACGTGATCACCTCTACCCTCGGCCAAAAACGTGGGAAGACCATAGAAAAACTAAAATCAGTGATATCTACTTAACAAAGCGTCTAATTTAGAAAAGAGCTTTAATTCGTGATTACCTCTACCCTCGGCCAAAAACGTGGGAAGACCATAGAAAAATTAAATCGGCGATATCTTCTAAACGAAGCGTCTAATCGAGAAAAGAGCCTTAATTCGTGATCACCTCTACCATCGGCCAAAAACGTGGGAAGACCATAGAAAAACTAAAATCAGCGATATCTCCTAAACGAAGCGTCTAATCAAGAAAAGAGCCTTAATACGTGATCACCTCGTCCCTCGGCCAAAAACGTGTGAAGACCATAGAAAAACTAAAATCAGCGAAATCTCCTTAACGAAGCGTCTAATCGAGAAAAGAGTCTTAATTGGTGATCAACTCTACCCTAGGAGAAAAATGTGGGAGGACCATAGAATAACCAAAATCAGCGAAATCTCCTTGACAAAGCGTCTAATCGAGAAAAGAGCCCTAATCGTGATCACCTCTACCATAGCACAAAAACGTGGGCAGACCATAGAAAAACTAAAATCAGCTAAATCTCCTAAACGAAGCGCCTAATCGAGAAAAGAGCCTTAATCGTGATCACCTCTACCATAGCTCAAAAACGTGAAAAGACCATAGAAAAACTAAAATCAGCGATATCTCCAAAAAGAAGCGTCTAATCGAGAAAAGAGCCTTAATTCGTGATCACATCTACCCTCGGCAAAAACCTGGAAAGACTATAGAAAAACTAAAATCAGCGATATCTTCTAAACGAAGCGTCTAATCGAGAAAAGAGCCTTAATTCGTGATCACCTCTTCCCTCGGCCAAAAACGTGGGAAGACCATAGAAAAACTAAAATCAGCGATATCTCCTAAACGAAGCGTCTAATCGAGAAAAGAGCCTTAATTCGTAATCACCTCTACCCTCGGCTAAAAACGTGGGAAGACTATAGAAAAACTAAGATTAGCGATATCTCCTAAACGAAGCGTCTAGTCAAGAAAAGAGCCTTAATTCGTGATCACCTCTACCCTCGGCCAAAAACGTGAAAAGACCATAGAAAAACTAAAATCAGCGATATCTCCAAAAAGAAGCGTCTAATCGAGAAAAGAGCCTTAATTCGTGATCACATCTACCCTCGGCAAAAACCTGGAAAGACTATAGAAAAACTAAAATCAGCGATATCTTCTTAACGAAGCGTCTAATCGAGAAAAGAGCCTTAATTCGTGATCACCTCTACCCTCGGCCAAAAACGTGGGAAGACCATAGAAAAACTAAAATCAGCGATATCTCCTAAACGAAGCGTCTAATCGAGAAAAGAGCCTTAATTCGTAATCACCTCTACCCTCGGCCAAAAACGTGGGTAGACCATAGAAAAACTAAAATCAGCGATATCTCCTAAACGAAGCGTCTAAGTGGAAAGACCGTAAAAAAACTAAAATCAGCGATATCTCCTAAACGATGCGTCTAATCGAGAAGAGAGCCCTAATTCGTAATCACCTGTACCTCGGCCAAAACGTGGGAAGACTGTAGAAAAACTTAAGTCAGCGATATTTGCTAAACGAAGCATCTAATCGAGAAAAGAGCCTTAATTCGTGATCACCTCTACCCTCGGCCAAAAACGTGGGAAACCATAGAAAAACTAAAATCAGCGATATCTCCTAAACGAAGCGTCTAATCGAGAAAAGAGCCTTAATTCGTGATCAACTCTTCCCTCGGCCAAAAACGTGAAAAGACCATAGAAAAACTAAAATCAAAAACGTGAAAAGACCATAGAAATCTCCTAAACAAAGCGTCTAAGCGAGAAAAGAGCCTTAATTGGTGATCAACTCTACACTAGGAGAAAAAAGTGGAATCTTCAAAACGAAGCGTCTAATCGAGAAAAGAGCCTTAGTTCGTGATTACCTTTTTCCTCGGCCAAAAGCTTGGGAAGACCGTAGAAAAACTAAAATCGGCGATATCTTCTAAACGAAGCGTCTAATCGAGAAAATAGCCTTAATTCGTGATCATCTCTACCCTCGGCTAAAAACGTGGGAAGACCATAGAAAAACTAAAATCAGCGATATCTCCTAAACGAAGCGTCTAATCGAGAAGCGAGCCTTAGTTCGTGATCACCCCTACCCTCGGCTTAAAACGTGGGAAGACCATAGAAAAACTGAAATCAGCGATATCTCCTAAACAAAGCGTCTAATCGAGAAATGAGCCTTAAATCGTGATCACCCCTACCCTCGGCTAAAAACGTGGGAAGACCATTGAAAAACTGAAATCAGCGATATCTCCTAAACAAAGCGTCTAATCAAGAAAAGAGCCTTAATTCGTGATTACCTCTTTCCTCGGCCAAAAACGTGGGAAGACCGTAGAAAAACTAAAATCAGCGATATCTCTTAAACGAAGCGTCTAATCGAGAAATGAGCCTTAAATCGTGATCACCTCTTTCCTCGGCTAAAAACGTTGGAAGACCACAGAAAAACTAAGATCAGCGATATCTCCTAAACGAAGCGTCTAGTCAAGAAAAGAGCCTTAATTCGTGATTACCTCTTTCCTCGGCCAAAAACGTGGGAAGACCGTAGAAAAACTAAAATCAGCGATATCTCTTAATCGAAGCGTCTACTCGAGAAATGAGCCTTAAATCGTGATCACCTCTTTCCTCGGCTAAAAACGTTGGAAGACCACAGAAAAACTAAGATCAGCGATATCTCCTAAACGAAGCGTCTAGTCAAGAAAAGAGCCTTAATTCGTGATCACCTCTTTCCTCGGCCAAAAACGTGGGAAGACCGTAGAAAAACTGAAATCAGCGATATCTCCTAAACGAAGCGTCTAATCGAGAAAAGAGCCCTAATTCGTGATCACGTCTTTTCTTGGCCAAAAACGTGGGAAGACCATAGAAAGACTAAAATCAGCGATATCGCCTAAACGAACCGTCTAATCGAAAAAAGAGCCTTAATTCGTGATCACCTCTTTCTTCGACAAAAAAGTGGAAAGCGATATCTCCTAAACGAAGCGTCTAATCGATAAAATAGCCGTTATTCGTGATTACCTCTTTCCTCGGCAAAAAAAAGTGAAAAAGACCATAGAAAAACTAAAATCAGCGATATCTCCTGAACGAAACGTCCAATAGAGAAAAGAGCCTCTTTCTTCCGCAAAAAAGTGAAAAACAATATCTCTTAAACGAAGCGTCTAATGGATAAAAGAGACCATAGAAAAACTAGAATCAGCGATATTTCCTAATCTAGAATGTCAGGCAACTGGAGGACTCAATGATATAAGAATTGATGGTTCAGACAAACAAAGTGAATTGTTCACGGGGCCATGCAAAGTTTATTGCTTGGCAGGATTCTCAGGTGGGAGATTCCTACACTTTCCAGTAGGAAAAATTCAGAGCAGCGGAGCTTTTCGAAGCAACTATTTAAATTATTAACTTAATAAAAAAGTTAATTTTTATTTTGTATTTTAGTGAAAAACGATTATTTTTAATTTTCATCACATGCACAAGAGATTATAATGATGGAAGGTAATTCCGTGGGGTGTGAGTTCTATGGATTTTTAACTAAATCATAAATGATAAATTGACACTCCAATCAAAATTAAAACTATATTTTGATTGATGATATTTTAAAGATATAATTATACTTCACTTACCTCCAATTTTGAAATCTTATTTTCTTCCAAATCATCTGAGACAGATTTATTGGGCTTTATTTATTATCGCTGGGCCAGATGAGGTTTATAATAACGTTCGGACATGGTCTTCTCCAATAAGAATGTAAACAATACCAGTGCTTTGTCCAGAGTGACTTCGATTTTCTGTTCGGACTGGAAGGGAAAAAAATAATGAACACAATGAAAGTTGTTAATGTTAATTCCTTTCTCTCTAACCATTTTTAACTTACTCCTTTGCCGCTCTTCTTCAATTTGTCACTTTAAATTTAAATTAAAAAAATTATCAAAGTCCGAAGATTCAAAGAGCCGATCATTATTGAATGAATGATGCAGAAATTGGTCAAAATGATTTTATAGATCGAGGAGATTCTGCACAAATTTTATGTGATTTGAAGTGCCATTCTACTCCTCCTTAGCCAGCATTCGTCCCTGTTTGTGCAGATAAGACGACATGGTGACAATAATCTTGAGATAATCCTCCCTCAATCGTGATCGTCGGATTTTGAATTTGTTATCATTAAAACAACGCCCGAATTCTCTATTTCCACAATGGTACGCATGTGTTTCTTCAATCACTTCATTTTCGACAGTACGCGGTTCGGCGTCTTCGCCTTAAGAAAGAGCGGCACTAGCTGATTCTACTTAGATACGGGTCAGCAAATAAAGTAATGTTTTCAAATATCAAATTGAAGAAAAGAAACAGGATTGATTTTTGAAAATAAAAATGGATAAGGTATTCCTTATTCGATTTTGTATACATACCTCAACTTTCTTTAGATTTCTTCAGCCATTAACATTCTGC
Organism: Hydrotaea diabolus; assembly: GCA_963513945.1. Lineage (NCBI taxonomy): Eukaryota > Metazoa > Arthropoda > Insecta > Diptera > Muscidae > Hydrotaea > Hydrotaea diabolus. The sequence continues at coordinate 79,982,055 of OY740718.1, read as the reverse complement.
AAGCGTTCTTGATTGAGCTTTGGAAGAACTCTCTATCTTTGCGCACTTTCTCCTCGAGAGGCTCTTTAAGGACGTCTAGCGAGCCGAAACACAAAAGTTGTCCGTATATGTGCAGCTCCATGTTGTGGGCATTAAGTTTTTCAAATAAAAGGCATGATCTGTTTTTCATTTGAATTTCTTGGATAGCATTCTTTAAACTCGCCCATATTGTCCATAGAGGCCTGTGTGAAGTAAAAATAAAAATACGTTAATAAATTATATAATTAATGATGAAATTAAAAGTTTGAAAAGAACGTCTGAAGTCAAATTGACTTTTATATTGAAATTGATTCACAACTTAGATTGAAATTTAAATCAAATTTTATTTTTATTTACTTTTTTAGACATATTGGAACAAGTTCTTTTTCTTGTTTTTCTTTCTAATTGTTTTTAATCTGTTGCAGTATGTGGTTTTCGCAGAAATTTCACACGTAATATGGATGATTTTATATTAAGGGTTCTCTCGGTCAAAAAGGGGCTGTTTTTGTTTTGTATAATAACTTAAACAAATGGAGATACCCACTTCATTTTTATACAATCACCCTACTTGTTAAGGGGTATATACCATTTGGTACGTACCATTAAACTAACGCATAGAAATAAGCATGTTAGACCCTCAATATGTTTTCACCAATTACGTTTCAAGACTTTTTTAAGTCATTTAAACAATATCCGTTGTACAAGTCGATTATCGATTTGTCGAATAATCCACTTTTTGTTTCAAAAACTGAAAAAGTCGTGATCGACTTTTGCGTCTGATATTAATCGAATAATCGACTTTTTCTTTCGACTTTTTGCTACCGCCTGAACAAATATTTTTACCCTGCACCATTCTGTGGAACAGGGTGTTTAAAGTAAGTTTCATGGCAAATATTTAAGCTAGACCAATCTTTAAGTGTACTGATCGACTCAGAATCACAAGCCGATTCGTCTATCTGTCCGTCCGTTCGTTTAAGTTTTTAATTCAAATTTTGGAATTTCCAGAAATTAGGAAATTATTTGGCCAGCGCGATCTCCAGACTTGTCAGCACCCGACTATTTTTATTGGGTTATTTGAAGGAGCAAGCATATGTGAAGAAGCCCAAGACAATCCTGCAACTCAAGGCCAACACTGTTGCAGAAATTCGAACGCTACAGCCACAAATTTTGAAAGATGTTGTGGAAAATGCTCGAGCCCATCATTGCAAAGCTGAAAACGGGGGTCATGTAAGTGACATTATTTTTCATGTAAATTAATAAACGCAAAAGTTGTTAAAGTTTTTAGCCCCATGGTAACTTTTGACCCATTCTGTATTAGCCTCTATTCAGGCTTAAACAACTATATTTATTTATTAAATCGAGAATACGAGTAACAGCACTTTTTTATAGACATGATTGACATTGGCACTTTTTATTAACAAATGACAAAACTATTAGGGATTTGAAGTGTAGTCTTACTTATCGAGACTTAACTTAAATGTCACTAATAATTCCAAAACTTTTGGATTTAATTTATTTAAATATTATCTAGTCTACATATGAGTTGGATAGTTTTTGTTGGCACGAAGAAAGGTAATTTTCGCCACCGCCGAAAAGTACTGGACGACTTCGACCACAGGTTTGCAGTTTTGGAGAAACTCTGAACGTAAACTGAAATTCCCGCTAGAAACCCGTTGCTACGGGCAAAAGAACACCTAATAGCTGAAAATCTATACAATTTACTTAAGAACCAAGACTTACCTTTCCTCTGTTGTGTAGGTTGTCTGTTTCATGATCATAATTCAAATCTAGGCTTCTTCACAAATTGTTCATATTTCGTATGTATTCTTTTATGACCCTGTAGGAAATGTAGATAGTCACACTGTACTGATAAATGATTGATATTGTCACCAGTACTACTGACCAATGTTACCCCGGCTAATGCTCTCTGCTGTAGACATTTAACATGTGCTTGTCATTGAGAATCCACTAGTACCCTTGGAACTATTGATTAGATGGTTCTCATTAAACCACTTGGAGACATTGGAACTAATGATTCACTACAACACTTTAGTAATTGTCAACACCTTTGGAACTTTTTATTTGACTTTCACGCCTTTGCCAATGTCTATGTATCTAGTAACATATGGAGAAATTGGACCTTGGAATCAGAACTAGATTTTATTAATTGTAGTCAACAGCCATGGTACATTTTACTAGAAATATAAAGCAATTCTTTTGTATGGTACTTTTCGTGTGGTACTTTTTAACATGAAAAAAATTCACGTTGCTGTTTAAAAAACTTTAATTTAATAATTTAATTAAAAAAAACAAATCAAGAGGAAGCGCATCCGGGCAGTTGTCAAATATATCTGTAGACATCAAAGGCAAAAGGGTAGACGCTTCGGTGACAATGTCAACCAATATAGTAGACAACACTGTTGACTTGGAGACACTTGGCCACAGACTTCCTACAGGGGACTTTATATATAGAAGCTTAAATAATTACATGTTTCTCTTTTTATTTGCAACATGCCATTGAGATTTTCATTTTTTCTCACACTTTTGTATTACTTATCACATTTCTACTTCTGATATTTTCTTTTTTTCGCGCACACCATTTCATAGAAATGAAGCATCCAAGTTTGTTTACGATTTTCATCGATATTACGCGTTTGAACCCATTCTAAGCCAACACTTTATAAGATTACTATAATTTCTTAATTATTTTATGATCACAGACCATTTTCATTAAATTTTACTTAGTTTTTATGTCAAAATTAATAACAATTTAAGGAAGAACGTGAAAATACGCGCACTTTGCTTAAGGAATTCGAAAAGACTAAAGAAATCCAAACAAGGTTCCGTTTTGTTTTGTTTGTAAACAACAAAAGAGCGAAAGGAGAGTTCTCTCTATGAATTCGCTCGCATACTCGATGATGGAGACATCGAGTTTGGTTGGGTGTGTGGATGTGGAGTGGGGTTTGGTCTTTTGACTCTGCTGCAATATTTACTGTCTTTGCGAGCATAGTCATAGTATCAATTCACAATAGCACGGGTATTCTCGGCTTTTAGTACACAATGTATATATTTACTAACTAGTTCTTTCGTTTTATCAATTGTTTTCACTATGCTTTCTAATTTGATAATATTGTAAATACTTATATTATTGATTTTTTAAGGTCAATAAAATAAGGATCTTACGTTTCATATTTAAACATTATTTAATAACAAATGTGCTGACCTGCTCATTAAAGAATCCCCCTCATACTAAAACCTGTAGCAGAGTCTGTACTAATTGTACCGTCGTCCCATATGTTTTTTTATGATATTTATATCGTGACCGTCAAAATAAAGTAAACACCAACTGTTTTCATGATCCTAGGTTGATTTTAATTACAAAAATAAGCTTTATATACAGGGTGTCCGCCGGGAGGTATACTACTTTGTTTTGCCAACATTTTGGTAAACATTAGTCTTGACAGTTCATAGTTGGCAGTCGTGAAGTAGAGACGTTGCAAATTTATTATGGAAAAATATTCGATAAACCAACGTGTTTTAATCGTTAAAACATTTTATCAAAATCAATCATCGAATACTGTGTTGATGAGAATGTTACGTGAATTTTTTGGGAGCAACAACGTGCTACCAAAAGGCACTATTTATCGTGTAGTGAATTATTTCGAAGAATTATGGTCTGTAGCTGATAGGCCCAAGCATGGACCACGACGTGCTACCAAATCGGCTGAAAACATTACTGCTGCTCAAGAAAGTGTTCAAAACAATCCATCAACCTCAATTCGACGCCGTGCTGATTGAAATAAAAATGTGCTTAAAAGGGCCTGCACTTGTGAGGCTAACAGTGGCGGAAATTTCTCTGATATTGTATTCCATTTATAATTGCCGACATTAAATACAACATTTATAAATATAATTTCTATTCTCTTTCATTTAGTCAAAAATTATAAACAAACAAAACTCGTAGTATACCTTCCCGACGGTCAACCTGTAGTATACCTTCCTGGCAGACACCCTGTGAATATAAAAATGAAATGTGGTTTGTTACACCGATAACAACTTGAAAACAATTGTGGCAAACTGAATACTTCCTTTTGCGGGTTTGTTCATAACTGCTACGGGATGGTTTAGGGAAAACGAAAAGTCGAAATTTTGGACTGTGGACGGAAGAGTCGTGACAAAACTGTTTATTTAAGCTAGAAGGCTGACAATTTCTACAAAATTTTAGGGTTCCTTGGGAATGGACTAAAATAAGCGATATCTCCTAAACAAAGCGTCTAATCGAGAAAACAGCGTTAATTCGTGATCATATCTTTCCTCGGCCAAAAACGTGGCAAGACCATAGGCAAACTAAAGTCAGCGATATCTCCTAAACGAATCGTCCAATCAAGAAAAGAGCCTTGATTCGAGATCACTTCTTTCTTTTGCCAAAACCGTGGGTAGACCATAGAAAAACCAAAATCAGCGATATCTCCTAAACGAAGCGTCTAATCGAGAAAAGAGCCTTTATTCGTGATCCTCTACCCTCGACCAAGCGTAGCGTCTAATCGAAAAAGGAGCCTTAAATCGTGACCACCTCTTTCCTCGGCTAAAAACATGGGAAGACCATATAAAAACTAAAATCAGTGATATCTCCTAAACGAAGCGTCTAATCGAGAAAAGAGCCTTAATTCGTGATCACCTCTACCCTCGGCCAAAAACGTGGGAGGACCATAGAAAAACTAAAATCAGCGATATCTCCTAAACGAAGCGTCTAATCGAGATAAGAGCCTTTATTCGTGATCGCCTCTACCCTCGACCAAGTGTAGCGTCTAATCGAGAAAAGGGCCTTAATTCGAGATCACCTCTTTCCTCGGCTAAAAACATGGGAAGACCATAGAAAAACTAAAATCAGTTATATCTCCTAAACGAAGTGTCTAATCGAGAAAAGAGCCTTAATTCGTGATAACCTCCACCCTCGGCCAAAAACGTGGGAGGACCATAGAAAAACTAAAATCAGCGATATCACCTAAACGAAGCGTCTAATCGAGATAAGAGCCTCTTCCTCGGCCAAAAACGTGGGAAGACCATAGAAAAACCAAAATTAGCGATATCTCCTAAAACGAACGTCTAATCGAGAAAAGAGCCTTAATTCGTGATCACCTCTACCCTCGGCCAAAAACGTGGGAAGATTATAGAAAAACTAAAATCTGCGATATCTCCTAAACGAAGCGTCTAATCGAGAAAAGAGCCTTAATTCGTTATCACCTCTTCGCTCGGCCAAAAACGTGGGAAGACCATAGAAAAACTAAAATCAGCGATATCTCCTAAATGAAGCGTCTAATCGAGAAAAGAGCCTTAATTGTGATCACCTCTACCCTCGGCCAAAAAAGTGGGAAAACCATAGAAAAACTAAAATCGGCGATATCTCCTAAACGAAGCGTCTACCGAGAAAAGAACCTTAATTCGTGATCACCTCTACCCTCGGCCAAAAACGTGGGAAGACCATAAAAAACTCAAATCAGCGATATCTCCTAAACGAAGCGTCTAATCGAGAAAAGAGCCTTAATTCGAGATCACCTCTACCCTCGGCCAAAAACGTGGGAAGACAATAGAAAAACTAAAATAAGCGATATCTCCTAAACGATGCGTCTAATCGAGAAAAGAGCCTTTATTTGTGATCACCTCTACCCTCGGCCAAAAACGAGGGAGGACCATAGAAAAACTAAAATCAGCGATATCTCCTAAATGAAGCGTCTAATCGAGAAAAGAGCCTTAATTGTGATCACCTCTACCCTCGGCCAAAAAAGTGGGAAACCCATAGAAAAACTAAAATCAGCGATATCTCCTAAACGAAGCGTCTAATCGAGAAAAGAGCCTTAAATCACGATCACCTTTAACCTCGGGCAATGTAGAAAGACCACAGAAAAGCTAAAATTACCGATATCTCCTAAACGGAGCGTCTAATCGAGAAAAGAGCCTTAATTCGTGATCACGTCTTTTTTTGGCCAAAAACATGGGAAGACCATAGAAAAACTCAAATCAGCGACATCTCCTTAACGAAGCGTCTAATCGAGAAGAGAGCCTTAATTCGTGATCACCTCTACCATCGGCCAAAAGCGTGGGAAGACCATAGAAAATTTAAATCAGCGATATCTCCTAAACGAAGCGTATAATTAAGAAAAGAGTCTTATCTTCTAAACAAAGCGTCTAATCGAGAAAAGAGCCTTAATTTGTGGCCACCTCTACCCTCGGCCAAAAACGTGGGAAGACCATAGAAAAACTAAAATAAGCGATATCTCTTAAACGATGCGTCTAATCGAGAAAAGAGCCTTTATTCGTGATCACCTCTACCCTCGGCCAAAAACGTGGGAGGACCATAAAAAAACTAAAATCAGCGATATCTCCTAAATGAAGCGTCTAATCGAGAAAAGAGCCTTAATTGTGATCACCTCTACCCTCGGCCAAAAAAGTGGGAAAACCATAGAAAAACTAAAATCGGCGATATCTCCTAAACGAAGCGTCTACCGAGAAAAGAACCTTAATTCGTGATCACCTCTACCCTCGGCCAAAAACGTGGGAAGACCATAAAAAACTCAAATCAGCGATATCTCCTTAACGAAGCGTCTAATCGAGAAAAGAGCCTTAATTTGTGATCACCTCTACCCTCGGCCAAAAACGTGGGAAGACCATAGAAAAACCAAAATCAGCGATATCTCCTAAACGATGCGTCTAATCGAGAAAAGAGCCTTTATTCGTGATCACCCCTACCCTCGGCCAAAAACGTGGGAGGACCATAGAAAAACTAAAATCAGCGATATCTCCTAAATGAAGCGTCTAATCGAGAAAAGAGCCTTAATTGTGATCACCTCTACCCTCGGCCAAAAAGTGGGAAAACCATAGAAAAACTAAAATCAGCGATATCTCCTAAACGAAGCGTGTAATCGAGAAAAGAGCCTTAAATCACGATCACCTCTAACCTCGACCAAAAACTTGGGATGACCATAGAAAAACTAAAATCAGCGATATCTCCTAAACGAAGCGTCTATCGAGAAAAGAGCCTTAATTCGTGATCACCTCTTTCCTCGGCTAAAAACGTGGGAACGCTCCTAAACGCGGCTAATCGAGAAAAGAGCCTTAATTCGTGATCACCTCTACCCTCGGCGAAAAAAGTGCGAAAACCATAGAAAAACTAAAATCAGCGATATCTCCTAAACGAAGCGTCTAATCGAGAAAAGAGCTTCAATCACGATCACCTCTAACCTCGAGCAATGTAGGAAGACCACAGAAATGCTAAAATTACCGATATCTCCTAAACGAAGCGTCTAATCGAGAAAAGAGCCTTAATTCGTGATCACTTCTTTTTTTGGCCAAAAACATGGGAAGACCATAGAAAAACTCAAATCAGCGACATCTCCTTAACGAAGCGTCTAATCGAGAAGAGAGCCTTAATTCGTGATCACCTCTACCCTCGGCCAAAAACGTGCGAAGACCATAGAAAAACTAAAATCAGCGATATCTCCTAAACGAAGCGTCTAATCGAGAAAAGAGCCTTAATTCGTGATCACCTCTACCCTCGGCCTAAAACGTGGGGAGACCATAGAAAAACTAAAATCAGCGATATCTCCTAAACGAAGGGTCTAATCGAGAAAATAGCCTTAATTCATGATCACCTCTACTCTCGGCCAAAAAGTGGGAAAACCATAGAAAAACTAAAATCAGTGATATCTCCTAAACGAAGCGTCTACCGAGAAAAGAACCTTAATTCGTGATCACCTCTACCCTCGGCCAAAAACGTGGGAAGACCATAAAAAACTCAAATCAGCGATATCTCCTTAACGAAGCGTCTAATCGAGAAAAGAGCCTTAATTTGTGATCACCTCTACCCTCGGCCAAAAACGTAGGAAGACCATAGAAAAACCAAAATCAGCGATATCTCCTAAACGATGCGTCTAATCGAGAAAAGAGCCTTTATTCGTGATCACCCCTACCCTCGGCCAAAAACGTGGGAGGACCATAGAAAAACTAAAATCAGCGATATCTCCTAAATGAAGCGTCTAATCGAGAAAAGAGCCTTAATTGTGATCACCTCTACCCTCGGCCAAAAAAGTGGGAAAACCATAGAAAAACTAAAATCGGCGATATCTCCTAAACGAAGCGTCTACCGAGAAAAGAACCTTAATTCGTGATCACCTCTACCCTCGGCCAAAAACGTGGGAAGACCATAAAAAACTCAAATCAGCGATATCTCCTAAACGAAGCGTCTAATCGAGAAAAGAGCCTTAATTCGAGATCACCTCTACCCTCGGCCAAAAACGTGGGAAGACAATAGAAAAACTAAAATAAGCGATATCTCCTAAACGATGCGTCTAATCGAGAAAAGAGCCTTTATTTGTGATCACCTCTACCCTCGGCCAAAAACGAGGGAGGACCATAGAAAAACTAAAATCAGCGATATCTCCTAAATGAAGCGTCTAATCGAGAAAAGAGCCTTAATTGTGATCACCTCTACCCTCGGCCAAAAAAGAGGGAAACCCATAGAAAAACTAAAATCAGCGATATCTCCTAAACGAAGCGTCTTATCGAGAAAAGAGCCTTAAATCACGATCACCTTTAACCTCGGGCAATGTAGAAAGACCACAGAAAAGCTAAAATTACCGATATCTCCTAAACGGAGCGTCTAATCGAGAAAAGAGCCTTAATTCGTGATCACGTCTTTTTTTGGCCAAAAACATGGGAAGACCATAGAAAAACTCAAATCAGCGACATCTCCTTAACGAAGCGTCTAATCGAGAAGAGAGCCTTAATTCGTGATCACCTCTACCATCGGCCAAAAGCGTGGGAAGACCATAGAAAATTTAAATCAGCGATATCTCCTAAACGAAGCGTCTAATTAAGAAAAGAGCCTTATCTTCTAAACAAAGCGTCTAATCGAGAAAAGAGCCTTAATTTGTGGCCACCTCTACCCTCGGCCAAAAACGTGGGAAGACCATAGAAAAACTAAAATAAGCGATATCTCTTAAACGATGCGTCTAATCGAGAAAAGAGCCTTTATTCGTGATCACCTCTACCCTCGGCCAAAAACGTGGGAGGACCATAGAAAAACTAAAATCAGCGATATCTCCTAAATGAAGCGTCTAATCGAGAAAAGAGCCTTAATTGTTATCACCTCTACCCTCGGCCAAAAAAGTGGGAAAACCATAGAAAAACTAAAATCGGCGATATCTCCTCAACGAAGCGTCTACCGAGAAAAGAACCTTAATTCGTGATCACCTCTACCCTCGGCCAAAAACGTGGGAAGACCATAAAAAACTCAAATCAGCGATATCTCCTTAACGAAGCGTCTAATCGAGAAAAGAGCCTTAATTTGTGATCACCTCTACCCTCGGCCAAAAACGTGGGAAGACCATAGAAAAAAAATCAGCGATATCTCCTAAACGATGCGTCTAATCGAGAAAAGAGCCTTTATTCGTGATCACCCCTACCCTCGGCCAAAAACGTGGGAGGACCATAGAAAAACTAAAATCAGCGATATCTCCTAAATGAAGCGTCTAATCGAGAAAAGAGCCTTAATTGTGATCACCTCTACCCTCGGCCAAAAAGTGGGAAAACCATAGAAAAACTAAAATCAGCGATATCTCCTAAACGAAGCGTGTAATCGAGAAAAGAGCCTTAAATCACGATCACCTCTAACCTCGACCAAAAACTTGGGATGACCATAGAAAAACTAAAATCAGCGATATCTCCTAAACGAAGCGTCTATCGAGAAAAGAGCCTTAATTCGTGATCACCTCTTTCCTCGGCTAAAAACGTGGGAACGCTCCTAAACGCGGCTAATCGAGAAAAGAGCCTTAATTCGTGATCACCTCTACCCTCGGCGAAAAAAGTGGGAAAACCATAGAAAAACTAAAATCGGCGATATCTCCTAAACGAAGCGTCTAATCGAGAAAAGAGCTTCAATCACGATCACCTCTAACCTCGAGCAATGTAGGAAGACCACAGAAAAGCTAAAATTACCGATATCTCCTAAACGAAGCGTCTAATCGAGAAAAGAGCCTTAATTCGTGATCACTTCTTTTTTTGGCCAAAAACATGGGAAGACCATAGAAAAACTCAAATCAGCGACATCTCTTTAACGAAGCGTCTAATCGAGAAGAGAGCCTTAATTCGTGATCACCTCTACCCTCGGCCAAAAACGTGCGAAGACCATAGAAAAACTAAAATCAGCGATATCTCCTAAACGAAGCATCTAATCGAGAAAAGAGCCTTAATTCGTGATCACCTCTACCCTCGGCCTAAAACGTGGGGAGACCATAGAAAAACTAAAATCAGCGATATCTCCTAAACGAAGCGTCTAATCGAGATAAGAGCCTTTATTCGTGATCGCCTCTACCCTCGACCAAGTGTAGCGTCTAATCGAGAAAAGGGCCTTAATTCGAGATCACCTCTTTCCTCGGCTAAAAACATGGGAAGACCATAGAAAAATTAAATCAGTTATATCTCCTAAACGAAGCGTCTAATCGAGAAAAGAGCCTTAATTCGTGATAACCTCCACCCTCGGCCAAAAACGTGGGAGGACCATAGAAAAACTAAAATCAGCGATATCACCTAAACGAAGCGTCTAATCGAGAAAAGAGCCTTAATTCGTGATCACCACTACATTCGGCCTAAAACGTGGGGAGACCATAGAAAAACTAAAATCAGCGATATCTCCTAAACGAAGCGTCTAATCGAGAAAAGAGCCTTAATTCGTGATCACTTCTTTTTTTGGCCAAAAACATGGGAAGACCATAGAAAAACTCAAATCAGCGACATCTCTTTAACGAAGCGTCTAATCGAGAAGAGAGCCTTAATTCGTGATCACCTCTACCCTCGGCCAAAAACGTGCGAAGACCATAGAAAAACTAAAATCAGCGATATCTCCTAAACGAAGCGTCTAATCGAGAAAAGAGCCTTAATTCGTGATCACCTCTACCCTCGGCCAAAAACGTGGGAAGATTATAGAAAAACTAAAATCTGCGATATCTCCTAAACGAAGCGTCTAATCGAGAAAAGAGCCTTAATTCGTTATCACCTCTTCGCTCGGCCAAAAACGTGGGAAAACCGTAGAAAAACTAAAATCGGCGATATCTCCTAAACGAAGCGTCTACCGAGAAAAGAACCTTAATTCGTGATCACCTCTGCCAAAAACGTGGGAAGACCATAAAAAACTCAAATCAGCGATATCTCCTAAACGAAGCGTCTAATCGAGAAAAGAGCCTTAATTCGAGATCACCTCTACCCTCGGCCAAAAACGTGGGAAGACAATAGAAAAACTAAAATAAGCGATATCTCCTAAACGATGCGTCTAATCGAGAAAAGAGCCTTTATTTGTGATCACCTCTACCCTCGGCCAAAAACGAGGGAGGACCATAGAAAAACTAAAATCAGCGATATCTCCTAAATGAAGCGTCTAATCGAGAAAAGAGCCTTAATTGTGATCACCTCTACCCTCGGCCAAAAAAGTGGGAAACCCATAGAAAAACTAAAATCAGCGATATCTCCTAAACGAAGCGTCTAATCGAGAAAAGAGCCTTAAATCACGATCACCTTTAACCTCGGGCAATGTAGAAAGACCACAGAAAAGCTAAAATTACCGATATCTCCTAAACGGAGCGTCTAATCGAGAAAAGAGCCTTAATTCGTGATCACGTCTTTTTTTGGCCAAAAACATGGGAAGACCATAGAAAAACTCAAATCAGCGACATCTCCTTAACGAAGCGTCTAATCGAGAAGAGAGCCTTAATTCGTGATCACCTCTACCATCGGCCAAAAGCGTGGGAAGACCATAGAAAATTTAAATCAGCGATATCTCCTAAACGAAGCGTCTAATTAAGAAAAGAGCCTTATCTTCTAAACAAAGCGTCTAATCGAGAAAAGAGCCTTAATTTGTGGCCACCTCTACCCTCGGCCAAAAACGTGGGAAGACCATAGAAAAACTAAAATAAGCGATATCTCTTAAACGATGCGTCTAATCGAGAAAAGAGCCTTTATTCGTGATCACCTCTACCCTCGGCCAAAAACGTGGGAGGACCATAGAAAAACTAAAATCAGCGATATCTCCTAAATGAAGCGTCTAATCGAGAAAAGAGCCTTAATTGTGATCAAAAAAGTGGGAAAACCATAGAAAAACTAAAATCGGCGATATCTCCTAAACGAAGCGTCTACCGAGAAAAGAACCTTAATTCGTGATCACCTCTACCCTCGGCCAAAAACGTGGGAAGACCATAAAAAACTCAAATCAGCGATATCTCCTTAACGAAGCGTCTAATCGAGAAAAGAGCCTTAATTTGTGATCACCTCTACCCTCGGCCAAAAACGTGGGAAGACCATAGAAAAACCAAAATCAGCGATATCTCCTAAACGATGCGTCTAATCGAGAAAAGAGCCTTTATTCGTGATCACCCCTACCCTCGGCCAAAAACGTGGGAGGACCATAGAAAAACTAAAATCAGCGATATCTCCTAAATGAAGCGTCTAATCGAGAAAAGAGCCTTAATTGTGATCACCTCTACCCTCGGCCAAAAAGTGGGAAAACCATAGAAAAACTAAAATCAGCGATATCTCCTAAACGAAGCGTGTAATCGAGAAAAGAGCCTTAAATCACGATCACCTCTAACCTCGACCAAAAACTTGGGATGACCATAGAAAAACTAAAATCAGCGATATCTCCTAAACGAAGCGTCTATCGAGAAAAGAGCCTTAATTCGTGATCACCTCTTTCCTCGGCTAAAAACGTGGGAACGCTCCTAAACGCGGCTAATCGAGAAAAGAGCCTTAATTCGTGATCACCTCTACCCTCGGCGAAAAAAGTGCGAAAACCATAGAAAAACTAAAATCAGCGATATCTCCTAAACGAAGCGTCTAATCGAGAAAAGAGCTTCAATCACGATCACCTCTAACCTCGAGCAATGTAGGAAGACCACAGAAAAGCTAAAATTACCGATATCTCCTAAACGAAGCGTCTAATCGAGAAAAGAGCCTTAATTCGTGATCACTTCTTTTTTTGGCCAAAAACATGGGAAGACCATAGAAAAACTCAAATCAGCGACATCTCCTTAACGAAGCGTCTAATCGAGAAGAGAGCCTTAATTCGTGATCACCTCTACCCTCGGCCAAAAACGTGCGAAGAAAAACTAAAATCAGCGATATCTCCTAAACGAAGCGTCTAATCGAGAAAAGAGCCTTAATTCGTGATCACCTCTACCCTCGGCCTAAAACGTGGGGAGACCATAGAAAAACTAAAATCAGCGATATCTCCTAAACGAAGGGTCTAATCGAGAAAATAGCCTTAATTCATGATCACCTCTACTCTCGGCCAAAAAGTGGGAAAACCATAGAAAAACTAAAATCAGTGATATCTCCTAAACGAAGCGTCTAATCGAGAAAAGAGCCTTTATTCGAGATCACCTCTATCCTCGGCCAAAAACGTGGAAAGACCATAGAATAACTAAAATCAGCGATATCTCCTAAACGAAGCGTCTAATTGAGAAAAGAGCCTTATCTTCTAAACAAAGCGTCGACTCGAGAAAAGAGCCTTAATTCGTGATCACCTCTACCATCGGCCAAAAGCGTGGGAAGACCATAGAAAATTTAAATCAGCGATATCTCCTAAACGAAGCGTCTAATTAAGAAAAGAGCCTTATCTTCTAAACAAAGCGTCTAATCGAGAAAAGAGCCTTAATTTGTGGCCACCTCTACCCTCGGCCAAAAACGTGGGAAGACCATAGAAAAACTAAAATAAGCGATATCTCCTAAACGATGCGTCTAATCGAGAAAAGAGCCTTTATTCGTGATCACCTCTACCCTCGGCCAAAAACGTGGAAGGACCATAGAAAAACTAAAATCAGCGATATCTCCTAAATGAAGCGTCTAATCGAGAAAAGAGCCGTAATTGTGATCATCTCTACCCTCGGCCAAAAAAGTGGGAAAACCATAGAAAAACTAAAATCAGCGATATCTCCTAAACGAAGCGTCTAATCGAGAAAAGAGCCTTAAATCACGATCACCTCTAACCTCGGCCAAAAACTTGGGAAGACCATAGAAAAACTAAAATCAGTGATATCTCCTAAACGAAGCGTCTATCCAGAAAAGAGCCTTAATTCGTGATCACCTCTTTCCTCGGCTAAAAACGTGGGAACGCTCCTAAACGAAGCGGCTAATCGAGAAAAGAGCCTTAATTCGTGATCACCTCTACCCTCGGCCAAAAAAGTGCGAAAACCATAGAAAAACTAAAATCAGCGATATCTCCTAAACGAAGCGTCTAATCGAGAAAAGAGCTTCAATCACGATCACCTCTAACCTCGGGCAATGTAGGAAGACCACAGAAAAGCTAAAATTACCGATATCTCCTAAACGAAGCGTCTAATCGAGAAAAGAGCCTTAATTCGTGATCACGTCTTTTTTCGGCCAAAAACATGGGAAGACCATAGAAAAACTCAAGACCATAGAAAAACTCAACTCAAAGCTAAAATTACCGATATCTCCTAAACGAAGCGTCTAATCGAGAAAAGAGCCTTAATTCGTGATCACTTCTTTTTTTGGCCAAAAACATGGGAAGACCATAGAAAAACTCAAATCAGCGACATCTCCTTAACGAAGCGTCTAATCGAGAAGAGAGCCTTAATTCGTGATCACCTCTACCCTCGGCCAAAAACGTGCGAAGACCATAGAAAAACTAAAATCAGCGATATCTCCTAAACGAAGCGTCTAATCGAGAAAAGAGCCTTAATTCGTGATCACCTCTACCCTCGGCCTAAAACGTGGGGAGACCATAGAAAAACTAAAATCAGCGATATCTCCTAAACGAAGGGTCTAATCGAGAAAATAGCCTTAATTCATGATCACCTCTACTCTCGGCCAAAAAGTGGGAAAACCATAGAAAAACTAAAATCAGTGATATCTCCTAAACGAAGCGTCTAATCGAGAAAAGAGCCTTTATTCGAGATCACCTCTATCCTCGGCCAAAAACGTGGAAAGACCATAGAATAACTAAAATCAGCGATATCTCCTAAACGAAGCGTCTAATTGAGAAAAGAGCCTTATCTTCTAAACAAAGCGTCGACTCGAGAAAAGAGCCTTAATTCGTGATCACCTCTACCATCGGCCAAAAGCGTGGGAAGACCATAGAAAATTTAAATCAGCGATATCTCCTAAACGAAGCGTCTAATTAAGAAAAGAGCCTTATCTTCTAAACAAAGCGTCGACTCGAGAAAAGAGCCTTAATTCATGATCACCTCTACTCTCGGCCAAAAAGTGGGAAAACCATAGAAAAACTAAAATAAGCGATATCTCCTAAACGATGCGTCTAATCGAGAAAAGAGCCTTTATTTGTGATCACCTCTACCCTCGGCCAAAAACGAGGGAGGACCATAGAAAAACTAAAATCAGCGATATCTCCTAAATGAAGCGTCTAATCGAGAAAAGAGCCTTAATTGTGATCACCTCTACCCTCGGCCAAAAAAGTGGGAAACCCATAGAAAAACTAAAATCAGCGATATCTCCTAAACGAAGCGTCTAATCGAGAAAAGAGCCTTAAATCACGATCACCTTTAACCTCGGGCAATGTAGAAAGACCACAGAAAAGCTAAAATTACCGATATCTCCTAAACGGAGCGTCTAATCGAGAAAAGAGCCTTAATTCGTGATCACGTCTTTTTTTGGCCAAAAACATGGGAAGACCATAGAAAAACTCAAATCAGCGACATCTCCTTAACGAAGCGTCTAATCGAGAAGAGAGCCTTAATTCGTGATCACCTCTACCATCAGCCAAAAGCGTGGGAAGACCATAGAAAATTTAAATCAGCGATATCTCCTAAACGAAGCGTCTAATTAAGAAAAGAGCCTTATCTTCTAAACAAAGCGTCTAATCGAGAAAAGAGCCTTAATTTGTGGCCACCTCTACCCTCGGCCAAAAACGTGGGAAGACCATAGAAAAACTAAAATAAGCGATATCTCTTAAACGATGCGTCTAATCGAGAAAAGAGCCTTTATTCGTGATCACCTCTACCCTCGGCCAAAAACGTGGGAGGACCATAGAAAAACTAAAATCAGCGATATCTCCTAAATGAAGCGTCTAATCGAGAAAAGAGCCTTAATTGTTATCACCTCTACCCTCGGCCAAAAAAGTGGGAAAACCATAGAAAAACTAAAATCGGCGATATCTCCTAAACGAAGCGTCTACCGAGAAAAGAACCTTAATTCGTGATCACCTCTACCCTCGGCCAAAAACGTGGGAAGACCATAAAAAACTCAAATCAGCGATATCTCCTTAACGAAGCGTCTAATCGAGAAAAGAGCCTTAATTTGTGATCACCTCTACCCTCGGCCAAAAACGTGGGAAGACCATAGAAAAAAAATCAGCGATATCTCCTAAACGATGCGTCTAATCGAGAAAAGAGCCTTTATTCGTGATCACCCCTACCCTCGGCCAAAAACGTGGGAGGACCATAGAAAAACTAAAATCAGCGATATCTCCTAAATGAAGCGTCTAATCGAGAAAAGAGCCTTAATTGTGATCACCTCTACCCTCGGCCAAAAAGTGGGAAAACCATAGAAAAACTAAAATCAGCGATATCTCCTAAACGAAGCGTGTAATCGAGAAAAGAGCCTTAAATCACGATCACCTCTAACCTCGACCAAAAACTTGGGATGACCATAGAAAAACTAAAATCAGCGATATCTCCTAAACGAAGCGTCTATCGAGAAAAGAGCCTTAATTCGTGATCACCTCTTTCCTCGGCTAAAAACGTGGGAACGCTCCTAAACGCGGCTAATCGAGAAAAGAGCCTTAATTCGTGATCACCTCTACCCTCGGCGAAAAAAGTGCGAAAACCATAGAAAAACTAAAATCAGCGATATCTCCTAAACGAAGCGTCTAATCGAGAAAAGAGTTCAATCACGATCACCTCTAACCTCGAGCAATGTAGGAAGACCACAGAAAAGCTAAAATTACCGATATCTCCTAAACGAATCGAGAAAAGAGCCTTAATTCGTGATCACTTCTTTTTTTGGCCAAAAACATGGGAAGACCATAGAAAAACTCAAATCAGCGACATCTCCTTAACGAAGCGTCTAATCGAGAAGAGAGCCTTAATTCGTGATCACCTCTACCCTCGGCCAAAAACGTGCGAAGACCATAGAAAAACTAAAATCAGCGATATCTCCTAAACGAAGCGTCTAATCGAGAAAAGAGCCTTAATTCGTGATCACCTCTACCCTCGGCCTAAAACGTGGGGAGACCATAGAAAAACTAAAATCAGCGATATCTCCTAAACGAAGCGTCTAATCGAGATAAGAGCCTTTATTCGTGATCGCCTCTACCCTCGACCAAGTGTAGCGTCTAATCGAGAAAAGGGCCTTAATTCGAGATCACCTCTTTCCTCGGCTAAAAACATCGGAAGACCATAGAAAAACTAAAATCAGTTATATCTCCTAAACGAAGCGTCTAATCGAGAAAAGAGCCTTAATTCGTGATAACCTCCACCCTCGGCCAAAAACGTGGGAGGACCATAGAAAAACTAAAATCAGCGATATCACCTAAACGAAGCGTCTAATCGAGATAAGAGCCTCTTCCTCGGCCAAAAACGTGGGAAGACCATAGAAAAACCAAAATTAGCGATATCTCCTAAAACGAACGTCTAATCGAGAAAAGAGCCTTAATTCGTGATCACCTCTACCCTCGGCCAAAAACGTGGGAAGATTATAGAAAAACTAAAATCTGCGATATCTCCTAAACGAAGCGTCTAATCGAGAAAAGAGCCTTAATTCGTTATCACCTCTTCGCTCGGCCAAAAACGTGGTCACCTCCTAAACGAAGCGTCTAATCGAGAAAAGAGCGTTAATTCGAGATCACCTCTACCCTCGGCCAAAAACGTGGGAAGACAATAGAAAAACTAAAATAAGCGATATCTCCTAAACGATGCGTCTAATCGAGAAAAGAGCCTTTATTTGTGATCACCTCTACCCTCGGCCAAAAACGAGGGAGGACCATAGAAAAACTAAAATCAGCGATATCTCCTAAATGAAGCGTCTAATCGAGAAAAGAGCCTTAATTGTGATCACCTCTACCCTCGGCCAAAAAAGTGGGAAACCCATAGAAAAACTAAAATCAGCGATATCTCCTAAACGAAGCGTGTAATCGAGAAAAGAGCCTTAAATCACGATCACCTCTAACCTCGACCAAAAACTTGGAATGACCATAGAAAAACTAAAATCAGCGATATCTCCTAAACGAAGCGTCTATCGAGAAAAGAGCCTTAATTCGTGATCACCTCTTTCCTCGGCTAAAAACGTGGGAACGCTCCTAAACGCGGCTAATCGAGAAAAGAGCCTTAATTCGTGATCACCATTACCCTCGGCGAAAAAAGTGCGAAAACCATAGAAAAACTAAAATCAGCGATATCTCCTAAACGAAGCGTCTAATCGAGAAAAGAGCTTCAATCACGATCACCTCTAACCTCGAGCAATGTAGGAAGACCACAGAAAAGCTAAAATTACCGATATCTCCTAAACGAAGCGTCTAATCGAGAAAAGAGCCTTAATTCGTGATCACTTCTTTTTTTGGCCAAAAACATGGGAAGACCATAGAAAAACTCAAATCAGCGACATCTCCTTAACGAAGCGTCTAATCGAGAAGAGAGCCTTAATTCGTGATCACCTCTACCCTCGGCCAAAAACGTGCGAAGAAAAACTAAAATCAGCGATATCTCCTAAACGAAGCGTCTAATCGAGAAAAGAGCCTTAATTCGTGATCACCTCTACCCTCGGCCTAAAACGTGGGGAGACCATAGAAAAACTAAAATCAGCGATATCTCCTAAACGAAGGGTCTAATCGAGAAAATAGCCTTAATTCATGATCACCTCTACTCTCGGCCAAAAAGTGGGAAAACCATAGAAAAACTAAAATCAGTGATATCTCCTAAACGAAGCGTCTAATCGAGAAAAGAGCCTTTATTCGAGATCACCTCTATCCTCGGCCAAAAACGTGGAAAGACCATAGAATAACTAAAATCAGCGATATCTCCTAAACGAAGCGTCTAATTGAGAAAAGAGCCTTATCTTCTAAACAAAGCGTCGACTCGAGAAAAGAGCCTTAATTCGTGATCACCTCTACCATCGGCCAAAAGCGTGGGAAGACCATAGAAAATTTAAATCAGCGATATCTCCTAAACGAAGCGTCTAATTAAGAAAAGAGCCTTATCTTCTAAACAAAGCGTCTAATCGAGAAAAGAGCCTTAATTTGTGGCCACCTCTACCCTCGGCCAAAAACGTGGGAAGACCATAGAAAAACTAAAATAAGCGATATCTCCTAAACGATGCGTCTAATCGAGAAAAGAGCCTTTATTCGTGATCACCTCAACCCTCGGCCAAAAACGTGGAAGGACCATAGAAAAACTAAAATCAGCGATATCTCCTAAATGAAGCGTCTAATCGAGAAAAAAACCGTAATTGTGATCACCTCTACCCTCGGCCAAAAAAGTGGGAAAACCATAGAAAAACTAAAATCAGCGATATCTCCTAAACGAAGCGTCTAATCGAGAAAAGAGCCTTAAATCACGATCACCTCTAACCTCGGCCAAAAACTTGGGAAGACCATAGAAAAACTAAAATCAGTGATATCTCCTAAACGAAGCGTCTATCGAGAAAAGAGCCTTAATTCGTGATCACCTCTTTCCTCGGCTAAAAACGTGGGAACGCTCCTAAACGAAGCGGCTAATCGAGAAAAGAGCCTTAATTCGTGATCACCTCTACCATCGGCCAAAAAAGTGCGAAAACCATAGAAAAACTAAAATCAGCGATATCTCCTAAACGAAGCGTCTAATCGAGAAAAGAGCTTCAATCACGATCACCTCTAACCTCTCTCACCTCTAACCTATCTCCTAAACGAAGCGTCTAATCGAGAAAAGAGCCTTAATTCGTGATCACGTCTTTTTTCGGCCAAAAACATGGGAAGACCATAGAAAAACTCAAGACCATAGAAAAACTCAACTCAAAGCTAAAATTACCGATATCTCCTAAACGAAGCGTCTAATCGAGAAGAGAGCCTTAATTCGTGATCACCTCTACCCTCATCCAAAAACGTGCGAAGACCATAGAAAAACTAAAATCAGCGGTATCTCCTAAACGAAGCGTCTAATCGAGAAAAGAGCCTTAATTCGTGATCACCTCTACCCTCGGCCTAAAACTGGGGAGACCATAGAAAAACTAAAATCAGCGATATCTCCTAAACGAAGGGTCTAATCGAGAAAATAGCCTTAATTCATGATCACCTCTACTCTCGGCCAAAAAGTGGGAAAACCATAGAAAAACTAAAATCAGTGATATCTCCTAAACGAAGCGTCTAATCGAGAAAAGAGCCTTTATTCGAGATCACCTCTATCCTCGGCCAAAAACGTGGAAAGACCATAGAATAACTAAAATCAGCGATATCTCCTAAACGAAGCGTCTAATTGAGAAAAGAGCCTTATCTTCTAAACAAAGCGTCGACTCGAGAAAAGAGCCTTAATTCGTGATCACCTCTACCATCGGCCAAAAGCGTGGGAAGACCATAGAAAATTTAAATCAGCGATATCTCCTAAACGAAGCGTCTAATTAAGAAAAGAGCCTTATCTTCTAAACAAAGCGTCTAATCGAGAAAAGAGCCTTAATTTGTGGCCACCTCTACCCTCGGCCAAAAACGTGGGAAGACCATAGAAAAACTAAAATAAGCGATATCTCCTAAACGATGCGTCTAATCGAGAAAAGAGCCTTTATTCGTGATCACCTCTACCCTCGGCCAAAAACGTGGAAGGACCATAGAAAAACTAAAATCAGCGATATCTCCTAAATGAAGCGTCTAATCGAGAAAAGAGCCTTAATTGTGATCACCTCTACCCTCGGCCAAAAAAGTGGGAAAACCATAGAAAAACTAAAATCAGCGATATCTCCTAAACGAAGCGTCTAATCGAGAAAAGAGCCTTAAATCACGATCACCTCTAACCTCGGCCAAAAACTTGGGAAGACCATAGAAAAACTAAAATCAGTGATATCTCCTAAACGAAGCGTCTATCGAGAAAAGAGCCTTAATTCGTGATCACCTCTTTCCTCGGCTAAAAACGTGGGAACGCTCCTAAACGAAGCGGCTAATCGAGAAAAGAGCCTTAATTCGTGATCACCTCTACCCTCGGCCAAAAAAGTGCGAAAACCATAGAAAAACTAAAATCAGCGATATCTCCTAAACGAAGCGTCTAATCGAGAAAAGAGCTTCAATCACGATCACCTCTAACCTCGAGCAATGTAGGAAGACCACAGAAAAGCTAAAATTACCGATATCTCCTAAACGAAGCGTCTAATCGAGAAAAGAGCCTTAATTCGTGATCACGTCTTTTTTCGGCCAAAAACATGGGAAGACCATAGAAAAACTCAAATCAGCGACATCTCCTTAACGAAGCGTTTTAATCGAGAAGAGAGCCTTAATTCGTGATCACCTCTTTCCTCGGCTAAAAACGTGGGAAGACAACAGAAAAACTAAAATCAGCGATATCTCCTTAACGAAGCGTCTAATCGAGAAAATAGCCTTAAATCGTGATCACCTGTACCCTCGGTCAAAAACGTGGGAAGACCATAGAAAAAAAAATCAGCGATATCTCCTAAACGAAGCGTCTATCGAGAAAAGAGCCTTAATTCGTGATCACCTCTTTCCTCGGCTAAAAACGTGGGAAGACCACAGAAAAACTAAAATCAGCGATATCTCCTAAACGAAGCGTCTATCGAGAAAAGAGCCTTAATTCGTGATCACCTCTTTCCTCGGCTAAAAACGTGGGAAGACCATAGCAAAACTAAAATCAGCGATATCTCCTAAACGAAGCGTCTAATCGAGAAAAGAGCCTTAAATCGTGATCACCTGTACCCTCGGTCAAAAACGTGGGAAGACCGTAGAAAAACAAAAATCAGCGATACCTCCTGAACGAAGCGTCTAATCGAGAAGAGCCCTAATTTGTGATCACCTCTACCCTCGGCTAAAAACGTGGGAACGCTCCTAAACGAAGCGTCTAATCGAGAAGAGAGCCTTAATTCGTGATCACGTCTTTTTTTGGCCAAAAACATGGGAAGACCATAGAAAAACTCAAATCAGCGACATCTCCTTAACGAAGCGTCTAATCGAGAAGAGAGCCTTAATTCGTGATCACCTCTTTCCTCGGCTAAAAACGTGAAAAGACCACAGAAAAACTAAAATCAGCGATATCTCCTAAACGAAGCGTCTATCGAGAAAAGGGCCTTAATTCGTGATCACCTCTTTTCTCGGCTAAAAACGCGGGAAGACCACAGAAAAACTAAAATCAGTGATATCTCCTAAACGAAGCGTCTAATCGAGAAAAGAGCCTTCAATCGTGATCACCTGTATCCTCGGTCAAAAATGTGGGAAGACCGTAGAAAAACAAAAATCAGCGATACCTCCTGAACGAAGCGTCTAATCGAGAAAAGAGCCTTAATTCGTGATCACCTCAACCCTCGGCCAAAAACGTGGGAAGACCGTAGAAAAACTAAAATCAGCGATAACTCCTAAACGAAGCGTCTATCGAGAATCACCTCTTTCCTCGGCTAAAAACGTGGGAACGCTCCTAAACGAAGTGTCTAATCGAGGAAAGAGCCTTAATTCGTGATCACCTGTACCCTCGGTCAAAAACGTGAGAAGACCATAGAAAATTTAAATCAGCGATATCTCCTAAACGAAACGTCTAATCGAGAAAAGAGCCTCAATTCGTAATCACTTCTACCCTCGGCCAAAAAAGTGGGACGACCGTAAAAAAGCTAAAATCAGCGATATCTCCTAAACGAAGCGAGAAAATAGCCTTAATTTGTGACCACCTCTAACCTCGACCATAGAAAAACTAAAATAAGCGATATCTCCTAAACGATGCGTCTAATCGAGAAAAGAGCCTTTATTCGTGATCACCTCTACCCTCGGCCAAAAACGTGGGAGGACCATAGAAAAACTAAAATCAGCGATATCTCCTAAATGAAGCGTCTGATCGAGAAAAGAGCCTTAATTCGTGATCACCTCTACCCTCGGCCAAAAAAGTGGGAAAACCATAGAAAAACTAAAATCAGCGATATCTCCTAAACGAAGCGTCTAATCGAGAAAAGAGCTTCAATCACGATCACCTCTAACCTCGGGCAATGTAGGAAGACCACAGAAAAGCTAAAATTATCGATATCTCCTATACGAACTAAAATCAGCGATATCTCCTAAACGAAGCGTCTAATCGAGAAAAGAGCTTCAATCACGATCACCTCTAACCTCGGGCAATGTAGGAAGACCACAGAAAAGCTAAAATTACCGATATCTCCTAAACGAAGCGTCTAATCGAGAAAAGAGCCTTAATTCGTGATCACGCCTTTTTTTAGCCAAAAACATGGGAAGACCATAGAAAAACTCAAATCAGCGACATCTCCTTAACGAAGCGTCTAATCGAGAAGAGAGCCTTAATTCGTGATCACCTCTTTCCTCGGCTAAAAACGTGGGAAGACCACAGAAAAACTAAAATCAGCGATATCTCCTAAACGAAGCGTCTATCGAGAAAAGAGCCTTAATTCGTGATCACGTCTTTTTTTGGCCAAAAACATGGGAAGACCATAGAAAAACTCAAATCAGCGACATCTCCTTAACGAAGTGTCTAATCGAGAAGAGAGCCTTAATTCGTGATCACCTCTTTCCTCGGCTAAAAACGTGGGAAGACAACAGAAAAACTAAAATCAGCGATATCTCCTAAACGAAGCGTCTATCGCTGTATCCGCTGTATTGGAACAAAATTTTGTTCAAATCAATAAACAAAATTTGCCGCATTTGGGCTGAAGAGCAACAAGAAGAGGTTCGAGAGGTGCCATTATACCCAGAGAAAACCACGGTTTGGTGCGGTTTATAAGCTGGTGGAATCATCGGCGCATATTTTTTCAAAAATGATGATGGCCGGAACGTAACCGTGAATGGTACTCGCTATTGCGCCATGAAATCGATCTTTATGCTACCTGTAATTGAAGCCTGTAATCTTGACGACACTAGGTTTCAACAGGACGGTTCCACTTGCCATACAGCTGTTCAAAGAATGGATCTTTTGAGAGGTCATTTCGAAAAGCAGCTAATTTCACGTTTTGGACAGGTGAGTTGGCCGCCTAGATATCACTCGATCACACCTTTGGACATTTTTCTTTGGGGTTACGTAAAGTTCAAAGTCTATGCTAACAAACCATTTACGATTCAGGTTTTGGAAGCCAACATTACTCGTCTCATTAAAGCCATATCGGTCGAAATGCTCGAACGAGTGATCCAAAATTGAACCCTCAGAATGGAAACCCTGAGGCATAGTTGCGGCCAACATTTGAAGGAAATTATATTCACCTGTACCCTCGGTCAAAAGCGTGGGAAGACCGTAGAAAAACAAGAATCAGCGATACCTCCTGAACGAAGCGTCTAATCGAGAAAAGAGCCTTAACTCGTGATCACCTGTTTCCTCGGCTAAAAACGTGGGAAGACCACAGAAAAACTAAAATCAGCGATATCTCCTAAACGAAGCGTCTAATCGAGAAATGAGCCTTAATTCGTGATCACCTCTACCCTCGGCCAAAAACGTGGAAACACCATAGAAAATCTAAAATCAGCGATATCTCCTAAACGAAGCGTCTAATCGAGAAAAGAGACTAAATTCCTGATCACCTGTACCCTCGGTCAAAAACGTGGGAAGACCGTAGAAAAACTAAAATCAGCGATATCTCTTTAATGAAGCGTCTAATCGAAAAAAAGGCCTTAATTTGTGATCACCTCTACCCTCGGCCAAATAAAATCAGCGATACCTCCTAAACGAAGCGTCTAATTGAGAAAAGAGCCTTTATTCGTGATCACCTCTACCCTCGGCCAAAAACTTGGGAAGACCATAGAAAAACTAAAATAAGCGATAACTCCTAAACGAAGCGTCTAATTGAGAAAAGAGCCTTTATTCGTGATCACCTCTACCCTCGGCCAAAAACGTGGGAGGACCATAGAAAAATTAAAATCAGCGATATCTCCTAAACGAAGCGTCTAATCGAGAAAAGAGCCTTAACTCGAGATCACCTCTTTCCTCGGCTAAAAACGTGGGAAGACCACAGAAAAACTAAAATCAGCGATATCTCCTAAACGAAGCCTCTAATCGATAAAAGAGCCTAAATTCGTGATCACCTGTACCCTCGGTCAAAAACGTAGGAAGACCGTAGAAAAACTAAAATCAGCGATACCTCCTGAACGAAGCGTCTAATCGAGAAAAGAGCCCTAATTTGTGATTACCTCTTCCCTCGGCCAAAAACGTGGAAAGACCATAGAAAAACTAAAATCAGCGATATCTCCTAAACGAAGCGTCTAATCGAGAAAAGAGCCTTAATTCGTGATCACCTCTACCATCGGCCAAAAACGTGGGAAGTCCATAGAAAAACTAAGATCAGCGATATCTTCTAAACGAAGCGTCTAATTGAGAAAAGAGCCTTATCTTCTAAACAAAGCGTGTAATCGAGAAAAGAACTTGAATTCATGATAACCTCTACCCTCGGCCAAAAACGTGGGAAGACCATAGAAAAACTAAAATCAGCGATATCCCCTAAACGAAGCGCCTAATCGAGAAAAGAGCCTATATTCGTGATCACGTCTACCCTCGGCCAAAAACGTGGGAAGACCATAGAAAAACTAAAATCAGCGACATCTCCTAAAACGAACGTCTAATCGAGAAAAGAGCCTTAATTCGTGATCACCTCTACCCTCGACCAAAAACGTGGGTAGACCATAGAAAAAATAAAATCAGGGATATCTCCTAAACGAAGCGTCTAATCGAGAAAAGAACTTGAATTCATGATAACCTCTACCCTCGGCCAAAAACGTGGGAAGACCATAGAAAAACTAAAATCAGCGATATCCCCTAAACGAAGCGCCTAATCAAGAAAAGAGCCTATATTCGTGATCACGTCTACCCTCGGCCAAAAACGTGGGAAGACCACAGAAAATCTAAAATCAGCGATATCTCCTAAACAAAGCGTCTAATCGAGAAAAGAGCCTTAAATCGTGATCACCTGTACCCTCGGTCAAAAGCGTGGGAAGACCGTAGAAAAACAAGAATCAGCGATACCTCCTGAACGAAGCGTCTAATCGAGAAAAGAGCCTTAACTCGTGATCACCTGTTTCCTCGGCTAAAAACGTGGGAAGACCACAGAAAAACTAAAATCAGCGATATCTCCTAAACGAAGCGTCTAATCGAGAAATGAGCCTTAATTCGTGATCACCTCTACCCTCGGCCAAAAACGTGGAAACACCATAGAAAATCTAAAATCAGCGATATCTCCTAAACGAAGCGTCTAATCGAGAAAAGAGACTAAATTCCTGATCACCTGTACCCTCGGTCAAAAACGTGGGAAGACCGTAGAAAAACTAAAATCAGCGATATCTCTTTAATGAAGCGTCTAATCGAAAAAAAGGCCTTAATTTGTGATCACCTCTACCCTCGGCCAAATAAAATCAGCGATACCTCCTAAACGAAGCGTCTAATTGAGAAAAGAGCCTTTATTCGTGATCACCTCTACCCTCGGCCAAAAACTTGGGAAGACCATAGAAAAACTAAAATAAGCGATAACTCCTAAACGAAGCGTCTAATTGAGAAAAGAGCCTTTATTCGTGATCACCTCTACCCTCGGCCAAAAACGTGGGAGGACCATAGAAAAATTAAAATCAGCGATATCTCCTAAACGAAGCGTCTAATCGAGAAAAGAGCCTTAACTCGAGATCACCTCTTTCCTCGGCTAAAAACGTGGGAAGACCACAGAAAAACTAAAATCAGCGATATCTCCTAAACGAAGCCTCTAATCGATAAAAGAGCCTAAATTCGTGATCACCTGTACCCTCGGTCAAAAACGTAGGAAGACCGTAGAAAAACTAAAATCAGCGATACCTCCTGAACGAAGCGTCTAATCGAGAAAAGAGCCCTAATTTGTGATTACCTCTTCCCTCGGCCAAAAACGTGGAAAGACCATAGAAAAACTAAAATCAGCGATATCTCCTAAACGAAGCGTCTAATCGAGAAAAGAGCCTTAATTCGTGATCACCTCTACCATCGGCCAAAAACGTGGGAAGTCCATAGAAAAACTAAGATCAGCGATATCTTCTAAACGAAGCGTCTAATTGAGAAAAGAGCCTTATCTTCTAAACAAAGCGTGTAATCGAGAAAAGAACTTGAATTCATGATAACCTCTACCCTCGGCCAAAAACGTGGGAAGACCATAGAAAAACTAAAATCAGCGATATCCCCTAAACGAAGCGCCTAATCGAGAAAAGAGCCTATATTCGTGATCACGTCTACCCTCGGCCAAAAACGTGGGAAGACCATAGAAAAACTAAAATCAGCGACATCTCCTAAAACGAACGTCTAATCGAGAAAAGAGCCTTAATTCGTGATCACCTCTACCCTCGACCAAAAACGTGGGTAGACCATAGAAAAAATAAAATCAGGGATATCTCCTAAACGAAGCATCTAATCGAGAAAAGAGCCTTAATACGTGATCACCTCTACCCTCGCCCAAAAACGTGGGAAGACCATAGAAAAACTAAAATCAGCGATATCCCCTAAACGAAGCGCCTAATCAAGAAAAGAGCCTATATTCGTGATCACGTCTACCCTCGGCCAAAAACGTGGGAAGACCATAGAAAAACTAAAATCAGCGACATCTCCTAAAACGAACGTCTAATCGAGAAAAGAGCCTTAATTCGTGATCACCTCTTCCCTCGGCAAAAAACGTGGGAAGACCATAGAAAAACCAAAATCAGCGAAATCTCCTAAACGATGCGTCTAATCGAGAAAAGAGCCTTAATTCGTGATCACCTCTTCCCTCGGCCAAAAACGTGAAAAGACCACAGAAAAACTAAAATCAGCGATATCTCCTAAACGAAGCGTCTAATCGAGAAAAGAGCCTCAATACGTGATCACCTCTACCCTCGGCCAAAAACGTGAAAAGACCATAGAAAAACTAAAATCAGCGATATCTCCTAAACAAAGCGTCTATTCGAGAAAAGAGCCTTAATTCGTGATCACCTCTACCCTCGGTAAAAACCTGGGAAGACCATAGAAAAACTAAAATCGGCGATATCTCCTAAACAAAGCGTCTAATCGAGAAAAGAGCCTAAATTCGTGATCACCTCTACCCTCGGCCTAAAACGTGGGTAAACCATAGAAAAACTAAAATCAGCGATATCTCCTAAACGAAGCGTCTAATCGAGAAGAGATCCTTAATTCGTGATCACCTCTACCCTCGGCCTAAAACGTGGGAAAACAATAGAATAACTAAAATCACCGATATCTCCGAAACGAAGCGTATAATCGAGAAAAGAGCCTTAATCCGTGACCACCTCTACCCTCGGCCAATAACGTGGGAAGACCATAGAAAAACTAAAATCAGCGATATCTCCTAAACGAAGCGTCTATTCGTGATCACCTCTACCCTCGGCCAAAAACGTGGGAAAACCATAGAAAAACCAAAATCAGCGATATCTCCTAAACGAAGCGTCTAATCGAGAAAAGAGCCTTAATCGTGATCACCTCTACCCTAGCACAAAAACGTGGGCAGACCGTAGAAAAACCAAAATCAGCGTAATCTCCTCACCTCTACTCTCGGCCAAAAACGTGGGAAACCCATAGAAAAACTAAAATCAGCGATATCTCCTAAATGAAGCGTCTAATCGAGAAAAGAGCCTTAATTCGTGATCACCTTTACCCTCGGCCAAAAACGTGGGAAGACCATAGAAAAACTAAAATCAGCGATATCTCCTAAATGAAGCGTCTAATCGAGAAAAGAGCTTTAATTCGTAATCACCTCTACCCTCGGCCTAAAACGTGGAAAAACAATAGAATAACTAAAATCACCGATATCTCCGAAACGAAGCGTCTAATCGAGAAAAGAGCCTTAATCCGTGACCTCCTCTACCCTCGGCCAATAACGTGGGAGGACCATAGAAAAACTAAAATCAGCGATATCTCCTAAACGAAGCGTCTATTCGTGATCACCTCTACCCTCGGCCAAAAACGTGGGAAGACCATAGAAAAACTAAAATCAGCGATATCTCCTAAATGAAGCGTCTAATCGAGAAAAGAGCCTTAACACGTGATCACCTCTACCCTCGGCCAAAAACGTGGGAAGACCATAGAAGAACTAAAATCAGCGAAATCTCCTAAATGAAGCGTCTAATCGAGAAAAAAGCCTTAATTCGTGATCACCTCTACCCTCGGCCTAAAACGTGGGAAGACCATAGAAAAACTAAAATCAGCGATATCTCCTAAACGAAGCGTCTAATCGAGAAAAGAGCTTTAATTCGTAATCACCTCTACCCTCGGCCTAAAACGTGGAAAAACAATAGAATAACTAAAATCACCGATATCTCCGAAACGAAGCGTCTAATCGAGAAAAGAGCCTTAATCCGTGACCTCCTCTACCCTCGGCCAATAACGTGGGAGGACCATAGAAAAACTAAAATCAGCGATATCTCCTAAACGAAGCGTCTATTCGTGATCACCTCTACCCTCGGCCAAAAACGTGGGAAGACCATAGAAAAACTAAAATCAGCGATATCTCCTAAATGAAGCGTCTAATCGAGAAAAGAGCCTTAATTCGTGATCACCTCTACCCTCGGCCAAAAACGTGGGAAGACCATAGAAAAACTAAAATCAGCGATATCTCCTAAATGAAGCGTCTAATCGAGAAAAGAGCCTTAACACGTGATCACCTCTACCCTCGGCCAAAAACGTGGGAAGACCATAGAAGAACTAAAATCAGCGAAATCTCCAAAATGAAGCGTCTAATCGAGAAAAGAGCCTTAATTCGTGATCACCTTTACCCTCGGCCAAAAACGTGGGAAGACCATAGAAAAACTAAAATCAGCGATATCTCCTAAATGAAGCGTCTAATCGAAAAAAGAGCTTTAATTCGTAATCACCTCTACCCTCGGCCTAAAACGTGGAAAAACAATAGAATAACTAAAATCACCGATATCTCCGAAACGAAGCGTCTAATCGAGAAAAGAGCCTTAATCCGTGACCTCCTCTACCCTCGGCCAATAACGTGGGAGGACCATAGAAAAACTAAAATCAGCGATATCTCCTAAACGAAGCGTCTATTCGTGATCACCTCTACCCTCGGCCAAAAACGTGGGAAGACCATAGAAAAACTAAAATCAGCGATATCTCCTAAATGAAGCGTCTAATCGAGAAAAGAGCCTTAATTCGTGATCACCTTTACCCTCGGCCAAAAACGTGGGAAGACCATAGAAAAACTAAAATCAGCGATATCTCCTAAATGAAGCGTCTAATCGAGAAAAGAGCTTTAATTCGTAATCACCTCTACCCTCGGCCTAAAACGTGGGAAAACAATAGAATAACTAAAATCACCGATATCTCCTAAACGAAGCGTCTAATCGAGAAAAGAGCCTTAAAACGTGATCACCTCTACCCTCGGCCAAAAACGTGGGAAGACCATAGAAAAACTAAAAGCAGCGATATCTCCTAAACGAAGCGTCTATTCGTGATCACCTCTACCCTCGGCCAAAAACGTGGGAAGACCATAGCAAAACCCAAATCAGCGAAATCTCCTAAACAAAGCGTCTAATCGAGAAAAGAGCCTTAATCGTGATCACCTCTACCCTAGCACAAAAACGTGGGCAGACCGTAGAAAAACCAAAATCAGCGTAATCTCCTAAACAAAGCGTCTAATCGAGAAAAGAGCCTTAATCGTGATCACCTCTACCCTAGCACAAAAACGTGGGAAGACCATAGAAAAACTAAAATCGGCGATATCTCCTTAACGAAGCGTCTAATCGAGAAAAGAGCCTTAATACGTACCTCTACCCTCGGCCAAAAACGTGGGAAGACCATAGAAAAACTAAAATCAGCGATATCTCCTAAACGAAGCGTCTAATCGAGAAAAGAGCCTTAACTCGTGATCACCTCTACCCTCGGCCAAAAACGTGGGAAGACCATAGAAAAACTAAAATCAGCGATATCTCCTAAATGAAGCGTCTAATCGAGAAAAGAGCCTTAATTCGTGATCACCTCTACCCTCGGCCAAAAACGTGGGAAGACCATAGAAAAACCAAAATCAGCGATATCTCCTAAACGAAGCGTCTAATCGAGAAAATAGCCTTAAAGACCAATGAAGACCATAGAAAAACTAAAATCAGCGATATCTCCTAAACGAAGCGTCTAATCGAGATATGAGCCTTAGATCGTGATCACCTTCTTCCTCGGCTAAAAACGTGGGAAGACTATAGAAAAACTAAAATCAGCGATATCTCCTAACCGAAGCGTCTAATCGAGAAAAGAACCTTAATTCATAATCACCTCTTCCCACGGCCAAAAACGTGGGAAGACGATAGAAAAACTAAAATCAATGATATCTCCTAAACGAAGCGATTAATGGAGAAAAGAGCCTTAGTTCGTGATCACCTCTAAGGTCGGCCAAAGACGTGGGAAGACCATAAAAAAATAAAAACAACGATATTTCCTAAAACGAACGGCTAATCGAGAAAAGGGCCGTAATTCGAGATCACCTCTACCCTCGGCCAAAAACGTGGGAAGACCATAGAATAACTAAAATTAGCGATATCTCCGAAACGAAGCGTCTAATCGAGAAAAGAGCCTTAATCCGTGACCTCCTCTACCCTCGGCCATTAACGTGGGAAGACCATAGAAAAACTAAAATCAGCGATATCTCCTAAACGAAGCGTCTATTCGTGATCAAATCTACCCTCGGCCAAAAACGTGGGAAGACCATAGAATAACTAAAATCACCGATATCTCCGAAACGAAGCGTCTAATCGAGAAAAGAGCCTGAATCCGTGACCTCCTCTACCCTCGGCCAATAACGTGGGAAGACCATAGAAAAACTTAAATCAGCGATATCTCCTAAACGAAGCGTCTATTCGTGATCAAATCTACCCTCGGCCAAAAACGTGGGAAGACCATAGAAAAACTAAAATCAGCGATATCTCCTAAACGAAGCGTCTAATCGAGAAAAGAGCCTTAATACGTGATCACCTCTACCCTCGGCCAAAAACGTGAAAAGACCATAGAAAAACTAAAATCAGCGAAATCTCCTAAACAAAGCGTCTAATCGTGAAAAGAGCCTTAATTGGTGATCAACTCTACCCTAGGAGAAAAACGTGGGAGGACCATAGAAAAACCAAAATCAGCGAAATCTCCTCAACAAAGCGTCTAATCGAGAAAAGAGCCTTAATTCGTGATCACCTCTGCCCTCGGCCAAAAACGTGGGTAGACCATAGAAAAACTAAAATCAGCGATATCTCCTAAACGAAGCGTCTAATCGAGAAAAGAGCCTTAATACGTGATCACCTCTACCCTCGGCCAAAATCCTGGGAAGACCATAGAAAAACTAAAATCAGCGATATCTCCTAAACGAAGCGTCTAATCGAAAAAAGAGCCTTAATACGTGATCACCTCTACCCTCGGCCAAAATCGTGGGAAGACCATAGAAAAACTAAAATCAGCGAAATCTCCTAAACGATGCGTCTAATCGAGAAAAGAGCCTTAATTCGTGATCACCTCTACCCTCGGCCAAAATCGTGGGAAGACCATAGAAAAACTAAAATCAGCAATATCTCCTAAACGAAACGTCTATTCGAGAAAAGAGCCTTAATACGCGATCACCTCTACCCTCGGCCAAAAACGTGAAAAGACCATAGAAAAACTAAAATCAGCGAAATCTCCTAAACAAAGCGTCTAATCGTGAAAAGAGCCTTAATTGGTGATCAACTCTACCCTAGGAGAAAAACGTGGGAGGACCATAGAAAAACCAAAATCAGCGAAATCTCCTCAAAAAAGCGTCTAATCGAGAAAAGAGCCCTAATCGTGATCACCTCTACCCTCGGCCAAAAACGTGGGAAGACCATAGAAAAACTAAAATCAGCGAAATCTCCTAAACGATGCGTCTAATCGAGAAAAGAGCCTTAATTCGTGATCACCTCTACCCTCGGCCAAAAACGTGGGAAGACCATAGAAAAACTAAAATCAGCGATATCTCCTAAACGAAGCGTCTAATCGAGAAAAGAGCCTTAATTCGTGATCACCTCTACCCTCGGCAAAAACCTGGGAAGACCATAGAAAAACTAAAATCGGCGATATCTTCTAAACGAAGCGTCTAATCGAGAAAAGAGCCTTAATTCGTGATCACCTCTACTCTCGGCCAAAAACATGGGCATACCATAGAACAACTAAAAATCAGCGATATCTCCTAAACGAAGCGTCTAATCGAGAAAAGGGCCTAAATTCGTGATCACCTACCCTCGGCCAAAAACGTGGGAAGACCATAGAAAAACTAAAATCAGCGATATCTCCTAAATGAAGCGTCTAATCGAGAAAAGAGCCTTAATTCGTGTTCACCTCTACCCTCGGCCAAAAACGTGGGAAGACCATAGAAAAACCAAAATCAGCGATATCTCCTAAACGAAGCGTCTAATCGAGAAGAGAGCCTTAATACGTGATCACCTCTACCCCCGCGAAAAACGTGGGAAGACCATAGAAAAACGAAAATAGGCGACATCTTCTAAACAAAGCGTCTAATCGAGAAAAGAGCCTTAATTCGTGATCACCTCTACCCTCGGCCAAAAACGTGGGAAGACCATAGAAAAACCAAAATCAGCGATATCTCCTAAAATGAACGTCTAATCGAGAAAAGGCCGTTAATTCGAGATCACCTCTACCCTCGGCCAAAAACTTGGGAAGACCATAGAAAAACTAAAATCAGCGATATCTCCTAAACGAAGCGTCTAATCGAGAAAAGAGCCTTAATACGTGATCACCTCTACCCTCGGCCAAAAACGTGGGAAGACCATAGAAAAACTAAAATCAGCGATATCTCCTAAACGAAGCGTCTAATCGAGAACAGAGCCTTAACACGTGATCACCTCTACCCTCGGCCAAAAACGTGGGAAGACCATAGAAAAACTAAAATCGGCGATATTTCCTAAACGAAGCGTCTATCGAGAAAAGAGCCTCAATTCGTGATCACCTCTTTCCTCGGCTAAAAACGTGGGAAGACAACAGAAAAACTAAAATCAGCGATATCTCCTAAACGAAGCGTCTAATCGAGAAAAGAGCCTTAATTCGTGATCACCTGTACCCTCAGTCAAAAACCTGGGAAGACCATAGAAAAACTAAAATCGGCGATATCTTCTAAACGAAGCGTCTAATCGAGAAAAGAGCCTTAATTCGTGATCACCTCTACTCTCGGCCAAAAACATGGGCATACCATAGAACAACTAAAAATCAGCGATATCTCCTAAACGAAGCGTCTAATCGAGAAAAGGGCCAAAAACGTGGGAAGACCATAGAAAAACTAAAATCAGCGAAATCTCCTAAACGATGCGTCTAATCGAGAAAAGAGCCTTAATTCGTGATCACCTCTACCCTCGGCCAAAAACGTGGGAAGACCATAGAAAAACTAAAATCAGCGATATCTCCTAAACGAAGCGTCTAATCGAGAAAAGAGCCTTAATTCGTGATCACCTCTACCCTCGGCAAAAACCTGGGAAGACCATAGAAAAACTAAAATCGGCGATATCTTCTAAACGAAGCGTCTAATCGAGAAAAGAGCCTTAATTCGTGATCACCTCTACTCTCGGCCAAAAACATGGGCATACCATAGAACAACTAAAAATCAGCGATATCTCCTAAACGAAGCGTCTAATCGAGAAAAGGGCCTAAATTCGTGATCACCTACCCTCGGCCAAAAACGTGGGAAGACCATAGAAAAACTAAAATCAGCGATATCTCCTAAATGAAGCGTCTAATCGAGAAAAGAGCCTTAATTCGTGTTCACCTCTACCCTCGGCCAAAAACGTGGGAAGACCATAGAAAAACCAAAATCAGCGATATCTCCTAAACGAAGCGTCTAATCGAGAAGAGAGCCTTAATACGTGATCACCTCTACCCCCGCGAAAAACGTGGGAAGACCATAGAAAAACGAAAATAGGCGACATCTTCTAAACAAAGCGTCTAATCGAGAAAAGAGCCTTAATTCGTGATCACCTCTACCCTCGGCCAAAAACGTGGGAAGACCATAGAAAAACCAAAATCAGCGATATCTCCTAAAATGAACGTCTAATCGAGAAAAGGCCGTTAATTCGAGATCACCTCTACCCTCGGCCAAAAACTTGGGAAGACCATAGAAAAACTAAAATCAGCGATATCTCCTAAACGAAGCGTCTAATCGAGAAAAGAGCCTTAATACGTGATCACCTCTACCCTCGGCCAAAAACGTGGGAAGACCATAGAAAAACTAAAATCAGCGATATCTCCTAAACGAAGCGTCTAATCGAGAACAGAGCCTTAACACGTGATCACCTCTACCCTCGGCCAAAAACGTGGGAAGACCATAGAAAAACTAAAATCGGCGATATTTCCTAAACGAAGCGTCTATCGAGAAAAGAGCCTCAATTCGTGATCACCTCTTTCCTCGGCTAAAAACGTGGGAAGACAACAGAAAAACTAAAATCAGCGATATCTCCTAAACGAAGCGTCTAATCGAGAAAAGAGCCTTAATTCGTGATCACCTGTACCCTCAGTCAAAAACCTGGGAAGACCATAGAAAAACTAAAATCGGCGATATCTTCTAAACGAAGCGTCTAATCGAGAAAAGAGCCTTAATTCGTGATCACCTCTACTCTCGGCCAAAAACATGGGCATACCATAGAACAACTAAAAATCAGCGATATCTCCTAAACGAAGCGTCTAATCGAGAAAAGGGCCTAAATTCGTGATCACCTACCCTCGGCCAAAAACGTGGGAAGACCATAGAAAAACTAAAATCAGCGATATCTCCTAAACGAAGCGTCTAATCGAGAAAAGAGCCTTAATACGTGATCACCTCTACCCTCGGCCAAAAACGTGGGAAGACCATAGAAAAACTAAAATCAGCGATATCTCCTAAACGAAGCGTCTAATCGAGAAATGAGCTTTAAATCGTGATCACCTCTTTCCTCGGCTAAAAACGTGGGAAGACCATAGAAAAACTGAAATCAGCGATATCTCCTAAACGAAGCGTCTAATCAAGAAAAGAGCCTTAATTCGTGACAATCTCTACCCTCGGCAAAAACCTGGGAAGACCATAGAATAACTGAAATCAGTGAAATCTCCTAAACGAAGCGTCTAATCGAGAAAAGAGCCTTAATTCGTGATCACCTCTACCCTCGGCCAAAAACGTGAAAAGACCATAGAAAAACTAAAATCAGCGATATCTCCTAAACAAAGCGTCTATACGAGAAAAGAGCCTTAATTCGTGATCACCTCTACCCTCGGCAAAAACCTGGGAAGACCATAGAAAAACTAAAATCGGCGATATTTCCTAAACGAAGCGTCTATCGAGAAAAGAGCCTTAATTCGTGATCACCTCTTTCCTCGGCTAAAAACGTGGGAAGACCACAGAAAAACTAAAATCAGCGATATCTCCTAAACGAAGCGTCTAATCGAGAAAAGAGCCTTAATTCGTGATCACCTCTTTCCTTAGCCAAAAACGTGGGAAGACTATAGAAAAATTAATTCAGCGATATCTCCTAACCGAAGCGTCTAATCGAGAAAAGGCCTTAATTCATAATCACCTCTTCCCACGGCCAAAAACGTGGGAAGACCATAGAAAAACTAAAATCAGCGATATCTCCTAAACGAAGCATCTTATCGAGAAACGAGCCTTTATTCGTGATCACCTCTTTCCTTAATTCGTGATCACCTCTTTCCTTGGCAAAAAACGTGGGAAGACTATAGAAAAACTAAAATCAGCGATATCTCCTAAACGAAGCGTCTAATCGAGAAATGAGCCTTAGATCGTGATCACCTTCTTCCTCGGCTAAAAACGTGGGAAGACTATAGAAAAACTAAAATCAGCGATATCTCCTAACCGAAGCGTCTAATCGAGAAAAGAACCTTAATTCACAATCACCTCTTCCCACGGCCAAAAACGTGGGAAGACGATAGAAAAACTAAAATCAATGATATCTCCTAAACCAAGCGTTTAATCGAGAAAAGAGTCTTAATTCGTGATCACCTCTTATCTCGGGCAGTGTATTTCCTAAACGAAGCGACTAATGGAGAAAAGAGCCTTAGTTCGTGATCACCTCTACCGTCGGCCAAAGACGTGGGAAGACCATAAAAAAGTAAAAACAACGATATTTCCTAAAACGAACGTCTAATCGAGAAAAGGGCCTTAATTCGAGATCACCTCTACCCTCGGCCAAAAACGTGGGAAGACCATAGAATAACTAAAATCAGCGATATCTCCTAAACGAAGCGTCTAATTGAGAAAAGAGTCTTATCTTCTAAACAAAGCGTCTAATCGAGAAAAGAGCCTTAAGTCGTGATCACCTCTACCATCGGCCAAAAACGTGGGAAGTCCATAGAAAAACTAAAATCAGCGATATCTTCAAAACGAAGCGTCTAATCGAGAAAAGAGCCTTAATTTGTTATCACCTCTACCCTCGGCCAAAAGCGTGAGAAGGCCATATAAAATTTAAATCAGCGATATCTCCTAAACGAAACGTCTAATCGAGAAAAGAGCCTCAATTTGTGATCACTTCTACCCTCGGCCAAAAAAGTGGGACGACCACAAAAAAGCTAAAATCAGCGATATCTCCTAAACGAAGCGAGAAAATAGCCTTAATTTGTGACCACCTCTAACCTCGACCATAGAA
Source organism: Hydrotaea diabolus (assembly GCA_963513945.1). NCBI lineage: Eukaryota > Metazoa > Arthropoda > Insecta > Diptera > Muscidae > Hydrotaea > Hydrotaea diabolus. The sequence goes on along the minus strand of OY740718.1, from coordinate 79,944,287 downwards.
AAACTAAAATAAGCGATATCTCCTAAACGATGCGTCTAATCGAGAAAAGAGCCTTTATTCGTGATCACCTCTACCCTCGGCCAAAAACGTGGGAAGACCACAGAAAAACTAAAATCAGCCTCGGCCAAAAACGTGGGAAGACCATAGAAAAACCAAAATCAGCGATATCTCCTAAACGAAGCTTCTAATCGAGAAAAGAGCCTTAATTCGTGATAATCGCTATCCTCGGCAAAAACCTGGGAAGACCATAGAAAAACTAAAATAAGCGATATCTCCTAAACGATGCGTCTAATCGAGAAAAGAGAAAAACTAAAATCAGCGATATCTCCTAAACGAAGCGTCTAATCGAGAAAAGAGCCTTAATACGTGATCACCTCTACCCTCGGCCAAAAACGTGGGAAGACCATAGAAAAACTAAAATCAGCGATATCTCCTAAACAAAGCGTCTAATCGAGAAAAGAGCATTAATTCGTGATCACCTCTACCCTCGGCCAAAAACGTGGGAAGACCATAGAAAAACTAAAATCAGCGATATCTCCTAAATGAAGCGTCTAATCGAGAAAAGAGCCTTAATTCGTGATCACCTCTACCCTCGGCCAAAAACGTGGGAAGACCATAGAAAAACCAAAATCAGGGATATCTCCTAACCGAAGCGTCTAATCGAGAAAATAGCCTTAAAGACCAAGGAAGACCATAGAAAAACTAAAATCAGCGATATCTCCTAAACGAAGCGTCTAATCGAGAAAAGAGCCTTAATTCGTGATCACCTCTACCCTCGGCCAAAAATGTGGGAAGACCATAGAAAAACTAAAATCAGCGATATCTCCTAAATGAAGCGTCTAATCGAGAAAAGAGCCTTTATTCGTGATCACCTCTACCCTCGGCCAAAAACGTGGGAAGACCACAGAAAAACTAAAATCAGCCTCGGCCAAAAACGTGGGAAGACCATAGAAAAACCAAAATCAGCGATATCTCCTAAACGAAGCTTCTAATCGAGAAAAGAGCCTTAATTCGTGATAATCGCTATCCTCGGCAAAAACCTGGGAAGACCATAGAAAAACTAAAATAAGCGATATCTCCTAAACGATGCGTCTAATCGAGAAAAGAGAAAAACTAAAATCAGCGATATCTCCTAAACGAAGCGTCTAATCGAGAAAAGAGCCTTTATACGTGATCACCTCTACCCTCGGCCAAAAACGTGGGAAGACCACAGAAAAACTAAAATCAGCGATATCTCCTAAACGAAGCGTCTAATCGAGAAAAGAGCCTTAATTCGTGATCACCTCTACCATCGGCCAAAAACGTGGGAAGACCATAGAAAAACCAAAATCAGCGATATCTCCTAAACGAAGCGTCTAATCGAGAAAATAGCCTTAAAGACCAAGGAAGACCATAGAAAAACTAAAATCAGCGATATATCCTAAACGAAGCGTCTAATCGAGAAAATAGCCTTAATTCGTGATCACCTCTACCCTCGGCCAAAAACGTGGGAAGACCACAGAAAAACTAAAATCAGCGATATCTCCTAAACGAAGCGTCTAATCGAGAAAAGAGCCTTAATTCGTGATCACCTCTACCCGCGGCCAAAAACGTGGGAAGACTCTTTTCTCGTCTAATCGAGAAAAAAGCCTTAATTCGTGATCACCTCTACCCTCGGCCAAAAACGTGGGAAGACTCTTTTCTCGTCTAATCGAGAAAAGAGCCTTAATTCGTGATCACCTCTACCCTCGGCCAAAAACGTGGAAAGACCATAGAAAAACCAAAATCAGCGATATCTCCTAAACGAAGCGTCTAATCGAGAAAAGAGCCTTAAAGACCAAGGAAGACAATAGAAAAACTAAAATCAGCGATATCTCCTAAACGAAGCGTCTAATCGAGAAAAGAGCCTTAATTGGTGATCACCTCTACCCTAGGAGAAAAACGTGGGAGGACCATAGCAAAACCAAAATCAGCGAAATCTCCTAAACAAAGCGTCTAATCGAGAAAAGAGCCTTAATCGTGATCACCTCTACCCTAGCACAAAAACGTGGGCAGACCATAGAAAAACTAAAATCAGCGAAATCTCCAAAATGAAGCGTCTAATCGAGAAAAGAGCCTTAATTCGTGATCACCTTTAGCCTCGGCCAAAAACGTGGGAAAACCATAGACAAACTAAAACCAGCGATATCTCCTAAATGTAGCGTCTAATTGAGAAAAGAGCCTTAATTTGTAATCACCTCTACTCTCGGCCTAAAACGTGGGAAAACCATAGAAAAACTAAAATCGGCATATCTCCTAAATTAAGCGTCTAATCGAGAAAAGAGCCTGAAATCGTGATCACCTTTAGCCTCGGCCAAAAACATGGGAAAACCATAGAAAAACTAAAATATGCGATATCTCCTAAACGAAGCGTCTAATCGAGAGAAGAGCCTAAATTCGTGATCACCTCTATCCTCGGCCTAAAACGTGGGTAAACCATAGAAAAACTAAAATCAGCGATATCTCATAATGAAGCGTCTAATCGAGAAAAGAGCCTTAATTCGTGATCACCTTTAGCCTCGGCCAAAAACGTGGGAAAACCATAGACAAACTAAAATCAGCGATATCTCCTAAATGAAGCGTCTAATTGAGAAAAGAGCCTTAATTCGTAATCACCTCTACTCTCGGCCTAAAACGTGGGAAAACCATAGAAAAACTAAAATCGGCATATCTCCTAAATGAAGCGTCTAATCGAGAAAAGAGCCTTAATTCGTGATCACCTCTACCCTCGGCCAAAAACATGGGAAAACCATAGAAAAACCAAAATCAGCGATATCTCCTAAACGAAGCGTCTAATCGAGAAAAGAGCCTTAATTCGTGATCACCTCTACCCTCGGCCAAAAACGTGGGAAGACCATAGAAAAACTAAAATCAGCGATATCTCCTAAATGAAGCGTCTAATCGAGAAAAGAGCCTTAATTCGTGATCACCTCTACCCTCGGCCAAAAACGTGGGAAGACCATAGAAAAACCAAAATCAGGGATATCTCCTAACCGAAGCGTCTAATCGAGAAAATAGCCTTAAAGACCAAGGAAGACCATAGACAAACTAAAATCAGCGATATCTCCTAAACGAAGCGTCTAATCGAGAAAAGAGCCTTAATTCGTGATCACCTCTACACTCGGCCAAAAACGTGGGAAGACCATAGAAAAACTAAAATCAGCGATATCTCCTAAATGAAGCGTCTAATCGAGAAAAGATCCTTTATTCGTGATCACCTCTACCCTCGGCCAAAAACGTGGGAAGACCACAGAAAAACTAAAATCAGCCTCGGCCAAAAACGTGGGAAGACCATAGAAAAACCAAAATCAGCGATATCTCCTAAACGAAGCTTCTAATCGAGAAAAGAGAAAAACTAAAATCAGCGATATCTCCTAAACGAAGCGTCTAATCGAGAAAACAGCCTTAATACGTGATCACCTCTACCCTCGGCCAAAAACGTGGGAAGACCATAGAAAAACTAAAATCAGTGATATCTCCTAAACGAAGCGTCTAATCGAGAAAAGAGCCTTAATTCGTGATCACCTCTACCCTCGGCCAAAAACGTGGGAAGACCATAGAAAAACCAAAATCAGCGATATCTCCTAAACGAAGCGTCTAATCGAGAAAATAGCCTTAAAGACCAAGGAAGACCATAGAAAAACTAAAATCAGCGATATATCCTAAACGAAGCGTCTAATCGAGAAAATAGCCTTAATTCGTGATCACCTCTACCCTCGGCCAAAAACGTGGGAAGACCACAGAAAAACTAAAATCAGCGATATCTCCTAAACGAAGCGTCTAATCGAGAAAAGAGCCTTAATTCGTGATCACCTCTACCCGCGGCCAAAAACGTGAGAAGACTCTTTTCTCGTCTAATCGAGAAAAGAGCCTTAATTCGTGATCACCTCTACCATCGGCCAAAAACGTGGGAAGACTCTTTTCTCGTCTAATCGAGAAAAGAGCCTTAATTCGTGATCACCTCTACCCTCGGCCAAAAACGTGGGAAGACCATAGAAAAACCAAAATCAGCGATATCTCCTAAACGAAGCGTCTAATCGAGAAAAGAGCCTTAAAGGCCAAGGAAGACAATAGAAAAACTAAAATCAGCGATATCTCCTAAACGAAGCGTCTAATCGAGAAAAGAGCCTTAATTGGTGATCACCTCTACCCTAGGAGAAAAACGTGGGAAGACCATAGAAAAACCAAAATCAGCGATATCTCCTAAACGAAGCTTCTAATCGAGAAAAGAGCCTTAATTCGTGATAATCGCTATCCTCGGCAAAAACCTGGGAAGACCATAGAAAAACTAAAATAAGCGATATCTCCTAAGCGATATCTCCTAAACGATGCGTCTAATCGAGAAAAGAGAAAAACTAAAATCAGCGATATCTCCTAAACGAAGCGTCTAATCGAGAAAACAGCCTTAATACGTGATCACCTCTACCCTCGGCCAAAAACGTGGGAAGACCATAGAAAAACTAAAATCAGTGATATCTCCTAAACGAAGCGTCTAATCGAGAAAAGAGCCTTAATTCGTGATCACCTCTACCCTCGGCCAAAAACGTGGGAAGACCATAGAAAAACCAAAATCAGCGATATCTCCTAAACGAAGCGTCTAATCGAGAAAATAGCCTTAAAGACCAAGGAAGACCATAGAAAAACTAAAATCAGCGATATATCCTAAACGAAGCGTCTAATCGAGAAAATAGCCTTAATTCGTGATCACCTCTACCCTCGGCCAAAAACGTGGGAAGACCACAGAAAAACTAAAATCAGCGATATCTCCTAAACGAAGCGTCTAATCGAGAAAAGAGCCTTAATTCGTGATCACCTCTACCCGCGGCCAAAAACGTGGGAAGACTCTTTTCTCGTCTAATCGAGAAAAGAGCCTTAATTCGTGATCACCTCTACCATCGGCCAAAAACGTGGGAAGACTCTTTTCTCGTCTAATCGAGAAAAGAGCCTTAACTCGTGATCACCTCTACCCTCGGCCAAAAACGTGGGAAGACCATAGAAAAACCAAAATCAGCGATATCTCCTAAACGAAGCGTCTAATCGAGAAAAGAGCCTTAAAGGCCAAGGAAGACAATAGAAAAACTAAAATCAGCGACATCTCCTAAACGAAGCGTCTAATCGAGAAAAGAGCCTTAATTGGTGATCACCTCTACCCTAGGAGAAAAACGTGGGAGGACCATAGCAAAACCAAAATCAGCGAAATCTCCTAAACAAAGCGTCTAATCGAGAAAAGAGCCTTAATCGTGATCACCTCTACCCTAGCACAAAAACGTGGGCAGACCATAG